>CM035227.1:107705849-108446186 GCA_020226215.1 Sindora glabra | reverse complement strand
GGTAGACCATGACACTTTCATTCAACTATAAGAAATTTTAAGTAAGAATCACAATACTATTATATTTGCTTATCACATCATTTTTTCATACAATTTTGAACTTGTTTTGATGTATTTAATTAAAATTCAACATAATTAATTTAATTAATGTCTATTATGTAATATGGATATTATGTGTAAAAAATGGCATAATATTTAAATATATATATATATATATATAATACTATAATTCATGTTTAAAAGCTCATAAAAATGATATTGTTTAATAGAATAATTTAATTAAGTAAATGATGGATGTTAATTTAAAGTTTTGTACAATTTAAAGTTCTAATTTCAAGTTTTTAATTGGAAGAGGTAAAGTTCAACTACCTCAAGTTTGAATAGATTTTTTTTTTATGAATTTTTCTCTTTATATTATATATATATATATATATATATATATATATCTTATGTCATAATAGAAGACAAATTATAATATTAAAATTTTAATTTAAATAAAATTATTCATATACTGTGATCCTAGCTATGAAAAAAAGTGTTAATGATATATGATAGCAATGGATAATGACAATAATGAAAAGGAAGTAATAATGTGTAAGGCAATAGTCATGAAATGGAGTTAAGGTTGTATATAGTAGAATTAGCTAGCACTAATATAATGACGGTAATAATCAAAATAAGAAAAATTTTATATTACACCCATAGGTTTGAAACTCATAGGAACCTATGAAAATGTAATTAAATTCAAATCATTAGATGAGTGAACCATTCAATAACTTTACTCATTTAATGACTTGTATTTTGTCACATTCCCATGCATTCCAGATTTATAAGGATAACATGGAAAGCATATCAAAATAATAGTGTTACAAATAATTATTAACAATAAGATCATGAGGTTGAAAATGCTATTATATATCATGCACCCGGTTATATTGGTGCCAATGCCAACAGTGACCATCATTATATTGGCAAGCAATAGATGTAGTCATTGGTAAAGGTGTCTAGTGCCACGTGGTAGCTATTGTATTGATAGTAGTAAAAGCAATGATAGCAGTAGGAGGTGATAATGAGTACGGAGAAATTTGAAAAATATCATTTTGTTTAGTATTATATTTTTTAAAATAAACTTTATTTATCAACTTGTCCTTCCCTTGAATGGTACAGGACAATTTATTATACATAAAAGAAGGGGATTGTATAAGATTAATTATACTTCTATTTATATGTGCCAAATGCAAGATAGACTTTATTACAAAACTTATTTTATATCACGTGGCTTTATATGAACCACCAATCGAACCCTAATTTCAATAAGAAATAAGAAGATAGGTTGGAAAAGCTTGCATAAAGTTATGGTTTTAAACTCTCGTAATATCATTGCCAAAACAAAATTTGATTATTTAATATTCATTCTGTTATTTTGTTAGCATAAAAGATGATGACACAGGCGCTGAAACTTTTTGAATCACTTACATAAAATAGTATTATGAAAAAATTCATTTTCTGAAAGATTGAATATTTTTATTATTAAATTATATTTAATAAATATATTAAAATTTATATTTTTAATTTTAATTTACTTATTTTAAAATTAAAAAAAAATTAATAGTAAAATACGAGTTCTTTCTAGCATAACCCTTATCATATATATTGATTGAAGCAGCTGTGGTTAGCGGTGCTTCACTGCTTCAAACTTTACAAGTGTTCACTATTATTGCTGAGGTATGTATGTATGTTCAACATCATGGATTTATGGAGACACTTGCATTCTATTCTATACCGCGAAATTTTCTTGTATATTCTTTTCCATTAGGTTAATTATGACTTGTCATGGAGAACCTGATACCCACAGAACCACAAACCGACCTCCATTCAATGGCTTTGGCTGATCTCGTCTCACGTGGCCATGCACTGCATCACCCCAGCACGTTGCCTACGACACTACATATTGCTGTCTGATTTCTTCATTATATATATCTGAAAACCAGCGTTCAGATTCGGTGCAAGCCTCAATATTGAAGTTTTCAGCTGCATATTTCTCTAGAGATCTAACATCTTCCCTTTCTTGAAGTCAATCAGCAATGATCATCAGCGCAAAGAGGCTATTCGAAATGAAAAACAAGTGGCAGAAAACAGCAGTAGGTAAGCGTAAGAGAATCACATACAAGCATTGTGCGCCTACAAGTAAGGGTCACTTCGTTGTTTACAGCATGGATAAAAAGCGATTCGAGGTGCCTCTGAGGTTAATCAGCAACAATGTCTTCAAGGAACTGCTCAAATTGTCCGAGGAGGAGTTCGGACTGTCTCCGAATGGACCCATTACATTGCCCTGCGATAGCGTTTTCTTAGACTATATATTTTTTATAATTGGGGGACATGTACCTGCAAATATCGAAGAGGCTTTGATCTCTTTCGTGGCTAAGAGTCACATAGCAGCACCGTCTTCTATTGGTGCATCCGAAGAAAACCACCGCCAACCTGTTATTTATGGCTTTTGAAGAGTTGATCATCTATGTATTTTTAATTAGACAGGATGTTACAGAAGCAGTATTGCATGTAACTCCAGGGAGGAAAGCTTTACTCCCATATTATGAATGCAATTTACTAAAGTTGTGCCAATTTAAAACATCTGGACGGTTTTGAAAAATATTTATATATGCAGATATTGTTTTGGATCTGGATCCTATCAATTTCTCTTATTTGTTAAATTTTTTAAAATTAAAACACATTCTTCTATTTTAGTGGCCACAATTTTTTATAGAATCTTACTATTTCAATAATAATAATAAAAAAAGGGATTTGTATACTATCTCATATCTCAATTTACGGGAATTGGGAGATATGTAAAAGGAAAAAAGATTGTTACATAACTCATTTGCATATTGGTCCTGCAAATTATTACTTTTGTTGTGAATCCACACGACAAATAATAATATAGATGCATTTTTGTATTGTCCAAATGTCATGTACACTGTTTAAGAATGTCCCGATAGTTTTCCCAACAAATCAATTAAAGAAAATCACGTCTTAACTATGAATTTGTGCAAGTCTTGTAATCCCCCCCCCCCCCCAATAATCTTCAAAGTTCAACGTCTAAACTAGACAGTATCTCATGAGCGACATTTAAAGGATTGAACCCGTGATCTTTTGTAAATTATTCAAGGATCGCACAATTCCAGATGAAAGAAAAACCGGCTACCTTTTATCTCTTTTAATATTTTTTACATTTAAAATATTTCAAATAAAATGGAGGAGAGAGATAAATCTATTAAATGCAAGAGCTTTAATTTTGTGGAATCTACGTATTATTAACTTTTATATACATATTTATCTCTCATAAAATATTTCAAATTGAAAAAATAAATATAAAACCGACTATACGTAAAAAATTAATGTATTAAACAAGTAAACTTTTGTATTCGATAAATAATTGTCATTTTAACAATTATTTTAAGAGTACTAGGTAATACTTTTTCTTAAATATGTAAGTGGCTTGCGGCTTTAGCACATAAAATCTTTGTGGTTTTTTCACATCCGATAATTGACATTTATTTTTGACGCTGCATCACATAAGATAATTTCAGCACCTTATTAACCGCTGTAATTTGTTTCTTATTCTTATCCTACTACCCTGTAATTTATTCAATTTTTATTCTACAATAATATTTTTTTTATTCTTCCGTTTCCTGTCTAGGAAAAGCTAAAATTGAAGAATAAATTTCTAACGCACTAGAAATTATTAAGTGTTGTAAATATATATTTATGTCAATATCCATCAAATCCTTTAGTTATTAATTAGTTATTGTAAATTTAAATTTAATTGTAACTAACAAGAGATGATTATTTTATTAATTAGATATAATTATTATTATCAATTATGATAGTTATCAAGTGGTGCATAGACAATCTGTAAATATAGAAAGTTGTAGAAGAACTATACATACTCATCAATAAGATAATAAGTTCATCTTATTCTACTCTCTTCTATTTTTTTTACTATTTTACTTTTAATTTTATAACACATATTATTGGGACAGAATTCTTTTGATTTGAGTTTATGAGTTTTTCTATTATTTTCTAAATTTATGTATCTTTTGCTTTAATGACATTTTCAATTTTTATTTAAAAATTTCAAAATTTTGGAATTGAAGTTATATATTATTTTATTTATTTATATTTTATTATTGTAATTAATTTGAAGCTATGTTGAGTACCTTGATCTAATTTGATATGTAAAATACGATACAGGATACCTTCGTGCCCTCTCTCCCCCTTGAGAATGATATTATAATTCTCAAAAGATTTTAGTTACGAAGCATATGATTTGAATATTTGAAAAATATCTTCAATTCAACTATAAAGATCTTTGTATGAATTCAAAATAGATGTGTTACATTATTTTAGTGAATATTTATTAAAATAAATATAACCCCTTGTATTATTATTTGAATGTAAATTGTTACATATGTTGATAATTTGAAATTATTGTAACTCATGAAGAAATTCTAAATGCCATAGGATATTTGAAAAAAGATAGTTTGAGATGAAGATTTTGAAAATTGAGTCTTATCATGGCTTGAAAACCAAATATTTAAATGATTGAACACTTGGTCATTAATTAAGATGAAAAAAATTCTTTTACATGGATAAATAAAAAAAATCCTTCTATATGGATAAATAATATCCACCAATAATTGTTCAATCACTTAATAATAATTAAAAAACAACTTTGAACTCCAAGGAATAATAAAAAATTCCATGGTCTAATCATATCTTACAATAATTGATGCTTTAACACATGACTTGATACAAATTTTTTTCTAGGTAGAAGATATTGAAATAAAATTAAAAATATATTTTTTAGTATCTTTGTAGAACAATAACATAAAATTACTTTATTACTATATTTTTTGGTATCTTTGTAGAACAATAACAATAACTATAATTGATGCTTTAACGTATGAGTTGATACAAATTTTTTTCCAAGTAGAGGATATTGAAATAAAATTAAAAATATATTTTTTGGTATCTTTGTAGACCAATAACATAAAATTACTTTATTACTTTATTTGTATGAATTTTTAGTCATAATTATTTAGTTAAGTAGATGATGAATGTTTGATCTACATAAAATTTAATTTCGTATTACTATTTATAATGATACATCTATACATATCATACTTCTTGAAAAGATAAATTGTAATTGTAATTCCTCCAATATCTTTATAATTAGTAAAGAATTAATTCTGTTCAATTTCAAGAAAGATATTTCAACAAATTTATATAAAAGTAATGTTACGTGCAAAAACTAAATTGGAGGGATCATACATTAAATAAGATAACTCTTTCTTATATTTATAAAAGGATTACAATAGTTAATCATGACAATAAGTTTATTCAATGGTTCCTGATTGAATTACTAATAAAGACATTACTCAAATCTTTAGTGATATTATTAATAGAAGGAGTTAAGTTTATATTGCACTCTTTTTTTCTTGATGATGGTTTTTTTTTTTGAATTTTTTTGATAAAATTTTTGAATAAGCAGATTATTTGCTAAAAGAATAATGTGCTATTCTTCTTTCACTAAATTTTTTTTCCATTAATTTTTTTCTAATGGAGGTTTTAATGAGGACATCCAAGGGAAGTGTTATAAATATATATTTATTGGATATCTATCAAATTTTTTTATTATCAATTAATTGTTACAAATTTAAGTTTAATTAAAAATACTGACCACAATCAATTGTGATAATTACCAATTGTTGCACAGGAAGTCTGTAAATACAAAAGGTTGTAGAAAAACTATACACTTTTAGAAATAAGAGAAACTTTTTTGTCCTATTCTCTCTTTTTCTATTTTTCTACTATTTTTTTAATTTATTAACATTAAGAATATTAAAAATAAATAAAATAAATATTTTATTTATTTTTAACTAAATATTAGATGAATAAATTAAATTTATTAATAGGATATAAATATATAACAATCCTAGTTAGGTAAATAAACCACAAAATTTAAGTAAAGTGAAACTTAACTTGCTATTTATACTAATATTTTATACATAAAACCTATATTTTATCCGACACAAAATTCCATAAAATCAAAGGAAAATAAATATAAATAACTAGAATATAAGTTCAATATAATAGTTATCATTATTGTATCGCGTAGGATTGGATGAAAGATTTTTTTTGCTTTTTGTCCTCCATCACGTCCCTCCATTTATATCTTCTCACAGCAAAAATATTAGACCTCATTCCATATTAAAGCATGTAAGAAAACTTATCTAAATTAAATGTTGATTAAATATTTTATTATTATTTTATGTCCTACGCAACAAGTGATATATCAAATCTTATTTATATTAAAATATACGCAACTAAGAAGCTATGTATGATAAAGCACATACCATATACGGCCATATTGGTACAAATTGACCAATTCTTAGCATCCATTTGGACATAACTTTATTAAAAGTGATTCGAAAGAGACATTTTCTATGCTCACTTTGTATACAGAGTAATATTTATAACATTAATTAGATATTTCTACGTATATGTAGATTTGAAAAAATGACGAAAAATCGTACCGCGATTAGCAGCATGGAGCCCACCAAGGAAAAAGGATGATACAATGGAGGCTCAATAATTTGTACAAGTGGATAAACTTGCGGATCTAGTTCTTAGTGCTCCGTGGGATTAGCTTTCTCGTTGACGAAATTAAAAATAAGAAAAATTCTATTTTACGTTTGGAGAGTATTTAATGTACTAGTTATGATTAATTTAAATTATTAAATTTTATTTATTTTATATAATATTATATAGATAAATGAAATTTAATATTTACATTAATAATATACAAATATAACTAATACTTTATGATTATTATTTTTTTTGTTTTGGAAATAAAATACTTTGCCTTCTTTAAAAAAAGAGATAGGGAGATAAAGTAATGGAGGGAACGGTGAGATCCAGCTTAATCCGGCCACTTTATCTCTCTCTTTCTTTCCACGGCAAGGCTCAATATCCTACCCTAAAGATACTGTAAAATATCTGGAAGAGTCGGAAGACTGTCAGCCATTCCAACTTATACCAAGCAATGATGGTCCATAATGTCTTCCTTCAAATAAGGAACTCGCGGCATTGATAGAAGACCATCTGTATCTTCGTATCTCTGAATATAGCATATGTTTTGATTCAAATTAATCATGCCAATATTATTACAATCAAAACAAATTTAAATAGAAAGTTTTGTGATGTTACATGTATTTTATTGCATGAGATGCAGCACACTTTACAAAGAAATGATTGACCTAATTCGCTCTAATAGGTAGCAACATGTTGTTGCATATTATCTTATTAATAACATGAATTAATTCAAATTAAGTTGTTGCAAAAATACATATACCATATCGTAGAAACAGCCATTTATTGAAATATAATATCGTATTGTCAAAGGGAAAAGGACATACAACTTGTATTTTCTTCCAAACTTACGATGCAGTGAAACTGCTAATTAAAAACAGGCTGCATTATACCCACAAAAATCCTTTCATTTAGTTGGCAATATTTTGGGCCCAACATGGTCTCCAATTTCGTCAGCTTGCAGAAAAAAATTTGCCATCAACCCCATGACTCGTGGCTTGTCCTTAAAATCGGTACGTGTATACAAATTCCCCAATTTGAAGCACACTGACATGCTTCACCGTTTGCACCACCCACCACTCCATGGCTCACAACAAAGTCTTTCTTTCTCTCCATCCGTGGGGCCCACTGTGCCATTCAAGGAGTGGGCAATCTCTACGTGCATTTAACTCTCTTCAATGCCACGTCACATCACACCTCAACAACGCCCACACTCCTCATTTCCACCCTCACGTGCTTCTGCTTCCGCTTCCCACAAAATCTGCCATATTTCTGCATCATTTAGAACCTTCTGTCTCCAATCTCTTTCTTTAAGTATACATGGATTCCTCAGCCTCCTACATATCCTCCGCCATTTGAATACGTACTGATTATTTCAACTTTCATAATCAGATGATGATCAGTAACAAGAAAATCATGGAAGTGGCAAGGAAGTGGCAGAAACAGGCCGCAAACAAGAGGAGGAGGATATCGTGGCGGAGCAACTTGTATCAAGAAAATGGAAAAGCAGAAAGGAAGGCGGTGGAGAAGGGTCACTTCGTCGTGTACAGCATGGATAGGAAGCGATTTGTGGTTCCGTTGGTTTATCTGAATAATCAAATATTCAGAGAGCTATTCAAGTTGGCAGAAGAAGAGTTCGGGCTGTCGACCAATGTGCCACTGACGTTGCCTTTGGACGGCATAGTTATAGAGTACGTAATTATGTTGATTCAGAGGAATGCAGCTAAGGATCTCGAAGACGCTGTTTTGATGTCAATTGCTTCCGGTCGCTGCCAATCATCTAATTGGGATCCTCATCCTCCGACTCCCAATTACCAACATTTGCTCCTCTATGGTTTCTAAACTATTCATTCCATTTGTTTTTAAGCGTAATTTAAAGTTAATGTAGGATAAAAAATAATAAATAATTTTAACTTTAAGAAAGATGAATTATAATTTATTAATATATTCTTTGTTGAAAATTAATTAATAAATAAATTTATTTGAATAATAAAGATAATATTTAAAAAATAAAATATAATTTTAATTTTCTAAAATGGAAAATAAATAGAAACGAACTTTTTTCTTCACACTTGAAAAAATATAGGAGGAATATTTATTATGATGTTATCTCTATATCATATTATCTATTTAGGTAGTCCTATGTCACCCAAAAAAACTTAGCAAAATAAGACACGAACATGTATATATGGAATACAGCATACAAATTTAATAACCATTGCATGTGTAGTTATTCAAAACAAAGTACAAGGAAAGTTAGTTATATGAAAATTTTCGAGACTCAGTTTGTAACATATATAGTTTCCGATAATATAACATTTTCCTATTTATTTTTTTGTTTGTTTATTATTCCTTTCAGTAATAAACTAAGTTATTAACTGCTTTTTGCATATCTCAGTGAAATTAACTACTACTACTCCCATATTAGTTTTGGGCTAATAATGCGTAAATCCTGTTAAAAATTACTTACGCAATCATTAGCTGAGAATCAGATACTACGGAATGTAGTAATAAGAATTTATAGACCTTTCTACGATGAATGCGTGCTTAGGGCCATCTTCTATGGTTCATGTTCTAACCCAGTGACCATTAAACTTGCTGGCAATTATAGCCACCGACGACAAATTAAATATAGCTATATAAGTTAATAATGAGATTAATTTTAAATATAAATTGAAAATTGTAGTTGAATATATAAGGGTGGAATAAATTTATTAAACTTAATTCATGAACATAAAATTTTCAAAATCTAATTATAAAATCCCTTTTTTGAGCGTATAGCATTTTTGTAAACATAGTTTTTGGTTTTGAACGAATATCTAAATTTTGATTTTTCCTATATTACAAGAAGCGGATACCTCGGTTATTCGTTCTCTATGTCCACTACTTAAGGGTACATTTGTAAATGCAACCGCTAGATATTATTTAAAAAAAAATACACCGCATGTGATCCAGTGGTTAATCTTTTTTTTTTTTTTAATAACTTGACGGAGGTTTTTGACTTCGATTAATTGTCAATACGCTTAATGAAGTTAAGTATACAGGTACCGTTTACTACTGGCAATTCTTGTATATATGCATTTTTTAAAAGACTTGTATTGAAATATGCTTCTCCACTTAATTTAATTCAAGAGTTTATACTAATAATATGATATAGGAGTCTATATTCCTTCATCATTGTTTACTCCATGTTATGTACCGAGAAAGAGAAAAAAAGATTGAAATGTTGATCAATCTTTTTTGTGTGTGTGATATTATTTTTAGAGATAATGTTATGAAGATCTCTTAAAAGCTTTAATGTTTTCGTTGTTAAATTATTTTTAATATATTGAGATTTGTATTTTTAATTTTAGTTCACTTATTTTAATATTTTAAAAAATAATCTAATAAAGAAAATATTCAACCTATTAAAAAGTAGTGCTCATAACATTGTCTTATTTTTAGAAAGACATAAAAGAAAAATACAAAAGACATGTGAAATAAAGGGTTTATTTATATATGTTTTGTTTTTTTTTTTGGAAATTATTTTTTAAAATGTTTGTATTTTTAAAAATTATTTTCAAATTTAAAGAAAAATAAAGAGTGTTTGGATAAATAAATAAAAAATATTTTATTTAATTATAAAACTCAAATATGAAACAAAATAATAAGTTAAGATAAAAAAATTGTTTATGATTTTCTATTTCTAAATTACACGGTTTTTAAAATAATTTGCTAAATAGAAATTTTTATTTTAAAAAATAAAAAATTATTTTAAAAACAATAAATAAAGAGACCCAAAGTAAGACTTTGAACACTTCTAAATTTTCCCTTTATTTACTCATATACGAACAAAAAATTATAATCTTGTTTTTGACAAATTTTCTTATGCTTCAACTAAATGTATCTATTCAATAAATAACAAATAATTATTAATTTTATTGTTTATTTATCAATTTTATGAAATTTATATACATTAAAAAATTTTATTTTCCAATTGCCAAGACAAAAAATATATAATATAATTAGACAATTGAAGAATTTCTCAATTTTTTTATTATTTCAAACTGGTCACAAGGTCAGCGTCTTTCATTAAACTCAAGGGCACTCAATAACAACTCATTTGGATTGAAAGAAATTAGGAAGAAGAGAAATTTGGGAAAAGAAAATGGGAGTAAATAAAGAATTTCTCTTGTCTAAAAGATAGGGCTTAAGGTTTAGAATTTCTCTTATCTACAAGAGAAATTGGAAGAAAAAGAAATTAGAAAAGAAATTATGTGTGAGATCCACTTAAATTTCAATCTTTCTAACATGGGGGAAAAATTGCAATAGAAATGGCAATCACATCAAAAGTAGAATTGCTATTATTCCTGTGCTATTTCTCCACTCCATTTTGTACTTCAAATTAATTATTTTTTATTTTTTTATTTAGCTAAAATTAACTTCTTTCTTATTTTCTCTCTTTTCTTTCAAACATATGGAAAGAAAATAACTTATTTCCTATTTTTTTTCTCCAATTTCTTTATACCCAATTTGTTTCTGTTCCAATTTCTATTGCATCTAAATGAAGCATAAATTTCCCTTGCTTATTTGCACATATGATACTCTATAACACGTAATAAGCTTCTCTTTATTCAAAGTTGATAATGGTGTGGATGGCAATCCGTGTTGCTACCTCAATCTTGATTATAGTTATCAAAATTGATACTACCTCATTCAAAAGTAGTTGCAAGTTTCTTTTTCCTTTAGGTGTTGTTTGGTTGTAGGGAAAACATTGGGGGAAAGAAACTGGGGAGGAGAAATTATGATAGATAATTTGGAATTCTCCTATTTGGATGCAGGGAGAAATTAAGAAGGAAAGAAATTGGAGTAAAAAAAAATTGTAGGTCTAATAGAAAATTTTTTTTTACCTTTAAATGAGAATAAATTGGAGGCGAAGAATCTCATTTTTCATTGCTATCTTCTATTATCTTTTGAAAACATTATCTTCAATTGCCAGAGAATTATCGTTAGGACATGACAGCAACATTTTTTGCTTTTGATGTTGTACCCTGTTGGTAGAATCTTTAGCTAAGTATTGGTCCGCAATTGATAACATGCTCGAGAACAAATTTGCTGTTTAAGAACTATCATCTAGACAACACTACTATCTTTTGAAAACATTATCTTCAATTGCTAGAGAATTGTCATTAGGACATGACAACAACATTTTTTGCTCTTGATGTTGTACCCTGTTGGTAGAATCTTCAACTAAGTATTGGTTCGCAATTGATAACATGCTAGAGAACAAATTTGCTATTAAAGAACTACCATCTAGACAACATTACTCTTTCACATCAGAGATTTACGCCACACACTGGATGCTACAACTAGTGGAGGTCGTTTAACTAGATCTGCTTCTAGGCATCCATTCCATCCCTCATTCACTCTTCTTCTTAGTTTAGAGACTCCCTTTTTCTCTTCATATTCATTGGCTTCATTAGCATAGTGACTTAGTTAAAAATCCCATTTTTATAAGGATATTATAAATTAGTCATATTTGGTTTCTAGTATGCTTTTAGTTTAGTAGAAACTTTCTACATAGAAGCTTATTTTTTGTGAAATGAAGCTTAATATGGGAATTGGGTTTCAATGTAGTAAGGGTTCTATTAGAGCAGGGTAACTAATGGGAGCTTCAAGTTTTGAAAAAATTCCCATTTTTTCATTTTTGAATGTGGAAATGGAGACGTGAATGAAATAGTATCGATAAGTGCAAAGTATGAATAGAAAAGTTGCCAAAAGTATCACCAGAAAATAACTTCTACCACATTCTCTTTCTGGCCTATTTTCTCTCCCATTTTCTTTTCAACCAAACATAAGAAAAGAAAATATCTTTTTTTCTCTTTTTTCCCCATTTCTAAGGGTGCTTAATGGGTCTCTGACTCGTGAGCTTGGTGGACCGATCCATGGGTTTTTCATGGATTGGACTTGTCAAAATTAGACTTGTAAAAATGTCAGCCTAAACGAACTCCGTCTGTGCAATCTGAATCAATGTGAGCCTATGAGTTAGCCTACGAGCTAAGCCTATTTATAAAATAAAATTTATGGGCTTCGTGGACTTTTATGTAGATCGAATTGATTAAGATAAATCTACATTTTAGCAGATCGAGGCTAAACAAGGCTAACCCGTGTGGACTGACCCATTAAGTACCCCTATACATTTTCTTTTCTCCTATTTTCTTTTTCCTCTAATTTCTCATACAACCAAACAAAGCCACAATGGCTCTAATTTATTTAGTGATAATTATTTTAAATGATCATAGGTCACACAAGGAAACATGAGAGTTATGTTGGCCTTCACAATTTTTAACAATTGTGATTTTTGCATTATATATAATCTCAGGTGTAATTGTAATTTAAAATCATGACATTGAATTCTAGAAAATAAGATTTTCACACAACCTTTAAGTTAATTATTACTTGATAGTTGACATGTTAAGTTATCTTAAAACAAATTAGTAAGAGAAATGCTTGCTAATCTATTGATTTAGATTTTGTTTGGCAATAAAAATATAATTAATTATTGATTAATTTATAATAAATATTAATTATGATTTTTTCTTACTAATAGTATAACTTTTAATAATGATTACTTTTCTTAAAAAATAATTAATTAAAAACTTTTAATAAGAAAATTATAATTAAAAATAAATCCAAAAAATAATTTATTATTTGATTGTAATTTTTAAAAGTCTTTATATCAATCATTTTTTTAAAAAAGTAATTATTATTAAAATTATAATTATTATACACTACAATTAATAATCAATTATATTTTTATTGTTATACTAAACTTTAATCTATCTAAAAATAACATTTATATGTTCTCGTTTCTGTTAATAAAGTTGAAGTATTCAGGCACAGTAACCGGAACCTGTTCTACTATGTCTTCTTGTTTTTTTATTCATCGAAAGGGCTCTGAGCATCACAAGACTTGATCCTCAAGATGCATGGCTTTCGGTCACTGAGACAAGATAAGGTAATGCATACTATATATGCTGAGTGGGTTGACGTATTAAATTCATATATAAATTGAAAATTTAACAATTTATATTATATTTTATTTTGAAATAAAAATATTTAATTTAATAATTCATAATTCACAAATAAAATTAATTTATTCATATATTAAAATTTATTTCATACATTTGGCCGATATATTGCTTTTCACACCCTCTGTTTCGACATTAAAATTTAATAACTAAATTATATGTATCTCAATAGAAACATGTGTCTCTATTAAATTTTTTAAATTTTTATATAAAATTATATATATAATTTCAAAATAACTCCAATATTTTATAAATTTTATATGATTAAAATATTAAAATATATTTATCCTTATATGACACCTTCAGCCACCTCATCCTTCCCGCCGCTTTCCCTATTCTTGGCTGCTACATACAAACCTAATCGGAGGCATCTCGGATTGGGTATTGCTGTATTACTTGGCTGGTGTCGGTAGCTGAGAGTCGAATGCCTGTCGTATCTTACAATGCAGTGCAGGTTTTTAGCGTTTTGAATCTCATTGGGACCATTGCTTTTACTTTCACAGGACACAATATTATGCTCGAAATACACCAGTAACACTACCTTTCTAGTTTCACCAAGGTTTTCATTTGTATGGTATAATAACGATTTTTATATATTAGTCATGATATTTTTATCTCATGTTATAATGAATATTATTTTTATAATTCATTATATATTAATTTATTATTATTTTTTTAATAAATATTATGTTACGATGAATTATACTTGTATAATTAATTTCTTTTTAATAAATATTATATCATAATAAGTTACACTCACACAACACAATTAGTATAAGGAATTTGATATCTTATTTATATATAATAATTTATATTTTTACAATTAAAAAATTATATTAAATTGAGAAAGAAAATTTTTTAACTTCTTTTTCTCATTTATTATACTTTCATAATCTCTAACTTCTTTTTCTAATTTACTAAATTTTTTAATTTTTGTGCATTTTCTTCTTCTCAACAATGATCTCCCCAAATTTTTTTCTTTATTTATTGCATTTTTGTAATCCTTTTGATTTACTTCCCTAATTTTTTGCATTTTCTAATACTAAATCTTTTATTTATATATAGTAATTTATATTATATTGAAAATAAATAAATAATCTCTTTTCTTTCATTTTTTATATTTTCATGATCTCTTATATCTATTTTCTAATTTACTAATTTTTTTTAATTTTTTTACATTTTCTTTCTGTTTGAAATAATCTCCTTGATTTTTTTCTATTTATTGTGTTTTCTAATTTTTATACATTTTCTAAACAATTGGACTCCCATCTTTAATAACTGATCAAGATGCTAACATTCAATTTTATTCAAATAATAATATAATTAAAATAAAAATAAAAAATTAATTAAAAAATTAAAAGAAAATTTTTAAAAAATAATAAAAATAAAATTTATGGAACATAAATTATTTTTTTTGAAAAAAATAATAGATGAAGAGATACTG
Source organism: Sindora glabra (assembly GCA_020226215.1). Classification (NCBI taxonomy): domain Eukaryota; kingdom Viridiplantae; phylum Streptophyta; class Magnoliopsida; order Fabales; family Fabaceae; genus Sindora; species Sindora glabra. The sequence continues at coordinate 108,431,021 of CM035227.1, read as the reverse complement.
ACATTCTTTACTTCTCTATATTACGTCTTATGAAACTTGTTTTTTACTTTTAGCCTGAACAATCAATATTGTTGCCTGTTCTTTCTAACTTAACACGTACAACACATAGGGATATTTGGATTTTTTTGATAAACCAATTAAAAAGATCTTTTTACAAGATTTGATAATCAAAATCTTTTCCTATAAGATGGATAGTGAAAACCAGATTCATAAAGGGATGGACAATTTTGGAGGCAAAAAAAGATAATGTAAGGAAATAAAAGAAAGAATATAAGAAGATAGACGGATAGGAAGAGAAAAAATTCATTGAAGTAAAAGCCTTTTATCTTTAGATACAAATCTTTTTATTTTTTCTTCTAGAAATCTCACATTTAAGATATCATAACCTTCACCATCTATAAGTTTTAGATACGATTTTAAGCAAAAAGATACAACTTCGAGCACAAAGTGTCTTTTCCTTTGGAGGATAAAAAAGAAAGGGATTGAAAAAAAAGGGGTATTGGCCGAAGGTGTTCTCTCTCTTGTTTTAAACCAAAATGTGTCGAAAAGTATGTGCCCAACTGTTTGAGCTAAGGAGCTATCAATTTTGTAATTCTCTGGTCTCTATTCGAATTTTACAAGTGTATTGTCTTAAAAACGAATTTATAAATATTTTTAAAAATTTAACGTTAAAGTTATAAAAACAAAAGACAGAGAGAAGAGTGTCAGCACATTATAAGAGAGAGAAGTTTTTATTTTTTATTTTTTTGGTTTTTCTAAAAACCAACAATGGATGGGATAACACTGTGTCATCCCATCCCACTTACCATTTTTTTATTTTTTTATATTTTTATTTCTTTATAAAGAATTTAATATTTTATTTATTTAATATATAATATTAAAATATTATTTTTATACAATTCTTATGATGGAATAAACTAAAATATTTTGAAAATTTAATCTATTCTAATATTATTAAAATAAGAAATATTTATAAAAAATTTAAATCGAGTGAGCCGATTAAATTAAAAAATTTAAATATTATTACATATAAAAATTATTTTATATTTTATCTTTTTTGCATATGATGTATTCTAATTTGTTTTGCTTTATTGGATTTATACATGTATATTGTATCACTATTTATTATTTAAAAAATATATTATATATTTTTATGTTAATGAAATAATATTGAAATTAATTGCAAATATAGTAAATATGAATTCAATTTTTTAAATAATTTTTATTCAAATTTAATCATGAAATTAAATAAATTTAATACTTTAAAAATTGTGGAATAATACTAAAATTAATTGTAAATATAATAAATGTCATTTCATTTTTTTCCTAAATAATTTATTTATTTAGATTTGATGAGTTAGATAAATTTAATATTTTAAAAATTATAAAATGATATTAAAATTATTTACAAGTATAATAAATATAATTTTAATTTTTTTAAATAATTTATTTATTCAGATTTAGCTATAAAATTAGATAAATTGGATACTTTAGAAATTATGAAATAATATTAAAATTAATGGCAAATGCAATAAATATAATTTCAATTTTATGTAGTAATTTTTTATTTCAGATTTGATCATAAAGTTGAAAAATTTTAATATCTTGAAAATTAACATGAAAACTACTTTCAAATGCTATATATATAATTTCAATTTTTTTTAAAATTTATTTATTTAGATTTAATCTTGATAAATTTGATATTCTAAAAAAATTATTGATTTAATACTTTTTCAAAAAAATAAATTCCATTACTTAAAATAATTTTTATCTTGTTATTTTAAAAGTTATATTACAATTATGTGATTAAAAATCTTTCAAAAATAATAAAATAAAAATATTTCTAAAATAATAAAATAAAAATCTTTCAAAACTAATAAAATAGAAATCTCTCAAAAATAATAAAATAATGTTTTAAAAAAATAATAAAATTTATACTTATGATGTATTGAAATTAAATAATGCAATTATAAGTATAATTATAATAGTACTTAATATTATTGAAGTATTTTATTTTATTCAAGTCTTATCATGAAGTTAGATGAATTTAATATCAAATTATGTAAAATTAAAATAATCATACTAATATTTTTATAAAATCTTAAAAATAAAATTAATTGAAATATGTAAGTATTAATGCAACATTACAAGAAGGGTGTCTAAAATCTTTTTCTTATTTTAAGCATTGCTTTGTAATAATTGTTGTTAACATATATGTTGTTCCATGTAGTGATAGATTTGCACTACCCATTCTTATAAGTATCATACATTATTTTTAATATTATAATATGAAAAGTGGAACATACTAATTATATTTTTTAGAAAAACACATATATATTATAATAAGGATCATTTGAATTCATTTTACAAATAGAATTAAAATAGATAGGTAACTATTCTTTAAATGATGTTGTAGGATGCTAATACTTCCCTTACACATAACTAACTTCCAAATTTGAATTCTAGAAATGTAGATCTCTTTTGATATTCTAAGCACATCATTAAAAAATAGTTAGTGATAACTTCATTTTTTCTTATTCCTATTCTAATATTCCAAGTAGGTACGAAATTGCTTGCCTTTTACCATCTGCCACAAGGCATGTTACAACCTAATCTATATAAAACTTCATAAGATCAAAAAAATTAAATTGTGTTTAAGCACTTCTTTTCTATTTTGCTTGAACTCTTTATTTATTAAAAGAATTTTCATATATTTTCTTTGGTAATGAAGAAATATCAACAATTAGCTTCAAATAACTTCGATTAGAGCATGTTATTTGATAAGTCCGATACGTGATAGGATATTTTGCATTGTTGATGAAAGTAATTCTTATGTGGCATTTGGTAGAGTTGAAAAAGTGTTAAGATATTAAAGCAATACAATTTTCCTATAAGCACAATGCTTGCTTCAAATATATAAGGGAGAAGTTGCATTCATTTTACATTGATAATCCTTAGATTGTAATTATGAAACATATGGTTTGGTGCATGAAGGATCTAATTCAAATGATATTAAGTTTTTATCTTTTGTTTCCTTTTAATACATTTATCTTTTCCAATGGTTATGTAACTTATATATATATATATTCTCTTTCATTTTTTATTATCAAAATTATTTTTTATCTTTTTATGATGTGATAAAATTACATTTTTTTAGTAAATAGATTATATTTGATATTTATTAATTTTAATCCACTTTATTTGAATTGGAGAAGATTTGTCAAGTCATCCAAAACAGAAGTACTATTTTACTCATGAATTAAGAAAAATATATCATTTATATTAAAATGCAATCATATATTTGGATCTCTTATATCATGTTAATTTTATTTTTTAGGAGAGATAATTATTAAACTTTTATGTCTTTCTTTGGTATACACAATAATATAAATTTTTATTTTATATTTATCTAGAATTAAAATAATACTAACATATTCAAATTAAAAAAAAAGAAGAAGAAAAAGAAGAATATAAATTTATTAAAAATTCTATTCTCTTTCAAATTTTCAATCATGTATTTGAGTTATAAAATCACATCAAATATAAATTTATTATTATTAAAAATAAATAATATTTATTATATTAATCTCATTTAAAGAATAGTAGTTGTCAAGCATATTCAATTAGATAAGTATTTTTGAGTAGATCGAATCAATTTTCATTTAATTTCGTACTCAATTTAAAAAAATGAAACAAATCAAACAATAATATTAAAATTTTGATATATTATTAAAAATATATTGATGGAAAAATTTTTAAATAAAATAATCCTAAATAACTAGAAAAGCTGCATCTAATTCATATTTCAATTATTTTTTCATTATTATTATTAAATAACCAAATTATATAAATGCTTTAGCATTAATTTCACCACTCCTTAAACATCTTACATCTAGTTCAGAATAAAATTTTGGAATCAAGTTTAAGTATATATAGCATATTTCCTTTTAAATATCTTTAATTAGCTAAATTATTTTTTAAGAAGGGATTTTTTACTTCAAAATTATAAATAAAATTGTTAAACTAATTAAATCTTTTATTTAAAATTATAAAATATTGCAACTCATACATCGCATAGGTTACGTTTTGGTTATTATATTATATTACAATTACATCGGTCATCATAAATAATTGTTTCACAAATGTTGGACTCCAATGTTAATTTTCATTTAAATGGTTTTTCTTTCTGGCAATTTTAATTTCTTTAATATAACTGCAATTGTAAATTCAACCTACAAACTTGAATCTAAAATCACAATTTTTACAAATTTTTTTAACTTTTATGAGCACCGGCCATTATTTGTTCACTTTATAATTTTATATATCATGAGTTGACTAGCCACTATTTACAAGAAATTAATCCCATAGATTGTCATCTCATTTTTGCAACAAATATCAAAATAGGTTTGTTCTTTTTCTTTTGGTGATTTAGGTGCATCATTGTTGATGAGTTTGATGATAAAATAATAATAAGTTGCACCATAATCTAAACGTTTTATTTTTCTAACTGCATCTACATAAACCCTAATTCAAAGAAGTTGCATATATGCGTTCGAGTCTTCAATAAATGAAAAAATCATATGGAAACCGTGTTTAATGCAAGCAAGGTGCTAATTAATTAATATTTGTTTTGGCAAGTTTCAACAACCTCCGTCCGTGCCTTTCACGAGACCAATATTATAGTGTTTCTTACCATCCAGATTGTTCAAACTTGAAAGACAGAAAGAACGTATATTTTTAAGAAAAAAGGAAAAGAATTGACTGCAGGAAAATTTTACGAGTTAGGAGCGCATACCTCTTAAAACACACTCATCGATTGGTCGACCCCCATGTTTGTGTCATATGATCATTCACAGACTTTGACAGTATAATTAATAAATTAATACTATAATAAGATTTGGAAGTAATGGACTAAATATTTACGTTTTTAAACAGCATGTCATGTGAAAAAAAAAAATTGTTAGGATTTCTTAAAGTGATCATTTGTGGCAGTAAAAATTATTTTGTAATAATCAGGTTGCGCTTGCTCGTAACCATGCATTGCATTTCAAAGTGTCTTTTTTTTTTTCCCGTCTGAATCATTTCCTAATGTAAATAGTAAATGTTAATATTAATTTTGATAGCTACAATTTACAAACATCGAAATTGAAAGGCTTTAATTAGTTAGGACTTCATTTATTTTGCTATAAGTACTATTTAACATTGGAAAAAACGAAAAAAAGAAAAGAAAGGGGAGAGAGAGTGTATGCGCGTGGGAGATGAGATTTCTATTTATCCAAAAATAAATTAAAAAAATAAAATAACAGGCTTATTTTGGTTGCAGGCCACAATGCCCGAGAGCGAGAAGCATCCATCAAGGGTGCCAATGTGGAGAGTTACTAAGTCTGCATATTTAGCCATTGCATTTCGCTTATTCCCTCTCGCAACAGGTGGTTAATTAATAACGATATGGTCAATAGGTATCCTACTATATATAATTCTCATCTTCACATCATTAGCAACTTAATTACTTTATTGATTAAGTTTTATATGTACTCCCTTGTAGTTAATCGATTTTATAATAATTAAAAAAATAATTAATTTATTTTTTCTTAATAAAATTTTTAAGATTTTCCGTTAATTATTATGCACAAAGTTAAAAAAATGAAAATAAAAAAGAAATAAAATGGAATAAATATATTGAGATATATCCAAAAAAAGATAATACAGCATTTATTAATAAAATAAATAATAAAATTAAAAAAAGTATATTTAATGTTTTAATAAAACTCTAAAGTGATAAATAAAAATAAACGAAAAAATTCTAGATAATAAAAAATAAAAATATAAAAAAATAGATAATAGTTAACCCCATTCATTAAGGTTTTGTAATACAAAAAGTTTCAAAAAGACTTAAAACTTTTATGAAAATTAGAATTCTTGTTTCCTTGAAAAACACAGTCAAGCACAGTCAAAAAGACTTAAAATAATTTTATTACTTCTATAATTAAAAAAAATTGGAAAGTGAATGATTGGGGAGATTGGAGGATAAAAAAAAAGGGGGGGAAATCACAAAACGTTGTCATTGGAGGCAAACAACAATTATTTTGTCAAACAAATAGTTCGCGCTTTGCACGTGTCATTGATTCTATGGCTTAAGTATCATACAGGATCGCAAAACTGTGTGCGCAAGAATCTTCCTTAGAAAAAAAAATTTAGGCCTTTTAACTACAAGGAATAATTTGACTAAAGCAGGAAAATATTATTTTATTTATTTCCAGAGTAAGGCACTGTTCGTTGTTTTAGGAGAGAGATGAAAAGAGTTTCGAATAGCATCAGACGCACTTGGAGGATGGAAGTCGTGGCCTTCTCATTTACAAAACTATTATTTTCAAAAGTAATTTGCACTGTATCTTCTTTTCAAAATTTAAATTCCCACTATGTCTTCTTCCCAAAATTTATTTTTAAAATATTCTTATCCAATTAGTATTAAAAAAGGCACAGCGATTAATCGTCCAACTCGTGCACATTTATGTGGACCACAGAATTCGATTTCATGTAATTTGTGGGTGGGCCAAAGCATGAATTTCTTTCAAAATTTAAAATATTTAAAATATTTAAATAATAAAAATAAAAATATTTTAAAGTATTTTTTATCTACTTATGAATATAAAAATATTTTTATAAATAATTCATAATATATTCTCACGGAATGTGAAAAGAAAGTATAATTTTATTTAAATTTATATAAAAATTAAAATTAAAACAAAATAAAATTTTTATAAACCAACCCATTTGCAAATTAGCTACTGGCAATGGGGATTATGTGCCACACCAACCAAATCAAATCTAACTCATATTTAAATAAATATTTATTTTAGAGGTATGAGTTTACAAAAATTCACAAACCTTGAATTCTATTTTAGTTTTTTAAATATTCGATTTGTATTAATTTTATTCTTAAAGTAACTATTTGATACGATCTGACTGCTTTAAAAATTAAAATAGAATATTAATATTAAATTCAAAGTGAACCCCATTTCTGGAGAAGTTTTTTAGGTGCAGTATGATATGAAATTATTTAAAATAATTTTTAAGTATTAAATTATTTATAAATTTTAATTTAATGAAATAATTTGTAATATCTTATAGTTCAAATGAGTAGACTCCCTATATTTTTATAGATATTAAGTTAATCTTGATTTATCATAATTTTTTTTATTTGATCTTTATTTAATGTGACACCTATAAAAATATAGGAATTTATTAATCTAGATTGCCAGATGTAATAATTATAATTATAATTATTATATTAAATTAAAAAATATCAATAATTTAATTTTTAAAAATTATTTTTAAATCACTTTTATGCGCTGCATGTTATGTAAATAAAAATTTCTTTGGCCCTGCGGTCGAGGTAGCGGCGGGACTCCTTGTTCAAGTGTTGATTTTTAGAAATTTTTTTTAAAAGAGTTAAAGTAAGAATTACTTTATCAAAAAGTAGTTTGATAAGAAAAATTAAAAGTATGAACGTAGGGAAACAGATAAAAAATTTTAAAAAAAATTATAGACTAAACACTTTTTCTGGATCTATCCTATTGTTATTATATGAATTCCTTAAATAATGTGAATATTATTTTAATCCATTTTATATAATATTTTAACTTTTTATCAAATTGAAATTAGTATTAAAAAATTAATAAAGTTAGTGATTTGATATTTTTATTCATATTTTGTCCTTCATCATTTTCTCTATTATTCTATTTCTATATTCCCAAATGATGAATTATAATTGATTTCATATTATTACTATTTTTTCCTCTATTAAAAAGATTTATATCTTTTGCCAATTTTTTATAAGATTAAAGAAATCTTAAAAATAAAAGCTTGAAAAGTTTTCATTGTACAGAATACATATACCAGGATATGGGCTATGCTAACAGCCTCGCGTGTCATGGAAGTAGGAAAGCAAGCAAGTCGAGCCATCTATCAAAAGTTTACAGTCTATCTTCCCTAACCTGTTTATGATTTAATCTAATTATTTGAATAAACCATGTCAAAATTAATACATAGATCAGATTGAGTTCGTAAGTCTATTAAATTAATTAATTTAATTAATAATAATAAATAAATTTAATTAAATTATTGAATAATTTTAAACTTGAAGAATAGGTTAATAGATCAAATTAGACATTTATAATAGATTAGATTAGGCTTTGTTTCATATAACAAATAATTTATCTTGTAACTTAACATTTAGAGGTACTTCACATACTATCTTATTAAAAATATAAATTTTAATTTAATAAGTTACCTTAAATAATTTATAATTTATAAGTTATTATCTCTTCAAAAAAAATTTAAATCTATTCTTATTTTTTTATTAATTTACAACTCGTATCCTTTATATTGTAAACATAAATATTTTTTTCAATAATGTAATCTAATTTAAACTAAATCCTTGACGAATAAAACTAAATAGTAAATAAATAAATATATGATATCATTAAATATAATTAATTTAATGTTAATGTTATTATATCTTGATTTTAAATTATAAATATACAATACACAAATAAATAAAAATATGTTGTTATAAAATATAATTAAATATATTTTAAGTAATTATAATTTTATTATAAATAATAATAAAATAAAAATATATAAATAATAAATATGTAAGTTCATAAATTATAATTAATTAAATATTAAATTTTATATTTTTATTTTGAATATCGTAATTGCATTAATATAATTTTATCATTAGATAAATATGAATTATTTTAATTTATATATTTATTTTTACAAGTGTATCCTTTTATATCATTTTACAATTTCAACTAATTTTATAAAATATTTCTTACACAACCAATTAGCTTATTAATTATTAATTTTAACAACTATCACTTATAAATTATTAGTTATTAATTAATTTAATAATTATCAACTAACTTATTGATTATTAATTATAAATTATTAATTATCAGTTATTAGTTAATTTATGCAAAACAAAAGTCCAAAGCTGAGTTTATTTTATCTGGAGTAACTTATTTAAGGTAAAAGTCCGCCATTACATGTAAGGGATATCTCAAGATTTATATTAGCCTTACCTGGAATGCCAATGTACGACGAAATGAAATCAATATGCACAAAAGGAAGGAGCAGGCATGCTCCTGGTGGCTTCGACTCATGCGGCGAGCAGTGTTTGGTAATTTTTGCTTCTTTGCATCAGTGGCCTTCCCATTCTCAGGAAGCTTGGCTGGTCTTCTCGGAGGCATCGCCTTGCCGGTCACATTGGCTTATCCTCCTTCCCTGTGGCTCGGAGTCAAGAAGCCCAAGCACATCCAGCCTTACTTGGCGTCCGCTGGGCACTTGGCTCTTGGAATTAGGGGTTCAATCAGACGCTCAATCAAAGGCCCAAGGCCTAATTTAATTCGTTCTATTTCTTTAAATAATTCAAGTAAAAAATTAATAAAAAAATTTACTTAAATAAATACATCAGAACTTTTTTTTATGATTGGCCCGTAAGTTTATAAAATTAATTTATTTGATAATTAATATATTTATTTATCATATAATATATATATATATATATATATATATATATATATATATATATATATATATATATATATATAAGTTTAACTAGTCTAAAGGCTTATTTTAAATTTTAAAAAATTCTTGGTTAATTAATATAGTAGAAACCTATTTAGATAATTAGAATCTTAAATAAGTTAATAAGCCAAATTAATTTTTTTTAATAAATCAGGCTCGTATCAATTCCCTATTTAAAATAAAGTTTAACCCAACTTAAGCTTATTTATATCCCGACGAATGTTTGACTGGGGTTCAAATTGCAGCTGGAATCAATGTTAAAATTAGCACCGGCATTCATGGCAGCTTCTTCAAGCCCAAGTAATTTAAGGTGAATTAACTTTTTTGGTGTGATCTTACATGTATGTAAATTAGTTTTATATTTCGACCAATTGGCAAAAAAATGAAATTATTATAATTTAAAAATTATTAATTATTATCATTTTCACTGTCCCATTCGAAATTGGCTCGCTTATTTATCTATTATATTGTGTCGCATGAAAAATATAATATAATTGGTTTGGTTAATACAAGACCAATTCAAAATAGCTTTTCCATCAATACGTCAAAATCCATGTCCCAACCCACCAGACTAAAACTAGAAATATTAGATGTCTTTCATATATTTTTATTTTCATATTTTCATATTTTTTAAAAATTATTTGTAGATTGAAGTAAAATAAAAAATAGAAGATGTAAATATTATAAATTAAAACATTTTATTTTATTATAAAACTGACATCTAAAATAAAAAATAAGTTCAAAAATATTTAAAAGTTATTTCTATTATTTTTTTAAGTTATATATTTAGAATTATAATTTTGAAAAACTAGATTTTTAAAATAGGTTCCCAAATTTTTTTTATTTTTAAAAAATAAAAAATATTTTTGAAAAATAGTAAACATACTGACCTATTGTTTCTGGCAGTAGTTTTCTCAACCACTTCTGAAGTTGACAATTTAATTTAATTTTAGGGAAATTTTTATCTTTTTCATCTTAACTTCTTAGCCTTTATTGTAAAATATATATATACTCCCCACTTTTTTAATTGAGGCATATAGTATAGTAAGATTTAGTCAATTATCATCTCACCATCTAAATTGTTATTAATATGTATCATCTCTATTGATGACTTTGTGAATTACCATATTGCCCATGAAATGAAACCCTAAAATAACGCAACCTTCAGTTTCCATTCGGTCAAATCCTACGTACGCATCCCATTCCGTGGTCCTTTACATATCATATTTGTAGGATTCAAAAATTGTTGTACAATGGCAATATTTCAATAGTCAATTGTATTAAAATTATATAATGAATGTTGATTGATGTTAACTCTATTACTTGATTTCCAGGTAACTACCGGAGCAAAAACGTCCTACTTATGTGACACTCTCTTATCAATTAAATTTTAATCAATTTTGTTGCACTTCTCAGCAAAAAAAAAAAACGGATTTTATTTCTTCAACATCTAAAAATTATAACTTCATCTTTTGACTTTTAATTTAATAAAATTATAATTTAATTCTTCAATATTTTATTAATAATATATAAATAATAATATTTATTAAATAATATATAAATGAACAATAATAATGATAATTTATACATGATAATAATATCATATATTTTATAATAATAAATTAATTTTAATATCAAATATATTATTATATTATATTTCATTATTTATGTATAAAAGTAAAAAAGTTTAAATAGATTTATATAATATTTTGAACATAAGCATTCTTTTCTAAGGTGAACAAAAGATTTGGACTTTCTTTTTATATTTTTATTCTTTTTTTTTTGGATAAGCTAGAGTTAAGGATACTTTTTTTTTTATAATATTTGTGAGTTTTTAACCTTAAAATTTTTTAATTTTTTTTCATGAAGTCTTAACTTTTGAATACTATTTTAATGCAATCTGTTTTTTGAATTTTTTATTTTTGATAAAGTTTTAAGTATATTCATAAAGTTTGAAGATAATTTTTTTAAGCTAATATCAATCTTTACTATCTTTTTATAATTTTATTTTTTCTCAATAAGTCGGAGTAGTGATTAATTTTTTGTGATAATACATGTAAGTTTTTATTCTCATATATTTACAATTTTTGATGATTTTTATCTTACAAGTACTAATTAATAACTAACTTGTTAAACAAGAACATATTACTATTTAATTTTTAAATAATATAATAACATACTACTGTTTGATCTTTAAATAGTAATATTAATCAAAATTCTCAAAATAAAAAATAAATCAAATCTCATTAATAATCAAACTAGTAAAGAAGAGTATGTTATTGGTCTTCAAATAATAATATCGACTAAAAATTTAAAATAAATAGATAAATCAAGTCTCATTAATAACTGAAATAAAAAAATATATATATTACTCTTTGGCCTCTAGATAATAACATATTATTGTTTGATTTCTAAATAATAACATTAACTAAAAATAAAAAATAAATTGATAAATCAGGTCTTATTAATAATTAAATTGATAAAGAAGAGCATGCTACCATTTAGTCTTTAAATAGTAACATTGATCAAAATCTTAAATAAATAAATAAATCAAGTTCTATTAACAATTAAACTATAAAAAATTTAAAATAAATGAATAAATTAAGTTTTATTAATAATTAAACTAGCAAAAAAAAGTATGTTATTATTTAATCTTTAGACAGTAACAATAATATGTTACTGTTTGATCCCTAAATAATAACATTGATAAAAAATTTAAAATAAATGAATAAATTAACTCTTATTAATAACTAAATTATTATAGAAGAGTATGTTATTACTTGCTCTCTAAATATTAACATGTTACTAAAGGTCAAAGGATAAAATTATCTAAAGTAAAATTACTACAAATAAAAATATGAGATTTGTAGAGAAGTCTTTAAATTAATAATGACACACATGCTTTGTCCTTGATCTCAATCACTTCATACTACAAGACTTGAGCTTGAATTTGATTATTGTAAGTGATAAAACAATAAAAAATAATTTTAAAAATTGTAAAAAAAAACTTCATTTTTACATGAAATAAATAACATATTCAAGTATATATTTTAAAAGTTTGAAACTTCATAAAATTTTGAATTAACACTCATTATATGATTTTTTTTCATAAAACTTTCAAATAAGAATTATAATATTATAGTATGATAAATTTTTTGGATTTTTTTATATGTAATTTTTATGTAATATAATTAATAGAAATTAAATTGTATATAAAATTTTTAATTAAATACTTGTAAATAAAGTATAAAATTATATAAAAATAATAAAATAAATTAATATTTATAATATTATAATTTCTATTTAAAATTTTTATAAAAAAATATAGTTTGATAAAATAATTAATTAAATGAATAATAGATATTAATTTCAAGTTTTGTAAAATTTAAAGGGATAATTTCTAAGTTTCTAAAATTAAAGAAAACAAAATCCAACTACGTCGAAGTTGAAGAGAGTATTTTATATTTTTTTCCTACATAATTTTATCTAATTTAGATTTTGTTTGGTGCAAGTAATTAATAAATAAGTTAATAACTAATAACTAAATGCTTACACCTAATAGCTTATAAGTTAGTTGTTTATATTACAAATATTTGAAAAAAATAATTGTTAAACTAGTTAAAAAATATAAAATGATATGAATAGACAAGTTAATAAAAATAGATATATTTATTATAATTAATTCATATTTATTTTTATATCAAATTATATTTTAAATGTTAGTTATTTTTTCTTTGTATTTATACTAGATCAAATTATATTTATAAGTTAGTTGTTTATATTATAAATGTTTGGCAAAAATAACTACTAAATTAACTAAAAAATATAAAATAATAAAAGCAGACGTGCTAATAAAGATAGGCATATTAATTAAATTAATTTATATTTATTTCAAAATTAAATTATATTAATACAACAAAAATATTTAAATTAAGAATAGGAATATGATTACCTAAAATTTAATTAATTATATTTATAATATTACATATATATTCATTTTTCATTTATTTTTTATTCAAAATAATAATTTAATAATATAAAATTTAATTAATTATATTTTAAATGTCATATATTTATTTATTTTTTTAGGTGGAGGAGATTCTCAAATTTTATGTCAACTCCATTCTTGCAAAGCACAAATTGTCCATGGATCAATTTAAAGCCATTTTTTTCAACTTCTCTTTACAGAAAAAAGCCAATTTTTCTTATCACTTGTCAACATACCGATAATTACAAGAGTGTTGTATGCCATACAACAAATGGACATTTGTACAATAAAAACCTCCATTATATTTAATTAATTAAGGTTTTTGAACTGAGCTTATGGAATATATGGTTAAGAGGAAATTGAGCCAAAAACCAAAGTAGGTCAAGATGATAGATAATAAATTTTACAACTTTTTTTTATTTAACTTTTACTTTGACTTTTCCATTGTGTTATCGATATTATTAGAACACAATTACATCCCACCTATACATGAGTTTATATTATTTAGTAATTTGTAATATATATTTATTAATCATATTCTTATATATTTTTGGCACTATATGCTCTCTCAAGATTTGAAAACAATATTTTGAGTTAAAATAGATTTTTAAAATAAATAAATTATTTTATTATACAATTTTTTTTATCTCCGCGCGCCAGTTTTAATTTGAATTTCCAGATATCGAATAATCAATTCATAACTATTAACTATGCACAGCATTTGGATTGGATCAGTCATAGGAAATTCGAGTAAGATAGCTGCAGGCAAAATCACCAGAGACGACAGAGGTTCTTGCATGGCTGATTTTAGCAGGAATTTAGGTTTTGAAACTGCTTTGAAGGCGGAATTGTGGGGAATTCCATCTAGTCTAATGCTAGCTAAATCCTCTGATATTAGGAACCTATATGTGGAATCTGATTGTGTGATTGCTATTAATATGATTAATGGTGTTAAGCCAAATTCAGTAACTAATTTTGTTCGTATTATTTTGACTTGTAGGGATATGATTTCTCACTTTGCTCAATTCAAATTGATCCATCGCAAAAGGAAAGCCAAACAAGCAGGAGAAAGGATAGCCAAGAGGGCTTTACATGGGAATTTGGGAAATGAATTACCCACACAACCCCATCCAAAATTATATCAACAATGATGTATGATGCTTTGGCCATTTTATATTCTAAGGTTGCGATCAGAGATTTAAATTACGGTTACGATATTATGTAATACAAGAAAATATTGAAAAATACGATTGTTGCAAGGTAAAATTGGTGATGTGGTGCGGTCGCAACCATAACGTTGAAGACAATATTACGGTCTCATACTGTTTTTAAAATCCTTAGTTGTAATACTATGTAAAATATGCCCCTGATTATCTCTCTTATTTATTTTGTGTTGTAGGGGCTAGTTATGGTCCGCTATGTTCTATATTAAGCTTTGACCTTTGTTTTTGTGTCTAGATTGGAGCATGTCTGTGTAGTTTCCTCATGTCGTAATATATATTCTATTTTCTACCAAAAAAAAATTGAACAAATCAAATTGACCTCCTTTAATATTTCACCCAAGTACACTTGACATCTTCTTTTTCTTTTTCTTTTTTTAAGAAATGTACACATCCATTTTTTAAAATATTTCCACTCCTATGAAATATAATATTGTTAAACTTTTAAATTATCTCTCATGATTGGTAGATTATTTTCCTATATTTTAATATATAGACATGTTCTTTTTTTTTAAATTAAAAGCACTCTTTCCTTTTATGTACAATAATATTGTAATATTTATACATAAAATTTTAAAAAAATAATCACTTAATTATATGCAGATCACATTAGAGAAGAAGTTTGCACTATATTTTATAACAGTACTGTAAAAGAATAAAAAATATATAATTCTAAAAAATAAACTGTGCTTAATGTAATTGAACCGAAACTAAAGGAAAGAGAATTGCCCTTGAAAGATAAGGATTCTCCTTCCGCAAAAAATTGGGAGAAACTACATAATTTTATTTTATAAGATTTTCTTATAAAATTTATAAATTTTCTATAAAATCATATAAATGCTTAAAGTATAGGATGAGACTTATTACATAAATTTTACAATTTTAAATAAAATTTTATAATTTTTACATAAATTTTGCAACATATATAACTGTATTTATAACACAAAAATATTTAATAATTTTATGAAAAACTTACAAATTTTATAAAAAAAATTAAAAGATTTCATAAAATAATATAAATTTTAAGTAAAAATTATAAAACTTGTATCTTTTTTAATGGAGCACCGAAGAGCTGCCTAAAAGATAAACATAATGGTGTTACCCTTTCAGAAAAGCGGACGTGACCAGACACTTAATGGCATCGCATTTGTGCTGCTGGAAATATCCAGTACTCGCGAGTGACGTTAATGGTTGTAATGCGGGACTCGTCTTAATCAAGCATTCTTTTTAATTTTAAGTGTCTCTGTTCATTTTGCCCTTTTTCTTTCCTTCTTCCACCAATTAATCATTAATGTACAAAAATTGACAATGAATCTGAGTGTGCGGCCATTCATTATAATTCCGCTGCAATTAATCGAAGCTACACCATACCATACTATTAATATATGTTGCTTAGAATGGTGAGATTTTGAGAATAAGTAGATAAGTTTGGAAGACACTGCAACAAAAAAAAAGCTTCCACCAACGATAAATGTTGCCGTTATTAAATTCTCGGTCGTGGTTAAATACAAAAATTATCAAAAAAAAAAAAATCATCAGTATAGGTTCATAGGTAAAGTTACCAACACCAATGATAAAATGTTGTTAGTAAAAGTTCAAGTTTCTCTGATAATAAAATTATCATGAAAAATAATTTCAAATTTTAAAAATTTTTAAATTTTAATTTTTAGTAACAATAAAAATTATCGCTATTACTCCATTTCGAAAATAATAAAATAATTTTTAGCGATAACACCCTAGATCCTAAAACCAACTTCTAGCAACGACATTTTATCATCACTGAAAGTTAGACTTTTAGCAACTCAGCGACGACACAATTCAACTTAATTCAAATTCGAATTAATTAAAAATTCATTTTCATTATAACTTATTGAATAATAAATGATTTAAATTAATCAAAAAAATTATACCATACTTTCTTTTGATATCAAAATATATGTACATAAACATTTCTTCAAATTTTGAAAAAAATTACTACTAAATTTATCTTAAAAATTTTATTAAGTAGATGTTAATTTTAATTACTAGAACATAACCATAGATCAAAAGGATTATTTTGTAATCAAATTATCCTTCCTTCATTTACATATATTCCTATTCCCATTTTACTCCAAAATTACTTCTTTGCCAAAATTTTCTGTTTGCATGCATTTTTTTTTCATGTATTTAAGATTTAATATGACTATTTTAGTTCTTAAAAACATTGAGCAAAGGATAATTTTCAAGATTTAATATCTATAATTTATAAAATGCTCTTAGTTTATGCTATTGATATTTTTGTGACACCATTTAATGTAATGCATCTTTTCTATTTCTTTTATACTATGCCCATTATTGATATTTTATGCTGGAAGGCATAGAATGATAATTATACTTTCATTATTATACATATGTGAAAAAAAAATTCAAAAACCAAGATTTTTAGTGCAAATATCTTCTTTATATGAGAAAATTTTCAAAACTTGAAGTAAAATAAGTATGAGAAAATATACAAATAAAAGAAGGATAATTTATTCACATAACTACTTTTGACCTTTGACCTTATTTTAACATTAAAGTCAATATTATCTCAACATAGTTTTTAAAATAAAGTTAATAATAATTTTTATAAACTTGAGGAAAGGTTGTATATATTTTGAAATTAGAAGAAAAGTTTATTTAACTTCAACTAAATCCAAGAAAGATTCATGTGTTTTGCTCTACTTATTAATACAAAAATAAAACATAAACCCAATTATAAACTAAAGTTGAAACTTATGCTTAATGGTAGTTGAAAATCTATTATTGTGGATAAAGGTTTAATAAATTAAAAAATATTGATTAAATGATTATGTCATTAAAAACTTCTTATGAAATCTATGGTATTTTTAGATTAGTGTAACAATGTAAATATATAAAAAAAAAGTTTAAAACATGCGATAAATTTTCTACTAATTAAAAATGGTGGTCATTATAATTTTCTTAAAATTTAAGAATTCAGAATCACATAATAAATTTTAAAATTATTAACATAAAATTCTTCAATTATAATTATTTATTATTTAATAAATATAATTAAATAATTTTAATTTAATAAATTTTAAAATTATCGTATCATCTCACATGTTAAAAACGAGCAGTACAGAATTCACCTTTAAAAGCACATGTCTAACCGGTTAATCTCTGAAGTCATGCCTTTGTATCCTATATAGGATCTCCTAGGATTTGCGTATACGTCTTGTATTTCTAAGATCTTAAAGCAAACACGAGGAGATACAATGTATTGAAGCAGAAGCAATTCTGTATTTAAATGTAGGCATGTAACACAAGGTGAGTGATACTGTATGATTAAGATCCATTTTGTGCACATAACCAGTAGCTGATAAATTAATTAATAGTTTATAATTGATAGTTTATAATTAATAAGTTAATTAAATTATTTTATAAAATTAACTGTTTGAATGAGTTAAAATTATAAAATAATATAAAAATATATATTAATAGAAATAGATATATAATTAAAATAATTTATATTTATCTAAAAAAAATTATATTAACATAATTAAAAAGTTTAAAGTAGAAATATAATATTTAATATTTAATTAATTATATTTATAAACTTATATAATTTTTATTTTATTATTTATTATAAAATTATAATTACTTAAAATATAATTAATTATATTTTATGACATTAAATATATACATATATATTTTTATATATTTATAATTTAAAATCAAGATATAATTATGTTAAAATTAATTTAATTATATTTTATAAAAATTATTTAGATTTATATTATAAAGAGTATGAGTTATAAATTAATAAAAAGAAATAAGAATAAATTTGAAAAAAATATAAAAGATAGTAGATTATAAGTTATAATTTACTCTAAATAACTTATTAAATCATAATTTATAACTTATTAATCATACCAATAAATTATAAATTAATTTATTTATTGTGTGAAACGAAGCCTAAAACTCACGTAAGCTTCAATTCACGTGAATATATTTGTTTGTATAAGCTCATAAAAAATATTATAAATTATAAGTTATTGAAAATAACTTATTAAATCAAAACTTATAAGTTACTTCGAGTAACCTATAATGTAATGCGAGAAACACATTCACAGGCTAACTTATAATTCGTTAACTAGATTAATAAGTTATAAGTTAATTTATTTGTTGCATGAAACAGAACTTAAAGCTCATGTAAGCTTGAATTCGTGTGAATATTGTTTGTATAAGCTTGAATTCATGTAAAAATAGTAGCTTATAAGTTATAGTTATTCTAAGTAGTTTATTAAATTATAACTTATAACTTTTTTACCACGTCAATAAGTTATAAATTAACTTATTTTATTATGCGAAATAGAGCCTAAAGCTCGCATAAGCTTGAATTCATGTGAATATATTTATTTGTATAAGCTCATAAAAAATATTATAAATTATAAGTTGTTCTAAATAGTTTATTAATCAGAATTTATAAGTTATTTGAAGTAGTTTATAAAGTAGTGCAAGAAACACATTTACAGGTTAACTTATAATGCGTTGACTAGGTCAATAAGTTATAAATTAATTTATTTATTGTATGAAACGAAACTTAGAGCTCGCATAAGCTTGAATTCATGTGAATATTGTTTGTATAAGCTCATAAAAAATATAAGAAAAATTATCATATTGCAAGTATTTAAGGTACTTATAAGCAAATCGTATTATTATTGTTTTATTATTAGAAATAATTATATTATTAAATATATTGTAAGGATAAAAAATCAAGTTCTAGATATAAAAGAAGGAAGACACATTTATAGAATAGTAGATTGAGTTAAATTAGAAAAATCTAATTTTTATGTAAATCATAATTAAATAATTAAATTTTTTTATTTTGTGTAATGAGTTAATCAAATGGAATTAAAAAAATTATATTAGTCTATTAAATATTGAATTGTATTAAAAAATTTAAATATTTAAATGATTATTAAAAATCTTAATATGTAAACAATCTTAGGCCTGCAAGTAAAATTACATAAGTTTATATCCATGTGAACTTACCTATACTAATCAATAAAAAATACGATCTCTAATATAAAAAATCTAACCCACTCCATACCTACCAATTATTCGCATTACCTGCGAGCTTTTGATCCGATTTACATTTATATTCAACAGAAGAAAGCCTCAGCCCATAAAATGAATGTGAAAATGGCATTTGCCCTATACTATCCCACTTAAAAAAGAAAAGAGAAGGTGGCATTAAGTAGTGGTCACTCAGTCTGAATTTTGTTGTACAACGAAGAGGGGAGACAAAGCCTGCTTTCGCTATGGGAACTTCGTACAATTGTGAGCATATTGTTCCCCCATTAATTTAAATAATCAATCCCATTTATCAAAATTCTTACTATTAAATTGACATATAAAACTATAAATTATCTTTTTCCAAGTATTAGAAAGAAAAAACGTAAGGACTTATGGTAAGTGCACTTTGGAAGAAAGGAATGGGTTGGGAATTGAAAAAAAAAAAATTCCATGGTGATGCCATAGTTTACGTGATTATATATCGTCACCATATATGTATATGCCAACTTCCACTGATAAAGTGGTTTAATATTCTTCAAATTAAAAAACACCAAGTTTGGTAAATTTGCAAATACACTATAGATGGAGTAGGAAATTTGTAAAAAGATTGGCTTTATTATTTATATTTTATAGCAGAGAGAGTGGTGTCATAGAGGCCAGTCATTATGACTCGGGCCTTATATGGTATCCTATAATATATTTAGCTATAATGATATTATATCCAAGCTAAGACCACGCTTGAAAGACTTTACAGATCATAAAATAAATATTTTTATAATTTTTTTTGTCGAAAGTTATAAATTTTTGTATAAAAATGAAAATATTTCTTACATTTCCATTTTTTTAAAAAAATTTGATATGATAAAGTTGTAATTTTTCTGTACGTACAATTCATCTGTGATTACAACTTTACATAAAAATTATAATTTTACGTTTAATTTGTATAAAGTTTAACAAAATTTTTAAATACCAGGAAAATATTATTCCATATACAATCGACGGTGGAGTGGGTGGCCACTTGCCGACTGTTTGCGCTACAAAATTGCCGTCACTCTTAAGTAAGGACTAAACACCCGCATGCGCGATCACGACGGCTAAGATGACAACAAGCTGAGCTGAATTCATCATTTTCATGTTCAACTTAATTATTTCAATAATTAAATGAATTGGGGTTCATATACTCCACTTCATTCAATCTAAAAATTTTAACTTCAATTGATTATATGTAAATGAATAATATATTATTTAATTTAAAATATTTGAGAATGAATTCAAGCTTTAACTAAATACAAATTTAGAACAACTAGTTTGTTATGAAATTTTCATCATAATAAGGACTACGTTTGCAAATACTAGACCGGGCAAAAAAAAGAAAAAGGACTATAATGTAAAGATTGTAATTTAGAGTACGTTTGTCTGCTAATTTTTTAAAAAGTTTTTTATTTTGATGTTTTTAAAAATAAAATTTCTTTTTTTTATCATTATTTTTATAATATGTTTTTAAAAATTATAAGTTTTAATCTGTAATTTGAAAATAAAAAAATAGAGTAACCTTAACTTATCTTTTTTTAACGATAATTTTGTAATAACATAAAAAAATTATTTGCTTCTCCCATCACTTTTTATTTTCTTTGAATTCAAAAATAATTTTTAAAAAGTAAAAATATATCTAAATATAGCTTTAAATGTAAATATTAATTATTAATTTACCTGCAAAATTTTATTATAAGTATTAATATTAATTAAAAGCAACAGTAATTAAAATCCGGAAGGAAAGTAGAGATTTGATGGGCATGTAGTACCAATCTTGGGAGAGATCTGCGTGATTACAAAAGTATCACAATTCACAGGAAGCAATCGGAGAGAGATTCATTTTCCCAACATAAATCAAAAGTCAAAATCAAAAGTTATTTATATTTTATTTTATACATAAAATTTAAGATAATTAAAAATAAAAAATATAATGCAATAAATATATTAAAATATTTTAAAATAAATATATAAAATAAAAAATATTTACTAATAAAAATAAATTTTTAAAAAATAATAAATCATTAAATTTATAATTTAACAGATTAAAAATATGAAAATTTGTTTTATATATGACATATGATGATGGAGAGTATAAAGCTATGCTATTACCAACTTAGTTAGCTTGGAAGTTGGAATTTTAGGAGTGTAAAATAAATTGAAGTCCACGAACATATTTAGGTTCTGGTAAATTTTTTACGGATTTGAACCCCACAAAATTAGATTTTTTATTTATGGGGTAATACAAATTTATTTATTTTAAACTGATAGAATCCATTTAATCCACAGATATGTTTTGATTCATGCAAACTTTTGATAAATTCACATCTTCAAAATTGAATCTTTTTTTTTTAACAAATAATACAAACCTATTTACTAAGGTCTAAATTTGTCATGAATGAATTGGTATCTGGTCTAATACGCTGTTTAAATCCCTATTTGATTTTTACCATCGAACGTGGCGATGGAAATTGTGTGGTACCTTCTCGCGAGAATTTTCCATATCTATCCAGCTTTGGGTCTGAACGCATGAGTCTATTCTCTCTCTATGATGTATGCAAAGTTAAAGGGAGAATAACATTATTCTCCTCAAACTATCCCTTAATTATAATAAGTAGACTCTAAAGGGATTTATTGAAGGAGAATAAATTGAACTTGGCCGGCCTAATATTTTTCTTATTCATGCCAAGCAACAATTATACATCTAATTATTTTTACAAGTATTTTCATTAGATTGTCCAATGGTTACGCCTTGAATAACTAATTAATAAGGCTGAAAGGCTTTAGCCTCTAACCCTTAAAAAAATTAAAACTTTACATTTTCTTAATTTTTGAACAAAAATCCATATATAACCCTCTAAAAATTAAATTTTTTATAAAACCTTTTAATAAATTGCATTTCAATCTCTTTAAAAAAAATTTCACCTAAGCTTCACTCCTGAGTGCTAAAATTATTTATATTTTAAATTTTCAAATAAAAAAATAATATAAATTTTTTTAAAAAAGTATATTCTATCCACTTATAATCTTATTAATTTTTATTTACTTTATTTATATCTTTAATTATTATAGTTTATCTACCGATATTTTTTATTATTAACACTTTGTTCAACTAAACTTTTTTCCATTCAATATTTAATAAAAAAACTTTATAATAAATAAGTTAAATAAATTATAATGAAATTATAAAATGATAAAATATATATTTTTATATTTATATAGATTAATCTAAGAAATTCTCAATAGGAGTAAAATATGTTAGTCTTGTCTCGTTATTAAACACACCTTAATTAAACAAAAAAAATTATTATGACATGTAACATAGATAAAAATAAAAATTTAACTACAACTCTTGTGATATTTGTAGATAACAAAATTTATATATTTTATTATTGATAATTTTGTAAAACATATAACAATAACATAGTTTGTAGATATAAACTAAGGAAATATGGTTAATATATTTTTTTTAATCCCAATTGAAAATTCTAAATATCAATTCATATAAATATGAAAAAAAAATATAATTCACCTCCTATGATTTTCTTCAGATGCATGTGACTCATTTATTATGAAATATTCTATTAAAAATTAGACAAAAAAAATTTAGGTGGACAAAATGTTAATATTAAAAAGTACATGTAAATAATTTATAACATTTGAAAATATAATTAAATTAAGTGAAAATCAGTAAAACTAGGTATAATGAAAATGTAGTTTTTTCTTTTTCAAAAATTAAAGATAAAGTGATCAAAACGAACTTTTCCATCAAGTGATGAAGATGGAGTACGTAGAAATGAAAAAAGAATGTACACGTATCCCACAATATCTGGGAGTATAGCTGGATGTAATTATTTAAACAGAGACCTAAAACTTAATTTGTCAAAAAGAAAGGCCTAAATCTCTCTCTGTTTAGGATGGCTCGAATGAAATGCAAAAATTGTCTAAAGACCGCGGGAGTTTCTCTCGTAAGACGTCAGAGAGGTGACATCGGTGTGATGATCTAATGCATGAATTAGAACCCACGCACTGATACTTTTATAAAAGGCCCCTTCCCTTCTTCCTTCTTCTTCAATCTCAATCTTTTTCCATACCAACCCCTCCTTGCATCTTCACGGGGTTCATACAATTAAAGGGCTTCCCTCTGTCTAAGGAGAAGACGAAAGTGATTGGGCATGGGAGAAGTGGCAGAAGAAGTAGCAAAATTCAGATCAGAAATATCTCTGTTACAGCATTCTGACGCTAACTTCAAACCGCCGCTGTCTCCACCGCTGTCGGTATTCGTAATCATTCCGCCCACTTCTGAAGATCATGAGGGCAGTCATACTAATGATCCGATAGATAATCGGGGGATAGGTGAGAATGATGCAGATTCCAAAGATGAGTGGTTGCCGATCACTGAGTCGAGAAATGGAAATGCATATTATGCTGCTTTTCACATTCTCAATTCTAACATTGGATTTCAAGCTCTTATGATTCCTCTTGCCTTTGCCACTCTTGGTTGGTACGTCCATAACTCTCCATTTCTATCACCAACTCACGCAATGTTTGTCTTCCTGTCCAGGGAAATCGGTTTATTTGATAAATTTGCTACAGGATCATTAGCCGGCAAGAGAGCTTGATGACCAATAGCAGGGGTCATCATAATATGTCTGATTCGCTCTTAACCGATCAAGATTGATCGATTAAGAGAAATTAATAATTAATATGCATATATTAGTCGAAATAAATAAAAATATTTAAAATTTGATTGATCAGTTAGTAGTAGTTAAAAAGTTTTTAATCATATAAAACAGAAAATAATCAAAAAATAAAACAAAATTATAAAATTTGATTGCATTTTTCGGACAATTTTTATCCTCCAAACTTTTTATTTGAATATTTAATTGTTAATATCATATGTGCTTGAATAAAAGTTTATATTTCATGCTTAATAATTATGTTTCTAATTTAATATTGAAATTACTTCTAATTTATTTACTCATAAAATTATGGTTAATAAGTGTTTTTAGTCTAATTTTAACTATTATATTTATAGATAGTATCATAATTTCTTTTTAAATTTTAACTTATGAATAACCAACTATAGCTGACTCAAATCAAAATGATTGGTTTAGTTTAGTTAATATTTGATGATCAATAAGCTTCAATTATAAAAAAAAAATGGCAATCATTATAGTTGGTTGATTAAAAAATAATTTTACCTGCTGTTACTCGACTGATAATTACCCTTAAGTTTGTGGCGTTGAATTAGGTTTCATAATTAGAATTTTCTATAATTTGATTACTTATCTTTCGGCATTTCATCATAGTTCCATAATTTAATTTGCAACTGTTTTGTGTAAAATTTTCTTGGAATTAAATATATCATCAGTTTAGAACGGATCCAACAAGTTTCTTGGAGATTTCTAACATACAACGAGGTACACGTTACTTATAAGAACTTTCCGTCCTTGAACTTTGGGAATAACAGCTATATAGATCACTTTTTATAATATGGTATTCTTCTACTATTCAAATTAAAAACATCAGATTCCTGGTAATATTGACTTGCACTATATATTAATTTGACGATAATACTGGGATTTTTTTTTGTTGTTGGTAGAAATACTGGGATTTATCTTTAGTTTACGACGCGGGGATTGCTATTAAGAAAAGTAAAAGTTGCACATATAATGTCGAAGTCCTCTTTGAATAATTTAACAAACGAGGAAAGACCGTAAAGAATGTAAAGATACAATGGGAAACGCATGCCGAACACGGCCCCACCTAACGAGACGGATGTTAACAGGAACCTAATAGCCGCCGGTCCAACAGGTTGGCACACGGTCTACGTACCTTAAACTTCTATTAAACATTTTAAACAAATAATTAATAATATATTATTAAAGAGGGATCTTCAGCCACTATTGACGCATTGTAACTAAACTAAAATAACTAACGTCTTTGAAATGAAACTTGCAGGGCATGGGGCATCATATGTTTGTCGGTGGCATTTATATGGCAGCTCTACACCATATTCCTTCTGCTTCAGCTGCACGAATCTGTCCCCGGAGTTCGTTACAGCAGATACCTCTTCCTCGCCATGGCGGCCTTCGGTGAGGACAATTCTTCACTTTTCTCAACCGTGTTTGTTAGCATCTAAACCCACTTTATCATACACTTTCAGCTTGCAAAATTTTAAGATGTATCTACGATGATATTCTAATATATTATCAAATTTAATTATTAATATATTATTATATAATATATCTTAAAAAATTACTGATTTGACGTGCCATTAATTTTAATGATGTATTAATGTACTGAGAGTATCATTATTTGAAAGATGCGCTGTAAATTCTTCCTTTTATATTTTAGAATGATAAAATAACTACCATTTTCTAGGAAAATACGTAGATCCCTTCAGATTGAAAATTTTGTACAGAGACTTATATAAAGCATTTTTTCCATCAACGAAGTTTTAATCAAATTCACTTCTCTCAACCATGTTTTTCCGCATCTAAACTCACCTTATTGTACATTTTTTATTTTTCAAAAATTTATAATGTATTATTGACATGATAATACAATAATATATTATCAAATTTAATAATTAATATATTATTATATAAAATAAAAAAATAATCAATTTAATATATAATTAAATTTAATAATATACGGCGATGTACCACGGATTTTTCTTTCAAAATGCCTGTCATTTCGTAGGAAAATACATAAATGCCTTCAGATTGAGAATTCTGTACAGAGACCTGCATTAAAGTCTTTTTCCATCAATGAAGTCGTAATCAAATTACTCTGACAATTCCATTTAATTGCAGGGGAAAGGGTAGGGAAGGTGGCAGCGATATTTCCGGTGATGTACCTTTCCGGAGGCTGTTGTGTGATTCTCATCATCACCGGAGGTGGGACCCTCAACCTACTTTTCCAGACGATATGTGAAAACGATGCGACATGTGATGCACACCCACTGAGTGGAGCTGAGTGGTTCTTAGTCTTCACATTCATAGCCATTCTCGTGGCCCAATTCCCAAACCTCAATTCTATTGTCGTTGTCTCCTTGTTAGGGGGCATTACAGCCATATGTTACTGCACCCTCATTTGGGCTCTTTCTGTCAAAAAGGGCAGGCCCCCGCACGTCTCCTACACTTCCTCCGTGGAACGCAATTCTAGTGTCGCAAAGCTCAGTGACGTTATTAATGCAATTGGAATCATAATGCTCGCTTTCAGAGGTCACAATGTTCTGCTTGAGATTCAGGGCACCTTGCCTTCAGATACGAAGCACCCATCCAAGGAACCGATGCGCAAGGCAGTGTGCATTTCATATTCACTCATTGCAATGTGCTTGTTTCCTCTTGCAATCGCTGGATTTTGGGCTTATGGAAATCGGATACCTTCAACCCCAACAGGAATATTAGCAGCATTTCAACAGATCCACAAGCACCAAGTCACAAAATTCACAATGGGAACAATATACATGTTGATAATAATCCATTGCCTCTGCTCATTCCAGGTGTATGCCATGCCTGTGTTCGACAACCTCGAACTAAGATACGTGAGCATTAAGAAACAGCGATGCCCGAGATGGGTTCGGACAGCTTTCCGGATTTTCTTCGGAGGATTGACTTTCTTTATATCTGTAACATTCCCATTTTTGCCATATCTGGCAGTTCTGCTCGGAGGAATGACCTTGGTGCCTGTTACTTATGCGTACCCATGTTTTATGTGGATAGCCATCAAGAAACCTCCCAGAAAAGGTGCTGTTTGGCTCTTTAATGTGGTATTGGGCTGCTTAGGAATGGCTCTCGGCGCTCTTGCTGCTGCTGCTGCTCTCTGGACTTTAGTTGACACAGGATTAAATGCTAACTTTTTCAAACCTTAATTAATTAAGAAAAATAAGAATGAAAATGGAATCCAAAATTGAATTTTAAATGGTTTATATCGATTTGATTAAATTTTACAGATTTACCTTTCAATTTTGGATACCATTTTTGTACGTGTAATACTGTTGATTAATTAATTATGACATACAATAACAGTTTTGAACACAGAGAAGGATCTTTTGCGCAGATGCAGAGTGTATTTAGTTCTCAACCTCTCGTGTATAAATTCCCTTCACGAGTATGTATGTATGTATGATATATTGGATGAAGAGATTGAGGATTCTTTTATCAGTTAATATACGCAAATACGCAAAATCTGGATACAAAAAGTTAGTCTAGAAACCAATTAAGGAACAATTTTTTGGACTTACAGTCATTTTCACAAGAAGATGGCTGTACATGAATTCCCCTATCACAAAGTGACAACCTCATTAATTAGCTCGGAACAAATGACACTGTATACACCATTCCAGTATGATTTGATCTAGCCTATTATTAGTCAAGTTTCATAAATGGAGGCTTCATTTCATTCCACATATTTTCTTTAAATAAGATTTTGAGTAGCTGTCACTAGTATTACTCCAAATATAAATGATATATATATATATATAATAGATCTGCTCAGATGAATGATTTAGATCTAATTGATACCATTGCGCTGTGAAAATGATGCTACCAAAATCCAAACTTCTTTATCTGAAATCAAAGTTGCTTGTTGGAAACGAAATTAAAAGATGCACAGCAGAAAATGGAAATGAAATTCCAAAAGGAAGGACGAATTTTGAGCCCCTACAAATAGCAATTCATATTTATGGAGATTGGTTGGCTTTAGTCTATATAATGTCAGTTTCATATTTCATGTCAGCCACTCTGACAAGCTATAGTAAAAAGGAAAAGTTATATGTTAGACCTATTTGCTTGATTAACTACGGAAGTTCCAAAACATTAAGTTACCCCTTTTCTCAGAAGATAATTTGCAAAATTTTAAATCATATAACTTAGTGAGATAGCGGAAAGCATATTTAGTGGGATCAATTCATAAAAAAGGCATCAAATTCTTGTACGTACATGAAAAAATGTATTATTACAAAGAAATTGTAATCTAAAAAAAAAATGGACTGGGGACAGATATATGTCTAATTAAACAACGAAACATTTTGTTGCAAGAAGTTTTGAATTTTTCTAGCTTCTAGTAGCTTTTATAGATTTTATTGTAATTCTTTTAGATGTTATAAAATTTTGTGTTACGAGCTTTATAAATTGTACGACATGCATATTAGAAAGATACAATAATAATTAAGTTAAATTTCAACTACACATTAGCCAATTAGTTAATTTAGCAGATGCCTTTGGAATAAATTTGTACGTTCTTTTGTTAAAATAGTTTTCATTGGATCAAATTAATATTTATGACATATTAATAATGATTTTTTTTATTCGACTAGCATTACATCTTACAGTGACAGCTTAACGTTAGCCATAAATTTCCCCTCCTTTGATTGATTTATTTATTTCCACTATATCTAAATTTTTCTGTTTTTATTTAAAAGATTAATGCAGATTTTTAGATATAAACTAGATAATATAATTTTAGAAAAAAGTAATTTTTGCCATAATATTTGATGTAAATTTTTTTAGAATCTCTTCTATCATTCATTTTCTTGTAGAATTTTTTTTTGGTTTTTTATTTTCCTCTTTTTGTGAATTTTGATATACACACACATACTTCATTCTCTCCAATAATTACAACTATACATAAACTGTTGATTAATGTAAATTTCACAAAAATGGAAGGATCACACTTATTATATGATTGGATATAACAACTGTAACTAAAATTACACTTATTAGAAAAGATCTACATACACACACGTATATATATAAGCTAATAGTTTTTTATATTTTTAATATATGAATTTTGTGTATGAAATGTGCAAAAAATAACAGTCACAAATTTATAATTTTCATTTTTACTGATTAATTCTTATATTTTTACAATTAGAGTTATATTGTATAGGATAATAATTTTTATTTTTTTTAGTTTCCCTAAAAGATATATACTTATACATATAAACTCATTATTTTTATATTCAAATTTAAAATATTTTTATTTGTCATTAATTTTTAAAGAAAAACACGAAAATTGAAAGAGTTTAAAAACTCAACGCTATCTTTATTTTAAAAAACACGAATTAATTTTGTAAATAAAAATGGAAAAAATTAGATATTAATGAGAAAAAATAAATCGGTTAAATGAAAAAATTTTGTAACTTACATTAACCTGTCATCTAACTTTTGGAACCACCATTAAGAACTGAATAGGTCCCCATTAATGGCATATTAATAATGAATATTTTTATTTTTATCTTCCATTTTAGTGAAAAGATCCATTGGATTTATGGTTTTAACAAAGCTGAGGGTGAAGCTACTAAAGAGTGGCAACCCTGCTGGCTAATAGAAGCCCGGATTTCTTCTTTATCGGGCCTCTCGTCCAAAAAGAGGAATTTCCAGCAAAGCCCATTTCATCCGAACAAAAACACACCATTAGAAGCCCATTTATTTCAAACAAAAATTTGCACTAGATTCATGCGTTTACCACAAAAGGCCTGGTATGAGTGGCAATTTATTTGCCCTTTAAGTCAGTATGGAACCAAATACGTCAAGGCTTGATTCCTGTCCTCCCCCCTCCCCCCCCCCATCCTATCCTCCAATCCCATCGCCTCCCTTTATGTAGACCAAAAATTAAAAATTCATGCGACTAATAGCAGTTTCAAGTTATGTTTTCAATTAGAGCAATTAAATTTCTATATTTTTTAGTATCATATATATTGAATTCAATTTTGAAATAAATGTTCGCCGATTTGATTTGATTGGATGTAATGATATATTATCATATGAGAAGTTATTATGAACGAGAAAATTGTCCCAAGGACAAAATGATATTCACTTTCTGTATTAAAGATAAGGATTTAAATTTAATTCATTATAAATGTAAGTTAATTTTATATTATTATCTAATTATATATTACTATATTAATAAAAAATTATTAAAATTCTTAATTATTACTAATTTTTTTAATGATGTATCTTTTTCCTATTTATTGATAGTGGAAAATTTTTTACAAATGGATCAATTTTAAAGATAATGTAAACATCCATATGATAAGCAGGCATTATTTACACACGACAACAACTTCTCTGGCTTTTGAAACTTCTCACGACATAGCACCTATCACTGTATTTAGTCAACTCGATTATTGTTCATTAGAAAATTGAATTAAATTTACATAATTTTAAAATTATACTTAGTGATCCAATTAAAAGTTGGAGATTAACGTTATAACTTTCCTAAAAATAAAGGCCAAGAGTGCAATTGAGGCAGAGGACATGGACGCACAACATCTTCAACATGCCAAACTAACTCATGACCGAAGAAAAGTAGAAACAGCTCACCATTTTGCTGCCAAAGCCAGATACAGAATGGTTTAGGTGACAGCCCATTGTTGCTTATAGCAATCCAACACTGCAAGAAACAATGGGTGCTCCAATTTTCATTTTGTATTGGGGATTTTATGGTGATTAAACTTTGATAGTTGCTAATATGTGGCTTTAATATGCATGATTGGCTAATACAGTTAAATCACGGTACTACTGCTAACTAATATAAATTTAGCTTCATCAACAAGACTTTGGATTTTTGTCAAGAAGACAGCATGATACAGGCCAATGCAAACCTCAAGAACTGCAAGACCAGTAAACAGGAATTAGCATACCTACTACAACAGATTTTCCAGTAAAAATATATACCGACTCCCAACCCACCATCCATACAAAATGAGGGCTTGTCAAACAGAATTCAAAAGAAAAAAACAATTAGAGATAGAATTCTCTGAGATGATGGGCAACCAAAAGAATATAAGCAAAATAAAGAAGGAAACAACAAAGAACATTGATCCAATTGCAAAGTTTATGAGTGAAGAAATCAGTCATCGTAGACACAGGAATCTCGGACATTAAGAGGCTTTCCGAGGTTATTGCCGTGCAGGGTGACAAAACATCGGATTCTACGATAGAATTTGGACTTAACCAGCCTTCCCAAGATGTAAGCCCTTGACCTGACAGCGAATGTAAGGTTTAGTGGCAAAGCAACGCTGTCCACGTGCTCATTGGCACCCGCAAGAGCTGGCACCCCTCCATACAATGGCACTTGGTGGCTCTGCACCACTACCACTACATTTTTCTGACTCTTCCTTGATTCATAGAACTCCTTCATCTGCACATTCATCATTATTAGATGCAAAAAAACAACAGAATGCGGATGATTAAGAAATGAACAGGATCACAAACTCTAAATACATACAAAAAACCACAATCTCCCAAGATCACAGCTCATTTCACTTTCAACACGCAACAAAAAATTGATTTTAGAGTAAAGTACCCGATTACTTCAAGAAAGATAAGGGAAACATCAAATAACACTTTTAATATGCTCATTATTTGAAATGATACTAATTTGAGAGTGTTAGCCCCAAGTTTTTGTATGATGAGTTTTGATGATTACAAATAGATGCTAAAATAATATTACACATCTGTATACTAAAGTTTTGTAAAATTTTCTATAAATATGCTATACAATGATTGTAATAACAATATATGATCATGTGTTAAAAGAGTTATATCTTATACAAGTATCGCTAAATATATAATTGATTAATATACATAATGTGATTATTATACATATTTTTATACTAATTTGTTATGTTTGCTATATATGAATTAGGCACATCAATATTTTGAGATATTAAATTGGAATTATTATACTATTTAGAAAGTTTATGTATATTATATGGAAAAATTCAAAAAGAAGCGAGCATTAGATAAAGTAATGGAAGATCTTATCATGTTCAACTCAAGAAGGAAAAAGGAAGAAATAGAAGAAGAAGGTGTTTGCTTAAGTGTTCCTAAGTGTTTAATATCCGGAATGGTGTAACAAAATACAGGCTACTAGATAAAATTACAAAAATCTTGGTAATGACTTAATAATCTTACTAGTGGCCTCTATTTTGCCACACTACTCCGAATATCAAATTCCTAGGAACACCTTAAAATTTACCAAGAAAAAAGAGATGATTCAAGAATTGA
This sequence comes from Sindora glabra, assembly GCA_020226215.1. NCBI lineage: Eukaryota > Viridiplantae > Streptophyta > Magnoliopsida > Fabales > Fabaceae > Sindora > Sindora glabra. The sequence goes on along the minus strand of CM035227.1, from coordinate 108,398,103 downwards.
AGAATCAAAATACTCAAGTTTTGAAGTTTGAAAGCATCAAGAAAAATATAAAGATTTCATTAGTATAACTTTCCCTTTTAGGCTTAAAATTTCTTGTAAAATAAAGTTTTTCATAATATAGAATTCAACATATTTTTAAAATCTTAATTTGATCAAAATGTTTTAAAAGTATAACTCATAATTATGTTTTCATAAAATAACTTATATAACACTTCAAAAACAAATGAAATATGAGATTTAACTTTTTCAATTTTGACCTTTAATTACTCCTTTAATCATATCTTATAAACTACTTATGATTTAATTGTAAAACTTATTTCATATTAAAAAATATTCAAATAACTTGTCATACAATGATCATTTGCTTAAGATAATTAAGATACAAAATTATTATGGCCTTTATAAATTGAGTTTAAAAATCAAAATTTCACAATGTTGTCTTTTCTAACCTATACTCATTACTTTAATGATTTCTAAAACAATTACTTATTATATGAGTATGAAACCAATATGATTTAAGTGTAAAGTCAAATACCTTTCTAACAATAAGTCATTTGTTCAAAATGAACTTAAAAAAAAAAGTTAAGACACTTTAAAATTGATGTTAAGATTTGCTAGCCTTATAGTTGACCATTGTACTCCTTATAGTTGACCATTGAGTACAATGGTCAACCATTAAGTCCAAACCCTAAAAAAATAAATAGTTCCATACCCAATGATTGACCATTGAATCAAACATTAGCTCTCCTAGTGCAAAAATTTTACAAAGTAATAATAAAAAATAGCTAATTTTCATTTCTAGGTATTTCAAATGACTATAAATCACTTTGAACTGCTTATATAAATTAAGGAACATCTAATACAATATATAAGGAATATAAAATTTATTGTTTAACATTATTTACTATTTTCTTCATCAAAATCATAATTTGAACCTTTTATTTCGAAAATTTTTCACTCTAAATACTTCATTTGTTTTATCTAGTTTATCAAAAAGTTCATTTGAGTTGTTATTCATTTTATATCATTTTCTAATAGTAAAGAGTGAGGCATGCCTTATAAAGAGAGAATTGCTTAATAAAGAGTAAAAATTTGTAAAGAGACTAATCAAGAACTAATTGAAATCTTGAAAAATAATAGATTAAAATGCAAGTTTAAAAAGTTTAAAAAATGAATGTACTATTATAAATTCTGTTGTTTGATCTTTATACTCTTACTATTTTTACATTTGACTAGATACTCTATTTTTGTTAATGAAATTTGTTGGACTACAATATTTATCATTTTCTTGGAAGATAGAATGCTTAAAAGAGATATATATTTATGCATGTATTTCTTGATGAGTTACCTATATATAGTTAAATAAGTTATTTTACATAAGTGCATTGAATTGTTATATACCATGTACAAATCTCTTCATCAAATTATTTTGAATTTATTTAAATTAATATTATTCTTATGAATTCTCAAAATCAAGAATTTTTTAAAGAAGATTTTAAAAATTATGAAAGTTTTCAAAACACTTAATTTACTACCTTGAGTATAGGTTGCCTTAGCCGTTCATAAAAAATATGAAGAATTGAGAATTTATAGTTTGTGAATATAATTAAGAAAAAAATTGAAAATTTGAGATTTCAAATAAATTTTTATCCATTATCCCTTTAAATAATAATAATAATTCTAAAATGAAATTTAACTTCCGTGCCAACTAAAACTTTTTAAACACATATCATGTAGTAATTTTAATAAATGAAGTGACAATAATATTAAATTAATGCAAAATTTATAAAATTAATACTAAATTGTTATTAAAATACCTTTCAATACTAATTTGATATCTCCTTAATTTTTCAAGTATCAATTTGATAATTTGAAAAATATCAATTTGGCAATTTATTCTTTATCGTAGGACTTGTTTGATGTACCAATAAAATAATCTATTATTAATGTGTTCGAATATGCACTATGATATTATATTTGGGGCAACATTTTTTCTAATAATTGAATTTCTTGAGAGCTCATGCTAAAGGGTTTTAGTGAGTAAAAAAAAATTAAATAATAAACTATCTTTTATTGTGACATTTTTTTATTGTGAATTTTCTCTTACAAAAAACTTTGACAACAATTATCTTTCAAAAAATATTAATCATTACTAAAACTCATACCAAATATCAATTTGCACAATACAATCAATTAATAATTAATTATCTTCATCATTATACGAAATAATAATAAGTCCGGGAAAATTTATGATTACACCTCTAAATCAGTGATGTATTAATGCACCATGAAATCTGCCATAAACGTGCAATCTTTCATTTAGTCAATGCTTGTTTAGAAGAAAAATAGAAAAAAAAAATTGAAAGTTAGTAGAAAAAAATGTAGAGAAGAGAAAATTTTAAATTTTTTATGTGTAAAAATAATCATAAAATTTTTCTTTTCTCTCCATTTTCTTTCAAAATAAGCAAAAGAATTCTAAAATTTAAATTTTTCTATCATTTTTCTTTCGTTTACCTCCCATCATTAACATGCCACTAATCAACAAATTTATACTCTCCATGTTGTTGTGCAGTGGAGCACTATAGAATTCTCTGTATACAAGAGAACTCCATGACCCTGTCAAATTTCTATCAAACAGGTACTTCAAATGCATAGTGAGGGAAGACCGCAAAAATTTTGAGACATGAGACCGCGGAGCAAGCAATGGCATGGATGGTCTATTCAGTTGGACCAGTGCATTAAAAGAATGAAATTTCAGAGATTTTAAACACAAGGAAAGAGAAACGTATTGAAGACTCAGAGAAAAAAAAACAAAAAAAGGAAACGTATTGAAGACTGTATAAATTTAGTGGGCCCGAATCACACTTCTCAATACGGAAACGGCGATATTTGCAGAAGCAGGAGAGTGCAGGAAGCTCTATCAGCTTTAAGACACAAAACCAATAAAGACGGACCAATCAAATTTAACTCCTTCAGTGCGTCTGTGATCCCCCCGGACCCTCCATTTTCAAAACACATTTCCCTTCTGTCCTCACCACATTTCCGTTTCCAATTTCCCTAACCATTGTTCTTCGCCGTTACATTATATTTATTTATTTAATTAATTAATTTTATGAAATGCAATCCACTAATTTTGATGATGCAAAATTGGAAAATACCTGGCCAGAAGCAATCCTAAGTTGATAATAATGAAACTCGAATGGAGTAGAAGTGACGTGGACGCCGAAGAATGTGGCCGGATTCCTGTATAACATCTTCACCGTCGAATTCAACGACACCATGTCTGTTGTCACCCCGCTTCCGTCACTCCCCGCTTGTACATTCAACTCCTCGAACACTATATTCTGCCGTCCCAACCCATCCAATTTTATTAGTTTTTTCCACAATAACAATTTCATCAAATCAAATATATATTAAAAAAAAAATTCAATCAATGCTAATTTTATTACTCCTAAAACTTTGAAAAAATCAAAGTCTACTCCTCAACCCTCATTCTGTCCACGCAAACTAATGCACTACTAAATACTAACTGCTAAAAATTGGCGTTTTATTTAAAATAACAGTGACAGTGACCAAAATGAAAAATCACGCCGATTCTACTGAGTCAACCCAATTAAGAAAACTGATCATGATTCATCAAAGAAAGAATGGGGAGGAAAACATTAAAAATAATAATAATAAAAAAATCTGAGTTTGACCTTCACAATGACTTTAGGATCGTAGCTTTTGCTGGCTCCCCATAGAATCAGCGAGAAGGCCGTGAAAAGCAAAACAAAAACCAGGAAGAGGCAAAAGTAAAGCCTAATGTTGCGGCCGGAACCCTGAACGGAATCGTCTTCATCGTCGTCTTCGGACTCATGATGTTCGTGAAGCTTCCTCCAGGTGGAGAACTGTCTGGGGTTTTTGAAAGAGGCAGAGAAGCGCGAGGTGGAGGATTCGCGGGAATGATGAATTGGAGAGGCATGATATTGAGGGTAGCTGTAATGGTGGGGCGAACCCATCGGACTCGACCCGTATGACATTTTCTCAGCATCGTGGTTCGATGGGCTCTGCACGTAGTAGAGTGGCCGGCGCGGCGACCGCGGCAGCGACAGCTGGTCCACGCTCGTCCCCTCCGAATCTGACTTTGTGTGCATTTTGGCAGCTGCCATTAGAGAGAAACAGAAACAAGCAAAGACACACAGAGAAAGAGAGGCAGGGATATTAAAACCAAAAAAGCAAAAACAGAGATGATGAGAAATTGGTCCTTTCTCAGAATGGAAAATCATATAAAAAAAATCTTTTAAATAAGGAATGTTAGTAATAATACCGTGAGACGAAGAGGCAGAGAGGTAATCCTGACTGTAAACTCGCTGTAGTAGGTGGATGGAGATGGAAGAGACGAAGAATACAATTTCATTTGCTTTTGTAGTATAGGCGTTTGGAAACTCCACTCGGGTTCATCTGTTTCTTTTTTTAATTTTAAAATAAAAAAAAAATTATTGCTTTCCTTTCCTTCTAATCCGAAATTTCTTATCATGCCCCTGTCCTAATTCATATTTCACATAAGACTAGCTTGCCAGGAGGGGCATTACCGGAATGTGGTGGACTTTGTTACGTTGAAACGCGGCATGGAACTGGCCCACCATGAAGGCATGAAACTGACGAAGCCTTTGCAGTCCTTTTTCCTACCCAATCTAAAAATTTGTATTTTCGTTGACCAAATAAAAAAGGGGGAAATTCCATCTTTATTTATAAATATAAATACTAATGAGTTTAAATAATTATGTTTTCACAAATTTAACTATAAATTAGGTTTCACCTTATTTAAACATAATATTAAAATTGTGACTTGAAGGGCCCAAAATGATACAAGAAAATCTCCTTTCAAATTTCACATCTCATATTATGCATATCTACATTTTTATAAATATAAGGGAATATTTATCAAAAATGTAAATCGTGGATTACAAATCAAATATTAATTCAAATATTTTTTCATGATTTTATTATCATCCAATTTTTTATATAATTACTATGGGTTTAATTATAGTTTAATTATGTTAATATAAAAATTTATTACATTTAATCCCTTTTAAATATAACACTTTAGTTTGATTTCTCTAATATACAAATTAACCACATTTGATTCCCATCATTAACTCTAATAAATCAAATTAAAGGATAAATATCCAAATTGATACATGAATTTTTTCTAATAAGATTCCAAATTGATAATAATCAAAAGAAAAATTAATTAATTATCTAATACTAATGGTTAAATTAAGAATTTTTTTATCATTGATGAATCATATGATTTCGTATTTTTTATATAATAAAATTAGTTTCATGAAAATTTTCCTTTTAGTAATTGTTGGTTGGAGTTTTATTGCAGATTTTTGTGTACACTAAGAATTTTATCTTAAATTTGATAGAAGTTCATAATTTGAATTTAATTTAATCAAATTTTATATTAATAAAATCAAAATAAAATATTTCATTCAACAAGGACCGATTGTAATTATTTTAAATATCAAGAGAATCAAAATTGAAATTAAGCTTGTTGATATGTGTTTGAATCTACTCAACATAATAAAAAAAATTAAAATTCTTGAAATTTTGGTGTACATAGCCTGGCTTAATAGAAGGAGTAGAACCACTATATCAGGGAAGGAAAAGGAATAATTTAGACCACTAGGTACGGTTAAAAAAAAAAAACTAAGGAAACCTGATTAATAATGCATTAAATAATCATAACCTCCCTTGATATTATTTTTTCAGTTTTGAACCAGCAAGGCAAATATACGAAAACAATAGTATGGTACGTGTAATTTGAATCTATGGAAAGTGGGCCCAGAGGATTCTTGCGGAGCACCCTATGTTGGATTTTCAATTTATGGGCTGCTTCTGCTTGCCAGACGTCAGCCCACAGTCTCTATTTTCGTAATGCCTCCCTGAGCCTCTGTTTTTTCCCAAACGGTGCTAAAACCCGCTGCATGTGAGCTGTCCATTTGCCTCACTTCACTATCTGCTTTCCACTTTGCTCTCTCTGCCATTTACAGTTTTCTGAGGGCCATATTGCCTTTTTCTGACTCAGTCTCCAGAGGAATACAATGCTCCTATTTTAGAAATGCACAGCTTGTCCCTTCTAATTAGTTCCCCAGCTATCAACTCACACTTTTTTATTCACTTTGGAATTTAGGATAGACATTTATTTTGACAAAAAAATATATTTTATAAAATTATAATTGAAAATTATTAAAATAATTATAAATTAATAAAATGATAAAAATAAATATATTTAATATTGAAAATAATTAGTTTGATAAAAATTATTTTGCTTTATTACCATAATTTTAAATATAAAAATACATGACATTTCTTTACTTATATATAAGAAAATAAAATTATCATACAAAAATTATCTTAAGAGAAATAAACGGAGCATGTTCGCTCAGCAAACTTTGCTTTCACATTGATTGAAATTTGAATGAGACACTCTACACAGATTCTCCAGTAAATTACATCTCAGAACAAAAAAATCATGGGCTGTCATTAGTCAATTGGGCCAGATTTGATGTAGGACTCCCATTGCTATTCTGGGCTTTTTGGGCTTCATCAAATTCCTTCACAAGCACAGGATCAACGTTCTCCTCAGGCTCCCAAGTGGGCTCTTCCATATCAGCCCACTTAACCAAGAACTCGGGCTTGCTATCATCCCCAACTCTTCGGCCCAACACAGCCTCAGCCACAGCATATTCCAACCCAGCCTCATAGTCCCTCACCAAATCCTCTGCCACAAAACGGGCCTTGACCCACTCATTGGGCCCACCATCCTTCCATTTCACCAAATACTCGAGATTATCACCCTTGCCCCTCTTCTCCAGAATCTCCTGCACCTCCGCGTACTCGAATATGACCCCCTCCAACAATCTGATTACGCTTTCCAGACCAATCCTCCTCCCGAATTGCATTGGGTTCCCTTTAGGCGTTACCCTCAGAATCTCCTTGGCCAAATCCAACGGCGTACGTCCCCTGTCGTCCGCCACCTCGGGATCCGCACCCAGCTCCAACAGCAGCTTCACCACACCCGGCTGAACGTATCCGGCCGCCATGTGAAGCGCAGACAAGCCGCCGCTGTTGTCGCAGTAATCCAAATTAGCGCCGGCTTGGGCTAGCAGCCGCACGCACGGCTCCGAGCCGAGTCCCGCAACGAACAGCAGAGCAGTTCGGCCGTCGCCGTCAACGGCGTCGATGTCACGGCCATCTTCGGCGTCTATGAGCTTCTTAAGAGCGGACTCGTCGCCTTTTTTGGCTGCTGTCCACCATGGAGTCTCGTACTCCGCGACGACATCTTTAGCTATGAAATCGGATGGGACCCAGGAAGGGGCATGGCCGTCTTTCCACTCGATAAGGTACTCCATGCCGGTACCCCCTTCGAGTGCTTTGCTTCCAATAATTCCTTTGACTTCACCGTAGGATTCATCTTCGTTAGATTGTTGTTTCGGAGGTTGTTGGATTTGTTGTTGTTGTTCTTGGTTTTGGATGGCACAGACAGTAAATGGGTGTTTGTTGTGGGTGGGTTTCAGGGGAAGACGAATAGATTGTTGCTGTTGAATTGGAAAAGAAGAGAGAGAGTGTTTGGGTGGGAGTTTGAAGTGCGAAGCAGATTTGGCGGCGAAAACAGCTTCCATTTGTGGTGGACTCACAGTGAAAGGAGGGTGTTGGTTGAGTGGCGGCCAATGAAGGAAAGAAGGAATTGCAGATTGTTTGGAGATAAGGAACCATATCCACTTCGTAATTTCCCTTGTTGCTTTTGGATATGACGATTATTATTGTTATTTTTTTTTTGTGGGGAGTGTGGGGGACGATTATTTTATTTTTGCTGGTTCCATTGGAATTTCATTTTTCTGCCAAAAGCAAATACTAGCCAAGAAAAATACGAGGGAAAAACATGGATCAAAATGTTAAAAAATCATTGCAATATTTACGGATATCTGGTTCTAGGCAATACGAAACGCAAGCTACTAGCATGCACTGCAATTTTGCATTTGAAAGTAAAAATCTCATTTTTAATGGATTGAGGAAAGCAAAATTGCATTTTCAGAACACAAGTCAACTAACAAAAAAGACAAAACCAAGAAAAGGGGTAAAATTTCTTAGTCGCGATTTGTGTAGAAGTCCCGAGTTTCAGGTCGTATGTTTCGAAAGCCCAATTAGAGGTTCAGCTACGTGGTATTCCTGCATCAAAGTATTCGAATGGGATTGCTAATAGAATAACATGCATTCTGATAGGATTTGAATTTTTTTTTTGGAAGATTTTTTAAAAAATATATATTTGCTTGTATTAAAGAAAGGACAACTCATTCTCCACGTTTAAGAATATCTTTTTTTTATTCATGTTAATAACTTATAACTAAAATACAAGCAAATAAAATTAATTTTTATACAAGATGTTTTCAATTAACATAAATCATCATATCCTAAGTTTTTAGTACATATATTGTCGTAACCTAAAGGGCTTTTCTGGTTACAAAGGTGTTGATAAATTGATATAATAAATATGATGTTAAAAAATTCACCTAATTTCTATTATGAGACTCTAGAAGCCATACTTTGTTACATTTGCGGTGGAAACAAGAATTGTCATTGTTAAAATTTTATGAACATATTAGATGGCTAAAATCATATAAATAGATACAAAATATATGCAGATTATCTTATTGAATGAATAAATATTCACACTTCTTGCTAATTCAATTTTTGGGATGAAAAAAGCTTATGTATTCTGGCTATGATCACTTCTATATGCACTCATGATTTGATTTGATTGAAGGATTTTTTAATAGTTGAATTTTTGAATGAACAAGTTCACTTCTCTTCATTACTTTGATTATACAAAATAATTTTTAAGAGGTTATTTAACTAAGCACGAATGAAGTATGCACAATCTAATCAAAATATAGTAATAGGAACCTTAATTTAATAGAATTACTAAACCAAATAAAAACTAACACTTAATTGAATTCTACTAATTTCAATTATCATAAATTTCACTTAATCATTATTATTACTAATGAGTAATCAACTCACATTAACATATTTATGTTTTTGTATTAAGTGGTCAATGATGAGAATTTAATTTTGATATTTTATATTTCAAATTTTGAACCAAAAATCCAACAATCTCTTATTTAGATCGTATAATACAGAAATTGTGCTCATGTTAACATGTTAAGGAAAAATGTGATAGCATTACACTTATAAGTCTATTTTAAGATTATAAGTTATCAATAATACATAACAATTATATCTAATTGGTATATTAGTGTTATACATACTGTATACTTACATCTCGTTAGCCAAATGAAACTCAATATTCGATAGGGATATTGACATCAAACATCCATAATAAGACTATTATGATGGTAAACATGAATATATATAAATCTTCGCGCAATGAAACTATTATTTACCTAAAATGTCAAATGAGAATCTATGTCCTCAATACTATAGTGAGATAGGATCTACACATTTTTGTTAACATGTCATATTCACAAAATATGAACAATTAACAATATATGACAAAATATGAGTATTTTATTAATGTACATTTCAAGATAAATAACTATATCAAGGTACTTTCTCTCATCCAAAACATCAAAAAATCTATGCAAACCTTTATGAATTACATGATGAAGATGCATTTCAACTGTTAAGCCTTGGTTAGTGGATTTGCAAGCTTATGGTTTGTGAATATATGTTCAATATAAGTAATATGTTCATATATCTTTTCTCTCATAAATAAGTACATCACATCAAAACATTTCATATGGGCAAACTTTTATAATTCCAAAAAAAGTTAACAACATCAATATTGTCACAATAGATAATTAAGGACCTTGAAATGATCTTAATAACATTAAAACTAGTCATAAAATTCTTTAACCACACAACTTCACAAGTAGCTCTATAACATTAATATACTTGGTTTCCATAATGGAGGTTATTGTCTATTCCATAACATAACTCCTCTTACCATCATAAATATATGCTCAAGTGTTGATTTATGATCATTTGAACAATTAACAAAATCTAAGTCTAAGTATCCTATGACTGTAAGATTTCTTATAAGTCAACATGTATTTCTTTGTATTCTATAAGGATCTCATAACTCTTTTAGTAGTAATCAAATATCTCTAACCAAAATCACTCAAGCATCTCCCTAGTACCAATAACATAAGTTGTTTCAAGACATGTACATACTAAAGCATTCTTTAGGTTATTTACAATCGATGCATATAGAGCATTTCTCATTTTTTCTTTTTCATCATCATTCCAAGGACATTAGGATTTCGAGAAAATTTTACCTTTTTGAATGATTGCATAAATTTGAGAGCATATAACCATGTTAAACCTCTTCAATATCTTTTCAATATATATCTGTTGAAACAAACCATGCAAAGCCCAAAATATATTATAACAAATCACTATGCTTATAACATATGAGGCATTCCTAAGATTTTTCACATTAATATAAATTGATAACATTTATTTCATCTCAATCAACAAGTTCATGACACATGTAATGCAACACTTGAAAATTAGATATTATTGGTTAATAAAAAATTTCATAATACAAGGAAAAAAAATAGGTTGAACTCCCAGTGATTCACTTGATATTATCATTTCACTATGATTTACTAACAAAAAATTTTAAACTAAATTCAAATAGAATAAAAACAAAATAAAATCCAATTATGTAGAATGATATGCATAATACAAAATAAAATTAACTAAATGCAAGTCAAAAATAACAAGATAAGATGTAATTAATAGAAATAGAATGCAATTTAAAGGGTTTGATTCAAAATTAAATAAAATACACTAATAAGAAAAAATGTAGCAGTAATACAAAAATAAAATTAATGCAAAAATATAATTGATCCAAAGATTTGAAGGCTCTTGTATAAATTGATCACAAATTAAATATATTTAACAATTCTAATTAATTTTTTAATCTTGAATTATTTACAACCCCTGCAATAATTCATGAATTTTATATTAGATAACTATTTAATCAATTAATATTAGTAGAATTAAACAACTGCTATAATTTGTAAAGTTAAACTGAAATTAATTTAGAAATGTAATCTAGTTAAATTAAAAGATTAAATTAAAAACCTTTTATTTAATCTTTCAACCCTCTATTCCCATATGAAAAATTAATTAACTAACTATAATTATAAAATAGTTAAAGATAAAAAATCTCAAGACTAAATACAAATTATACTAAATTAACATTTAACTAATACAATTCCAAGTAACTAGCATAAGGAATTAGGGAAAGAGAAAAATCAATTAGAAGAAATTAATATTATAGCTTACAATTTCATAATCCAAATAGAAATGAGCCTTAAGTTCCTTGAATCAAAAAGAAATTTAACCTTCTATGGCTAAAAGATAAAAGACTTGGAAAAGAAAGAAAAGATGTCTTTTGTTTTTACTAAACTATGTAAAAAGTGTTCTCACCTTTAAAGACATAATCCTATATTTGATTTATTATCCTCTAAAATCTAATACACGTGAATCATATATCTCCTCTAATTTACAAAATAATGCATTGCAAGAGCTATTATAATGAAATCTTGTAAGTCTAATTTTTACCTAATATAAGACTATCAAAACTATATAATTTTATTAAACTGGTTATAGGGATAGGTTTTAGGAAACTTTATATGTGATTTTACCTTGATTGAACCTCCAAAACTCTAGATATGATGCAAAAATCAAAACTAACTTAGTTTGGATAAAAATAGAGTTTCAAATTCTTAGCTAAATTAGACCTCTTAAACACTCAATTGAGTTTTAACCAAAATATGAAAGTTATAAAATTTTCTTTTAGCTTTCCAAAGATATAAAGATCACATAAATCCAATACTAAGAATTCAAGATATCACTAAAAATCTAAAACAATATAAAAATTCAGTATTAACAAAACAATTTCAAAATATGGAAAAATTAACCCCTAATTATATAACAAGGCTAATTTTATGAAATTAAGTATATATAATATACTAAGAGACATAAAATAAGAGGAATTAATATAAGCAAAATCTTACACATCAGTCACATCATTGCTAAAAAAGATAATGTTATCCACATATAATACCAATACTACAAAATTGTTCATACTCATTAGCATGTAGGTGCACTAATCTATAAATGGTGTATACACATTCTAATCAAAGTACATAAAGAGTGAACATGTTTATCCAAAAAAAATTAATATTCAAAAAATACTTCAATCAAATCATGAATGCTTGTAATAGTGATTATAATCAAAATACCCAAGCTTCTTTATCTCAAAAATGGAATGACAGAAAATGTAAATTTTTATAGATTCTTTAAAATAATTTGATTATGTTTTATTCTTGTTTATATGATTTTGGAAATCTCATATTTTTATTAAATTTTATTAATTAGTATCAGAGTAAAAGGGATAGGATTTTTTTAACCTCGTTATGCTTACCACAACACTTACCACCTTCGTTAAAGTTAGCCTACTTTATTTTCTCATTAGCCAATTCCACCTATCCATATATAGAGTAATCATTAATGAAAGTGATGAATTATTTATATTTACTTATGACACTTGGTGCAATAGGTTGACTGATGTCAATCTAAATTGATTCCAAAACATTCTCTTTTCTATTTCTTTTTCCCTTTTTAACTTTTTTTTATAAGGTCAACATTTATTCCAAAATTTGAGAAATCCAAATATGTAATACTCCTTCTTTTATGAGTTTTTATATCCTTTCTTGAGAATATGCCTTAGCTATCTATGCTAAAACATTGAGGAATTCTTACCAATTCCACTTCTTTTCTTTTTAACGACAACATTTATAAAATTAGCAAAGTCAAGATCAAGATCAATTATATACAGTCCATCATATAATAAATTAACACTAATAATAGAAGATTTAAGGTTTAGGGAAATCAAATCCCTTCCCATATACTTTTTATTCTCAAAATGATAAAAATATCCAACATGTTCTAATGTTACTAAAGAAATCAAATTCCTTTTCATGTAAGGTATATCAATGACATTATTTAAAATCAATTTATGTTTAGATGATAAATTCAATGAAACTATTTTAATGTGCTCCACTTTTATTCTATCTCCATTCTATCTCCATTTCCAAGTCATGTCAACACTCCTTTATTGGATTTTCTCAGGTTTCTTAGTACTTGATAATAATTTGTTATATGAATTGTAGCATTAATGCCAGTAAGTGTTTAATAGCAAATCAATTATATTAGACTTAGAATAAATTAGAGTTAAATGGATACCTTTCTTTTTCTTGTCAGCATATTTCTTATTCTTAAACTAATTTGCCTTCTTGTACTTATAGTTCTTATAAAATTTGCAATTACCCTTGAACTAAGCTTTCTTAGGCTTATAACATTATCTAGTAGACTCACTTTTCTCATCTTTCTTCCTTCCATAGGTATATTCACTTTTGCTATCTTTTTGAGTTATCTTGATAACTTATTCTAAGGTTGGACCATGTGTAGTATAATTAATTACATAAGCTCTTCCCTTATTCATATCTTCCTTAACTTAAGTAACAATTAAAATAAGCTTATTTATGGTCTATTCACTTTTCTAAAAGCTGTAAGATATCTTGAAAATATTAAATTGTAATAATAAAGATTCATGCACTCGTTAAGTTAAATAACTATCACTTAATTCAACTTTCATGTTCTTTAACTTATTATAATAGTTGATCAACTTTAATATTTGCATCCGCATTCCACTGACTTTATCATATATTGTTTTCTCTAATAATAAGTGATAGCATCCCCTTTGAACCTTATTGAATTCCATTGTATTTTTTAGCCATAAAATCCATCGACACTTTAATATTATTATTTTTAGGAATACTTTCTTTGATGATCTTATCCATTATGTGTTCTATCACCATGAAGCATATCTTATTTGAATAGGTCCACTTATCATGTTTTCTCTTTTGTTGCATAGTAAAATTATTATCAATAATGGATTCGTTTAACCTTATAGCCAAATCTAGATTAGTGATTGTTAGATAAAGTTTTAATAATTCAACTAATTCTTATGATTTGTCTCATTTAGCATCTTAATAGTATTCAATTACGTAGGTAATGGAATTGAGGAAAACAAATTCAATACATTAATGCTTATTTTACTTTAACCATGCTTTAATTTTTTCTTATCAAACTAAGCAATTATACATAGTATTATATTAGAAGATCTAACACTAATAGGGCACTTAAAATTTTCTAATATAATATAAAAATAAAACTATATTAAAAAAATCTAACACCAATAAGGTGTTGAAAAATTTTAGAAATAAAATATTTAATTATATATTTTTGTTATCATCAACAAGTTATTTTAATAATATCACATCAATATGATATTTAAATATTAATAATAAAACACTTTCCTCAATCTAATTGATATTTTAATAAGCATTAACAAAATTTTATAAAATCAAGCCCACAATCAGTAAGTCCATAATTACATAAAATTTTATAGTATAATATGAGCCCAAATTAATTCTCATAAAATATTTCCTTCATGCATAAATCTATATAAAATTAAGACAAACAACAACTAAAATATAGGTGAAAGCTCAAACTATAAGAATCACATAAGAAAAATTTTAAGCCTAAATAAAATCAAATGGGCCTTTAAATAAATTAGGTAAAAATTAACCAAAATATTTTTTATTTTAGAAAAATATTCAAAAAATTAAGTTCAAAGAGTGAAGCTCATTGCTACCTTTATCATCATCATTACCATCCAATGCTAAGGCAAACAATGACGCATGACATTCATGCACTGCAAACATGTGTAGGATTGTACTACATGCAAATGTTCATCATCTTTTTCAATTTGTTAAGTCTATAACTTAGGCTGCCTAATTGGCTTTTAAAAAATGTCATTTAATTTTAATGGAGTTTTTGCACTAAATTAATCTTAAATGCATTTTAATGCATATTTAAGGGAAAAACTTTCTAAAATTGCATTATTAATCCGTTTGAAATTGGAAAAAAATTATAAAAAAAACACTTGAATGCCATTTATATTTTAAACGGTAAATAACTCAATTATAACTCATTTTAAATGCATTTTCATTATTGACAATCATCTTTCAATTCAAAAAAACACTTGAAAATGAATAGAAAATTCTAAAATTATTTAGCCATTTCTAGAAAAATTAAGTGGTAAAATTGGATATGATACAATTTCTAGCTCTTGTGAGCTTTTAGAAAGCTTAAATCTTATAGATAATTTTCAAAAGACTACATTATATATAGAATCCAATTGAAAAAAATACATTGTAGTCAAACATTTAAAATCAGAATATACTAGAAATGTCAAACATACTTCAAAAACATGATGTAAAATCCTTTTAATACTAGGCATGTTTCAACAAACTAGAAATTTAATAACTGACTAAACTTTTTTGGAAAATTCTAGATTTCTAGATTTCACAATTTTAATAACCATTTTTTGTACCAATATTATGCATATTGAAAATTGCTTAATGCAAACTTAATGAATAATATATGCTAAGTAGCTAACTTTCTTAAATGAAGACATACCGTTTATGAAAAATTACTAGAAAGCTTAAAATTATTCATATTAGATATTCATCATGAATTTTATATAGATCATGTAGGATAAATCATGCAATGAATTTGACAAACAGTTTATAATAATCATATATGTTTATAGTTCATCATGAAATTTGAAATAAAATAAAATTATAAAATAATTGTAAGATTTATAACATATGTTTTATTTGGGAAGATTATAATAAAAAATTAAAAAATTGTTAAATCACACCTATATCACAAATTCGCATATGAATCAACCATATTTATATGATTTACTAGCTTTGACACTAATTGTTAAATTTTTTTGAAAGTATTAGATCATTAAAATAATGTAAATAGACACAAAAATATGTAAATTATTTTATAAAATGAATAAGTATATGCACTTTCTATTAATTCCATTTCTTAGATAAGGAAGCTTAAGTACTCTGATTACAATTACTGTTATAGACACTTATACTTCAATTAAAAGATTTTTAACTATTGATTTTTCAATAAACCATTATAGTATAGCCCCCCCCCCAAAAAAAAAAGAAAAAGAACTTACATAGACACTATATAAAGGGTAAAAATCCTAATAACATCATTAGGAATTAAGTAACCTAACATTGCAGGAGGACTCCTCAAAATGGCTAAAACCAAAACTCTTTTAGGTTATAAGATTTAAGCCAGTCTCGACAAGCATTTCCTTCTCTATAAGTATAGGTTATATTCACTTCTCAATTTCTAACAACAAGGCTCTAACATTGTAGCATGAAAACTTTGAGCTCCTTTTTTTACATTATCTTATGGTTTAAAGCTTTAACAAGTAACATGGAATCTACCTCTAAGAGAACTTTTTTGAATCTTAGCTTCCAAGCCAAATGAAAAGTATAAATGACCTCCTAAATATTTGCAATAAAGGAAGAATGAACTCCTAAATTGCAAGTAAAGCCGTCAAGCCAAGCACCCTTGTGATTTCTAATAATACCTCCACAACTTGCGAGACTCAAGTTATTTTTAGATGCACTATCTATATTCATCTGAATCCAAATTGGAAAAGGAGGACTTCATTTGATATTCAGTTGCTCAAAATACTTCTGTTGTTGAATGAAATAGCAACCAATCACTACTATTTTTACTTCCCTAGTAAAATTCAGAATAATTGTTGCTAGTTTGTTCAAGCAAGTTAAGGAAAAATTAATTATTTTCTTATTTTGCCATTTCCACAACATCCACACAACCACACTCAAAACTAGAGCCCAACCTAAATCTTCATTTCTTTTTATCTATACAAGCATATTTTTCTCAAATTAGTTAGTAGCTTTAACTCCATAAAAGATGGCTCAGTAATTAATGGCTACCAAGCTATTCCACATTGATCTAGCAATACTACAATCTTGTAATACATATGAGAGTTGCATATGTTGCAAACAACCAAAGCCATGCCTTTCTTTTGTCTATCCATATTAGTCAAGAAGCCATTGTTACAACCTTGTTAAAGGAAAAACTTTATTTTTTTGGTTCCGATCCCTTCCACGCCCAAAGCCTCTTCTATAATGAATTCCGTCGGCTTCTATCAAAATTGGCCTCTCTAATGTAGGCTTGTTTAATTCTCTAGACAGAAAGTGCTTCCATCATATAAAATCTACACAAATAGGTTCTCTACTCCCATAATCTGATTAAAATGTGCATACCCCATTAGTTCTCATTAAACAACATCTTAAAAGTTATTCTATACAGTCAAAATAATTAGGAAGATTAAACACATTCATCCAAAAATTCTTCGATCAAATTGTGAATTTCTATAGCAATGATAATACTTAGAATAAATGAACTTTTTCATCTCAAAAATAAAATCAACAGAAAGTATAAGTATTTATTTATTCTCTAATAACATCTACGTATATTTTGTGTCTGTTTAGATGATTTTAGCCATCTAATATATTGGCGATCTAAAACTTTTATAAAATAAGGGTTATTCCATCCGAATGAAAACAGTTGTCAATTCGGCTTGTGATCCACGAAACGCGCTCCTTCAATTCAATCAAATGAGTTGAGAAATGTATGCGTATATGGTTTGCCGTGACATCTTCTCTACGCATTTTACGCGTCCCGCACCCTACGCTTTAAATTAATTCGGAAAATCACAAAACTCGACATTATTCATCACATTGATTGAGCATATGTTTACTGTCACTGTCAAAGTCAAAACTATAATTTGCTAGTAGTTCATTCCACAAAAGCACATGCAGGCTGTAGGAGAGTTCTTCTATACGGCTTAGTCAACCTCACACGATTTTAGTTTGCTCTCTTCCATCCTTCTCTTCTTTTCTGCCATCCTATTGTTGCTTATTAAATACAAGGGCAGTTTTGACAATATAGTGAAAGCTTATAAATCAAACTAAAACCAAATAATATGAATATGAAAATGGGAATCTTACACAAGGAACTAACAAGACAAATTATGAATTGCATGAGAGTTATTTCATGAATTATATATATATATATATATATATATATATATGTAGACGAATGTATAAAAATGAAATGCCATTTCTAGTATGCTATGCTAGGAGGAAAACATGGAGCATGATAATTGGCTAATTGCTGTATTTTTCACAACCTTTAGCCGAATATGTCATTCTCATGAGGAGTTTACTTCAACGTAACTGTCCATCCTTTTTTACGCACTCTAGATATTCTTTACTACACTTTTAAATTATCTTTGTTTTGATGAAAATGTTATCAGTGAAATATAATTATAGGATATTAAAATGAAAAAATATTTTATTTATTTAATATTATATATAAAAATCTTAAAAAATTATTCTTTTTAAAAGAAGAATTTATTTTTTCTAAGTATTTTTTAAACTATAAATTAGAACAATATGTTACTATTTCATCAACATATATACATATATAAATTCTATTTTTCTATAAAAATATTTTTTAACAAAAGGTCAGTCCATATTAGTAAATTTAAAATCGAAGTAATGCGTACTCTCTGCTATATTTTCAATATTGTTTTGAATATGTGTCTTATCAAATGTAACTGCCTTTATCAAGTAAGAATTTGCACTTACCTTTAATTTTTTGTGGTAATCATGATTACTCTTGTTTAAAAATTTTGAGTTCTTTAAATTTGTTTTTGTCCTAAAAAAGTTTTAATATGATCATAATTAATAAAAAGGGAAAAGATTCAAATTCATTTAAGAGGGATAATTATAATTATTAGAGAGTTAAGCTGTCTTAAAAGTAAAGATGAGTTTATTTATGTTTTCCACGTAGCCAAAGGCTGACTCGAAAAGTTATTCTCTGTCAACAGCTATACAGCACACAAGAATGTCCCATAAGAGACAACCCCCCATCATGTAAAGTTGGTGCTTGTTATGGTATCCATTTCAAAAATCATAATAATATAATAAATTAAAATTATTTAATTATATTTATTTAATATAATTAAATAATTTTAATTTAATAATCTTTAAAATTATCACATTCGAATTTTAAATTTTTCGAGACACCCAATGAATATACTTGTAATGTTTCCGCGTACAGTTTCCCTGTTTTTTTTATTTTGATCATAATCCTCCAACTTCAGTGGGTCCGGACATTGATCATTTGGTTGTGGTTTCGTGACCGGATACGATAAAAGTTGGCGTTTGGTTGGAGAGACAATTGGCATTCTGGCACATGCAGATACCGTGTTTCTCGAGCGCAATCACGGCCGAGTCCAGCCCACATCACATGCATTTGAAATCAAAACTCATGCTTACGCGGTTCTATAATTTTGGACTATAATTTCTTAAGTATTTCCTCGTCAACAAATTACAAACTCGTTTTTATTAACAAATAATAATTTAATAATTAGCCAAATATGGACATTTGGATTTGATTAGCCAAAAGCTCAAATTGAACTCGCCCGACGAGTTATGTTATGAGGCGGTGGGCGCCGCTTTTGATGGCCCCACTCAGCATTTGCCCAGCCTTCACTCATATGGCAATCTTCAGTTTCCACAACCGAGAACCAAACTCCCTCACTTGTCTTTTTTTAACAAAATATGATATGATTCCAAACTCACATTGTAATTTTACAAAAATATATTGCACTTTTTTTTCTCCAAAAAATACAATAAGCGTCAAAAATTAGATCTAAAATAAATTTTAAATATATTATATTTATTTAAATTAAATTTTATAAATTTATCCTACCAATCAATTTTTCCCCTTTTTGGTGCGGCGCGTTGTTCATATTGAACTGCCTTGCACGGCTTATATAAGTGTGCCAGATTCCTCTAAACACATCACATACGCATCCTGTCATAGAAAACTATCACATACCTTCATATCGAAACATGAAGCTGCTGCACTTTTGCTCTATATTTCTGGCTCTGGGACTCGTTGCTGCTGAGGATCCTTACAGATTTTTCACTTGGAATGTTAGCTATGGAGATATTTATCCCCTTGGTGTTAAACAGAGGGTTCGTATTTCTATTCTCTTTCTCTTTGCTTCTTTCTTCACAAATTTCTTCTTTGGTCTTTTTAATGTGAATAATTTTGGATTGCAGGGCATTCTTATCAATGGCCAATTTCCAGGTCCTGAAATCTACTCCGTCACCAATGACAATCTCATCATAAACGTCTTCAATAACTTGCCAGAACCATTTCTCCTATCTTGGTATCATTTCTCTTCTCTTCGTTTCCCCTCTTGTTGTTTCTTATGTTTAACTTCCGTACTATCTCCTGCAAATACTGAAATTGAAGAATCAAGATCAACAAATTTGACAAACAGAGGATATAATTATTTTCAAGAAAAATGCATAAATCAGTGATAAATAAGAGCCTTATGGTAACAACCAAAGATTGCACGTCATGCCAAGGCATGTAAAATCTTTCTGGCTTCGAAATGATCACATTCGGACTAATAAAGCATTAGCTGGCGTAAGAGTTTCAAATTTGTACTTATGATACTTGCGCATCGATATTCACTCTCCATTTACTCTCTTTTTAAATAAATTTAATATATGAAATAATTCATCTATAAAAAATAAATAAATAAACAAACCGATCTAGTTCCTTCTTTTATATGTTTAAAAGATATTTTTTTCTTTTCCTCTTGATATTAAAAAGAGAATCAGTGACGGGTAAGTGTTAGATAGTACAGATACTTAATTTACCTCTTTGATATATACGTGTGCATAATAATTACTGGCCACATCCTTTTTTCCTAGACGAATGATATTCTTAACTTATTTATAGCATACATTATAGATGAAACAGATTAAACGGACGCTGTAATATGGCCATATGTGTAGGAAAATGTCCAATAATTTTACAAATTTGGAAAGTTAATTAATGGTGCCTTATCTACATGTTAGATCTTATTTTAGCTTCTTCACTTAAAAATATTAAAGATTCGTTTCTGCTGTCGGTGATGCAGTGAACTTTAATACAGAAGTTAAAAAAAGATTATTTTTCATGATTAGTGGTTGCTTATGTTCCAAATTCACTGTTTTAACAACCATCTTTTTATTTTATTATTATTATTATTGTTCTAAATTTTTATTCCCACCTTTATTTTTCCTAGTGCTACTTTGCCCCTTTGCTGTCGGCTGTGCGAAACCACGACAACCCATTAACCCAGTTAATGTGGTTATCAAGATTTTGGCATTGGACCTCAAACAAAAGTAACCCTGTATCCTCCTTTCTCGATGAATTGGCCCACAAATATTTCTTTTAATTTAATATGAATAGTAATTTATTTAACGAAGGTAAAATTTATAATCTGAGAGATGATGAAGTGTAAAATTTCTCAAAGAACATCAAACATTATTACACCACTACATTCACGGCTGACTTACAAATATTTCTTAGTTCTTATATTCTCATGCCAACAAAATGGGTTACGATTGAAATGATGGGTTGGAGAGAAGAAGGCATTAAACACACGGCATGTCTGCCTTGCCTATCGGTTCGGTCATTTAAGTCAAGTCACGGATCAAACTCATCCAATTCCATCACCCCATTTGACCTGCCCACGCCCCTACTACGTCAGCCCAATATCACGACCCAACTATACAATTAGTTATCCTTGAGCTCACTTACTATCTCAAACTCACACATTAGTTTGAGGAATAACGGTAAACTCACCCTATCTCCCGCGTTAAATCCCACATCACTTTCTACTAGGCAGTAGCATTTTCAAAAATAATTTATGATAATAGCGTTTCAAAATAATAAATAACTCTCCAAATTTTAAATAGTAAATAAGATAGTAATATATATAATAGTACATAAATATTATTACTTTGTCAAATTCTAAGTTTCCTATCTATTTTAAATAAGTCAATTTGATTAAAATTTTAATTAAATATAGATATACAGGAAGTTTATGCATACATATAATATCATTATTTTCTATTATCGTAGTAAAATTTTTATTTGTGTGTGTGAGTAATATATTAGAAAAAAAAATCATTGGTGAACTAACATGCACATATTAATGCTATTGGTTAATTCATCCTAATATTAGTTTATGTTAACTTTTACACATAGATAATATGCACAGAAAAATTATCTGGAGTTGGAAGTGGTGAGGGGGAGATATGCATTTCTTACTTAACAAGTGATAATGAATAGTTGATTAATATCTGATATTGATTCTAGTTGTTGCTTTGGTAATGAACAGGAATGGCGTTCAGCAAAGAAGAAATTCATACCAAGATGGAGTTTTTGGAACCACATGTCCAATCCCTCCGGGCAAGAACTTCACCTACACACTTCAAGTCAAGGATCAAATTGGAAGCTTCTACTATTTCCCTTCTCTTGACTTCCACAAGGCTGCTGGTGGCTTTGGTAGCATCAAGATACTCAGCAGGCCAAGAATCCCAGTCCCATTCCCAGACCCAGCTGATGATTACTCTCTTCTCATTGGAGATTGGTACAGTATTGATCACAAGGTAATCAATATTCCATCAACTAAATCCTACTTTGCTCAATATAAGTTCAACATAGCCTCTACAACTACACATACTCAAGTAACTTAATAATAACCCTTTATTTTTTTATGATTTCAGAAACTGAGGATGGTTCTGGATAATGGTCATCGGCTTCCTTTCCCTCAAGCTGTTCTTATCAATGGTCGTGCAAACGGTACAACATTGACAGTTGAACAAGGTAAGTCTTTTCATTTTTATCTACTCCATTGCAGGGGTGAACCTTGAAAAATGAAAGTTGGAATATCAAATGTGATGATGTGCATTTTGTGTTTTAAATAAACAGGGAAAACACACAGGCTTAGAATATCAAACGTTGGACTTCAAAACAGTCTGAACTTCAGGATTCAAGACCACAACATGAAATTGGTCGAAGTGGAGGGGACTCACACAGTGCAGACAACTTATTCCTCCATCGATGTCCATGCTGGACAGTCTTATTCAGTGCTCATCACAACTGATCAAACACCTAAAGACTACTACATTGTTGTGTCCACTCGCTTCACTAACAAGGTTCTCACCAGCACTGCCATCCTTCACTACAGCAACTCTCAACAATCTGTCTCTGGACCAATTCCTGGCGGACCCACCACCCAAATCGATTGGTCCCTTCAACAAGCTCGTTCTATCAGGTAGTTTTTCCTCATTAAATGCTAACTGTACAGTTCTCTCTCTTTCTCTCATAGGTTTAGTTTTAAACATGTTGCGAGGGGGTGGATTTGTGCCCTTATGATAAATTATAGAAAACTTGGATCATGAAATTCTCATTGACCCTTTGTCCTCGACAATGTTTATAATGAATTTATATAATGCAGGACCAATCTTACTGCCAGTGGACCAAGGCCAAACCCACAAGGATCCTACCACTATGGTCTTATAAACATAAGCAGGACGATCATTTTGGAGAGTTCTGCGGCTCAAGTGAACGGCAAGCAGAGATATGCACTTAACAGTGTGTCCTTCATTCCAGCTGACACGCCTCTGAAGATAGCTGATTACTTCAAGATTGGTGGCGTTTTCAAAGTTGGAAGCATCGCAGATAGCCCTCCTAGAAAGCCCATGTATCTTGATACATCAGTCATGGGTGCTGATTATCGAGCCTTTGTTGAAATTGTGTTTCAGAACCATGAAAACATTATCCAAAGCTATCACATTGATGGCTATGCTTTCTGGGTTGTAGGGTAAGAATTCTGCTTCTGATGGACTTCCGATCTTTGATTTAGTGACAAAATCATCACATATTAAATATTTCGACATAATTTGATTTAAATTGACTAAAATTATTCATTGGTCTCATATGTTCACATGTGCTCAAGTGATTTATCATTTTCTTTGTAATGCAGTATGGATGGAGGTGTCTGGACGCCTGCCAGTCGAAACGAGTACAACCTCAGAGATGCAGTGTCAAGGTGCACTACACAGGTTGGTTTTCTTTCCTTATGCTTACCTTCGCTCATCATTACTCTTGAGAATGGAGTGAAAACTTAAAAAGAGTCATTTGGTTTGCTTAAATTATGTGGCTCAGGTATACCCAAAATCATGGACTGCAATTTATATGGCACTAGACAATGTGGGTATGTGGAACATAAGAAGTGAATTCTGGGCAAGACAGTACCTTGGACAACAATTCTATCTTCGAGTGTACTCGCCTGTGGGATCAGTTAGGGATGAATATCCAATTCCAAAGAATGCTCTTCTTTGCGGCAGGGCAGCAGGCAAGACTACCAGACCACTATGAGTAAAAAAGAAAACACAACTGAAAGGGATAAAGCGTTCATTAGTACCAAATCTCTGCAGGGACTGTCTTAGTCCCATTCTTTGCAAATTACAACTTAGAATTTGTTTGTTTGATTACACGGTAATAACTAATAAATTACCCCACTGATTCTTTTTTTTGGTTTTTATATTGTATCATTGAATTGGATTTTTTTTTTCACCATCAGCAAATTTTTATTGTATCATTGTTTTGGCATGTTCCTTATACATAATTACAAATTGAGATGGAGTTTTTCAGAATTAGTGCAAATTCATAAAAAAACCTGTTTTTTCAGAATTAGTACAAATTCATAAAACAACCTCCGAGCTCTTCATGTTCAGCTAGCAACGTGCACCTCAAACAACAAATGATTGACAGAAAAATTGGCACGTCATAGCACTCTTCAATTAAAAATCCCTAGGACTTTGAAGAAGATCCGTGTCTCATGGGGCCTACATTATACTCATTTGCGTTCCAAGTTTTTTAAGTGGTAAATCTAGGTGCTCAATCTCATTAATAAAAAGTAAAAAAAATAAAATGTAGTTGCTCAACGAAAAACGATAGCAAATGGTTGCTCATTTTCATCATCCAAACAGAGCGTGCCATCGCCATTCCAAACTCTCTGCATCCCAACCTTTATTTTTAGTCGGTTAAATTATAAATTGCGGTTGATTTCGATTTATATTTTATATTTTGACTCTTTCGGTAAGAACAGTTGGTTAAATTCAACTTATTTAACCAATCCAAACTGACCAATAAATACCCCTGATTCTTACCCGATTCCCGTTTCTCTGCATATCATTTGAAATATTATTTACAATTTAGCGCTAAGATAATCACATGTGATGAGAAGCCGATAACGATAAGGTAGGCTTTTTTTTTTTTTTTTAATTTTTCACAAAAAAAGAACTCTTTAAATGAATAAATAATCATAAGTTAGAACATTTATCACCGTAAGAAATGCATTAAACAACATCCACTGGTACTTCTGTTGCTGTCACATCTGTTGGAACAACGGGAACCGATTCATTGAAAACTATTGGAACAAGAAGAATCGATTCTTGTCAAAAGGTAGAGCATAGAATCAGTTCCAACACACACAAATCAATTCAATGCACAGAGCTATAAAGGTACAGAATACAATGGATTCGTCAAAATAAATTGCTCACAACTAATTTGTTCCTTTAAGAAGTGAAAAGGAATCTCAGAATTCTTCTGAAGCATCTAACAGACACTATTGATCTAAAAATACTGTTTTCTCACTATATGGCATATCAATAAATGAAATAGAAGTATACTAAATCATAACAATATTTTTTGTCCATGTACAGAAGTCACAATCAAATCCTGGTTACAAGATGTCTAAATAAGGGAAATCAAACCCATAATAACATGCACTATAATCATGCACGCAGGGAGTTCTATGGGACCACAAAGAAAAATAAAATTACTTAAAAAAAAAAGATAAAATAATTATTTCAATCAGATTAATATCAGGTGCTCCAACCCCGTCACTAGAGTGCCCTAAAAGAGCCACCTTGAATCAACTCTTCTTACATTACAGCTATTCATCACTCAATCAGCAACCTTGCCCATGTCATCAACAGAGTAAGCCACTTGTAACAACCTAGCAAACTTACAAGTTTCATAACATAGTATCGTTTTTCAGTTTTTTTTTTTTTTTTTTTTGGGGGGGGATGGGGGACAGAATACACCAACCATGAAACTAATAAAGCAATGACAGAATCATTCAAAAGTCATGGGAGGACTTTACTTTCATATTAACTATGTAAAAGCATTTTAAATAAAGAACTAGGCAATATCATAAAAGGGCAAGCAGAGAAATAATTCTCAAATGATAGTCAAAGCCATGCATTCATGAAAGTTACAAGCGGACAATCAGTTGGCAAACACAAAATATATCAACATTCTATTCTGAAGTACCACAAGAACTGGTATTACAAAAACAGTTTGCCATTTACTTGGAAAGTCCGGAAATTTCTTCCATAGCTTCCGTATCATGTCCTTGTATTGCATATGGGTGAGGCCTGGTTTCTCTTCCTTCAACTTAGGGAGCTCAGCTTCTTCGAAGGCCTGCATATCATACAAATAATGAGTTATAGAGTTCCAACAACAGGTTAAAAAAGAAAAAAATCTGAGTGAACCATAAAATCTTAGTATAGTTTATCATAAAACATGTCAAGTAGTAGTCACGCACTCAGCCTATCATTCAATAGGCACCCCAAAGGAATAGTTATTTTGTTTACCTCCGACGTACCAAACTACAAATTACACTTGACAATTATCCTCAAATTAGATAACTCTGATATCAGATGATTTTTTATTTATAGAACTTATTTAGATAATATTAAAAATTGAAATATAATAATCAACCCTGTTTACATAGTAGACAGTGCTTCGGTAAAGTATGGAATTATAATAGATTGGTTGATTTAAATTATTTCATCTTGTACTCTTAAATCATTGTTCAGAAAACACCATCATCTTATGAGGATAAAAATTAATTAAATATATTAGAAATATTTGGTAAAAAAACATTTAAAAATATAAAATGGGATAAAAAGACATGTTAATATAAATAAATATATGAATTAAATCAACTCATATTTATTTTGAGATTAAATTATATTAATGAAATTAAAATATTTAAAATAAGGATTTAGTTATCTAAAATTTAATTAATTATATTTATAACATTATATATTTATTATTCAATTAATATTTATATCAACAAACTCTAAGTTGGTAATATTATTTTAATTCTTTTATTCTTTCTATGAACGTTAACAACTCATAGATATCTTTAATTTTTATTTTTGTAACTTCATCTTTCATCTCTTGAAAAATGACAATGCAACATTTCTTTTTGTTTTCTTTAACCAATTCACTTTATAAGTTGCAGTTAGATAATTGAAACATAATACAAATAACATTTGAAAAAGTTTATTAAATGCATAATTTTCTCAAAAATAATGAGTAGGACTAAATAAATCAAAACGAGTACATAAAACGTTACCTTTATATCAATTTATTTTAAATAATTTGACCGTATTAACATATGGATATTTTGAACGAGATTGATAATTTGTTGATCATTTAATAATTTTAACAGATAAAATTTTCTCAAAAATAATTGTAAATCATGACTTTTATCATATATTTTTATTCTTTAATTGATATTTTTTATTATTAAAATTTAAAAATAATACTTTAATATATATTAAAATATTTACAAGTTTTATGAACATTTGGCATAACATTTAAATTATTTATATGAAATATATTATTTTTTATAAAATTTACAATTTTATTTAGATTTTGTGGGTAACAAACACATAAAAATGTAATTATATAAATCAAAATTGCATAATTTTTGTCAGGAATTTTTGTTTATATAAATTACTTTAAAAAGTTTGTAAAAATATTTTAAAAATTCACAAAAATTATTAGAATACCTATCGAAATTTTTGTTGCGTAGATATTACAAAAATTTTAAAATTTAAAATTAAATATATAAATTTGAACTCACGATGTATTCTTAGCTTTACCACTCATTCTTAAGAATGTTAAAATTACCCTTGTATTTTGGTAATAGTAAGAGTAGACAAATCACTAGAAGTATACACTCAAAGTGCATACACTTAATTAAATAAAATGGAATGGGAATAAAAATAATCAAAATGTTCGTTTGATATACATTATGAGATGAGATTGCTAATGACAATTCTCGTTCCATCAAATAATGAAACATCCATTATATAGTAAAAGAAATGGAGGGGGTTATTTCTTCATTCATGAATTAGCTTTTTTTACACATATATTCCTCATATTTTTTATACACTTCAATATTATCTTTTGTTAATATATAATAAAAAATGTTATTTTTTGAATATTTATTTATTAAAATTTTTTAATAATTATATTTTTAATAATAAAATTTAAAATATGCTCTTTTCATATTCTTTTAAAAAATATTTAATATTGAAATTTAATAAATTAGAAAATTTATGCTTTTATTATAGAAAATCTATTGTTAATTATAATTTTGATGATAAATTTTAAATTTTGATCATTTTTATTATTCATTATATCATATATTTTAATAATATTAAGTTATTTAATAAAATATTTATTATTTTTATAATAATAATGCTACTGTCTTTAACTGCATTTTTTTAATTTTATTCTATTAAAATTTTGATTGTATCAAATATAAAAATAGAATAAAATATCTATTTCATTCATGTATTAATTATAACTATGAAATAGTCATTCCAACCCTATTCTTTTCTCTATTTTATTCAACTCTATGCAACCAAATATCTCGTCCATTCTTTTTCATTTTTTTATTTTTTCCATTTTGATTTAAATTCCAGATGTTCTGTATCATTTCCCCTTGTTTTTGTTTCCGTCACGAATTCTATTTTAACTGATTTATCATATAATTTAGATTTAACTTAGATGTTAATCATCTTGAAAATTTTAGTTGGTAGTTCGGTAATATTATTTTATTGAGTATGTTTATCATAGACCTGTTCACAGGATTTTAGGACCGTTGGCCGTACCCGGATCAGCCCATTAAGTTCGATTCGGCCTTTTTAAAATTATAAATCCATTTGTAGTTCAGCCCACACTTGTTGAAGAGATCGGCCCATTATTGCGTAGGCCTGGGGCGAGGGTTTCAGCATCGTCTAATGCAACCCGTCGTTCGGCGTCCGCAGCCAAGGACTCGCCGCCCCCACAAGCCGTCATCGGCGCTCAATTTCGTTTCTGGTAAGATCCCTGTAGTCTTTTTCTTCTTCCTCTTTCATCTTCTCACTCCATTATTTTAGAAAAATTTTCATGCATATACAAAAGAATTATCATATAACACAACTACACAAAGAAATGAAAACTTTTTAAAGGAAAAAGGAAACCGTCTAATATAACTATTTTATTTGGAACTAAGTTTTCTACTTTTTATTGAAATCAACCAAGCGGGAGCGAAAGCATTTTCCTGAAGGTGGTATTCCGCCAAATCAAGCATACAATCACTGTCGCTGCCATTGCTTTCAGTCTCTGACTCCTAACAAATGAAAATGTATGTTTTCTTATTGTCTTCCAGCATTTTGCTAATCAACTCTCTTTCTCTCTCTTGTTCTCTCCGTATATATAACATTAATATTGTTTTGTAATTTGTTCTAGTTTAGAGGCCAACGCTGGGCCACTAACTAATTTCGAGGTCCTTGACTTCTTAAGAGCTAAAGGAGCTTCAACAGAATCAACAAGAGTTCATGCCAAAGTAGCACAATCTGAGTACAAGGTTAAATTTTATTCTGTTTTGCATTTCATAGATATGTATGTATTTCCTTAGTGGCTTAAACTCAAAATGCTTTCCTTTCAAAATTTTCCAGTGGATGACTTCTACTTGTTTAATAGGTTTATGATTATTTGGTTAGTACTGCTGCTTGCAATCAAAGCAGGCAGAACATCAATGAGTTCTTGGGGAAATGTAAAAGACATGATCTTGCAAAAGCTGAGGTTCTAAATGTATTGAACATTAGGCCTGCTGCTGCTGTTGAAATTTTTCCTGTAAGTATTTGAGAATAATTTTGAAAATTCTTTTTATGCTGAATGTTCTGTTTAAGTTATCTAAGCAATGCAAATTTTTGGCATTGCACTGGATCTTTCTGTTCCTTTTCGTAATAGCAAGAGTGGCCAGCCACTTAATACAAACACGGTTCTTGGTTCAAACTAAGAAGGGGTAAAGCCCCAAAGATAACATCAGTTAGGTGCCAGGAACAATTGAAAGACATCGATTGGAATGCAGTGTGAAACTGAAAATAAGCAACACATTTTCCATGGAAGATTAGCACGTATTTGAACATAATAGTTTTGGTCTGGCCAGGGGGAGACCAATAAATTGACAAATTACTTGCAGCCATTGGAAAGGCGGAGATGATATCTTGTTGCAAGGAAGGAAAAGTTAGGATGCCAAAATTCTGATTTAGTCTAAGTTTGTGATGAAAAATATCCCTAATAGTCGGTTAATCTATCTATATCTTGTATAAAGATATCCCCCCACTAAATCTATACCTACACATTATGGATAAAATAATGCATCTAAAAGACCAATTTTGTGCCTTTAAGATTTTTTGCTTGTCATAATTATAACTGCCCTTCCTTAATTGGTGTACAGATCATAGAGAACTGTGAGAACCGTTTTCCAGATGAAGAGATTGAAGAAATAGTACAGCTGGTGAAAATCACATTACCCGAGCATCCTTCTAAGCAGAAACTTGAAGTAACCACCGACGTGAATGAGATTAAAAAAGATCACGATGGAGATGGAGAACAAATGGACACGAGTTGAATTCTATTAGTGGTTTGCTAGGTTAAGGCTGATGCAATTTATCGTAGCCAAAGTATAGGAACTTTTTGTGTGCACGACAACTTATTCCATTAGGAGCCCTCTGAAATTCATACGGGCACTTCCTACTGCTGATATGTGTGTCCTGGATCTTATAAAGTGACAAGCTCAAGTTAGGGGATGTAGAATCTGGTGATTATAAGACCAAACGAGATGCCCTCTTTTATATTTTATGATATTTTTTCTGTTTCAGTTTATGTACATGATTAGATCTCAATCTTTTCATGATCTGCTGAAGTTAACCCAGTTTCACAGTTTAATTTTTTATGATGACTGTTGCACTAGTCTGCAATGCAATTTCTATCACCTCTCTCTCTTTTTTTTTCCCCTGTGGTTCTTCTTGAAATTACATTTTTTTCGACTTAATCTTGTGACCGAGTGGGTACGACATGCCTAGTCTATTTTTCTAGGAAATATTTGGTTGTAACAATACTGGTTTTTACTTGATTCTAATTAATCCATTTACTTCGGATGTAAAAGAAAAGAATAACATGTTGCAGCAATATCCAAATGTCTGTGCCCATTATTGTGGCGTAGTGCGACTCACAGGCTTTTATAGTAGCAGCAGGTATTGTTAAGTACACTGCCTGCTGAGGTCACTGGAAGTCGATCTCGAAGCTGGATCAACCGAAGAAGAACACAAAGGTGGTTAGAATTAGAATTGAGATTAAAACCCAAACTTGTATCATAAAAGCTTCATCACTTTGCTCCAACCTTCAAGCCATTCGAAGATAAGAAATTTTTTTTCTCGCTTGAGATAGGAAATATGTTTGGATATATTTTTATTTTTATATTTTTAAAAAATTATCCTCAAAAAATATTTTAAAATTTATTTTTTCCAAAAATTAATTTTGAATTACAGAAAAATAAAGAATAGAAGATGATTAGTATTGTAAATAAAAAATATTTTCTTTTATTATAAAATTAATATTAAAAATAAAAAAAGTAATTTTTGAAAATATTTAAATTTTTTTATTTTTAAGTTATATATTTGAAATTATAAATTTTAAAAATAAATTATTAAATAAGCTCTTCTACTTCTAAAAGTAAAAAATTAATTTTAACTAATTTTTAACAATAATAAACAAACATACCTATATTTTCTCAAGTAACTTCTTCTTAGACCCAATTGTAACCAGCCGGCAGGCAAGAAATAGCGCTTAAGGTTAAAGGCTCAAAGCCAAACCAAACTTTGGTCGGGGAGGTTGCTTCCAAGCAAAGCTGCCACCCTGTTTCCATTGGGAACTGTTCTGATATTCCCATCCTCCACATACGTTCTCATATTATCTCAAAAAATTGAATATCATTACACATCAAACACACTCTAAGAGGAGTAGCATTCCCATTCTATTTTGAGATATTGAACCAGATTTATTCTTGGGTATTGAAATTAATTTTAAATAATAGTTGGATTTATTTGCAAATGAATATTTGTATATATTTCCATGGATATTGATATCTGACTAATATAATTCCAATGGATAGAGAGATACGTGTTCATTAATAACTTTAAGAATCAAAATTCACACAATTCATTTTGCAAAAATTAGTTCAACTCTTTAATAATACAAACAAAATTTTGACAGAAATTTTATTAATAAATAAACTAAAATTTCTTTATTAGCATTTGACCAAATCGAAATATGAATTATAATAACCAAATAAAAACTAAAAAATTGTATTTATTTGACTAAACTGTAAATTGTAGGTGCTTTGAATCAATCAAGTGGAATATGATGGAATATGCCTGCATGTTAAGTAAATTATTATTCTTATTATAAAAAAATTAATAATTAATGATAAAATTTAGGAGAGATGTCATATATTGATTGGGGGTATAGAAAATTGACGTAGTCATTGAGCAACAAAGTAATAACAAGTGATCTCTTCGCGTGTTCTTTTCCAAATCCAACTGTAAAACATTCTCAACCATAGCTATTTCAGGCATAACAGGTGTGAACCAAAGGGAAGCTCCCTAAACTAAAGGACGGCCTTAACTTAAGGGCATCCACCCTTTAAAGCCAAGGTTAGGTTCTTTATCTCTTCTTCAACTCTAAATCACTCATTTTTCATTGCTTCTTCGAAAAACAATATTCTGCAACTAATGGCTGATGATCCACAAGACGTTGCTGACAGGGAGCGCATTTTCAAGCGCTTTGATGCCAATGGCGATGGCAAGATCTCCGCATCAGAGCTTGGAGAATCACTCAAGACGCTCGGATCGGTGACTTCGGAGGAAGTGCAGCGGATGATGGCGGAGATCGACACCGATGGTGACGGCTTCATCTCCCAAGAGGAATTCACCGAATTTGCCCGTGCCAACCGCGGTCTAGTCAAGGATGTTGCCAAGATTTTCTGAAAGTTCTTAAATTCAATTCAGCTCATCTTTCTTAATTATAATATTCTTTTTTTCTTTTCATGCTAACAACATACAAAAAAAAAAAATGCTTGTCCTTGTGTTTTCATGAATTTTATACACATGACAATATAAAGTTCCATGAATCATGATGTCCGCGTCTTTGGAACTTTCTCATTTTAGAATTTGTTTTTATAGATGAGGTTATGCCTTGTAATTAAATTTTACGTATTTGGATTTTGGCCTCTCCAATGTATTATTATTATAATTAAAGGAAAATTGTTGACCAAGGTTTAGAGGTAGGTGAATCCAAATTGAGGCCATCTAATCTCAAACAATACCTCCTTTGCAGTAAATGAGAAGCCTTTAAAGAAAGTTATTTACTATTGATTACATGTCACAAATTAAATCAAATTGATTTTATATATATATGGATAATGTTATCAGGAATACCACCTTAAAAGAAATTGGATATTTTCATTCTTAAATTATCACTTTTTTAAATATTAAAATAAGTTAATTAAAATAAAAATATAAATTCTAATATATTAAAAAAATTAATAATAAAAATACTCAATCTCTTAAGTAGTAAAATTTTTCATAACATCACCCTGTATATATTTTAAGATAGATGAAATTAATTTAATTCTAATTGTATTATACATGTGACATGTAAAAAGAAGATTGAATTATGATGATAGCTCAGCTATATGGCAAAGGGCCATAATATATGCCAATAAAGCAATAGTGGAATCACCTTCATAAGAAAAGCAAAGTATGCTTGCTGAAGCCAAGAACTTAAAAGAATAATATGGAAGCTTGACAAGACTTTGGAAAAAGAACCATAAACATTAAATCAAAAAACATAACCCACTGACAAGAGGAATGGTAAATGGAAGTTATCTGCACTGGAAAAAGCCTCCTTCCTTTTAGACAAAACAGGCTTCATTGTTTATAAACAGATTATAAGTTGTACTGAATCTGAGACCAAGAAAAAGGACCAAACTACTTGGGGACAATTAATATAACCACCATAGAAACAACAAGTAATGAGCAAGTTTGCAAGATTTAGGGTATCAACCTTAATCAGCGTCAACAAAATTATTCCGCTCCAAAGACGTGAAACATCCGTCTTACGTGGTATTTTCCTACGTTGGATGCTGGGGAGCCCCCAAACTATTGGAGAGAGGAAGTAGAAAGGCTTGATACAAATTTTGATTTCAGGACCTTCAATATTGATTATATATTCAAATTTTACTTTTTAATTTCATCTATATGATGAGAAGTTCAATAATAAATTCCATGAATGATTTAACATTTAATCCCACAATTATAGAGGTTGTGATTATTATATTTCTTAAATTTCATAATTAGAATCATTAGCCTCTTATTTTATTTTTGTTATAATTATTGCTCTCTCTTTATAACTAAAATAAATAATAAAGAGAAATAATAATCAAAATATAAATATATATATTTGATATTGTTAAAATGAGAACAATCCATTTAAATATTTTTCATTTATTTTAATATTTATAAGTGAATGAAGAGATAGATAATTATAATAAAAATAAAATAATGAATTAATACTATTAATTATGAAGTTTAAAATATATAATAATTACTAATTTTATAAATAAAAAACAAAGTATTATATTTACAATAATTTGGAATGAATGCAAGTGCTATTCATGCATCTAAAAGATTTTCACATATCGTTAAAAAATAAAAAAATCTCACTCCAAATACATAAGCATCAAGCAATTAGAAGAATGCAATAACATACAAGTAATCAAATGTAAACTTCCCCACCCAAACTACAAGAAAAGATACCAATGAGAAGACATTTATTGTATATTGTTATTACAAAATAATATCGTCCCAATTTTTTAATCACTGTCGTATTATTTCCTAAACTCACCTTTATAATGTTTTCTAAATAATCTCATAAACTCAACTTTATAATGTTTTCTAAATAATCTCATTAACACTTTCAACATTATATTTTTCATATCATTGTACATCAAGCTTATACTAGATGCAACTATTTATAGTAAATATTTAGTTATCAAACACTCACAATTCTAATATAATACAAAAATTTAAGTTGAATAGAATGATAACTATTCAAAATAAAAAATTTAACACAAATTAATAATTTAGGTGAAATTTAATATACATATATATTCCAATACATACAATATTTTAAAAGAATTTTTTATTTGCATTTAAATAAATTACACTGACTTTTTAAACCTTTCGGAGCAATTGCTTAAAAACCTCTTCTTATTTCCAAGATGAAAAAAAAAACTAAATTTTAGAATGGCACAAACTTTATTCTCTTTTCTCCAAAATTGACTTAAAGTGTATTAGACAAATTACTTTTTTACCAACTTTTAGTTAATTTGACATATATTAATTAATTAACTTAGTCAAACAACTATTTAAATTGTTTGACAAATGGTTGATTTAATTGACTATTAGCTTTTAATTAGTCATTTTAAAAAAAGTTGAGGAACTTAACATTTTCAAATAATTATTTGAGTTAAAGTCAACAAAAAGATATTTTGCACCCTCAATTATATACTTATTTCCTCCCTTGCCCTTGTAAAAAAAAATTCAAAATCTTAACTTTTAATTATGATAAATATTGTATGTATAAAAAAATGAGATAATAAATATAAAGCAACTCAAAGTATTAAATATATGGATATGAAATATATTCTTTGAATTTATTTACAAATATGAAAAAATATTTCTTATTACATTTATCTTTTTATAAAATTTCTACAATAATTTAAATTAATCAAAAAAAAATTATCTCATCTCTTTGCTCATTTTTTTCATTTTTATTATATATAGCATATTTTTCTATTTATATGCTTAGAGTGTATCAATTGATTATTAATTCCAAAATTATAATTACTTATTTCTTAGTAGAAAATCAAATAAGTATAATAAATAATTGTTTGTTCCTTAAAGAAAAATTTTATAAGTATAATAAATTATAATAATATATTTTTACGAAAAAATTTAATAAATTATAAATTATGATGATATATTTTATAGCAAAAATTTAATTAGATAAATAATATATAAAATATTATTAAAGTAAAAAATTAATCAAATAAATTATAAAATATATTTATGTATATCATTATAGATACTAATAGTTAATAGTAAACAATTAAAGGCCAATAAACTGACTAAAATAATTATTGTTAAATAATAATTAAATAATTTGATGTAATCAAATCAATTAAAAATTAATTAAAATATTATTTTTTAAATATTTTTATAATTAAATAATTATTAATATGATTAGCTAATTACAAAATTTGCTTTAAAAGGTTCAAATCTTGCTAAGTTAAGTTTGGTTTTGCTCTTATCTATTTATGAGGTATTTAGTACACAAAAGCAAACCCTTTCAGGAATCATAATATTCATGAAAATGTATGAAAATGTGATTCTTAAGAATTTAATTTATAAGAATATAATATTTTTATATTTAATTCAATTAAAAATATCTTTAAAATATTGTAATGTTATATTTTAGTTATTTTAAATATTTTTAAAAATATTATTTAATTATCAAAAATATCATTATTAAAAATAAATTAGTTATCAATCACATGTAATGGTCAGTAATGGTTATTGATTGTATGTGATAGTAGTAATGATGGTAATTGTGGTAAATAATAGTCACTAATAGTAAGTAGTGACTAACGATAGTGACTACCAATCGATGATCATTGATTAAATAATTTGAGATACTTAAATCAATTAAAAGTTAATTAAAATATCATTTACCAAATATTTTTATAATTAACTAATCACTAATATAATTAGCTAATATTGTTGATTAAATAATTTGAGATACTTAAATCAATTAAAAATTAATTAAAATATCATTTACCAAATATTTTTATAATTAACTAATCATTAAATAATTAGCTAATTACAAAATAAGTCTCAAAAAGTTCAAATCTTGTTGAGTTAAGTTTGGTTTTACTCTTATCCATTTAAGAGGTATTTTGTATACAAAAGCAAACACTTTTAAGAATCATAATATTCATAGAAATGTGACTCTTAAGAATTTAATTCATAGAAATATAATATTTTTATATTTGATTCAATCAAAAATATCTTTAAAATATCATAATATTATATTTTAATTATTTTATTTTTTTAAAATATTATTTAATTACCAAAAATGTCATTATTAAAAATAAATTAGTTATCAATAGCGTGTGATAGTCAACGATGGTCATCGACTTTATGTGATAATGGTAATGGTGACAAACAATAATTACTAATAGTGAGTAGTGATTGACAATCAATGGTGGTTGGCACTGGCAATTGAAAATAGATAATAACTGATAATAATCATCAACAATGTATGATGACCCACGGTAGTCATTGTCAATAAATAATAGTCAACGACAATTATCAATAATGGATAATGATCAATTATGGTTATCGATTATAAACAGTAGCCAATTATGATTACTGACAATGAGTAATGATGGATAATAATAATTAGCGATGAGTAATGGTAAACGAATATAACTAGCAATAAATGATAGTGACTAATACTAGTTATTATTAATGAGTGATAATTAGTGGTAATCACTAATAATAAATAGTAATAGGTGATGGTTATTGACAAAAAGCAATGCTAAATAATAATTAATAGGTAACAACTAATAGTGATCATCTACAATGATGATTGCAATGGTCACTTACAACATGTAGTGGTAGGTAATGGTTGATTGCGGTAAATGATCAAATGGGTAAAATAATTTTTTATGTTAATTAAATATATTTATATTATAAGAATATAAGATATCCACCTCCTAATAAAAATATTTTGAAAAATTATTAAGTTAAAAATATTTTTGAAAATATTTATATTTTTTCAAGAATATTTTTTTAAATTTTGAACCCAAATATAAGAATTAAATTTTCTCAAAATATTTTTAAAAATACAAGAAAGGTTTTGTGAATTTAACGACTCTTAATATAAACAAGTAGTAGTCCGACCATCGTCAGCCCCAAGATTTTCATGCGTTAATGATCGATTTTTCAACAAATAGTATGTACTTGGTATATGTAGTTGTTAGGATAAAGGAAAATCAAATTAATATTGCATGTCGGAAATAGAATTAATTTTCAATCAAACCTCTAGCTCAACGAGTATTTAGTTTTACTGTTTGTTTCTTAAATTAATACGGGTAATGCCATCCTTTCGCTTACGAAACTTGTTCGACCTTATATTAAAAATCATGTTTGCATGAGAACGCGCGTGCGCTCACATCTTATTGAAATGATTTTTTAGAGCTTTTTTAGAGAGAATATCATTATTACAATTACAGCAATGTTACCTTTCTTTTTTAAAAAAATTAAATATATTTTTGAAATAAACATAATATTTAATTCCAATTTATTACAACTAGCATTATTGATTCTTCAATTTTATTTTTATTATAATTATTTATTTTACTATTCACTTATAATATTAAAATAAATAAAAAATATTAAAATTGATAATTAGATCTCATATTAATAATATCAAATATATATTTAATTTTTAGTAAACTTATTTTTCACTATTTATTTTAATATTATATAAAAAATGATAAATAATGATAATAAAAAGTAAAAATATTAAGGAATCATTTGACTTGTAACAATAACATGAGAAATCATATTTTTTGAAAGATAGAAAAGAAATAAATTATTTAATAAGTTATTATTTAAAAATTAAAAAATAGGAATTTTCAATAAATTATATTTTTCATAGAATATGAAAAGTTATTTATCTACATTCCTTTAAGCAAATTCTAATTTTTTTATGAATGAAAAGATAAAATTATTTTAATTAAATTTAATTAATAATAATTAAAATTTATCAATATATGTTATAATAATATTAATGATATAATAATTAAAAAATTCAAAATTAAATAAACATAATATGCTTCTTTGAAATTATTATTTTCCTAGTATTAAGTAAATAATTTTGATTGTTTATTAAAAAGTTAACATAGACAGTTACGTTCTTGAAAATTTTAATTTCTCATGTAAACTATATGAATTTTAATAATAGTAATTATAAAATTTAAGAGATATAATAATCATAGTTTTGATAAATGAATAATTAAATATTATGTTTATTCATTTCCAATAGCATTATTACAATAATATTGACCTTGTTTTTTTAAGGTGGCGTTTGATTCGCGAAATCTTACATTCTCAAGAAAGTATACATTCTCTAGAATGTGATTCCCAGGAATTTAATTAATAAAAATATAATATTCCGATATTTGGTTCACTATAAACTTTTCTGATAATATTTTGTTAGATTCATAACTATATTATATTACCATGCTTAGTTTATATTTGATATTCTTGATAATCTTGAGATCATTTCAAAAATACCCATGTCAAATATTTTATTATAAAATATAATATAATAAATCATATTTTTATTTAAAATTACATAAATAATAAAAAAAATTTAACACCTAATAAGTTAAATTTCAATATTTAACATCTAAAAATTTATTAACATATATATAAGTATTTTACACTTTATTATATTTTAATATTTAATGTATTATATTTTTATATTATACTTTATTATATTTTAATATTTCATACTTTATTATTATAATTATTAGTATTATTATTATTAGATCAATTTTCAAAATGAAGTGAACGTAATTTATTCTATTTATTATCATAATATTAAACATGCTTAATATTTTTTTTATAAAATTATAAATTTTCACAGTTAAATTATTTTTACAATTATATTTCATAATGATACTAAATTTTATATTATAATCTTTTCTAATATAAGAATATTATTTTACATTTTTATATATAAATATACCTTTTTTAAAAAAAACTCCAAGCTTATTGTATTATTTTTTAATAAAAAACTCATATATATATATATATAATTATATTTAAAAAATCTTTCAAATATTAGGAACAAAAATAAAAAAATTATAGTTAAAAAATTAATATTACTATATTTTTCAATAATAAAAAATATTTTAAAATAAAGTGATAATTATTTTCTAATTTAAATTAAAAATTATTTGATAAAGTGATAAATAAAAAAAATAATTAAATGTGAGGATAATCCTATTCTTTTATTTTAGCATCAACATTCCCGTGTCATGAGAATATGAGATTTCAACCTCCTCTCATGGAAATATTTTGAAAAAAAATTGGGGTTAAAAATATTTTCAAAAATATGATATTTCTAAATATTTTTTCTCAAATCTTAAATCAAATATAAGAATGTAATATTTTACTACAACATTCTTAAAAATATTAAAAATATTCTACAAACCAAACTCTATAAGAGAAATTTTGGTCAAAATGCAGACACCATCAACCTTGCTTCGGACCTTTGCAGCTGGGCGAACCGTAGTGGTCATCGGGCATGAAATCATGTGGGCTCTGCGCAGGTTCGAATCCTGCCGACGCTCTTTGGTCAAAATGCAGACGCCATCCAACCTTGCTTCGGACCTTTGCCGCTGGGCGAACCGTAGTGGTCATCGGGCATGAAATCATGTGGGCACTGCGCAGGTTCGAATCCTGCCGATGCTCTTTAATTTTTATTTAGTTTCATGAAGAAAATGCAAAATGTCAGAAACGGTAAAATTACAACGCTAGAAGGAGGGCTTGAACCTCCGACCTTGTGGTTAACAGCCACACGCTCTAACCAACTGAGCTATTCCAGCTCTCCACCATTTGATACAAAATATACATGATCTTAGATTAAACTCCGGAGGAAGAAACTGATATTATAACGGGAAAGGGAAAATTAAAAGGGGAACCAACCAAAGACATAGATCATGATTGATACATAGCTTATGCTTATTCATGTATTAAAACTTCTAGCATTCAAAGATGTATACAAATTTATATCTTTTTCAATGAGATATAGACAAGTCAAGTTATTCAAATAAATAATTCGAAATCGACTCATAAACAATTAAATTTGAATTTAATTTTAAATGAATAAAATTTAAATAAATTTAACTTAATTAATATACAAACTTGAATTTTAAATATTAGATTCGAATTGTTTATGAGTTTAATAATAAAAAATATAATTTTATTTTTATACTACATATAAATAATATAATATATAAAAAAATTAATCACATTAGTAATTATTAATGTTACATAAAAAATATGATATTTTGGTTTTAAGCAATTATCTTCTTCCTATAAGTTATTTTTTACTAAAGGTTACTGTTATTATTACGTAACAATTGTGTTAATTTTTTAAATAGATTTAATAGTTATAAAAAATTATATTAATAAACAAAATAAGACAAAAAATATAATGCATTATTTATTTTTGAAAAATAAAATATCAAATTTATATGAAATAACAAATTATTTGAATAAGATTATAAAGATTTAAATTAAAATTTGATATTTTAAATTTGATCATAAATTGAAGCATAGTAATGCATTATTTGAATAAATTAAATTCTTGTTCAAGTCAAACTTGAGCTCAAATTTAAATTATTTAAGTTTAATGATATTTCGTATAAATTCAAAATTATTTATTTTTAATAAATTTAAGGTTGAACATATAAATACTCGGCACAAATTGATTTGTTTCTACCCCTACTCTCTGCATTTATCTCACATGTTAAGATTTCTAAATTCTGAACATGTTGGTAAGAAATACATGGATATGAATGGGGGAAAAAAATCAAAATAAATGAGTAATGGAGGGATATGAACTTGGTTGAAGCACTCGTTATTGTGCTCTGATCAAATTAAATTCATTTCTATAAAAGGTTCTGTTATATTAATGTTATTCTTCCTCGGAAAAATTGCGGGGGTCGGAATAACTGAGCCACCAAATCCGGTTAGCATACTTTCAGCCTGCCAATTCAAGCTTCTGACAAATTAGGGTTATGTAGTTGTTATGTGGCCTGCATCCAATCGCTCGCAAGCTTTCAATCACGTTTCAATACTGAGGGTGAATAATAATCTCACGGATATGGGAATGGATTTGCACTTCACTTACAAACGACCATAACATTTATCTTCAATTCTAAATATTTGGTAGGTCACCTTAACATAATTTT
Source organism: Sindora glabra (assembly GCA_020226215.1). Taxonomy (NCBI): domain Eukaryota; kingdom Viridiplantae; phylum Streptophyta; class Magnoliopsida; order Fabales; family Fabaceae; genus Sindora; species Sindora glabra. The sequence goes on along the minus strand of CM035227.1, from coordinate 108,355,805 downwards.
GAGTATTCTTTAACTTTTTATTTTGTAAATTTTCTTTAACATTGAATTTATGTGAAAAAGACGTAATTTTTTATCAACCTATAATTTTAATATAAAAAAATAATAGTGTGCCTCTTTTTTTTTTTTAATTCACATTTTCAATTTCTTAAACAATATTGAAGTATTAAAATTACATACTTACTAGATATATAAAAACGGGTTCGGAGCCCACAAATTTTATGAGTTACTCATAATCACAAGCTAATTGCAAATATTTTATGCGCAATTCATTTTCCACACAGACTTATGCAAACGAACGCATACAATTATGAGCTTTTACAGGCAAGCTCGTAGGTATTTATGAGTTTAATTTTTTTTAAAATATTTTCAAAAATTTTAATTTATTTTACTTTGATGTATAATAATTTAATATAATTTTATTTAACTAATTTATTATATAAAATAAGAAATGTACCTGTAAAATCAATTGTTTTTATTTCTATTTTTTACGAATATATAGATAAATCCGCACAAACCTAATTCATTTTAATACAGCCTTACTGCCCCTGCTCGTGAGGAGGATGGATTGTAACATAATTGCAATAGACTTAGTTTTTCCGGTCCCCTACGTAAGTCAGTGCTCATTATTAGTTCTTCCTGCCTCCCACCAAGGTCGGTCCTCATTATAATACAACATGCCCGTCTCGCAGGTCCTCCACCTATTTAAAGTGTACGAGCCTTTGTTACAGATCCAATTATGATTCACATTTTCGCTGGGGCTAGCCAGTTCCCTCGTGGACCCAAAGAGTCAATTCCCACGATAAATCAAAAGCTCTATTTGCTAGCAATGTCTGGTGTCTGATTCAATTTTCAGGGATTTTAATTAGAAATTAAAGTTAAATTATTTTCTTTTTTTGTTTTTTCAAATACTGTCATTCGCACTAATTCTATCTCTGTATGTGCTAGAATTTTACAAGAAAGACATTTAATGAGAGTCATTCTCCGGCAAGGAACTGCGGTATATTTTATGTAATTTATTCTATAATATCTTACAAATTTTTTTAAAACTCTTAATATTTTCATATCATATTATAATTATTATTGTTTATATTGTAAGATTTATAAAAAATTATAAAATTTATATGAAATATTGCACTAGCTGTATTTTAATCTATTATTATTGTAAAAAATTTACACTATCCATAAATAAAAAAAATAAATCATTAAAAATTAATAATAATTAAATTTTTTTAATTATAATAAAAAATTAATAATTTTTTATTAATATAATAATATATAAATATATAATAATATAAAATTAATTTATGTTAATAATAAATTTAATTTAAATTTTTTTATGTAAGATATTACAAATTTTATTTAAAATCATAAAATTCATAATTTTATCGGAATAATATCCGGCAAATTCCTTTAATTTACTAAAGTAATAATTAAATTTATTATTATTATTTATTGATACCCTTAGATGAGTCCGAGACCCCACGTGACCATTCTGAAAATGAAAAAGCCTTACACACAAAAATACGACGCCGTGTAATGTTGGATCAATTATTTTTAACTTACCCCCGCGCGCGCTAGGATGCTTCTCCTCCACACAACGTCAGATATCAGAATTTTCTGCGCCTGATTTAATAAGATTCTTTCCACTGCGTTGGAGAAATTTTGTATCGTAATCAATGTCATTAGTCGTCGAAATCTGAATCTTAATTTTAATTACTGCATTAGACGAGATTTCGCCCTGAATTAGAGGACGGAGAGCGATTCAAGTCCGCCGATAAGATGCTTGGGAAACCGAGCTCACGGTTGTCGAAAATGAGACTGACCGCTCCCGATCAGCTAACCGCCGTTTCGTCTTGCTCGCGCGGGGTTAAATAAAAAAAATTCGGTGGCGAGACCAAACTGAGGAGCAACGTGATGGATTATAACAGTGGGTCCTACAGAAAAGTGCGTGTCGGGTGCTAAACCCTGCTGTCACGGAAAGAGAACCCCTGCAAACGCCGTCCCTTTTACTTTTTAATTTTTTCTCATTTGCATATGCTCATGTCCTCATCATCACTACCAGCAGCGGAACAATAGAGAAAGAAAGAGTACGTTGAGAGTTACCCTGTTCTTTGCAAGTGCCTTCTTTGTCGTCTTCTTCTTCTTCTACGCCCTTTTTCTTTTTCTGCTGCTGCTACTTACCACTACCACCACTGCTACGGAATTCTGCTCTGCCATTGCTCAAAGGTTGAGTAAATTGCACTAATTTCTGGCTTCAATCAGGGTAGCAGTATGTGTGGTTGAGATCTGAGCTGGAATCTGCCGATCTTTGATCCATGGCTAGTGTTTCTTCCGAAGATGGCTCTGACCAGCAGAGTGAGCTATGTGGAAGCTACAGTTTAAGTGCGGATGTAAGTGAGTCCGAGAGTTGCAGTAGTTTCTCCTGTCGCCGTTTTGATGCTGAGGGGGCTTCTAGCTCTGTCACTGTCTCACCGCGTCCTGTTGCCGCCCAACATTTCAGTTTTCCGGCGCAGGTTGTGCTTCCGGTGATTGGTGGCAAGGATGTGCTGGTTTGGGATAACAAGCCTGATAAACGAGATGCAGATTTGTCTGGTACTCATTTATGTTCATTTCTCAACTTTTTATAGAAACTCTAAAAACAAATTGGTATGATTTATCTGCTACTTGTCTTTCCTATATATGTTTCTGAAATTACTTTCTTCACAATATGGACTAAATTTTGAGCAAACTTCCATTGTTGTCGGTCATTCATAATGCTATTCAAGTCGTAGTTTGTTGCATTTTTGTTGAGATTCATGAGAAGAGAACAGATAAACAAATGAGTTATAAATTTTTAGTGATGATTTTGCAACTTTACCAAAACTTAACAAATGTCTTTCCTCTTTTACCATTGACTTGGGATATGATGAATGAAAGCGTTCCTGCAAATGTTTTTGCATTTAATTGTTTTTGCTCCATCTTTTTCAGAAGTGGAAATGATGAAGGAGAGGTTTGCTAAGCTGCTCCTTGGGGAAGACATGTCTGGTGGAGGGAAAGGGGTCTGCACTGCTCTTGCAATCTCTAATGCAATAACTAATCTCTCTGGTTAGCTTTTTCTGTATTATTGGCATCTGTATCTTTGTTAATTAAACTCGCTGGTTCTAAAGCGTTCTTATGACGAAAATGCAGCGACTGTGTTTGGTGAGTTATGGAGGTTAGAGCCATTGGCGCCCCAGAAAAAGGCTATGTGGCGTAGAGAAATGGAATGGCTCTTATGTGTTAGCGATTCTATCGTAGAACTTGTACCGTCTGTACAGCAATTTCCCGGTGGCGGAACATATGAGGTCATGGCTACACGCCCCCGGTCAGATTTGTACATGAATCTTCCAGCTTTAAAGAAGCTTGATGGTATGTTGCTCAGTATGCTTGATGGGTTCAATGACACAGAGTTTTGGTATGATGATCGCGGAATAATCTTTGGTGATTCCAAAGATAGTAATGCCTACACAGGTAGACCTTCAGTTAGGCAAGAGGAGAAATGGTGGCTTCCCTCTCCTAAGGTTCCGCCAAATGGACTGTCCGAGGATGCTAGGAAAAGGTTGCAACAGTGCAGGGACTGCACGAACCAGATACTGAAGGCCGCCATGGCCATCAATAGTTCTGTTCTTACTGAAATGGAAATTCCCAGTGCATACTTGGTATCCTTGCCCAAGGTATAGTGTAAGCAAATGGCTAATAACTTGAAACTCCAATTGCATTCGATGCTTCTTGATTTGGTTTGCTTGTAACTTGTAACAATGATGCAGTAGTTAAGAGACGCAAAATCTACTGCATCTTTGAGTTCTCTAAACTTACATAATCTAAGTCTGTAAAGGTACTTAAGCACTGTTACTACCTCTGTAAATTCAGGGCTTGAAGCAAAATAGTAGAGAATAATATATCCTGCATTTGAGTGGAAATCTTGATAATTAGCTGTATGTTACTGAAGTTAGCATGTTGTAGAGAACTTTAATAATTTGCCTTTTGTTCAATTACAAATGCAGAATGGAAAGGCTTGTCTTGGTGATGTAATCTATCGATACATAACTGCTGACCAGTTCTCTCCTGAATGTCTTCTTGATTGCCTGGATCTCTCATCAGAGCATCACACTCAGGATATAGCTAATAGAATTGAGGCTGCGGTGCATGTATGGAAGCAAAAGGACCTGAAGAAACATTTAAACTCAGTTAAATCAAGACGGCCATCTTGGGGTGGCAAAGTGAAGAGCCTTGTTGCTGACATGGAGAAGAACCAATTTCTTGCCCAGCGAGCTGAGACTCTTCTTCAAAGCCTGAAGCAGCGTTTTCCTGGACTTCCACAGACAGCGCTGGATATGGCAAAGATACAATATAACAAGGTACATAATTATAATCTGAACCCCCATAATCATCTTGTTTAACAATATAATCATGGCTTCAGGTTACTGTAAAGAATTTCTGATAAACAGCTCACAATTCGTGTCTAGTTAATGTAAAAATCTCTCCTTTGGGACTTTGCATGTTATTGGGTTACTTTTATCATGTGCTGCATATATTCTCAGAATTAAATAGTCAAGTTGAGTACGTTTGTTTAGAGCAACCATGCAAACATAAAATCCAGGCAATGGGTTAAGGTATCACTAGATTTGCAGGACAAATAAACTTGTAATCGGATGGGATTACCTTATCCAGATTTCTCTTCCCTGCAGGATGTGGGACAGTCCATTCTTGAGAGCTATTCAAGGGTGATGGAGAGTTTGGCTTTCAACATAATGGCCAGGATCGATGATATCCTATATGTTGATGATGCCATAAAGCGATGTGCAGCGGCAGATTCCGTATCTCTCTTCAGCAGGGGAGGTTTTGCAGGTCTGCCCATCCAGAAGCGGATGTCTCCTAGTCCCTTCTCAATTCAACGCTCTCCATTTGCAACCCCAACATTTTGTTCCTCCTCTCCGGTTACAGGGAGCCCATGCAGTCCACGGAGGACGCCCACGCCCACAAAGAGGAATGCCAGAAAGGAGGCAGCAGATTCAAAGAAAGAGAAGTTGGTCCCAGTTGAATATGAGAGGGTATGGTCGTATAAGGGAAACTTCGGTGCAAGAAGAGTTTCAGGCACCACTCCAGAAAGAGATTGAACGCTATAATTATCAAGCAATCATCGTAATTTCAATTTCAGTCAGAATGCGTTACGAGGATCTGACTAGAGCAACTTCTGATGGATACGAGGGTTTAGTATTTGTATATTCTAGGCAGTAGGAGTAGGATAATGTTTCCAGAAGTTTTTGACGACGAATCAATAGTTAAACTGACAAAATATCTGGGTGTTTATAAATTTCTAGAGGTCAGTCCAAGATTCTATTATAATTGCCAAATGTTAAGTAGAGTTTAGCAGTTCATTAATTCAAGCCAGAGTAGCCTTGTTGAATTTTGCTCCCACGATTAAACTCATCACGGATTAATTCAAGCAAAAGAAGCTACAGATGCAACAAGTAGTTTTGAGCTTTATTAGAAAAATGCACTCCTTTTGTTTTCTATTTTAATATGTCGTTTTATGTTATTATAAAAAAATTATTAAATAATCTCAATGACATTGAAAATTATTTAAACCTTTCAAATTTATTATTATTATTATTATTATTATTATTATTATTATTATTATTATTATTTAAGATAGATTATAAGTCTTCAAAGGAGCTGATGGTGATGGCATATCTTGGTGTTAAAGACTGGCAACTTAATATTAGAATATATGGTGTTTAAACCTTTACTACTTCAAGAATAAATCAATTAATTTGTTAATATATTATCCAAGCTTCGAAACAATGAGTTAAATATACAAGTATAATACAATCGTGGCAATTATAAGAATATAACAAATAGACAAAAAAAAAAAATAATGATGCAAGATATACAAATAACTGCAAACAAAAGTGACTAAAATTCAAGATATTGAAAATTGAAGTAAAACTATTTTTATTGTTTATATAAAGCCTTGTTATGATTAGAAGAGTGCAAAGGAAGTATTAAACTGCACATTCTGATCGCTTTAGTGTCAAACTCCCATTAAGGATGCCAAGCACCATTTCCAAAAAAGCATTTTAAACTAAAAACCTCGTTATAAAGGTAGATATACATTTTTCAAGTTGATATAAAAAATATTTTTCTGATGTTTTGAGTGTCTAATCGGCACTATAACATATTAAAATAAAAATGATAATGTGATAGTCCCAAATCTGAAAAATAATATACAAGTCTTCAAATTTTAGTTACAAGTCTTCTATCATATAATTGATTTATTTGCCAAATTTCACCCTAAATGGAACTCATTTATTTAGTTATTTGATTTACAATGCTGACTTGTGACACTTGATCTTGATGTAAAATAACCTATCTTACTTCCAAACTTTTATTTAAAAAGGAAAAAAAGATAGATGTATAGGAATAAAAACAGCACAATTGGCATATCTTGGTGTTAAGGACTGGAAACTTAATAATTAGAATATATGGTTTTTAAACCTTTACTACTACTTCAAAAATAAATCAATTAATTGATTAATATACTGTCCAGGATTACAAATAATGGGTCAAATATACAAATATAATACAACCGAGGCAATTATAAGAATATAACAAATAGACAAAAAAAAATGATGCAAGATATACAAACAAATGCAAACAATAACAGCCAAAATTCAAGATATTGAAAATTGAAGTAAAATTATTTCTATTGTTTATATAAAGCTTCATTATGATTAGAAGAGTGCAAAGGAAGCACTAAACTACACAGACCCTCCCAATTTAGTGTCAAACTACGACTGAGGATGCCAAGCACCATTTCTAAAAGAGCATTTTAAACTAAAGGCTTTCTTATAGAGGTAGATATACCTTTTCAAGTTCATATAAAAAATAATTTCCTGACGTTTTGAGTGTCTAATCAACACTATAATATACTGAAATAAAAATAAAAATGTGATGGTCCCAAATATGAAAAATAATATACAAGTCTTCCATCATATGATTGATTTATTTGTCAAACTTCACCCCAAATGGAACTCATTTATTTAGTTATTTGATTCACGATGCTGACTTGTGACACTTGATCTTGATGTAAAATAACCTACCCTACTTCTAAACTTTTATTTAAAAAAAGAAAAAATATAGATGTATAGGAATAAAAACAACACAACTGAAAAAAAAAATTAATGTTTTATTTTTATTGAGTTTTTAAAGTGAGATAAAAAAAAAGATATGAAAAACGGACGGTATACCAGAGAACAGAATTCTGCCAGCGGCTTTTGGTAACAAATTCAACCTCAATAGAAGCCCTATACAAGTCAACAAAATAAGTTCCAAAGACGAACACTGGTTATAGGTGACATCTCCTGCTTTCCATGAGTTGAACTGTTGAATTGATGACAGCTGTGGCTATAGGAAGCTCCTTTAAGCAGAACGCTGTCTGATTTTAAGGTTGCATACAATAGATTATTAATTGTCCACACCGATCGTTGTCAGCAAGACATTGACTTCACAATGAATAAGGTAATTCCCGCGATGACCAATAAGCAAGTTCACTCCTTTTTATTTATCTACTTCGACTTAAGCTCCTGGACAGAGAACAAAAGGGTGAGCTCAGAGCAAATATGCCAACTGCTTGGTCGGGATGAGGTTCTGAACAAGAAACATGACCTTCACAAGGTCAGTTCTTCTAACTGATCCTGCATTAGTTGCGAACACCATATCAGTGCTGCAATCCTGGAATATATCATATGAACACGTAAATTGAGAACACCGAATGATAATTCTACATTTAAGTCTATAGTGGCACACTATTACTGCCACTTGAAAGAGTACATACCAAGCAACCAGCTAAGAAATTATTATAACTAGAATTTTATTGAAAATTACCAATGAATTTCACATGAAAGGGTGCAGCATGCATTTTACAAGATATTTATTGAATACTTGAGAAACTGCATAAAATTTCCATCATCGCATAACTCAATAGGAGAAAACTACTGTGGATAGAGTACTAAAAAACTGACAGTGAAGAAGAAGGCTATTTTCATTTTGAGCAATCAATTTAAAATACAAGTATTTTATAATCTACATCCGGACAAACAGCAAATCCCAATTCTCTATTCTAGCACACTTCATGGTTCTTCATCAGGGCATTCAAATTAATAAATAGGGCAATCAAGTAGAAAACAACGGCGTGTAGAGTATTAAAAAACCAACAGTGAAGAAGGTTATTTTCATTTTGCTAGTAATTAGATACAAACAATTAGTAGATTCCTATATATATATATATATGCTTGTTATTCAAAAGACAGATACAAGAGCACTGAGGACCCTTGGCTGAGTGGTAAATTCATTGTTCCCAAGTGTGCGGTATGAGGATGGCGGTTCAAACTCCATTCATCCCAACTCCCACAGCTACATGAAGTCATATTCATAATAGTTCTCTATTTCATTCCCCTCTTCATTTAATTAATGAATATCTCAAATTGTAGCCATGAAATTTTAAAATATGAACTTCAGCTACATCGCTGTAACACCCCACAGTCTTTGGCTTCACCTAATCCAAAGTAAAAAGTGATAAATTTATAGTCTATCTTTCCAACATTGAACTAACCAAATATTAGTTTACCAGTAGAAATAGTTCTAGTTTAGTCACCTAACGCAAGCTACACCTACCCAAAAGGCTCTCTATAAAGACCAAACTATGCAATCTAGTTGACAGAGTGCAATGCAGATTGAAGCCAAAAATTAGAAGAAACTCAGAAAGACTTCCCTGTACAAATAAAAGAAGCGAAGAGCAAGCGATGGAGGAAATTATTGGATGACTTTGCATGAACAGAAATCATGACACAATACTTACTCTTTGTCTCAGCAATTTGAACCAATCCAGGGATGGCCAGAACAACTTGGAATATTCAGGATAATCAGATAAAGGAGAAACTCTGCCATCATCTAAGAGAAAAACGCCTATACCACTCTCTTCACCGTTAAAGTAAAAGAAATCATCTTTGAAAAATATGCAATTACGTTTATCAATAGATAAATCCGAACCAGATGCAGAAAACGTGCAATCATCACCCAAAAACAATACTTGATCTCCCAAACTTCTCATCTCAATCCACTTCTTTCCTTTTTCCTCTAGCTTAAAGACCTCAAATATCATAGCTTTCTCACAAGCAGAACCCTCAAGTTCGCCATCAAATCCATCAGTGAAACCCAAATCCTGATCCGAGGCAGTGGATAAATACTTATCCACCAACAATAGCTCACCATTAGATTCCACCAACAATTTCTTGTCACCTCCAAACACAGGTTCAGCAATCAAACTTACATTTCCATCCAACCCCACAACCACAGTCCTTCCCAAATTGTCAACCGCATAAAGCTTGCTGTTAAAAGCAATAACATCATCGTAGGGCGTAGGCATGTCAGGGATTATGGCCCACTCCGAATCACCAGACTTAAACAAAGCCAATTTACCAGAAACATGAATCGTAAGCAAAACAAACTCTCCCCTCTCATAATTCAACCACAAAAAAACCACTTTTTCCATATATAAGCTACAAACATCTTCCAGTGAATTGAAATGGTAAAATCCCGTATGGTTTAGAACATATTCTTGGCCCAATTCGATGACAGGAAGTTCATAAAAATCCACTACCTTGGGAAGTTGGATAGGCAATGATTTGATTTGGAACCTTGAGAGTAGGTTCAAATGCTCCAATAGACCATGTTCATCTTCGATTTTGATCAACCATGGATTAGGGTTTGATCCGGGAGCACCGACGAGGTATATCGTGCGCCTCGATAAGGAAAAACTACTGGTTAATTGGGATGTGCCGCCACCGGAGAGAATTGGAAATTTTGAGGGCAAAGGGCGGTGCTTGATGGAGACAGAGGATCGCCATGAGGAGCAAACGGATCGAAAGCGAAGCACATAGAATGGACTCTCCAGGCGTTCGGCTATCACTTGCAGGAGTTCTTTGGGGAGTTCCGACCAGTCTGCCATTATTGTTCCGGGGTAAAGATATTTTGGAAGAGTAATTTTATGAAAATGAAATACAATTTGTGGTTTGTATATATACATTGGCTGCATCCGGACGAATGACCGCCGGCTGTTATCATTGAAAGCTTACCTGTTATCTAATCTGCCGACCTTTTTTTAAAAAAAAAAAATTATACACGTTACCCAAATATAATTTTATTTTTTATTTAATTTATTTATAATTTTAAGTATTAAAATTTAACTATACATATTTAAATTTTTAATATTTTATTTTCTTAAAATAGTTTTTGTTAAAAAATCACATACATAACTTGTAATTTTTATTTTTAAAAATTTTAACTTAATTTGATACTTACTTAAAATTAAATTACCTCCAAAGAATTTTAAGTCTATAAAAAATTTATTTTTTATAATTTAATATATAATTATTCAATAGATGAAATTGAATGAAATTTTTAGGAGATTGATTAGTTCCAGATGGACATCAAATTCAGAACAATGTGAAAATTTTCTATTTGAATTCAACTTTATTTAGGTACAAATCTTAAAATTAAATTACCTCAAAAAATTTAAGCCTATTAAAAATTTATCTTTTATAATTTAATACATATTTATTCAATTGATGAAATTGAATAAGATTTTTAGGAGATTAATTAATTCCAAGTAGAGGTCAAATTAAGAACAATGTGAAAAAATTCTATTTGAATTCGACTTTATTAGGGTACGGATCGTGAAAGGTTTAATTTAAATTGTTAAATTTGATTAATATATAAATTGAAGTTAATTTTTTTATTACTCAAATCAAATTAATTTCAAGTCTAAATCAATCTAATAATAAAAATATATTTCTAATTTTATATTATGTTCAAATGATATAGTAAAAAATTTAATTACATTAATAATTATTTATTAGGTTGTAAAAAAATATAAAACTTTTAGTTGAAATAATTAGTTTTTTAATATTTATTACTTTTTGCTATATGTAATTATAGCTATTATATTAATCTTGCTAGTAGATTTGACCCTTGTAAAAAAATTTATGTTTATAAGTGAAATGAGATTATAAAAATATAGTGTTTACTTAATCTATAAAAAATAATTTTTTATATGCTCAAGGATGAAATAATAAATTATTTGAAATAAAGTTTTATAAATTTATTTAAGTTTATATTCAAAATTGCAGCTCAAATTTAAATATTGTAAATTTGATTAAAATTTTATAACAAATAACATATTATTTGAATAACTTCGTGTAAGTTGATTTACACTCATGCTTAAGTTAAGCTAGATTTGAAATTCAAATTATTCAAACAATATATTTGACTTCTAGCTTATAGTAAATTATAGTATGAGTATATAAGCGAAGAGCATGACTCAAATTGTTTGGAAACCTACTTGATTGCCATTTCTTTCTCTTCTTTTAGAAACTTCTTCTTAGGCCATTTCTTTTAACCTCCCGCTACTCACTCTACTGGAGTTCAATTGTGAACGAGTCATCCTTTTTTTATTCTTACAATAAAAATTTCCATAAAAGTTAAGAAATTGATATGCATTACTTGAAAGGATTATATAATATAATTATACACAACTAAATGTAACATCAATATTATTCAAGTAACTTGCTTCGTCTTCAATTATCAGTTTCAATAAATTACAAATTTCACCCAAATCTATTACACCCTTTCCAAAATTTTAGATTTTGATTTTTGTGTTATGTTTTGATAGAAGGAAAATACCAAATTGATTTTGGTAAAATAAATATAATGAAAAGAAATTTTTTAATGAATAAGTATAAATGAAAGAATTTGATAAAAATAAAATACTAGTTGAACAAGAGGTGAAATAAATTTTGAAAGAAAATAGATAAAGAAAAGAGAAACTTATGAATTAAACAAACTCTAAATAGAAATTTTGGATAAGGTGGAATAGTGAAATAATGAATGAATGATTAATACTAAAAAGTGTGTATAAAGCAATTAAATGTGAGAAAGGTATGTGATAGTTGATTATATAATCAACTATCACTATTCAAATTGTATTTTGGACTATAACTTATAAAAGGTGGCTAGTGAGTATCAAATATGACTTGTGTTTTTCCCAAAATGGTTATACCTTTATAAACTTAATATTAGCCCATTAGGGTATCATTTTACTTCATTTCACTAGCATCCAACATCCTCCTCCTTTCTCAAAATGTACTTTTTAATTTTTCTTCTTTTTTATTCTCAAGATTTTCATCAATCAAGGAAAATTAGGAGTAATTCCTTGTTAAATTCATCAAACAAGCATGATAGGGCTTTCTTAAGAACTAAAACTTTCATTGTTTTCTTGAATTTGGAAAAGATTTAAGCATTTAGCTCAGATGGGGAGAAATAACCTTAATAAGTTACTTTTTACAATTTTGGTTAATTGGGATCGAGGAGCAACAAGTTCAACTTTCCAAGTTCTTCCTTTAATAGATGGGTGAACAACCTTAAATTGAAATTGTTGATCAAGCTTAAGTTTTAGGTTTTCAATGGATTACATGTAAAATATGGTTTGATTTTGATGTGAGAAATAAAGTAAATAAAATGTTAAAATAGCATGTTGATGATATAATATGGTTTAGTGAAAAAAATTGAGTATGGATTGAATTAAAAGTGGATGAATAATGTTTCAAGTTGAAAATCTATAAAAATTCTCAGTCGTAGTTAACTATATAAGTGAACTATGAGCTTTTGAATTGCTCTCTAGTTACTACTAATTAATTATAAGCACTAAAGTTATTTTTTATACCTTAGTAATTGATTATATAGTTAATTATAAACTAATAGAGATATTTTTTGGGCTTTCATAATTGATCGTGCCAAGTTTAAGTTAAGGTAACATGTTATATATGGAATTTAAGTGTATCTTATAGCTCTTTAAAACTAAAGTAAGTTGACATATAATATATGGACATTAAATATGAGATTTTGAATTGAAAATTGTCTTGTAATGTGGTTGATGATATGTAAGGCCATACTAAGTATGGTAATGCTGTAATGTGTGAGTTATGTTGTATAGTAAATCGATCTAGTGTTTATGGAATGAATTGTGATATTTAAGTTACACCAAAAGGTAAAAAGAATTGTATATACATATATAATATTATAAATTAATATGTGTGCCTATGTAAAAAAGTATGGAAATATTATGAAATGAATTATGTATGCATGTGAAATGAAATGAAGTAATATGCAAGAATGATATAAGGAAAATGCTTGCACTAGCCTATCTTCACTGAAAAACCATAGTGTCCAAAGGTTGTGAGGCATAAAAAATGTCGGAAGCCCACACATGACTTTCTTCACTAAATGATTATAATGTTATAAGCATGTGGCATTTTCTTGACTAAAAGCTAATAGGATAGTGTTGAAAGCTTGTGAAGAATTGTCTTCATTAAGAAAAGTGTTAGACATCCACAAACTTGTTTTCACTATGCTCAAGTTATGCTGTGAAGAACCCAGACTAAGAGATTAGTTGAGAAATGGATGAAATTTATTTACCCTCAACTAGTTATTTATGCATGGTATATCTTAAGAAATGTATATAAAAATATAAGATGTTAGGACCAAAGAGTGTAAATATTTATATTAGTTTTATTGTTTATTTTATTAAGAATTTAATTATGACATGTGAAGCTTAAATGTTTAAGAAATCAAAAGGTAAACCTAATTAGTAAGCTTGTGCTTTACTTTTAAATTATATCTATTTTAGATGTTTATACACTAAACTTGACTTACCTCTTATATGTTTTCTTTTACAAATTTCTCAATTAAGCCTCTGCTACCACCATGACATTAAGTTTGGCAAAGAAATTAAAGCATGTTAGGCAATATTTGTTTTATTTGATTTAGTTATTTGAAACCTTATTGTATAAAGGAGAAAAGAGTATAATGGTAATTACATGAGATCATGGCTAGTAAAGCCAATTGGTTCCTAAATGTGTTAGGACAAAAGCTATCTAACTTCTTTTATAGTCAAATTAAAATGATATTAGAAAAATGTTATATACATTCTTCTTCATGCATAAAAATTGCTTCTAAACCTAATAGCATATTTTAAGTTGATAGTTCAAATGATGGCTTAGGCTTGTATAAATCGAGTAACGAATTTCAACAGGTTATAAACTTTTGAAAGAAGTTACTTAACTAGCAATCCTTCAAATTCATCTTTATTCTATAAAATGAAAGTAGTAATGGTGGAGCAAACTTAGGAATCCAAAACTAATGACTAAGAATTTGAATCCAAAACTTGGTTTGGATTTAAATTGATAGTTTTAGGATCTAGGGATATGAGTATGGTTGGATGAGGTCTAGGTTATACTAATAGTGATAGAAGAGAACATGAATTGATGAAAAGGTTGTTGAAGTCATGGTTGAAGTGAAAGTTAATGTTAAAAAAATTAAAGTAAGAAAGGAAGAGAAGTGTTGAAGATCAAGAAGAGTTATTTTACCATAAATCATAGTTCAAGATTTAGGTGCAAAGCTAAAAAACTTAAGGAAAAGGACTTTATAAGAGTTATAATGCATATCAATTCCTTATAGGCATTCAATGATTCAAATTTTTTATTAAGCAACTGTACCATCCTAATTAAAAATGGCTCATTAATAAAGGTGATGAAGTATTCATATTCACCCACAACATTGGGTGTAATGAGTCCATTATTATTGGTATAGATTAATACTAACACATTATGCTTTCTGCTTCTTTTTCCTTTTCTAACTCTAAAGAGTTTTATTTTTATGTAATTTACATATGTCAAAATTTATAAAGTCCATACATAAAAAAATAAAAATAAAAAACTTTTTTTTATTAGTCTCAACATCCTATCTAAAAAATGTATCTCAAATGTGTATACCATAACATCAAGGATCTCTCGTCAATTTTATTCTTATTCTTTCTAATAATAATATTTATTAAGATGACAAAATTAGATTCCAAATTTATTTTGTATATTCTATCACATAATGGACTAAAGCTAATAACAAAGGAATCATAACGCAAGTTAATTTTTCCATTACCAAAATGGTGACAATATCTAGTATTATCAAAATCAATAACATGAATTAAATTCCTTTTTAAGGGTACATGAATAGTGTTTTTTAATTTCAAAACAAGACTAGTAGATAAAAATAAAGAAAAAACTTCAATATTCTTTGGTTGCACTTTGTCATCATTTTCAAACTTGACTATTACCTCTCTATTACTTTACTTTCACAAGTTTCTCAATTTATAAACAACTACCAAAGTGGTTGGTTTAGCAATATTAAGTCATTATTTCATTTTAGAGATTATGAATTTAATAAAAGAAAATATCAATTTGTAATCAATGAAAAATTAGAAAAATCTTGAAACTATTGATATTTTGATGGGGTTATGGTAATGGAATTTGTTATATTAATAATTACATCAATACTTAACCACCAATTATTTGATGTTACAGCTTATATTTAACTTAAAACTTAGTAAAATTAGAAAGGTACCTTTCTTCTTCTTGTCAAGCTATTTCTTAAGCTCAAAGCACTCTATTTTTTTATAATTATTAAGATTGTAATTTTTATTTGACTTGTTAGGTGTAGATTACTTTTCACATTATCAATGAATAAAAAAATAATACCTCAATAAATTTTTTTTGATATTAATATCGAATTAGATTTAAATTCTAAAGCTATCAATAAATATAATAATATTAATTTATAAAAACTATATTTGTTATAACTACAAATGAAAATAAATTTGCATATTTTTATAGTTATTAATAATGCATAATAAAAATAGTAATGTAAATTATAAATTTATATTTATTATATTAAACTATTAATTCAATAATTTAATATTCATAAAATACTTTTATAATAATTAATTATAATATTAATTTAAAATATTTATTAATCCGTGCATAGAGCTCTTACTAGTATCAAATGACTACAATTAGTCAAATACAGTAAAGTTTAGCTCATCTATAGTCAAATATCGGAGTAACTTTGTTTCTAAATATGAATGTAAATTTAAATGGACAAAAAAATTTTCGTTACAAGAGCAAAATTAGTTGTCCATGTAAGACAATTAAAAAATTGTGTCATAGGTACAAACCAATATCATTATTGTCTTTTTCTTTTTTTTCTTTTTGCCCTAAAAAACCAGGAGATCCAAGTCCATACTGTGTTCGCTTCTGAACAAAGAACGTTTTCTTCCGTTTCAAAGGATCAAAACTCAGTTACTAGTGATCCAATCATCCAATCCATCCTGCAATGGCGAATGCCGGCGTCATCGCGGAGAGCCTAGATGAGCTTCCCTCCGCTCTGCTGGCCACAATTCTCACGAAGCTCGACATCCCTTCCATTTGCTCCATCGCGTCCACATGCACCACTTTCAAGTCATGCGCTTCTCACATCTTTTCATTCCTTCCGGCCTTCCACCTCCTTGTGCGTAAGCTTCATCTTCCCAACTCTCTTCACT
Organism: Sindora glabra; assembly: GCA_020226215.1. NCBI lineage: Eukaryota > Viridiplantae > Streptophyta > Magnoliopsida > Fabales > Fabaceae > Sindora > Sindora glabra. The sequence continues at coordinate 108,339,298 of CM035227.1, read as the reverse complement.
GTATCTGACCTTCGTCTCGCTGAAACCCTATGACCGATTTTGGATCCTGTTATAATTTTTCATCTTGATTTGCTTTAACTGACATTTTTTATTGTCCCCGACTGAATTGGATTCGCCACGAAAGGAAAAAGGAAAATAAAGAACTGATTTTGATGTTTTCCCCTGGGCAATTTGATGATAACCTCTGACGTATTGGAAGTATTTCTGAAAAATTTTCAAGCTTTTCTTTAGATTAAATTCGGTGAATGATCATTTTTATTGATATACATAAATCTACAGGACATTGCGCCTTCTGCAGATCTTCTGCGACCTTTGTTGCCGCCAAATCCCTTCCTTAGGAGCCTTAAAATTGATTGTGGTCGGCTTGATGATTCGGCAATTCCCCTGTTGGTTAAGCCATCGTTGCACGAGCTTTGTCTGCATAATTGTGATGATTTCAGCGGGAAGCTGCTTTTTCAGATTGGAAGCCAATGCAAGGAATTAAGGTTTGTTGACTATTTCATGTCTCGCCTCTAAAATTGTCAAAGCTAACTGACATACCTGTTACGCCCTTGAACAATAATATGATGTTTGGTAGCATAGCATAATTGAGAATTCTTTTGCAATTTGTGGTGCTGTTGTTATTGGTTTTGGTTATTTACTTCCGTCAGGTCTCTCTACTTGGGTTCGGTGGCAGAAAAAGCAGGGAGGACAATTCATATTTCCGATCTGGAGGAGTTACTCGGTGGCTGTCCTCAGTTAGAAGTAAGACATAAATTTAAAAGAAGCTAACAAGACGTAAAACCTAAATATTAAAGATCATTTAAAAAGTTATTGGAAGCCTTGAGTTGTCTAAACTGGTTAGGTTTCTGGTATTTCTACATGATCTGCAGTCTTTAATTATCTTCTTATTCTGACAGTGTAAATTATACAAAGTAAAGAATTTTTTTCTACATTAAATGATGTGGATTAATCCCAGAGAGTGTATTAATTATATCATTTATGAGCCATTTTTTGCTTGATTTACTAGGTGGGAGAATATGTGCGCTTATTTGCAGGAGAATCTGATTTATAGATTTTGTAACACCTGAGAACATGCAAGTAGTTCTTTTGATCTTTTGTGATGCACTTTGTTGAAAATGTTTTATGTCCCTCAATTAGCTTTAGAGCATCCAAATTCTTCTTTCTTATTTATCTCTTTAATGTTGGTAGGCAGTATCTGAGGATCAAAAAGCGTTCCTTTACTATTCCTAATTAAATATGTTTCATTTTTGTCAATGAAGTAAACAAGTGGCATGGACATATATCATCTTGTTTTCATTGGCTTCCTCTGCTCATTTATGAGTGGGCTGTATGAATAGGAGGTTTTTATATTAATTGTTGAGTAGTTATGATAACAATTTATTGAACTAAATCTGATTTTTGGTGATCCATGTTTATAATAACCATCTTTGTATCAGATATATGCATTGATACCTAGTAAATTACAATTACTAATTCCCTGTTATGTAGTGGTGCCATATGCAGGGATATTTTGTTTCATGTTACATGTATCTATTTTAAGTTGATTATATCAGCTTTATTCAATAAGTTTTATTGGGGTATTGATTGGAGAATTGTTTGTATATTTTTGTTCTTGTTAGACCTATATCAAGCTTTAGAGTTCGTTTGAATATGAATAATTGAAGCTTGTGGAATGTAAATCGATTTTGATTTGTGGGAACTTATATTATTATATGTCAGTTCCCACACTGCATGTCCAGATGGGTAATTGAATAGTGGATTGTATCATATCAACTCATTAAGAACAATGCTATATGCTGAAGGTTTCTTTACAGTCATCTCTGAAGTTACTTTGTTTGTTTCTTCATTTTTTTTCCCCTGCACTTAACACTTCTAACGCTGCCAATTATTTGTTTAAAGAAATCTAATATTGTCTGATTCTTTTGTAGGCACTGATTCTGATGTTCGATGTCTCTCTATTTCTACACTATAACTTTGCTCGACTTTGGGCATTGGCTTTAGATAAACTCACTTCACTTGAGATCGGTTACATTTCTTCAGTGACAGTTACTGAACTGCTTAGCCCAACTTTGGGAACTCATCATGTTCAGCACCCATCATTATTGAGGAGCATTCAAAAATTATGCCTTACAGTAGACTATATAACTGATACTATGATTGGTACTGTATCAAAAAGTCTTATCTTTCTGACTCATTTAGATCTTAGAGATGCACCACTTGTTGAACCAAGAATTACCTCTGATCTCACCAACTCTGGCCTTCAACAAATAAATCAATATGGAAGGTTGAAACATCTGTCATTGGTCCGGAATCAGGAGTATCTGATTACCTATTTCCGAAGAGTAAATGATCTAGGATTACTTTTGATGGCTGACAAGTGTGCCAACATGGAGAGCATATGTCTTGGTGGCTTTTGTCGTGTCACAGACACAGGTTTCAAAACCATCCTGCACTCATGTGCTCGTTTATACAAGCTTAGGGTCTCTTATGGGACTCAGTTAACTGATCTAATTTTTCATGATATTTCTGCAACTTCTCTTTCCTTAACTCATGTGAGCTTAAGATGGTGTAACCTATTAACTAACCAAGCAGTTTTTAGTTTGGCATCAAACAAGGATCTTAAAATTCTTAACTTGAGAGATTGCAGGAGCCTTGGCGATGAGGCTCTCCGGGCCATTGGAAGTCTTCCTAGATTGAAAAGTCTACTATTAGATGGCTCTGATATAAGTGATGCCGGACTGTCATACTTGAGACCACGCGTCATCAATTCACTTTTTGCATTGTCTCTTAGAGGGTGCAAGAGACTTACAGATAAATGCATCTCCGCTCTCTTTGATGATTCTGGTACACTGGAATTGCGAGAGCTGGACCTATCTAATCTTCCTAACCTATCTGATAATGGGGTTCTGCTACTAGCAAAAACTCGGATTCCTTTTTCTGAGCTCAGGATGAGACAATGCCCCCTAATCGGTGATACTTCTGTCATGGCACTGGCATCGATGCTTGTTGATGAGGCCAGATGGCATGGAAGTAGTTTGCGCTTGTTGGATCTTTATAACTGTGGTGGCATTACACAGTTGGCATTCCGCTGGTTAAAGAGGCCATATTTTCCTAGGCTCAGATGGTTGGGAGTAACTGGAAGTGTTAACAGGGATATGGTAGATGCATTGGCTAAGAGTAGACCTTTCTTGCGTGTGGAATGCCAAGGTGAGGAGCTTGGTGCTGGTCCTTACGATAGTTCAGATGGTTTGTACATGCATGACTACGATGATGTTGATGAATTTGAGGAATGGCTTCTTGGAGGGGAGGGTGATAGTGATGATGAAGAAATGGCTGACGAAGAAATGGTTGATGCTGAATAAAACCAAGAATTGCTCGAGTAACTTGCTCGAGTGTATCCATGTGTGTAACATTAGTTTTCACTAAACGTCATCATTTGCTGTGATAGGTTCCGAATTATCTGCTAGAGATTTTGTGCTTGTAATCCTTCGTTCTCTGCAAATAATAATGTGTATAAATTTCATATTTGTCAGCCAGAAACTTGTGTCTGTAGACTGTAGTCCTCTGTTCTGAAATGACTGTATAAATAGTCTGGTTGATAGTATCATACTATTAATGTGTAAATTATATCTGTCCATCTTTCTTACGCATGTGCTTCTTACATGACATACTAAGCTTTCACTTTTAGAAATCAGAATGTTTGTGTCAATAGAGGTACTGTAACCAACCAATCAATCCATTCTGGTTACATTTATTCTGTCTCAGAAAACATCAATTATATGAACATGCCATAATTTGGTTTGTGCTAGTCTTGATTTATTTGTTGACACTATCTGTTTACATTTGGCTTGCTCAACTATCATATTTCACTGGAAACAGAGTCAACTGCTTTTCTTCTCCTCCTCTGCTGCCCCTTTTTCTTGGCCTTTATTCTATGAAACATTATCCCCGTGAACTTTAATTAGAAATGAATAGTGAAAATTAAACCAAATCAAATTATTGCACATCTTTAATATTTGATTTTTTAAAGATTTTTTTAATTCAAAATCCAATCATCAATCTTTCGTGCGGGCGTGTGTATATGTAGTGATACCTAAATGGATGCTTCATTTCATTTTTGTATGTCATTTCTTTTTTTTTTTTTGCTAATTAAGAAATGTCATCCTAGAAAAATATAATTATGAATAAAAAAAATAACCAATAGTAGTAAAGACTGTAGCTAATTTTTTTTATCTTATTATTATGAAATGATCCATTTTTATGAAATAACATTTCCATTCTATCATAACTGCTAAATAAATTTTTTATACATTCTTATGCTATTCTATATCGTAGCAAATGATAATTTTAACTTCTTTCTCTCTCTCTCTCTCTCTCTCTCTATATATATATATATATAGACGCAAATAATTCAGTCTCCGACGTTCCATTATTTTCTGAGCCGCGGAATTGACATTAAAACCACACTGATCATGTCATCATAAAATCATATATCTTATCTTAGAAGGCATATGGGCTTTGTATTGACATGAAGTCCCCATCTTCACGATAATATTTGTAAATGAGATGGTAATATTCAGAATAAGATTCTTGGAGCTTTGTATGTGCCATGGAATAAAAGTATATTCTTCATTAAAAAAAAAACGAAGATATAGATCATTGCCATTAGAATTTGCAAGGAAGGCTTAATTGCAGTCAACGTATGTTTATTGTGGGTGTTAAACTAATTAAAAATATATTACTTTCTATTTCTTATTTATTTTACAATATATTGTTTTTTATTTGATTTAGCGCATAGTAATATACATCAAGTCTAACCAAAAGGTTTCCAGATGCAAATCAGCTACCGATATCCATTATTTCTTCAGTCACGGAATTCACGTTAGGAACCCACACGCTGATGCCGTTAACGATAAAGTTTGAAGTCATCGCTAATATTACTTTCTCCGCTCCTTTTTGGATACGATTGTATAGTAGAAATTTTATTGCTAAAAAAATTAATTTTATATTTATCATCTTTTTTTAAATATTTCTTTTATTATTTAAATAAATACTTGACAACTTTATTTGATTTAGGGAATATATTAATAATTAAAGAATTATTTAGTTGACGTAAAAAAAAAAACCTCCCATGTAAAGTTTAAGCTTCATAAAAATTAAATTCCCAAGTGTTCAAAATTATTTGGATGATACTAAGGAATTGATACTTTTTAAAAATTAATTTTTTATATTTTATTTAGTTCAACTATGAATTTTTTAAGAAATATTATCAAAATAACTAATATATCCTTTAAAATCCTAATATAAAAAATAAGAAATACTGATAAGTTTTTAATTATCTCTAATTATATTTTTTAAAACTATATTAATAATTATTCTTTCTGCCATAATATTTTTAAAATTTTTATTTTTAATTTAATATAAAAAATAGGTCTATAAAAATCAAGATATCCCTTATATATAATTAAAATGAAATATAATCTAATTAAAAAATATAAAATAACTATATTCTAATATTTATGATATAATACTTATTCTATTTATTATATGATTGATTAAATAATTATATTTAAATAAGTATTTCATATTTTATAATTAATAAATTATATATTATAATTTTTAAATGATGATGATAAAAAGGTTAAAGTGATTATTAATTAAATTATATAAGAGCACTTTAATATTTATATTTATGAAAAGCATGAGAAATTTTCCTTATTGAGCAGGGTATAGATAAGCAATTTCTTATAATTTGTAAATTTTATTTTATTCATTTTTATAATTAATGACCAACTAAATGACTCAAGAAAATCCTAATTTTAGAAAATTTATATTTTTTATACTATTTATACTATTCATATTTTATAATTAATAAATTATATATTATAATTTTTAAATGATGATGATGATGATAAAAAGGTTAAAGTGATTATTAATTAAATTATATAAGAGCACCTTAATATTCTATTTATGCAAAGCATGAGAAGTTTTCCTTATTGAGAAGGGTATAAATAAGCATCTTTTTATAATTTATAAATTCCATTTTCTTCATTTTTATAATTAGTGACCAACTGCATTATTCAAGAAAATCTTACTTTTAGAAAAGTTATATTTTTATACTATTTATATGAACTCAACGTTATCTAAATTATAACTCATATTTCCTAAAATTTGGATATTATTTATTATTTTTATTAATCTTTATACATTAATATTAAATGATACTTAAAAAAGAACAGAGAGAGTAATATCTTTCTTTACTACCCCTTAACTCAAGCAGATGTTGTTTTTTAGATTTCTTATTTTATATATATTCTATTTAGAATTTTGTATACTTGTAGTTTAACCATTCATGCTGTGGGGAAAAAAATTCTTGCTAATAACTAAGGTAAGAAAAAAAAAAACATGAATCTGACCTATACAAGATCGTGCGTCCAGCATATTATAAGAAAATTTTAACTTTTTTTTTAATTGATATATTTTTTTGCAAGAGTTATGTTGAGGAAAATTGTTTTTCTGAAGGTTTTTTTTTTTAAAAAATCATATTTTATAATTTTTTTTTTCTGGTAAGTGACAAACAAAGGAGCAAAAGTCCACTAAATCGAAATATATCACATGCGATTATTTTGTATAATTGTTGTTATATTTTCCCCCAAATTTCTATCATCTCTTGATCATATTAAACAAATTTACCAGCATCATTGCACATATATATTTGTGTTTTACTATATATACCGTTAGCAATATGTAGTAGTTAGAGAACTAAGTTTTCATTTTCTTCTAAAACCCTAAACCACATTTAATCTTGCTGAATTTGACAATTTCTAAATTATGCAACTATGAACTGTATTGGAATATGCAAAATTATGTGAAGAAAAAAAAAATTTAAGAGCATGCAACTACTTAAAAGCCATGCACGACAAACTTTTTTGAAGTGTCTACATTCAATGAATCAATAAAAAATCATCCACATTCTATGAATCTATCAAGACAAGGCAACTCATATCCCTTGATTAATGTCTTATTATGCTAACATATGACAAATTACCAAGAATGAAGTTTGTGTTTTACGGTTTAAAAAAATAAAAACTAACTTCAAGGCATATGTTACAAGTATTAGATAAGAAAATATGTAACAGCCTAAAATATCTTGACATGAATCATAATATAAGAAAACTAGATATGCTTATTTAACATGGATGTATATCTACATAAACATTATATATCCATATAAGCATGAAAGGTCCATCTAAACCTCTTTATCTTCGTCAAGCTGCAGTTGACTTCGGACATCTCAATTTAATAACGTTATCATTTATTAAAGTGAGCTTTCTTCGCGGAGATACGGAAGTTCACTGGGCAATTTTTTTCTTTTACAAGGAACTTTTTTTTTTTTTACTTCAAAAACTCAATAACTAATTATAATGATTAGTATAATTTTATCTTCTCCTTTGGTTCAAATCAAGTAATATATGATATATTATCTATATATATATATATATATATATATATATATATATATATATATATATATATATTAATCATGATATTTTTACTTTTTATGACAAGTGTTATTTCCATAATTCGTCACATATCAATTTATCATTTTTTTTATTTATCTTCTAATATTAAATTAATTTATAATAAAAAGCTGAATTTGAATTATTATTTTTATCATTAGAATTCATAAATATGAAATTATTCTAATCTCATAAATGCTCTTCAAAATACTATTCAAATTACATTTATATATTTATTAATTAAATATTAATATCACTAAATAGTATCAGTATAATATAAAAATTTTTATAATAATTTTTTTAAATAATTAAATATCTAATTTTATTGAATTATTTTATTGTATATCTATATTTTAAGTCCTATTTCTTATTTTAAAAATTTTTAATTTTAAATTTAAATATATAATAATTAAAAAATAAACATAATAAATTAAATTTAATATTTTTATAAATTTTTTATACATTTAACATTTTTATCTTAGAAAAAAATAAAGACCCATGCAGTCTAAAAGCTAGTTTCATTATATTAACAATACAGTAAATCATCAAATTAATATCTAAAAGATAATAGTTACTTCATATTTTCTTTAAAAGTTTGTTCTATATCAATTACTCATAATTTTTGAAGAAATCTAATGTAATATTTATTTTTAGAAACATATTTAACATAGAAATTAGTAGATTATGATTTTATATGATGTAAAATAATTAGAAAAATCTAATGTAATCTCAAATGACCAATTTAGTAATTTTCTTTTATGTCTTATAACCAATATATGAACTTGATATTTATATTAAAAAAACAATTTGAATCATGTTTGAAATCACCTCATTGTATTCTCGGTGTTATAACTTGAGCCTTTATATCTATGTAGAGTAATTATTAATACCATCATCATCATCATCATTTACAATGACACAAGGTGGTATGACGACCTCTAATAATACTATTCACATCCCTAATTAATAGTCCATCACCTAGTTGTTTGTGGAGAAATAATAGTAACACGTGTATGTCAGCACACACGTGTTATTTCTGCAGTTTATTATTTGATCTTAAAAAAAATAGTTATTTTCTTAAAAAATGTTATTAGTGCAACAGCCTATTTGTTATTTATTAAAAATGTTATTATTAGGTTACCATTAATCTTTAGAACACACACTAACAAACCTTAAAAAATTATAAAATTACAGTTCATTAAAAATTAGTATGGACTTGATGTGTGCACTTGTGTGAGAGGATTATTATTCATTGGCACAAGTACTTAATGAAAATTGAAGCAGAGAGTAGACCAACTCGACTGTTTCAAGGTCAGCCTGGCCGATTCTTACATTAGGTAATGCTGTCGTATATGCCAGAGATAGTGAGATGGGGGCTGTATTAGACATGTAAACGACCCTCCTTTACAATGTCCTGGAATATTCTTACTTTGCTATCTAATTTGCTACGGGGTTCAACCATAATGTAAACTAATCGAATAGAATTAGATATATATATATATATATATATATATATATATATATATATATATATATATAAGTATAATCTATTATAAATAAATAAATTTAAATTTGAGTTTAAATATAATTCAAACACAAAATTAAATAATTTCATATGAGCTTATTTAAATAATATACTATTAAGTTCAAAACTTTTTATAAATTTTATAATATTTGAATTTAAGTTCAAGCTTGTAATAAACATAAACTTAAACAAATTTATATAATCTATTTGAATAATGTGTTGTTTTACATCAATTTCAATGTATAAAAACTTATTAGTTATAAATAAATTAAATATTAATTTTTAATCTTATTTTATTTATTTGTAAAATTTTTTTATAACTATCAAATTTTATAAAAAATATCTTCACAATAGTTGTATAATATCTAAAGTTGTTGAAATGAGTTAAAATTCATGAATAGACCTATTAACTTGTGAATCTTTGTGAATTAAGGCTACTGTTTTGTTCATTCATTTAAATATAAGCCAAACTCGGCCTAACTCATGTGAGCCATACCATGGAGAGCTTGACTCATATATATATTATTTTTAATTTCTTAATTTTTATATAAATTTAAATTGTTAATTCATATAAAATCGAACTTCTCTCTTTTATTTTTAACTATGTAGAGTTGTTGTATGAATTATTTATAAATGATATATTTATTTCATGAGTATTTTATAAGTTATATCATGCATGTATAGTATTTTTTTAAAATTATTTATAAATGATATACCGACCCATTTGCACCCCTAAATAAAGTTTATAAGGTTTTAATTTTTGATCATTTCATTTTAATTTTGATGGAGATGATTCTAATGGGAATAAGTGAATTTTGATGATTAAATAAAAATAAAATATTATCATATAAAATTTAATTGACATATAAGATTATATATAAATTATATTAATTTAGATGTTTTATTATACAATTCAATATAAAAATTATATTTTAAATCCTATATCAAAATTATAATTAGCAAATCTTTTGTATAATAATAGCATAATAATTATGATTAATTGATATTTTTAATATATGTTATATATTTTTGTATAATAAATAAGAAATGTTCTATAAATAATATCAAAAAAATTATTATTAATTTTATTATTAGAAGTATAGTTCTTAAAACATTTTTATAATAATAACATTGAAAAGTTGGTATTATTTGAAGTATATTGAAAATATATACAACAAAAGTGTATGAAAACCATTTCGTAAATAATGAAATAGTCATTACATTTCAAATAGAAATTTTATTATTCGATAAAATAATCATTGTCATTCTATATGATCAACTGAACATGGTTATTAGTCATTTCCTAATTATTTATTCCCATTTAGTTGCATCTAATTAAATGACTTGCAATTTTTGCAAGATCCACCATATAAATATAAAAAAAATTATATAATTATCTCATTCTTAAATTTACACTTACAATTATTTGAAAAAAAATGGAGAGAGTATGTTTCCCTTATTTACAATTTTATAAAAGATTTCTTTCTAATTTCATCAAAATTCATGGGTGAACAATTGATTTACGCATAATGATATGTCTAATTGAACATCGTTACTTACATGTAAATTTCAATGGACGAAGCTTATTTTTCCCCCAACGATATATATATAGGAGAGAAAATATTTTGTTCTTCAATTTTTTTTAGTGTAATTCTATGGTACTAGTATGCCAAATGAAAGGATATGGTGCTATATGTACATGGTAATATATAATTGGTAATAATTAGAGTTTTCGTTTTTTTTATTTTAACAGATCTAACTATTTTTTATATTTTTTTCTCTTACATCTCCTAAATCAAAGAAATTAATTTTTTTTGTTTTATATCATTAGTGAATAGTTTTTTAACAATTCTTAGAAAAAAGTTAAAATTTTTCAATCAAAATGAAGGTTAACATGTGACTGCAGATTCAATATGTCGTCATCATTTTTTTTTGCAATTCTATAAAAATTAATAAAATGCTAGAAAATTTGCAGATTTATTCAATGAACAAGGCCATCATTATACTTTATTTTCAATGAAAATTAATACAAAACTTCAAATTTTTTAACAACACAAAAAATTATTATTTAATGTTAATTATTTTCATAATTATTCTTCTAATTCTTCCAATAAATCTAAAAAATTGTTAATATAAATTGTTAGATTTTATGAGAGGTGAGTTTTTTTTTTTTCTTTCAGAGGTGGTTACAATTTTATCACCGAGGTAGTTTTTAATTAGAATATTATTCCATGTATTTTGATAGCAATTAGTTGATATTTGTCTATTTTCTTTGTTGGCTAATCACTATAAATATATTATGCTTCAAAAACAACTTATAACATCATAGAAATCTTTCTATTTCTTTTTTAAGATTGCTTTTAATAAAAATTTAGAAAAAAACATTGCAGCGATGGTCTTATTTAGCGAAGAAGCATTGTGGATTCATTCTTGTATAGATTTTGATTTTTTAGCACAGAGATCATTCTTATTTAAAAGGGAAAAAGAAAAATGGTCACAATTTTATTGCAAAATTTGCACCATAAAAAATTTATGAAACAAATTTTGTTAAAAAAATTTAAAGTTTATGATTTTTTTTCTCAATATGTACACAACCAAGATCTAACAGTTGAATAGTACCTTCTAAAAACATTATGGAAGTTTACCAAAATATCGGTCGCATACATTGCCCGGCCGGCTATTCCATCAAAGTACTTGCAAGTTCCAATGGACACGGCTTCGCTCGTGTCGCGATGTGTATGTTACCCGAACCCCATGTTTTCATTTTCTACTTAATTCTTTTTGTTCATTAATACATCAGTAATATTATAAATATTAAAACTTACATTTAAACTTAAATTTTAAGTATTATATACAAATTAAGTTTTGAACCCCATGTTTTTAATTTTCTACTTAATTCTTTTTGTTCATTAATACATCAATAATATTATATATATTAAAAATAAAATTTAAGATTAAATTTTAAATATAAATTAAAAGACATCAATTAATATAAAATGATTGAATAAATTTATAAAATTTAATCAAATAAATATAAAAAATTTAGAATCTAATTTTAAATATCAATCATTCTAATATATATGATATTTTTAATCTGGAAGTGAGAGTTTCATTGAATTTGATCAACAAGGGTGTCACCCGGTACGTACTATTACTTGCATTTTTCCATTTAAAATTGAACACGTAAGAATGACTTTCAGACACAAAGTTGTCGACATACAATGCAAGGCAAGGAACTGCATATGAAAACAGCTACTCCGATCATTCATCAAGAAACCTCTTGTACTTAGAGGGGAAAGAAATACTGTCTCCAAGAAATATACATTAAACTTAGCATTGACATGAAGTCCCCATTTGCCAATAATATTTATAAATTTCTTATTAATCAGATAGTAATATTCAGAATTATATTCTTGGAGCTCTATGTGTACTATGGAATAGAAGAACATTCTTTATTAAAAAAGACGGAGATATGAATGATTGCCATTCGAAGGAAGGCAATGCATGTTAAAATTTACGTGGCATTGTACCATTTGACTCGAATCACATTTGATTGAAGTATGTAAAATTAAATCAATTGACTTGAATCTTATGAATTATTTCAACTTCGATCCGTTTAAAATGGTTTCAAAATATAAACAGGTTAGTTTGATTTTTTTAATAATTTTTATTAATATCTTTCAATTGTAATTTTATATTTTGCAACCCGTACTGAATCAAAACTAACCAAAATATATTATATACATAGTGTTATGTATTCTCTGATTTTTAAATATGCATAAATATATTTAAAGTAGTGGTTAATGTTATAGTAATCATTAATGTAAAAAGATAAATTATTCTAAAAAATTAGAAATTATATAAGTATATTTGATGTTATGTGGTTGAATGAGGGGTAGTAATAGTAATTACACAAATACAATTGAAATGAATGGAGCAATGAATGAAAATATGCAATGCATATTATGTACATAAAAAAATTGAGAAAATAATATAAAATAAACTGTTATAAACCCTTTTAAACTAAATAATTTGCTTTAATAATACGAAATAGTTGGTTACAAGTCTCTTCAATTACAATTTAATTAGAAATGAACAGAGAAAATTAAACCAAAATCAACCAAATCAAATTATTGCACATCTTTAATATTTGATTTTTTTAATTCAAAATTCAATCATCATTCTTTTGCATGTATATATTTAGCTATACTTAAATGGATGCTTCATTTCATTTTTGTATTTGTCATTTTTTTTTTTACTAATTAAGAAATGTCATCCTAGAAAAATATAATTATGAATGAAAAAAATAATAATCAATACTAGGAAAGACTATAACTAATTTTTTTTATCTCATTATTATGAAATGATCCATTTTTATGAAATAACATTTCCATTCTATCATAACTACTAAATAATTTTTTTATACATTCTTATCCTATTATATATCGTAGCAAACGATAATTTTAACTTCTCTCTCTCTCTCTCTCTCTCTCTCTCTCTCTCTCTATATATATATATATATATATATATATATAGATGCAAATAATCAGTCTCTGACGTTCCATTGTTTTCTGAGCCGCGGCATTGACATTAAAAACACACTGATCATGTCATCATAAAAACATATATCTTATCTTAGAAGGCATATGGGCTTTGTATTGACATGAAGTCCCCATCTTCACGATAATATTTGTAAATGAGATGGTAATATTCAGAATTAGATTCTTGGAGCTCTGTATGTGCTATGGAATAAAAGTATATTCTTTATTAAAAAAAAAAACGAAGATCTAGATCATTGCCATTAGAATTTGAAAGGAAGGACGTGAGCCTCCACAATGCATGTTGAAGCTTAATTGCAGTCAACGAATGTTTATTGTCGGTGTTAAACTAATTAAAAATATATTATTTTCTATTCATATATTAATATAATATTTCTTATTTATTTTACAATATATTGTTTTTTATTTGATTTAGCGCATAGTAATATACATCAAGTCAAACCAAAAGGTTTCTAGATGCAAATCAGCTACCGATATCCATGATTTCTTCGGTCACGGAATTCACGTTAGGAACACACGCTGATGCCGTTAACGATAAAGTTTGAAGTCATCGCTAATATTACTTTCTCCGCTCCTTTCTGGATACGATTGTATAGTAGAAATTTATTTCTAAAAAAATTAATTTTATATTTATCATGTTTTTTTAAATATTACTTCTATTATTTAAATTGACACTTAACAATTTTATTTGATTTAAAGAATATATTAATAATTAAAGCATTATTTAGTTCACATAAAAAAAACTCCCACGACAAGTTTAAACTTCATAAAAACTAAATTCCCTTAAGTCTTCAAATCTATTTGGATGATATAATTGATAATAAGGAATCGACACTTCTAAAAACTAATTTTTTATATTTTATTTAGTTCAATTATGAATTTTCTAAGAAATATTATCAAAATAACTAATATATCCTTCAAAATTCTAATATAAAATTAAGAAATATTGATAAGTTTTAATTGTCACTAATTATATTTTTTAAAACTATATTACTAATTATTCTTTCCACCATAACATTTTTGAGTTTTTTATTTTTTATTTACTATAAAAAATAGGTTTATAAAAGATCAAGATATCTCTTATATATAATTAAAATGAAATATAATCTAAATAAAAAATATAAAATAATTATATTTTAATATTTATGATATAATACTTATTCTATTTATTATATAATTGATTAAATAATTATATTTAAATAAGTATTTCATATTTTATAATTAATAAATTATATATTGTAATTTTTAAATGATGATGATAAAAAGTTATAGTAATTATTAATTAAATTAGATAAGAGCACTTTATTATTTCTATTTATGAAAAGCATGAGAAGTTTTCCTTATTAAGGGGAGTATAGATAAGCAACTTCTTATGATTTGCAAACTCTACTTTCTTTATTTTTATCATTAGTGACTAATTGAAAAACTCAAAAAAATCTTACTTTTAGAAAAGTTATATTTTTTCATACTATTTATATGAATAAAACACATCTAAATTATAACTCATTTTTCTTAAAATTTGAATCAGTTATTATTTTCATTAATCTTTATACATTAATATTAAACGACACTAAAAAAAGAATAGAGAGAGTAATATCTCCCTTTACTACCCCTTAACTCAAGGCATACGATGTTTCTTAAATTTCTTACTCTCTATATATTCTTTTTTGAATTTTGTATACTTGTAGTTTAACCATTCATATTGTGGGGGAAAAAAATTCTTGCTAATAACTTAGGTAAGAAAAAAAATATGAATCTGACCTATGCAAGATCGTGCGTCCAGCATATTACAAGAAAATTTTAGATTTTTTTTAATTGATAGAAAATTGTTTTTCTGAAGCATTTCTTTAAAAAAAATCATATTTTATAAAATTATTCTTTTTTCTGATAAGTGATAAACGAAGGAGCGAAATTCCACTAAATCGAAATATATCACATGCGATTATTTTGTATAATTGTTGTTATATTTTTTCTCAAATTTCTATTATCTCTTGATCATATTAAACAAATTTACCAGCATCTTTGCACATATACATTTGTGTTTTGCTATGTATACCGTTAAAAATATGTAATAGTTAGAGAACTAAGTTTTCATTTTCTTCTAAAACCCTAAACCACATTTAATCTTGCGGAATTTGACAATTTCTAAATTCTGCAACTATGAACTGTATTGGAATATGCAAAATTATGTGAAGAAAAAAAAAAATAAGAGCATGCAACTACTTAAAAGCCATGCACGGCAAACTTTTTTGAAGACGTGTATTGAAGTTTGACTATTATATACCATGATATTTGTCATATTGTGTCACCCTTTGTTTTTATGCAGCACAAATATATCTACATGTAATTAAAATGTCTGATTGATCCTATATGAATGTGTCTACATTCAATGAATCAATAAAAAATCATCCACATTCGACAAGACAAATCATATCCCTTGATTAATGTCTCATTATGCTAACATATGACAAATTACCAAGAATGAAGTTTGTGTTTTACGGTTTAAATAAATAAAAACTAGCTTTAAAGCATATGGTATAAGTATTAGATAATAAAATATGTAACAGTCTAAAATATCTTGATATGAATCATAATATAAGAAAACTAGATATGCTTATTTTACGTGGATGTATATCTACGTAAACATTATATATCCATATAAGCATGAAAGGTCCATCTAAACCTCTTTGTCTTCGTCAAGCTGTTGACTTCAGACATCTCAATTTAATAACGTTATCATTTATTAAGGCGAACTTTCTTCGCGGAGATACGCAAGTTCACTTGGCAATTTTTTTTCTTTTACAAGGCACTTTTTTTTTACTTCAAAAACTCAGTAACTAATTATAATGATTAGTATAATTTTATCTTCTCTTTTGGTTCAAATCAAAAAATACATTATCTATATATCTATATATTATATATTAGCGTGACATTTCTTATTTTTTACAATAAGTATCATTCTCATAACTAGTCACATATCAATTTGTCATTTCTTATTTATTTATTTTTTAATGTCAAATTAATTTTTAATAAAAATTTGAATTTAAATTATTTTAATCTCATAAAATACTCCTCAAAATACTCTTTAAATTATATTTATATGTTTATTAATTAAACACTAATTTTATTGAATTATTTTACTATATATCATATATTTTAATTCTTATGTCATAGTTATTTTCTTAAAAAATGTTATTACTGCAACAGCCTATTTGTTATTTATTAAAAATGCTATCATTAGGTTACCATTAATCTTTAGAATACATACTGACAAACCTTAAAAAATTATAAAATTACAGTTCATTAAAAATTAGTATGGACTTTATGTGTGCACTTATGTGAGAGGATTATTATTCATTGGCACAAATACTTAATGAATATTGAAGTAGAGAGTAGACCAACTCAACTGTTTCAAGGTCAGCCTGGCCGATTCTTACATTAGGCAATGCTGTCGTATATGCCAGAGATAGTGAGACGGGGGCTGTATTAGACATGTAAATGACCCTCCTTTACAATGTCCTGGAATATTCTTACTTTGCTATCTAATTTGCTACGGGGTTCAACCATTGTGTAAACTAATCGAATAGAATTGGATATATATATATATATATATATATATATATATATATATATATATATATATATATATATATATAAATTTATTAAAAATAAATAAATTTAAATTTGAGTTTAAATATGATTCAAACAAAAACTTAAATAATTTCATAGAGCTTATTTAAATAGTATACTATTAAGTTCAAAATTTTTTATAAATTTTATAATATTTGAATTTAAATTCAAGCTTGTAATGAATATAAATTTAAG
This sequence comes from Sindora glabra, assembly GCA_020226215.1. NCBI lineage: Eukaryota > Viridiplantae > Streptophyta > Magnoliopsida > Fabales > Fabaceae > Sindora > Sindora glabra. The sequence continues at coordinate 108,321,866 of CM035227.1, read as the reverse complement.
CAAATCTATATAATCTATTTGAATAATGTGTTGTTTTACATCAATTTGAATGTATAAATTTTATTATTTATAAAGAAATTAGATATTAATATTTAATCTTATTTTACTTATTTGTATAAATTTTTCTATAACTATCAAATTTATAAAAAAGCAAATCTACACAATAATTGCATAATATGTAAAACTATTGAAATGAGTTAAAATTTACAAATTGACCTATTAACTTATGAATTTCTATAAATTAAGGCTACTATTTTGATAATTCATTTAAATGTAAGTGAAACTCAGCTTGGCTCGTGTGAGCCAACCCATAGACAACTTAGCTCACATATATATATATATATATATATATTATTTTTAATTTCTTAATTTTTATATAAATTCAAATTGTTAATCCATATAAAATCGCACTTCTCTCTTTTATTTTTAATTATGTAGGGTAGTTATATGAATTATTTATAAATGATATATTTATTTTATGAGTATTTTATAAGTTATAGCATGTATGTATAGTATTTTTAAAGTGGTAAATTATATCGTAGTACTGCTTCTTGAATTTATTTTCAAAAAGGTGCTAATGTTAATTTTTATTTCAAATAGGTACCAATTTTATGAATTATTACTATTATATTCTCAAAATATCCTTTTTTAACCATAAGAATGTTATTATGAATCAGGAACTTTTGAAAGACATAATTTCATGATTAGTTAACTAATTTTTGTATATAATCACTTATTTTCATTCGTCTTCCATAATTTTTTGATAGAAAATAAGAAAATTTAGGTTTAGCAGGGTCCACCAAGTTAGAAATGTGTAAATTAAGTTCAAAACTTTGAATTACTATAACTTTATGCTCGATTATCCATTTTGGATGAATTTTTTTTATTTTATGTAACTTTTCAAAATTTGCACGCTTACAAAGTACCAAAAGTGTTTTTGCCTGCTCTATTTGATGAAAAAGGCCTTTTTTCAATTATTTTTCTTTATTTTTTTGTTATTTTTTAACTTTGATTACATTTTTTAAAATTTAAATTTATTCGAATTCTATATTAAACTTTTTCTCTCTAATTTTTTTAATATCTAGTAGTGTCATAATAATTTTCTTAAAAAATAAAATTATCAAAAAATAATATATTACTATTTATATATTAAATAGTAACATATTACTGTTTCGTTTTAAAATAGTAACACCAATAAAAATTTTAAATAAATAGATAAATCAAATCTAATTAACAAGTAAATTATTAAATAACAGTATATTACTATTTATTATCCAGATAGTAACATGTCATTATTTCATTTCAAAATAGTAATATTAACTAAAATTCTAAATAAATGGATAAATGAAGTCTAATTAACAACTAAATAGTTAAAGAAGAGCATATTACTGTTTCATTTCAACAAAATAATACTAACTAAAAATCTCAAATAAATGGATAAATTAAGTTTAATTAATAATTAAACTGTCAAATAATAGTATGTTACTGTTTATTCTCCAGACAATAATATGTTACTGTTTCATTCCCAAAAAGTAACACTAACTAAAAATTTCAAATAAATAGATAAATCAAATCTAATTAACAACTAAACGGTCAAAGAAGAGGATGTTACTATTTATTCCAAAATAGTAACACTAATCAAAACCCTAAATAAATGGATAAATTAATTTTAATTAACAAATAAACTATTAAAGAAGAGTATATTATTGTTTCGTTTCAAAATAATAATACTAACTAAAAATTTTAAATAAATAAATAAATAAAATCTAATTAATAACTAAATTGTCAAAGAAAAGTATGTTATTGGTTGTTCTCCAAACAATAACATATTATTTTTTTCAAATAGTAGCATATTATTATTTCATTTAAAATAATAATACCAATCAAAAATTCAAAACAAATAGATAAATGAAGTCTAATTAATAACTAAACTGATAAAGAAGAGTGTGTTACTGTTTGTTCTCCAGATAATAACATGTTACTATTTTATTTTAAAATAGTAATACTAATAAAAAATCTTAAATAAATAAATAAATTAAATCTAATTAACAATCAAACTGTCAAAAAATATGATGTTATTATTTCATTTCAAAACAGTAACACTAACAAAAAATTCAAAATAAATGAATAAATGAAGTCTAATTAATAATAAAATTATAAAATAACAACATGTTATTATTTATTCTCTAGATAGTAATAATAGTAACCTATTACTATTTCGTTTCAAAATAATAACACTAATAAAAAAATTTAAATAAATAGATAAATTAAATCTAATTAATAATCAAATTATTAAAGAAGATGATGTTACTGTTTTATTTCATAACAGTAATACTAACTAAAATTCTTAAATAAATGGATAAATCAAGTCTAATTAACAATCAACCTGCCAAAGAAATAGATATTATTGTTTCATTTTAAAATAGTAACACCAACAAAAAATCTCAAATAAATAGATAAATCAAGTCTAATTAACAATCAGATTGACAAATAGCAGCATATTACTGTTTATTCTCTAAACAGTAACATGTTATTGTTTTGTCTTCAAACAGTAATACCAATAAAAAAATTCACATAAATGGATAAATCAAGTCTAATTAATAACTAAATTTTCAAATAATAACATGTTATTATGTCTCTAAGTTCTTATTTATTTTTATTTTTATCTTAACTAAAAATTTATTTTAATTCCTAAAAAATTAATTTTTTATTAATTTTATTTATAATTAAAAATTTATATTAACTAAATTTTTATGAAGTTAAAATTCTCCAATTTTAATTCTTATAAATTTTTAATTTTTAATTTTTTATTTGTATTAAATTAAAAAAATTTAATTTTAATATGTGGCAAAAGAGATTTCTATTTGGATAATTTTACTCTTCTTAAAATGTGTTGTAAATATATCATTTTACCTTCTGAATATTATGGTAAATTTTCATATGTAGGTACATTTAAATGAAAGAAAATGGGTTTCAAGTACCTTACTATAATAAATTGCAATAAACAATATTGGCCTAATTTTTTTTTCCTTTTTTAAGATTATATATAAATATAATATAGCTTATTTGTGTATGGATGTATGGCACTGTAGAATAATTTTAAATTTTTTATTATCTAAAAATTTAAAAATTAATGCTATTTTATTTTTTTAAAATAGACTACGGTCTAATTCATTTACCATTCACTTGTAACGATTGAATTAGGGACATGGAGGTTAGCAAAAAAATGAGCCAACCTAACTCGTCCACTCAACAAGTATAATAATACCAACAATTTTACTCAATAAAAAATAATATATACTAAAAAGTTAATATTTTTTATAAAAATATTATGCTTTTTCATATAATGATAATAATAATTAATGTGATTGAATTTTTTATATATAATATAAAAAAATATTTTTTTATTTTTAAGCTAGTCAAATAATATATATAAAACCTAAGCTCAGCTCAATTTGGTTCGATTCATTTAAGCTCATGATTAGTTTTTGCCAAATAATATAAAATTTAAACTTAACTTATATATTAATCAATTTTAACTTGTTTAAGCTTGATCATTTAAATTTGAATTGAGTTTTTTGTGACTTGATTTCAAGTTACATATAAATAGTTTCACTCATATATATATATATATATATATATATATATATATCCAATGATACAAAGTAATAATATAGAAAAATGATAAAATTAATGATTTAGCTCCTAAAATCGTAAAGCTTTGATAAAATAAGTCTTACATTATAAAAATAATTATAATAATTTTCAAATAATGCTCTATAATTTGATGCTTTTCACCGTGTTATTTAAAAACGAAATTGTATATATAAAAAAATAAAATTACGTTACTAAAATATTATTAAAAATTATTATAATTATTTTTTTAAATTTATAGTACATTTTATCAGTTCATATAATTTTAAAAATAAAATTGCTTTTGTTTATATAGAAAAATTCAAATAAAATTTATAAGGTTTTAATTTTTAATCATTTCATTTTAATTTTGATGGAGATGATTCTAATGGGAATAAATAAATTTTGATGATTAAATAAAAACAAAATATTATCATATAAAATTTAATTACATATAAGATTATATATAAATTATATTATTTAAATTTAACATGAGCTAAGAAAAAGATATTAATTATAAATTACATAAAATTATAAAATTAATTATATAAGTCGAAATTTTAAAGATGAAATTACTGAGAGAAAAACCCTTTTTTTCTGAAGAATTTAGTGAAAATGAAAACCTTTATTTTTCCTAAAGAAAAAAATTCGCCCGAACGTGTGGATTTTTCAATCAATGGACCAGATGGATGTACAACACTTTTGATTATAAATTTTGTTTGACTACTTGAACCTCTGCAGACAAACTCTACGTTCCAGCCGGAATTCGGATAAGGTTTATTATTATTTATTAAAAGAAGTTGCATTTTTGTTAATTAAATCTTTATTTGGATTGGCGTTAGAAATTAGACTCGTTAAGTCGCGCACCTCCGCCACCTCTCGCCGCTTCGCTGCCAATGTTTTCTTCTCTCTTCCCCTTAATTTGGTTGGAGAGGAAGAGAATAAACGAAAAAATAAAATCAAAGTTTTAAAATAAATATAAACAATTATATATCTTGTCTTTAAATTTTATTTTTTAAATTTTTAGTAAAAAGTTAAATTTCAAAACTTTCTATTTTCGTGAAAAAAAAAATCTCTTTCTGAACAAACAAATTGGGGAAACCACATTGTCCCTTCATCACCTCCAAGGGTCGGATATTCCACGTCATCCGCTAGCGTGTCTGCATGTCATCCCACTGAGGATTAAGTCAAGCGCTGTTCCGAACCAAATTTGGGAGTTTATTCCTCCATAAATGCGAATCTTCTCCCTGCTGTCATCTGGGTCAATCCGCTCCTCATGCCTCCGGCGCTCGCCACGTGGATTTGCTCCGGCGGGTTTCCCCTTCCCACATAAGTCTAATTAATCCGTTAATTAATTGTCTGCTAATAAGAGATAATATTTTTAAACCGATCCCCAAATCTTGGTTAATAATTCATAGCTTCGTTTGTGGTTAGGCCAATAAAATAATCCCATAAAATGAATTAAAAATTTGATAAAAGCTTGACCTTCAAAGTTCAAGCCATTAAAAAAAAGTTAAATCATGCATATGGATAGAATCAAAGGAAGGGAATAAAAAGAAAGGACTCTGCAGCATTAGACACGGCAAGATCGTTCGCCATTTTGCATGACGAAAATATGTGATTGAAAATTTAAAAAACTATTCTTTTATCAGTATTTTATGTTGGACATGATCCATGATATGCATGTGTTGCTTGTGTGATGCTGTGCATAGCATCCTTTCAAGACGTCAGGATTTTTTTGTTTCGACTGAGGTATTCTCACTGAATCGGTAAATGATTAATCTTTTGAGATATATTTAGGTGTTAAAAGTGGTGATTTCTTTTGAATAAATTCTTTTTATACGTTAAATTTAAATCGAATTCAATATTTTATTTAAAGTATATGCGAACCTTTTTCACTCAGATTAACTTTATATCGGTGACTCGCAAGAATTTTCATTTCCGGCCTATTTATTGGTTATCATTGCAAATCTAGGTTTCGTCCTTATATTTGATTTCTATGATTATCTTATCTTTCTCTTCTTTTCTTTTTTTTAAAATGAAAAGAATTAATCAAGATCACGTAAAAAATTACACAATATGTAATAGCATTGATATTTTCAAGTCTCAATTTGTTTATTTAATTCAAATAATTTTTAATAGTAATTTTAAATTAATTGCTCCACCAATTTCCTTTGTTTGGCGTACAATTATTAATATTGTAAGAGGTGTGTATTTATTATTTTGTGCGTCTCAAATCAATTCGGCTCCTAAAATCATTTGCTGTGTGGACAATTTGGAAAAATAAAATAAAATAAAATAGATTCATTACAAGGTTTTGCTTTTATTTGTTTGGACAGAAAAATATATTTGTATAAAATATTATTATAAAATGTTAAAATAAAAATATTTTACTTATTTAATATTAAAATAAAAATAAAAAAGTAATTTCACCTAATTTAAGAAAGCACAATCATAATTTTAAATATTATTTTTTAATCATAAACTATACAAGTAGCCTATTATTAATTATTGATATATGCAAATAATACTTTTAAAAAAATACTTCTAATAACATAAATAAAGCTAAATTATAGAACAATTCTAACATTTTAAAAACTAAAGGTCTAGATATTGATGCTTTGATTTTGTGATAGAATGAGAATTGTTAAATTTTAATAATGCAAAAATGAATTATTAAGATTAATAATTACAACACTTGTCTAATGGATAAAAAAATTGATGATATGACAATTAGATTTCAAAGCATAAATTTTATTTTAATTTTAAATTCACTAATATATAAATTAAAATAAATAATTTGAGTGAATTATCTATTTTATCTTAAATGTATATTTTTTAGATTTTTTTCACTATATATTAAATCTACTTTAATGATTATAAATTCAAATTTATTTATAATATGTTATAATTTAAAACTTTCAAAACTAAATTACTTTGAAAAAATTATCACATAATCATTTTGAAAATATAAAATATAGCTAAAAAAGAATATATACATTTTTTTGTTTTTCTTCTTTTTTTAAATAAAAATCTTCCTCGTTTGTTTCTTACATATTAACACACGAAACAATCTTTCAAAATACTTAGTAACAAATTTTAATATTAATGAAAAGTCTAATATCTATTGATACTTTAAAAAAAACTAATAATATACATATTACTTCCTCCATGACACCATTTAGAATTAAGTTGTCTAAGTATCTGAAAATATATTAAGCAAATTTTATTTAAAAAAGCATTATATGTGCATTAATAAAAACATAATATGTGTATTTGTTTGTACTTTTATCGTCTTATAAATTTTATTAAACACACTATGATTTTCAAATAAAATCTTTATTTTATTGATTTAATTTTTTATTATTAGAGATTTTTGTATAAGATAAACCAAAAAAAAAAGAAAAAAAGTGAGGCAAAGTTAAGTTTCTTTTGACAATGTGCAAAATTGTTGAGAAAACAAAGAACCATAAAAAAATAGAATCAATATTTCAATATATCAAATTTAAAAAAATGTTTTTATATTAAATTAAAATTATAACAATAAATCACTTATATAATTTAGTCTTGAATTTTTAGGGGAACGTATTTGAACTTGCATACATAAGCTATCTATTCATGTATGTATGTATGTATGTATGTTAGTTTTTTGCTAATAATTTCTCAATATGGTTCAAATTTATATACAAATCTAAACAATTTAAAAAGACAAAAAAATGAAAGATAATGCATTATATTGAAAAGAATAATAACATAATTTATATTAAAAAAATTATTAGTTAAAATATAAAGAGATTCCAAAATTATTTAGAGGCAATGCATTAATGTTCAAATATAATTTTATTGTATTGTATAGAACAATAATTTCTTCAATAAATTTATGATAAGTAAGGACTTTATATGAAAAAACAATGTTGCCAATATAACAATTGAAATAAAAACTTTTAAGAATATAGTCTATAATTTTCTTCAATTTTTTATTAAACAACAATTTTCTCTGCTTAATATAGAAACACCAAATTTTATATACATTTTATTTAATATAAATAAGTGGATTTAAATAGTGAAAAGCAATTTTTTTATTTTATGCAATGTTTAGATGATGAATAGTATTTTTATTATTTTTTGGCAATAATTAATATGCTATTTTATTTAGTTAAGTAATATTTTTTATATGTTTAAAGAGTTAAGTACAAATATAAATATTATAAATATATGTATTTGTGTGAAGTAAAAAGAGAAAAAATAAATGAAAAAGTTTTTAAAATTTGTGTAGAGAAAAAAATATTTGACCTAGGTTGCTTTTTATTTAGTTATTGATTTGTGAATAAGAAAGATATTGGGATAAAATAAAATTGAAGCAAATTTAAAGCCCAATTTAGAATATTCAAAAAGAAATAATTAATTTGAAAAATTATTTCATATAAATAAAATGTCATTATTTTGTTAACTTGCCAAACAAATCTAAGGTCCCATTTACAAGGTTCAAAAAGAAATAATTAACTTAAAAAATTATTCCATACAAATAAAATATCATCATTTCATTAATTTGTTATAATATTGATATACATGATTATAGTTTAGGTATGGAAATACTATCCTTAATCTATTTATTATTCTTATATTTTTATTATTAAAATAGAATTTGATCCCTTCCATGTGTCACCCTGAGATGCTTTATCTTGTTACACGAAGTGCAACATTTTTCCACCTATTTTAACTTTGCAATATTAAAAAAAAAAAGATTACATCCTCTTCAAAAGAAATTGAACTTGATTATTATATTTTCACTTTAATTTGACTAATATGTTCATTTATATGAATTGCAGTTTTACAACTTTTCACTATATGAAATAATATACAATTTCTTTTCAAAATTATAATTACATGTTATAGTTATTAATTAATAATAATATTTAAATTTCAATATTTTTTAATCAATAAAAATTCAATTCAATCTTCATATTATTCTAATATTCATTTTCATATTATTAAGTTTTCTAAATTTTAAGGGGGCAAGGGAAGGTGGTCCAGACTCCGCATTTAAGTTTCGAGAATGGTAAGTTGGCGGGAGGCATGTGGTAAAGTGATTCCCGAAGTTGAAGAGAAGGTGGGTGACACAGATTCCTTGATCATTGAATGGAAGTGTGGACGTTTGGAAAATACTAAATCCAGATACAGCCAACGTTGCTCGAAGGAAGAGGGACCATTATAGCATTAATGTCGATGTGTCCCCTTCATATGTCTCCTCTACATTCATTTCTCACCACAAAATCAAGTTTGATGAATTAGCTAGGGAAGGCATCCATTCATTGAGTCATATATAGTACTTTCCAATGGATTTGTATCTTATTTTTTTATTATCTTTTGTTCTTTTCGAAAAATAAAAATTCAAATTTTATTTTAAATTTCATTTTTATCAAAATTTACAATTTTAAATAAAAAATTTATTTTTATTTCTTTTCAAAACTCATTTGATACATTTTATAGAAAATGCACTAATCCAAACCTCCTTCCGATGAAGGACTTCTCCTTTTATTTTTCTCCCTCTGCATTTCACATGTATGGCATGAGCTCTACCCTAATTTTGGAGAACTTTACAAGCCACCCTATTATTGCAGGCCTTTCGAAATCATATGCGTGAACATTGCTAGTCTAAATTGAAGAATTCACCGCATGTGAACCTTTGAATTTTAATCCTATAATAATAATAATAATAATAATAATAATAATAATAATAATAATAATAATAATAATAATAATAATAATAATAATAAGGATATTTGTTGCTTGATAAACATAAGTTTATTCAGCAAGTTTGGTTAACAAAAGGCTAATAAAAATGACGTTTTTACAAAGAAGGATGTAATATGAGTTAGACTCCGTACTAAATAACACAAATTTTATCGGTATTATCAAATGATAATTTAAAATATATATATAAATTATCAATACACACTAGTATAATCAATTATATAATTAAAAATTATAAATCTTGTCAAATTTTATAATTATTTAATGCATATATATTTATAAAAATAAAATATATTTATGATTTTTTATTTATGTGATTTCAAAATAAAAACTACTTTTTTATAAAAATTATGTCAATTGTGCAATTAAAAAATTTTAATTTAAGTGGCATTCAATATATTTTAAAGATTTTGTGTGTTTTACTCTATTCAAGATTTGATTCTGATTTTTATATATGTGCATTTAGTAATTTAACTATTCCTACCATTAAAAAAATAAAAATATAAAATAGGTTGCAAGGAGTTATGTGTAATTTCATTTAAATTTTATTAGAATTGTTAAACAGATAATAAGGACCAATTCATACAAATTTTCAATTTATATAAACTAGTCTATATTATTTGTGAAAGAATGATTTGCATTTGAGAGGTTTTAAATTTAATTTGTATTCGTAAGACTCTAGATTTTAACTGCAATTTCATAAATTAATCCATATTCATCCAAATCATATATATTATTCTTGAAAAGAGTATGAATTTAATTTTAAAGATTTGGATCTATTAAAATTTGCTAATCAATTTATATTATCCATAAACTAAAATTCATCTATATTCATAATTTCATTGAGAGCGATCATTTCGCTTGAGTTGGAATCTCCCTGATCCTCTCGTATCAATTATCGAAAATCAATACTGATTATAGGAGGATTTGGATGGATTTAAGCATAATTAGGATCAAGAAAACATGGAAAGTTGAAATATCGTTATTCTAGTTAACCCGACCTTCAAGTGGCAATATATTTGCAACTATTCCTCGTTTAGTATTTTCAAATTCTAAATGTCTATTTACATTACCTACAGTAGAATGAGGATGAGATGGAGTAAAATGAGGATAGAAAAGAAAATAGAGATAAAATAAGATGCAGAAAAAGTAATTATGGTATTAATGTTTTGTCACAAAAATAATAAATATTATATTAAATAAATTAATATAATATGATATAAAAAATCATATATTTTAATCAATCATAAAAATTGTTGTATTTTAAATTTTATTATCAAAAGTATAATCGACAAATATTTTATAATAAAGGTTTAAAATTTTTAATTTTTATGTAATGATCTTTAAAAATACTAAAAAATTCTATATTAAAATTTTATTAAAAATAAAATTATCAAAATATTTTAATAAAATATTTAAAAACTGACATTTTCATCGATTGTTGATAAAGAATAATATTAGAATATAAAAAAATAAAGAATAAAAATATAAAAAAACTATTTCATCATTTAATAAAATAATTATTTTCTATAGAATAAATAAATAATATTTATCAAATAAATTTTTATTTATTTTCTTATCCATTCCATTCTTCCAAAATCAGACTTAATTAATTTTCACATATGCATCTAAAAAAAGGCGAAGATTGGGTTTGTTTATTTTTTGCTTTTAAAAATAATTTTTATTTTTTTATTTTAAAAATAATTTTTTATTTATATATTTTTAGAATTTATTTTTAAAAAATATTTTTAAATATATAATATAAAAACGAAAATATAAAAATAATTTTTAATTATTTTTTAAATTATTTTATTATTTTAAATATTAATTTTATAATTAAATAAAAAAATTATTTATAATATTAACTATCCTTTAATATTAATTTTTTTAATTTAATAAAAAAATTTAGAATAAAAAATAAAACTAGAAGCATATTCAAAAACACCTTTTTATCGCTAGAATATAAAAGGAGACAACGGTCATGGGCGTTGGGGGGCATAATCGACTTTGTACGGCGAGCTTATCCAAATGTGCGGGCACCTGCCACTTAGAATCTGCCACCTCATTTTCGATTTTCATATCTATTTTTGTCGAGTATTTATTTTGTTCTCCACTGTCGGTTACATTCCCATACACAAGTAGAGTCTGGGCGAGTGTTTGGGTAACAGTAATTTATTCCAATTAACCGCCATCTCAAAAAATTGAATTTTGACTACGTTAATGGGATGTACCTCAAAGAATAAAAAAAATTAATTATAATTACTGAAAAGAAAATTAAAAATTAAGAATTTAATAAATAATAAATTATTATAAACATGATTAATTAATTTATAAATATTTTATCTTTTATTTTCTTAATAATTTTATTATTAGTAATTTTATTCTGTAAAATATACCTTATAGTTTAAACAAATTCGATATCCAAAAATGCTACCATGTGCTCCTTTCTCCGTACCATATGGCATGATCCGATTCCAACAAGGATCAATTTGGGAAAGTCACTAGGTTACGTGGGGGACCCATCGGCATTGGTAGGATATAAAACCAATCGGAGTCCGGAATCTAGTTTACGTCTGTTGCAGAATTCGGTGATTATGGATTTTTAAAATTGGGTTTGTTCAGAAATCGATTCATATTTATAAATTTACGATTAAAGCTTACACACTAATTTACATTTATTATAAATTTTAATAGATTTAAATACTTAAAATTGAATTTATTTCAAATATACACAGCTGTTTGATTATGAATAGGTTAATATCTGTGTATAGATATTCCTAAGTTTATTTTATACAAGTATTTAATGGTAAAAATTTATGATTAAAGTTACTAATAAATTAATTTAATGTATTAGAAATATTTAATAATAATTAATTAAAAAATATAGAATAATATAAAAGAATAAATTAATATGAATAAATATATAAATTAAAATAATTTATATTTATTTTGTTGCTAATTGTATAAATGTACTTAAAATATTAAAAATAGGAATAAGAATATAATTATTTAAAATATAATTAATTATATTTTTAACATTAGATATTTATTTATTATACAAATAATAATATAATATATTAAAAGATAATTAGTTTAATAAAATTATACATTTTTATTTATATTGAATTAATAAAATATATTATATGTCTATTTATATAATTAGAATATAAATTGTTATTTAATTAAAAGAAAAATAAATAAATTTGAAAAAAAATTGTTAAATTATTTACTTATAAATTATAAATTATGTAAAATTTATCAAATAAAATTTTATTTTTAAAATAAATTAGTACATAACACAATTTTACATATTAATTTATAATTTTTTAATTAAGATGATAAATTATAGGAAAAATTATTTATTTGTTATGCTAAAGCCGGCCGTGGGACCAACATAATCGGATAGAGTTGAAAGAGCTTTGATTAAATCCAGTGTACTTCCGCCCACTGTAGAATTTCTGAGTAAGACTGCACCACAGCAACCAACGCCGTTAACCACTCCGCCAGCGCATTGAGATGAACCTCGACCCTACTCGGGTTTAAAAATTCTCATTTTTTTTAATATTAAAATTAAACTTAATCATATTAATTTCTTTAGCTTCCGGTATGTATCATCAACAAATCTGCGTCCCCATGTAAACCCAGCTCGTCGTCGCTATATATTTCCCTAGACGAGATTTTACGCTGAGGATCTTCATTCCTACTGCATTCTTTCTTGCGTTTTCTGCCGTTTTTTTATTTTTTTGTTTTTTGGTTCTGTGTTGTTTCGTTTTTCGGGTTGGCATTTTGGGTTCTTGATTCAATGGTGATGGAGGACAACGAGAGCTGCGTTAGTAGAGTGCAGGATACGTCGTCACTGTCGGCGGCTCAAACTAGGCAACAACGGCAAAAGCTTGAAGTGTATGATGAGGTTCTTCGTCGACTTAAAGATTCGGGAAACGAAGAGGCTATGCAGCCTGGTTTTGACGATCAACTGTGGGCTCATTTTAACCGCCTTCCGACACGGTCCCTACTACCTTACCCTAACGCCTATTTACTTTACCTTTGTTTTTGTTGAGCCTTGTACTTCTTGATGATAATTGATATGTTAGTTAATCCTGAATATTATCTATAAATATTAGTTTTAGATTTTTTTTTCCTTTAATTTTCCTCTCATTTGTTTATCTCTTTGTTAGCCATTTTTTTTAGATTTTGGTTCCATATGAATGTATGTCTGAAATGTTGGTAGTCGAGTAGTTGTTTTTTTAAGCATGATAATTACAGTACAATGGAGTAGAATTAGCAAGTCTTTATTTTTACCTTTTAAACTTCGTTTTAATCCACAAGAAGCTATGGTATTGGATTTTGATTCTGTCTATGTTTATTCAATCCACAGCTGGTCCGGTTGTGACTTCGTTTTCATGATGTCATCTTATAGATTAGGAGTATGCTCTTTTATCTCTTTTGCTTACAGATTTGGTGGTTTGCATTCCAGATATGCACTGGATGTGAACGTTGAAAGGGCAGCTGATGTACTGATGCACAAGAGATTATTGCATTTGGCCCACGATCCTGCAAATAGGCCTGCAATTGAAGTCCGCCTAGTGCAGGTAAGTTGATTTGTTTGATTTATAGTTCAAGTGATCTTGATGTTATGAACAGATGCTATTGCTGTTCTCTGCGGTTTCATTTGGTGAAGAATTTTTTATTTTATTTTTTTCCTGTTGTGTTGTTCAACGTACAATAGCTGTAAATTATTTCTGAAGCAGTGTTAATATGCCCTCGATCCTCTAAGATGATTGAGATAACTCAATCCCAGAGCAGTGTTTTTTCATTTTGTCATTATATTTGGAAATAGGTCTTAGTCTGGCACTTGGCATAACCAGCCATGATTTAGGTAAAGCATACATAGTTAAGATCAAAACTGGAATGGTTAATGGACATGTTGTGAATAGCTGTCATTTGATTTTCTGTTAAATTCCAGTGCTGATTCATATGTAATCATGAAAGGAATATACTTTACAGAATTCATAAACTGAACTATAGGTCTACAACCATCCAACCTTATAGAACAAAAACTACACATACTGGAAATTCAATTGTGAGTGAAAGGCTAGTTTTTACTTGAAACCTCAATTGATTTCTGTTCAAATTTCTTAGCTGGGGCACATGTTTTGCCAAGCACAACACAATTCTTTAATTATTTATTATATCACAGAACCAAATGAAGAGAGGCTTCGTGTAAAATTTTGCCTGTCTTTGCTCTTCATGCATAATTGTGTGTACTGGTCTCCTTATTTGTATTTCTCATGATAATATCATGTAATATCCTTAGTCAGCAAAATAATTTGCATTTACCTAGTTGAAATCTTCTAGAATGGTCTCTTTTTATGTTGTCGCATTTGTCTTATCAAAATCTATGGTATTGCTTATTTGATTGGTATAATATTGTATATTTGACCTGATTTCGGCAACAAGCATGGCTATGTTTTAACTTTACTCTTGGTGCAGGTTCATCCCACTTCCGATGGAAATTCAGGTGATGCCGTCCATTCAGATACTACTGGTAATGAAGCTGGTCAAGGCTCTTCCAAGTACTCAAGCAGGCTGAGGTATTACTTTATGCCATTCTCTTTAAATAGTGCTCAATGTTTGTAGTTCAATTCTGAAATAGTTTTTGGGTTCTCTTATTGTTAGTGTACATCCACCTCCTACTTTTGGTTCTTCTCCTAATCTTGAAGCTCTAGCACTTGAAGCAATTAATTCCGAAGATTCAGAGGAGGAACACTCTGTGCATGCCAGTTTGAAGTATTCTCGGTGAATTCCTCATCTTGAGCTTGTCTAGGGCTACGAGGGTAGAATTTTTTTGAATCATGCCCTAGATTACTCTTTTCTTTTTATTTTGATTTTTGGGTGATGTTTCTCTGCTAGGATTTAGCTTTTAATTGTATGACAAACTCTTTGGCTTGCTGAGTACTGATGATTATTATTCATCTGCTGGTCTCATACGAAAATGTTTATGTACCTCTTATCCATAAGCACAGAAGATTCAATGTTAAGAAGTTATCTATTATATGTCTGAACTTGTGCTGCAAGTCTGCAAGTGGTATTACCATTATAGATATGTGGAAACTTATGTTCTTGTCAAATGTTTGAATTATATTACTTTTTATCTTGACGTAGAAATATGTGTTGTTGACATGTTTTAGGCCTATGCATGAAATCACCTTCTCGACAGATGACAAGCCAAAACTTCTCAGTCAGGTATACGATTCCTGTTATGGCCAAGTTATTTGTATGCTGGAACAATCTTAAGCATTTAACAGAAGATAAGAGTGCTTACTTCTCTGTCCATATATTTCAGTTTAACTTAATTTCATTAGGACTAAACTGCACAGTGAATGGAATTTATATCCATTGTATTGCGATTTTTATTGGTCTTATTCAATTTGCAGTTAACTTCTTTACTTGCTGAGATTGGACTAAACATCCAAGAGGCACATGCTTTTTCCACCACCGATGGTTACTCATTGGATGTTTTTGTTGTTGATGGATGGCCCTATGAGGTATGTAGATAATCAATTCCCATTTGTGAGCTGGGATTGATTGTAACATAGAGAAACTGAGCAGTGTCTTCCTTAGTCCAAGATCATTGGCTTTACTGTCTTCTAGAAAACCTTTTTTTCCTGGTTTTCTTGGAAACTATCTTTAGCAATCAGACTTGAGTTCACAAACAACAGCACTAGAAACATGGTGGTGAAACCAGAAATCTATCGCCTCAAGGATGCTTCTTTCATATTCTAGAATATCATTTACCAAATTACCATTTACTTTTACTTCACATCAATTTCTTTTTCTTCCATATTATCTGGTGCTTTCTTAGATACTGCTTGACAGACTTAGCATTTTAACAGGAAACTGAGCAGCTTAAAGCAGCTTTGGAAAAAGAACTTCTGATGATTGAGGCAAGTCCGTGACTTTACTGTGTTCACAGATGACAGCTTGACTGGTGTTCAGTACTTTGTATTTTCTTTTGATGCTGTTTACTTTTTCGATAATGTTTCACACTTGTATTCCCTTCCCAATTTCAGTATTCTATGTTTTCAATGATGTATCCATAAGTCATTTCAGAAATTGGGGTTGCTTTCAGAGGCAGGGACGGTCCACTCAAAACTCATTGTCTCCTGCTAGTGCTGAGGAACCTGATGAAGAAGGAATGAAATGCAAATCTAATCAATTGATGATACCGAATGATGGTACAGATGTTTGGGAAATAGACCCTAAACATTTGACATATGGAAATCAAATAGCATCTGGATCATATGGTGAACTGTGAGTAATATCATTATAAAAATGTATAATGTTTATATTCTCCTTTTACTATTAGTTGGCTGGATAGTTTCTGTGATTATGTGCCAAAATTTTCAATGAAATCAGGTTTAAGGGTACATACTGTAGTCAGGAAGTAGCCATTAAAGTTCTCAAGGCTGAGCATGTAAATTCAGATTTGCAGAGAGAGTTTGCACAGGAAGTCTATATTATGAGGTTTGTTGTTTCATATTTTCCATTTGTTGGTTGCTTGAGAACTTGAACTTGAGATCTATCTATCTGTCTTAGGAGATAGTGGCAATTTTGCATTTGCTTTATAAAGTCCTATTCCGTGTGAAAAATAGATTGTGGGAAAAATGTTCATCTGTAGTTATTTTCCATCAACCTTCTAGATATCTAACTTCATTCCATTATGGCCTGTTTGGTAGGATGGAATGATCATTCCCAATGTTTCAGTTCCATCCAACCAAACGAGTTATTACCCCTTTTTTCTTTTTTTCTTTTTTTTTTTTTGGGGGGGGGGGGGTGCTGTGACACTATTGATCAAATACCTGCTTATTGTGGCACTGTGACACTTGTCTAGATGGACTAAAGTGAATGAACAATGAAAATGCACAATTGTTGTTGGGTAGGGGTGGCAATTTTCGACATGACACGAGTTAAACAGGTTCGAGTCGGGTTTGGGTTGGCCTTAATCGGGTCTGGGTCATAAACGGGTCGACCCGTCTGACCTGAATAAATTTCGTATCGGGTTCGGGTCAACCTGTTTAAGTTATACGGGTTATTAAACGGGTCAATCCGACCTGTAAATCCGTTTAACCCATTATATAATATATAAATTTATTAATTATTAATTTATATAAAATAAAAAAATATATAAACGGGTTCGGGTCGGGTTAAACGGGTTGTGTTACTACTATGTAAGTATATTATGTATATTCGAGTTAGACGAGTCGTGTCGGGTCAACCCGTTTATTAAACAGGTTGTGTTCGGATTGAGCATAAACGGGTTCGAGTTATACCTGAACCCGAATTGCCACGTATGTTGGGAATATGGATTGAATTGTCAATGTACCTTTGTCCACATGTAGAAAAGCTATTGTAGCATTTGGGATGGGCACAAGCATTCATCCAATATTATTTGACTTTGATAGCTTAATTATGATGTATTTTCTTTGGTTAGACCGATGTTGTATATAATTTACTATTCTTGTATCTTTGAGGCAGAGAGAAAAATGCAATGTTCTATCTGTTCTCCTATTTTTTGTGCCCTACATTCCTTGTTAAACTTGTTGTTGGAACTTTCAGAAAGGTTCGGCACAAGAATGTCGTACAATTTATAGGAGCATGTACGAGGGGCCTGCGCTTGTGCATTGTAACAGGTGAACTCCAGTGAGTTGCATTTGTGGAGAATTTTGCAATCTTGATAATTTTGGCAATTGCTGTCCCCAGTGTAATTGTTGATTCTTTTTCAATTTCAGAATTTATGTCTGGTGGAAGTGTGTATGACTACTTACATAAGCAGAGGGGTGTTTTTAAATTTCCATCCTTGCTCAAAGTAGCCATTGATGTTTCCAAGGGAATGAACTATCTGCACCAAAATAACATAATCCATAGAGATTTGAAGGCAGCTAATCTTTTAATGGATGAAAATTGTGTATGGGGCTTCTCTTATTATTATTATTATTATTATGCAGTTTGTGGTGATCTGATCTAGTTTTTGTTCTTCATATGCACGTGCGTGCATGCATGAGAGAGAGAGAGAGAGAGAGAGTGTAAAGCCCACATGTGGCCAACTGTACTTAGTAACAGGACATGCAAAAGAAATGTGAATTCTGTATGTGTTGGTTTGCAGGTTGTCAAGGTTGCTGATTTTGGCGTTGCCAGAGTGAAATCTCAATCTGGAGTTATGACAGCAGAAACTGGAACATATAGATGGATGGCTCCTGAGGTATGTGATATTTTCTGTGTTTTTCAGAAGTTTGTTTGAATGGTTACCTTAACTGTTTTGGCTTATGAACGGGCATCAAATATATATATATATATTTGGCTTGTGCCATTGTGCTAGCTGGCATGCACTATTATTCATTAATTTAGATGAGGAACATTTTCTTCATTTTGAACTAGCGGTTACTTCAACTTAAATAATGAAATTCAATATTTTTTTTTTGGGCTTTTGGTAAATTTTTGCTAATCTAACCTATGTTTGAACTTTTTAATACTGACCATTCAGAAGCAAATGGAATTGAATACATAACTTATTAGTTGCCTTGGAAAGTATCTAATCATGTTGTATTGGAAGTATATTGTAATTACGTCATCAATGTTTTTGGTGTCATTTAGGTATTCAACTTCGACTTTTCTATAACCCCTCAGGAATAAAAAGGAAAAGAGATTGCTGTAGCATTATATTTGGGAACTTTAGTTATACATGTACCGAGTAAAGTAATAAAGCTTACCTGTCCTAAATGATTTTATTAGCCTTTTAAAATGTGCTCTTTACTAGATTATCTTTCATCTCTTTTAAAGATATATCCATTTTTATGGTGGCAACATGATAAGACTTTACTTTTAAGGAAACTCATCTTGTAATCTTTCCTTACTATAATTCTCTTTGCTTTTAAGGTTATAGAACACAAGCCATATGATCACAAGGCTGATGTATTTAGTTTTGGAGTTGTTTTATGGGAGTTGCTCACTGGAAAGGTATACTTGTTGCAAGTGTCCGATAATTCTTCTTCTCCCCCCCCCCCCCCCCCCCCTCTTTTTGGTGGACAGTTCCATATAATTGACTCTATGCATCTCTTGCCAGCTTCCATATGAATATTTGACCCCACTACAAGCAGCCATTGGAGTGGTTCAAAAGGTAATTCTCCAATATTGTCGGAAGGAACTAACAATGGGTTCTTGCCTCTGTCAAAATGTTGAAAAACTCAAAACGCATGGAAATAGTGGTTGCACATGATTGATTTGAAGGGTTTTGTCGTGTAGAATATGATACTTTCACTTTACATCTGTTTTAGGGTCTTCGCCCCACCATCCCTAAGGGCACTCATCCAAAGTTTGTTGAGCTTCTAGAGCGATGTTGGCAGCAAGATCCAACATTAAGACCTGATTTCTCTGAAATCATTGAGATGCTGCAGCAGTTATCTAAGGAGGTACGGCGAGCTGATTTTTTCTTGAATTCACTGATAGTACTCGTTTATTTTTCTTATTTTCATTATTTTCCTTATTATTAGAAATTTATGTTGCTCTAAATATGTATTCATATGATATCTTCGGGGAGGGTTGTATGCCTCGTGTCACACGGGCATCTTGTGCTAGAGGAATCAATTTGTGTTGTATTAAAAGAATATCAGAGGATGGCAATGGCAATAATAACACACTGCATATGCCACAGGTTGGAGGTGATGGAGATGAGCGGCGCAGGGAGAAAACTGGAGGACTTCTGTCTGTCCTCAGACGAGGTCATCACTAAGTGCAAGGATAATTTATTGTCCATAACATGGTACCTAGGATTGCATCGCAGCCTATTTATTTTTTTCAGACATGTACAGCTGTTTCTTCGCATTTTATCTGATCGCTTTTGTACCAGATTTCTCCCAATATGGCATTTTATAAACCATGCACCCATTTCTACCGGTTGTTAACGGGCATTTGTCTGTAAAATGGAGGTGGTGGTACATAAGTGAGTATTGTGGCCCAAACAATTCTCCGGCTTTACTACAAGTTACGACTAGACTAGATGTTAGGCGCAGACTGCAATGACCTGGAGGGCAACTCACCCTGCTTTGCTGGATGTACATAGACCGTCTGCTTCAATGAGATGGACGGAAATATGTAAATGAATGGTAGGATATAAGAACCTGGAACGATGGGATTCAGAAGTATTCGATATGCTGTAGCAAAGTATTCGATTTGATGTCTTTCACTTTTACGCTAAGGAAATGATAAAATTCACAAGTCATCTCCCGTATTGGTTTGTCATTGATAGTTATTAAACTTGAATCGACCTAGCTGGTTTGATCAATAAACCAGTGGTTGGTTTTATTGGAATTGTACCATCAAATCAATTTTGCAAGTGAATTGATAAAAAAATTGATTTAACTAGTGGTTTTTATTTAACTTGATTAAACTATTGTATTATAGTGAACCATTAGCTTGTAAAAAAAAATTGATTATGAAGTTATGTGTAATTTTAACTTATCTCTTTTTTATTATCATATTTTGATGAGTTATCTTATGAATTTATTATTATTTTATTTACTGAATTTGATTTTTTTATTTTTTTATGTTTTTTATATTATAAGCAGATGTATTGATGATCTATTGATTAAAGCAATAATTTGGTGAATCATACCTTTTAATTTAATATCCAGTTCGGTTTTAATGACTTTTTCTTCTAAATTATCAAGGTTTAAAATATACATTTCTTATGAAATTACTAGGCAAATAAGCTTCTTATAACATTTCTGGAATTTTTTTTACATCGTCTTAATCATATTCTAGCACTTCTATCTGCATTAAACTAACATGTTCATGTAATTTCCAGGGGTCGTAATCATTCATACACATACTCCTAGTCAAATTTTTTCTAACAAAACTCAAGAATGCTAGGAGGTCAGTTACCAGCAGTGTTAACTTCTTGGATGAAAATTATCTAAAAAATATTCAAGAATTAGCTTTCTTAAAAATTTTGTAACAAGAATGAGTAAATTCTTCTTTTGCCTTTCAACAATAAATTTTTTGTCGAAAAGTAGGGGGTCAAAATGAGATGAGAGTTAAAAAAATGCTTATTATTTGAGCCTTTGTACTAAAGGAGAAATATACCCTAAGTTTTGGTGAAAGGTGAAAGATTTAGGAGATGTTTGGGAAATAGCTTTTTCATTAGTTGTTAGTTAGTTTGACCAAAATCAGCTGGTTGACTTGGCAATAAGCTGATTTTGGTGTTTGGTAATCAGCTGATTGCCCCTAAAAAGCTGAAAACAAAAAAGTTAAGGGGAGTAGCTTTTTCAATTAGCTTATCTGAAAAATGACCAAATTACCCTAAATAAATTTTCATATTTTTCATTTTGTCCTTTCTAAAAATTCTTAAAAAATTTAATAATTATAAAAAGTAGATTAATTTAATTTTAAAAAATATTTAATATATAATAATATATTATTTATAATATATCTAATAAATTATAATAATTTTAAAAGTTATTTAATAGAATAAATATATAATATTACTTATAAAAACTATTTAATTTTAAAAATATCCAATAATTTAATAATAAATTATAATAATTTTGAAAATTATTTAATAGAATAAATATATAATATTATTTATAAAAATTATTTAATTTTAAAAATATTTAATAATTTAATAATAAATTATAATAATATATTATTTATAAAAAAATTTAATATATTGACAATATATAAAATTTAAAAATATTAAAATAAAAAATACTCAAATAATTTATAAAATATATTCATACCCTTATATATCATTTTACATACAAATAGTTAATTTTACCAAACACTCTTATTCAAACAATTAATATAATCAGCTAGTCAAATCAGCTAATACAATCAGCTATCAGCTAACCGCTACAACTATTAGCTGTTTGCCAAACAAGACCCTACTCTAGTACTAGATTTTAAATAGGAAATCAGAGTGTAAAATTATATATCTCAAGTTTTTATGAGGGGAAAAACCGTGGGCCTCCAAAGAGAAGAAGAAGGAACTTCGTTATTTTATCTTGAAGTAAAATGTGATCCTCGATGTTTGTATGGAAGTAGTTTGTTGTTAAGCGTAGTAAAATGGTGTGTTGCCACTAAAGGGTAGGGATGTGTCAGAGGGAAAGAAAGAATTTGTTGAAAGTGAGTGTTGGTGTGAAGGTTTATAGGTATAAGAAAGGGGCAGGACTTCCATACCCCAGATGCAACTGGGGAATGGAAACTCCGGATACATGACTAACTCACGGCTTTTATTTTTCTGTTGATCATCATAGACATAATGCAGTAAATTATTTTCTCTTGTCAAATCAAAACTGGACTTTGGCCTTTTCTGACTGATTGGCAGTTGACTCCATCTATCCAAACTTTTTTATTTAAGTAAAAATAATTAAGAAATAAATAATTTCTTATTAAATTTCAATGTAATTTGTTAATTAAAACAAAGATAGTTAAAAATTATTTTTTAAAAAATAAGTATTAAAAAATTATGTTAATAAAGCCAATTAATAGGAAGTTATTATAAATAATTTAAATAAATAAGAAAAATTATACTTTATTTACTTATAATTTTACTTTTTTATATTTAATTTATACATAATTTTTTATGTTGCAATTCACTTATATATATTTTTTACTATTAATATTTTTTATTTAAACTATTTTCTGTTTAAAATTTAAAAAAATTCACACGCAATATATGTAATATTTATTTTTTTAATAAAATTTTTTACGTTGTCTTTGATAATTGATTGACAATTGACTTGCGTCGTCCAAGTTTTTTTAAATTTTAAACAAAAAATTTAAATTTTAAAAAAATAAATATTACATATATTGTATGTGAATTTTTTAAATTTTAAACAAAAAATAGTTTAAATAAAAAATATTAATCTTACAAAATATATATAAGTAAATTGCAACGTAAAAAATTATGTATAAATTAAATATAAAAAAGTAAAATTATAAGTAAATAAAGTATAATTTTTCTTATTTATTTAAATTGTTTATACTAACTTCCTATTAATTGGTTTTATTAACGTAATTTTTTAATACTAATTTTAAAAAAATTAATTTTTAACTATCTTTGTTTTAATTAATAAATTACATTGAAATTTAACAAGAAATTATTTATTTCTTAATTATTTTTACCTAAATAAAAAAAATTCGGGCAGATGGAGTCATCATCCAATCAGTCAGAAAAAATTAAAATTCAATTTTAATTTGATAAGAGGACATAATTTACTGCATTATGTCTATGATGATCAACAGAAAAATAAAAATTGTGGGTTAGTCATGTGTCTGGGGTTTCCATTCCCCAGTTGCATCTAGGGTATGTAAGTCTTGGCCATAAGAAAGGAAGAGAGTTGAATTAATTAATGTATAAGCTTTTAAGTGTGAAAAATGATGCTTATGTTGATATTTACTTTGGATGAGAGAGAGAGAATGACCTAAAAGGAGACATTTGAGAAAATATGGTTGGTTTTTTTATGCATGCGGAGAGAGTTTTTATCTTTTAGTAAGGTGATGTGAGGTGTAAGTGAAATCATTTAATTTTACTGGTGCATGGTACTATTGCCTGTCCTTGGATGTGGAAAATTTGTAAATTTTTTGCGCCAAAACAGAATTGCACGTGGCCATGTGCTATTTGAGGTGAAAAAATTTTGTCTTTTATGCTATTTGGTAGCCAAAATAGGTGCCAAGTTGAAAACATTTTGATTTTGCAAAAAACCTATCTTTTAGGAGGAATAAATTGAGCAAAATTTGTTAATCACAAGAAATTTTTTAAAATTGTGAAATTCGTTTGGAATGCTTATGAAATTATAATGTCTTTGTCAGAGGTAGTGTTCGTTCACATTTCTAAAAGTTCAAAATTTAGTTCTAGTAGAATAGGAAAAATCCCCCAATTTTAAGACTACTTTCAAAATCAAGAATTTTGCTCAAATCGCATAAAATCTTATGTTGGGTCTTCCAAATCTTGTATATAGTGCTTCATTTGAAAAAAAATACGATAATGATCTTAAAATTTCACTCTTGGAAAATTCTTTTAAAAATCCAATTTTCCTCGTTTTTAACTTCTTATGAATTTTAAAAATATAAAGGTTCAATTCTAGTATTTATTTACTGTTGTGCATTTTCTTGCAGTTAACATTTAGAATTACTATTTTTTTCCTGGCTAAAACCCTATTTTTACGGCTACATGTGTGAGAGAACTACTTCTTACACTATTCTGCGTCATCGGACCAAGAGTTTTTTACAAAAGTACCCCTAAGTGGACAAAGAATTACACCTTTACTGTAAGGAGGATTGGGCCACGATTTTTAGCCTTCTTTTTGCAACCCAACCGTGTGACTCTTTATCAAGTGGATAAAAATGCACTCATCTGTAAATCTTTTGGTCCTTTTGGGTTCTCAAACAAAAAGGAGTCCCCTATCAAGCTTCATTGGAATTTTCTTAATACCAAGTTTCTACCAAAAGAAAATTTTAGTGACTATTTCTAAGTTAATATACTACTTTAATTAGTCTAAAATAATTCTAATAGCTCCCAATGTTTCTGTTGGATGCCTAATTGGCTAATTTTTTACGAATGTCACGTGACCCTTTTTAAATTTGAACCTCAAAATTATTGTAAACATAAGGTTTAAAAGATGTTTAAAACTATGTATAACTCAAATAAAGGGATCCATATAATTTGGCCTCAGGAAAAGGTCTTCAAATAAACTAGTTACCATGAATATAAAATGCTCTGAAAGGTTTGAATAGGGAGGTTATGCAATTCTATCTCTCATTGCCTCATGTTTATATAATATTATGTAATCTTTCCTCACTTATTATTTTAAATTGGAAAAAATGAAAACTAATGCCTTCAATTTTGGAATGATTTGATTCTACTCTTCAATTTTGGAAAATTAGAGTATGTTTAGCACATTGTATAAGAGAGATATGATAATATAGGTAAATGCTATCATATTTTAATAGGTATTTGAATTTTAAACAAGATAGTATAATGTAATCCAATCAATTTGTTTTATATGATCAAAACAAAATAAATTAATCATCTCCCTTGGGAAATGTTATGATAAGATATGATTATAATAAATTTATCATTCCAAATTTAGTTTTAACTTAAAATGTTATATTACTCTATCTCTATCAAGAATTATTATTTAACCTGATTTATCCTTAAAGATATCAATAATTTAGCCATAATATAATTTATTTATAATTTTGAATTTATTCTTAATCTATTTTAATCTTATGATTTTTAATAATTAATGTTTACATATAATTTAGGTAAAATGTAATAAATATATCAATTATTATTAATCAAAATTATTACAAAGCATTGAAAAGCTTACAATTACCAAATATCACAACATAAGGTTAATTTTTTTATCAAAACTTTTAATATTAACATTTTATATACTTAAATGGTAACAAACAAATGATTATATAAATTTATGCTATTAAAATACTTATTTGATTGTTTATTAAGCATTGATAATATTATATTTATTAGTATCCTATACAATATTATCATATTGTTTATTTTATTATATCCCATAGTATCTTGTCCTCTAAATACGCCTTTAGAAATTAAAATCCTAAATTAACTAGAAACTTAAAAATGACACAAATCATTTATTTCATCAACTATTTTATTAAATTACATAATTTTTTATGAATGTTTCCAAATAAAAATCATAACATTTTTTATTTTGATTTATCATATTTTTTGCACATAATTTAAATTTATATAATTAATAAAAATTAAATTAAATATATAAATTTTAATTAAACACTTGAAAATAAATTATGAAATTATGCATGAAAAATTACATGATAAACTAACATAAATTGTTTCTTAAAATATTTATGAAAAATTAAATAATTCAAAACAATAATTAATTAAATATATGATATGTTAATTTTAGGGGGGGAAATGCCAAATATCTTCTTCAGATTTGTGATGGTTAAATTTTACCTCATTCAACTTTAAAAACTTAAAAATTATCTTTTAAACTATACAAAAATCGAAATAAAAACTTAATATCAACTTAATTTATCAAATTACATAATTTTTTAAAAATAAATCGCTATTATGAAAATAAAACTAGAATAATAGAGAAATAGAAGAAAATAATATAACAAGATGAGAAGTTTCTTTTATTTCTAAATGTATAGAATCTTTTATACAACATATATACATATAGTCTTAAAGCACTATCAGTATCATCAATTGATACTTATCACTAATTAATTATAATCAAAGATCTGATAAATCCTAATTATAATAACTAATTGATAAATCAAATATTTTATATGGACATCCATATAAATAAATATTTATAACACTATTCTTAGATGTCTATTTAACAAAGAATATATTTCATTAAAACTTTCATTAGAAAAATCCAATGAGACAAAAATTTTAGTAAAGGAAATATGGTACATTATTTTTTTAGTAAATAATCCGTTTCATTAAAATTTTGTTACGAAAAATCTAATGAAAAAAATATGGTAAAAAAAAAAGGGCACAACTTAAATTTAATTCTCATTGTTTAGAATATTACTGAAGATTTGAGTCAATATTTTTATTAGCAATTTAAGAAGATATCACTTGAACAAAACTTATTATCATGATTTACTATCATAATT
Organism: Sindora glabra; assembly: GCA_020226215.1. Lineage (NCBI taxonomy): Eukaryota > Viridiplantae > Streptophyta > Magnoliopsida > Fabales > Fabaceae > Sindora > Sindora glabra. Next base: position 108,294,794 of record CM035227.1, on the reverse strand, counting down.
TTTTTGTAAGCATAAGAAAAGGATTATCTTTTTTAATGCATTATTCTTTTAATCAAGCTTTTGCGTATAGTATTATTTTTATATAAATTTATCAAAATTTCTTCCTTAAAATCTAAAAGAATTAATTCTTCACTTATATATACATTAGAGAAATTGCAATTATAATTTATTTTACCAAAAAGTATGATATAGATGCATAATCATAAATAGTTATATGACATCAAACATTATATGGATTGAATGTATTGCATCTACATAATTAAATAGTTATAAATCAAAATTCATATCAATAAAATAATCTTATATCAATGTTTTGCAAAGATACCAAAAATATATGCTTAGTTTTATTTTAATATCTTTTAGTTGGAAAAGAGTTATATTTTATTAATAAATTTTTTGATAAATTGTATCAAAATATGTGTAATTAATAAGATATATTAGTGTATCAATTACACTAAAATATGGTACTTTGATATTATGAAATTTTTTATTAATATTTGGAGTTCGAAGTACATCTTTATTTGTACTAAGGGATTGAACAATCATTAGAACATTTAATGAATGTGATTTATTGATATAAAAAGATTTTTCATTTTTGATTGATTAGCAAATGTTTTATTGTTTAAATGTAGGGAAAATATATAAAACTCCCTTAAAGTTTGCACTAATGTCAAAGTTAATACATGAAGTTCCAAACCCTACAGATTACCCCATAATCTTCAGATAAAAATGAAAATATTTGTTTTAGTTTATTTCCTAATAGCATGCATGATTGAAGTGTTCATAGCTTATTTTCTCTCTTTCCCACTATTGCTTCAATTCAAAAATAACTTTACCTTTATCATTTTATTATAGCTTCAAAAAAGTCCCATTTTTTCCCACGATTGATCTTTAGCTTGAAGAATGAAGGGGTTGCCTTCACTATCATGCAACCCCTCAAGTGTTAGCTCTAATCAAATGATGAGAGTTTCTTTGTGTGGAATGCTAGCTGTAATGAGGTTTTCATGGACAAAAATGAATTTTAGGCAAAGATATAGCAAATGCAAAAAATAGGTATTTGAAATTAAAAATTACTTGTTTTCAATACTAGTTTTGAACATGAATAAGAGTTGAGATCGATCTTGTGAAATTGGTATAAAAGATTCAATATTTTTATATCTATTTGGAATGTTGTTCTTACTTGCACCTCAACTATTTGTTAAATTGACAATCTTATGAGTATAAATTTCCATTATTCATTTCCTTTATACAACGAGAACTTTATATTCTATAGCTCTAAAAAAATAGATTTTAAATATTTTACCCTTCATATACATTATAGAAAATTAAAGCATTACAGTGAAATTATATAAGTTTTTAAATTTTCATCTCAACTAGAATGGAAGTAACAGCGATCTATATTACTAATGCATAAGTCCAAAAAATTAACATTTAGCATATAAATATTGTTAAAGGGTAAGTATTTTAAAATAAAATAAAATAACAAAAATCAATAATAAATATTATAAAAGTTATATTAGTTTGTTAAACTCTGCGTTTAAATTTCAAATTCCCTTTTTTAGGTGATTTGATAAATATTTTAGCTAGCGTATAACTAAATTTTAAAAGATATTTATGTTTGAATGAGAAAATTGTACTTGAATCACTTATTATCAAGGTTTATGTGCTGATTTTATGGAGATTTAAGAATTTGTGTTAGTAATTATATTGTTAAATTGGACTTTTAGCATAAAATAAGTGTATGGTTACCTTGATTAGGTGGAGCTTTCTATAACTGAGCATTTAGATGACTATGCATTTAGGTAAAGTGGTAAATATTCTATTTTAGAAGTTGAGATGAAATTGAAAGAGAAAGAAGCAAAGCTGGAACTTAAAGAAAAAAAAGCATAAGTTACAAAAAAAAAAAAGAATGTTGCACTAGAAAAGATAAGGGAAGAAATGCTAGTAAATATGCAAAGATTATTGAAAAGATCGCATGATAGAGAGGAGAAATACTTGAAGTTACTGATTTTGACATAAGTTATAATAAGATATATTTTCATCACCTTATTAAAAAGGATGTAAAGTATGAATCCTTGTAAGATTAGTTAAGAGGTATAAGTAGATTCCTTTTGGCTAAGACAATATGAAATGTTAGCTCCTAGTTATATTTTAAGGGAATTATAAATAGATTTTCCACCTCTGGCTTACATTTTGTAAGATGACATATTTGTTAATTATGAATGAAAAATTAGTTCTTTAAACTGTTTATTATTATGATAATTCTATTGGTTTTAAGACAAAATATATCAATTTGTTCTATTGTCTACATGTAGAACTTGTTACAATAAATTGCATAATTTAGGAAGTAAGAAACATGTTACAATAAGGAATTCCCCTATGCTTTCGGTAGTTTGTTCTTAACTTGTTGAAAGCTATAACATTTTTTCCTATTATTAACATTTAGAACCTTATAACCTGATTGCACAAACACATTATTCAAGTAATAAGAAATTATGGCATGTACGCATGCTATTCGAACATATTAGTTTATCCAGACCATATTTTCATTTTCTTCTAAATTTTTGCCTACATGTCAACTATTACTAGTATATTATATAATTTACATATTTGAACAAATTCTAATAGATTTGTATGAGTAAGATCAATATCTATGTTAAATTGGTTGATACTAGGCACTATATTTTACATTTTGGATAAAAGATGAACATTAACTTGCAAAAAGCCTTTGTGCCCTTTATATTCTAATTAGTTTAAACAATTCAATCTAATTTGAATTATTTGATTAATAATTAAATTTATCAAAATACCTGTATTTATGGGTTGTGGAGCTAGTTAGTTGCCTGGGATTTCACCTAATAATTAAAATTCTTATCTAGCAAAATCAAGTAGCATCTTAGACAAAATACTGATTCAAAACATTGGCACGTTCCACTTTAAAATAACTAGAACAAAATACAAAATGGAAACATAATTCTAAAAAAATGGTATTATAGGTTCTTATTCATTTAAAGATTTTGAAGCTCAATCAATCTTTTAGAATGTTAAATTCAAAGACTTAAGTAGTGGTTCAGTTTCTACCCCTTTCTTTTGATAGATGCATTATAACAAACATAAATAGTTAGAATATTTTATTTATATTTAGAATAAGTATCTCAGCACCTAAATCACAAGAAGATAGTTTGTTAAGTTAAAAAAAATATGATCATATAATATGCCAATTCAAAACAATTTAATAACCTATAAAATCAATTTACATTTACTATTTAGGAATCTTTAATTAACTTTATTCTACCAAATAATAGATTCATATAAGTTTCACTAATTATTATTTGAGAAAAATATTTTTGTTCTTAATAATGGTATGCATTGTTACACTATTTATCAAAAATAAGTATTCAATTAGAAAACGAAATTGGCCATTATTGTTACCAATTAAATCTCCAAGTCTTTCTTTGGAATGTACAAAATTTTTTTTGACACATATATATATGTTATATTATAAGAATTATGACTTAGAGCATCATTCTCAAAAAGAAAGTTAGCTTCATTTTGTTTCTCTTTAAAATGGGGCTTAGTAAAGTTCCACAAAATGTTTAAACATACGATAGATATGTAAATAATGCCTATCATACCAGTTTGGTAGCAAATACTTTCAGAACTTTTAATGACTTTTTACGTCACATTGATAACATATACCTTTTAAAATCTTTTGAATTCTTATCATATAAGCATTTCTCATTATATTTTCTAACTTTTGGGGTAAAAACTAATATCACAGTTATTTGTACTATTCTTGTAACCATTTATATAAATTAATTTAACCTTTTCCACTTATATGGATATAATCACGACTTTGTACATATCTAAACTTTTTAATCACAAAGGCATTTACTTTTAGAAATAAAGTAAAATTAGTTAGATATGTTTCATATTTTTTCACTAAAAACTTAAGATTTTGTTTAGTTATCAGAAAATATGAAATCAATCACTTTAGATAATGTAATGAAACTAATTATACAATTTCGTATTTTTCATTAACAATAAGTTTTACTTGTTAATACATTCACTTTAGGGAATGTGATAAGACCAATTGGATATGATTCTTAATTTTTCATCAAAAACTCATTTTATTTAGTCACTACAAGACATAAATAAAGAAGCAATTTTATGATGATAAAAGAGAGAGAAAGATAAAAACCTATAATACAATTAATAAAAAAGAAGAAAGAAACAGGAGTAATATATGAATTTTTATGTTAATTCTATTCATCTTCCTTTTTAAACTAATTTAAAGAAGAAGAGAAAATTTCAACTTATAATATACTTTATTTTTAATATTTCATAAAGATGATGATAAATGAAAATTATTAAATTATGATAAATAATTCTTACATCTCATATTAAAAAGGTTCTTTAATCTCGTATAGATGACCTTCACCACCTTGTAGAAATCATGTTATAAATCCCATACATCAAAAGTTACTACCCCTACTTGATGAAAAAGTTACAACTTTTTCTATATTGATATCTGTTTTCCTCGTTAAATGATAATATTGTGAATATTTTCCCAGATTATTATTTTTAATTCATAAAGGGACCAATTTTATCTTTGTTTTGGTTAAGCAAACCTATATTGTGATTACTATCTAAATTTACATCCTTTACTAAACCCAAATTATTACTTAATAATTATAATAATTTCGATGATTTGAAATCCAAGTAATACAATTAAATCATAACATACCCCACATATAATGCATCTATAATAGTAAAATCAAAATATTGTAAAATTAAATTTAAAGACTCAATCATGAAAAGCTTTATCAAAGATATGTATATATGTTTGAAAATGACATTTTATACTTATGTATTGTATTAAGATCTCATTGTTTAAAATAATAAAATATAAGGAATTGTAGAAAGTAACAATTCTACTAATAAAAATAAGTGCAAAAACTTTTAGCTAATATATAACAAATAATCTATAAACCAAAAATTACATGGTTAGATAATTAGAATTTGTGCTAATAATGTGTTATGAAAATAAAAATATAACAACAAAAAAATAGAATAAGAGAAATAATTTCTTTTATTTCTAAATGCATAGAATCCTTCATATAACATTTACATATATATATATATATATATATAATCCTAACACACCAATTGATTAACATCACTAATTGATGAGTATTACTAGCTAGTACTTATCATTAATTAATTATAATTAGAGATTGGATAAATCTCAATTATAATAACTAATTGATAAATTAAAGATATTATGTGACATCCATACAAATAAATACTTATAACAATCATAATATTATAATACGTTGGTTTATCTTGTTATTTTTTTCATAAATAATTTTTATACTTATAATTAGTAGGGATTGAATTAGATATATAAAATGTTAATTAAATAATAAAAAATTAAGTTATAAAATTATATTAAAAGCAATGAAATAAATCAATATGTTATAATTGTTATGACTCAGCCGGTCGTGACCATCATGGAATTGTTTTTATAATTTTCACAAGCCAAATTAACCCTAATTTGGTATAAATATGTAGTGTCTAACAATATATTTAATTAATAAATTGATTCTTCAAATGTTTTTAGAAATATTTACAAATGAAGTTGTTATGCCTTACGTAATATTTAAATTTTACTATGATAAAGTGTCTTTCGATATTTAATTTTTAAAAAAATTAATTTTTGCTTACATGACAATTCATGATTGAATATAATGGAGAGGTCATTCAAATATCATCAAGATTTTTAGGAAATTCAAAAAGTGATGAATTATGATATGTATAAGTACTACAATTTGATAAATTATCCCTTCAATATTTATAGAATAATAAATTAATTGATTGAAATCTTAATTAAGGGGAATTTTATTTGAGAAAAAAGGAAAATGAATTACTAAAATGAAATCAAAATTAAAAAAAAAAACAAATGGACAAATAGAATTTAAGAAACATGAGCTTACCGTTTGCTAAGAAGCATGGATAAAAACTTATAGCTTTACTTTTTTTAACATACTTTCTCTCCTTTACTTTTATTTTTCTGGTTTTCCTTTCTTCTCTCACCTTTCACCAGCTTTCCCCTTCTCTTTCTTTTCTCGCTTGTATTCTCTTTCGCTCCAGGACACTATCGACACTACTGCTTCAAGTGGCTTTATTATTATCATTGGTGGACGCAATTGTAGTAGCTCTTCCTTCTTGGCTTCTAATAAAGTGGCTTTCTACGAGGAGCAATTAGGTGCTAGGATCTTCTATCGCAATTTAAGATTATGACAAGCTCCACAATTTATCCAGTTAGTTCCCAACGATGATCAATGTGTTATTCTTATCTCTATTGGTGGTTGTAAGTTACGATTGGGTGTAGGAATTGCAATTCGCAATTGGTCTTGGATATTAGCAACATAGGTTATTCAACTTTTTTTTTCTACTGGTGTTCCGGTGAGCTTAGGTTGAGTACTTTGAAGGATGGATAAGACTATATTATAAAATCTTAATTTTTATAATGATTTAATAGTTAATCCAAGATATCCATTTTATATATATTTGCAATATATAATGAAGCATGATAAAAATATTATTTTTATGTTATAATATATTGATATAAGATGACTAAACTATATATAAAGCATTACATCCTACTATTTTGAAAGATCCATGCATGATCTAAAAAACCTATATTTTCTATATGTATTTGAAATATATAGTAATGACTAAAAAAATTTATATTTTGAAAGGCCTCAACTTAATTCAAGCAAAACCCATTTTATGCATATTATGGATTTTTTTAGTAATGTTTTTGAAATATAATATTCTCATGATACAAAGTGATGGGATCACATGATTGAGGTTTTTCTAGAGTCTTATATTTTAATATTTTGGGAAATTAGAGTCAAAATTAAAGAACCCTTAGTTTATCATCCTATTTTGAGAATTTGATAGAACCCTAATAGAATATTAATTTGAGGCTCTAGAATATTAGGCTAATGTACTTAGAGTAAATTATATCATTAAGTTAATAATTTGGTATCCAAAGTTAGTTTGAGTAAATTATTAAAATGTAGTGCTTTGATTTTATAAGTCCTCATTAGGAAATATAAGAAATTGATGATTTTGGGTGTTAATATGATTATAAAATAAAGCTAGGATGGTAATGTTCAAATAAAAATAAGAAGTCAACTTGTTTTATAAATTATTATTATAAATTATGAAATAGAAAATAATAAAAGACTAAGGCGAAACATTTGGAGATCTTCAAAGTGAATGGATGCCATCAAATGAGTATATATGTCACTTCAAACTTATGTCATAATATTAATATGGTTAAATGTATTATTTTATAATGCTTCTCATAGGTGGTAGCAATCATGTGCCCATTCATTTAAGAATTCTAATAATATAACTGTGAAGCATAGTATATTATAAAATCAGTCTTATAACCATGTATGAGTAACTTAAGGGTGACACGCTTGATGAGTAATAATTATCTACTTAAGAAAATGTTGATGTAGGCACTTGAAGCATGTATGATATTATAAATGATTATGATTGAGTTGCAATGGTAAATGATACTTATATTGTGCTTGAAATTATCTTGTTAATTTTATGCTGATAACTATAGTATGATTTGTATCGTTATGCAAATAAGTGTAACGGTTATGTGAAAAGGCATGACAATGTTGTTTATGTATTATGTTATGTGCCTTGATTACCCCGTGATAATGAATAATTGATTTGTATTAAGATTATATTAAAACTGTGACTTATGATGTAACTTATGCCATAAGTAATATTGGAAATGAGAAATATGATGAGGTAATGATGTGAAAGTTGGATAGAAAATTCTTGACAAACAACTTGTAAAGGGTATAAGGCAGACCCTATAAGGATAATGATGGACAGCTTGTGGAGGATATAGGTTAACTCGGGAGGATACATGTATTTTTATTATAATTGATATGCATTTATGATGTAACATGAAAACTTGTGGTGATTGAATATCTTTGATTGATGTGATTGAGATGATTTGATGAGATTGGGTCTTATTAGTTGTTTGTGAATATGATAATCACTCGAAAATGGGTGCTTTTAATATGATGATGATATTATGTGCCAATGAATAGTTGAGATATTATGACTTGTGATGATAATTATAGAGTTTAAACTATATGCAATTGAGGCTTGATTTTGTATATCTCCGAAACTTAGGAGTATAGTTTGCATTTGCTTCTATATTAAATACCTAATTAGCATAAACATCTTTAATATAATCAAAGTCATGGTTTAATAGTAATAGATATATGTTCATTGAGTTTTCGTAACTCATTCCATTTTATTTTCACTATTTTTAGGATAAGATAAAAATGCTTGAGCTTAGTTGCATCCATTGAGAATGAAAAATAGTCTTATTAAAGAATTCTGATAGTTGGATTAAGATTTGGATTGGGATATACATATAGAGATTATATTGATTCAATACTTGATATGTTGAATTGTTTACTTATCTATAAATATTAAGGTTTTATACTATTGTGTATATTGATGACTTTGTCATATTTGTTAAGAATATAGGTTTTGTGATTTAGGTCGAATGGTCCTTAGAAAGTGTTTAAAAATAGAAAAAAAATTGTCCTTTTTTTGCAAGAATTTATAATATGATTTGAGTTCTTATGGAAATAGGAAGATTTTTATTGGGCAAAACTAATGAAATTAGTGGTGAGGCTGATGGATACTAGGTAAAACTAATGAAATTAGTGGTAAGGTTTCAAGTTGTGATAGAAGTTTGTATAGAAATAAGCTTATTTTGTCTATGAGACCCAAATTATTTCTGTTTACGATTTATTTTTAAGTTACTCAACATAAATTGTCCAAAGAATCTTTCATTTTTTATTACTGCAAATAGAAGTTAAGTTTCTATGGACCTATCTGTAAAATATTTTTCAAAATAAGTAATGAGTAATAAACCTAATAAGTAAATAACTTACTTAAACAAACAATAACAGCTACAGTCACACATACACGCGCATATGTTAATGTTACTTTTATACACATAATTTAGTAGCTCTTACTTATAACTTTATTCTACCTTATATCATACTATACTTTTGTTCATTGATGATAGCATATAATAATCAATAAGGTAATTAAAAAATAATATCTATTTAATTTACATTCACATAATAGTATAGACATTTTAAAGTTTTAAATATAGTGAATAACGTACATTATTCACAATCATGAAATGCATAAATATTAAATATAATATCAATCAACTCTAATGTTAAGGGTTATTTCCATCTTGACTACTCAACTAGCTTACTTGCCTATTATTCCTTTTTTTTTATGTCCCATTAGTGCTTGGGTAGGCTATAACATATAATGTGACATGAATGCTTGATCATGAGATACGAGTTGATAACCTTTTATACTTACTAAAATCATCCAACTCTTACAAAAAAGAGCTATTAGGTGGAAAGTTATGCTTTGATATTGTTCACACATGAGAGCTAAGTTCAATTTTTTATACCCATATAAAAAAGACTTAAGTTTTGGTACCACACACAAATCATAAATAAGTATCTCACCTTATACCTCCTTTTATAATAATAGTTCCTCCATTTTCATAGTACTTAAATAATTCACCTTGTAACTTTTAGGCTTCACCTTGTCCTTTTTTGACATTTACCAGATTCAACATAAATTCAAAATATTAAATCATCCATATTTGAATTCATCATTCATTCAACATCCACCATAAGTGTAGTCATTCTCATAATTAATAAACAATCATTTATAATCATGCAACTATTCATACACGATCACATATATTCACATTCATAATTATTATCCCACTAATCAACACCAATACATATTTAGGTGTTCATATATAATCTCAAATTGCCATACAATTCTATGATGCATATAAACTAGGAGTAGTCTACCACCATAGTTTATTACTTAATTTACAAATAAGAAGTATTCTATCATTGTGTTCTATTACCAAGTTCACAAATATTAAGTATACTACTATTGTATCCCATTATTTAGTTCATAATTATAAAGTATTCTACTATTGTATTCAATTACTTAGTTCAAAACTATGAAATATTCTACTACAGTATCCAATTACCCAGTCCATAACTATAACATATTTTATTGCTGCATCTAACTACTTAGTTTATAATTAGGAAGTATCCTACTATTACAGTCCATTACTTATAACTAGAAATGAATACACTTTATGGTATTCAACTATAGAAGTTAATATAGGCTTATTGTGAGGAATTCTCATATTATATATAATTACTATAATTGAATATTGGCAGGAATTTTTTTAGTTTCTTACTAAATTCACCAACTATCTTGTTCTACACAAGACCATCCCATAATTTTATAATCAAGCAATATTTTTATATATATTTTTTTACTCATAAACATTTAAACTTTCAATCACGAACAAACAAGCATAACATATCATAAAAAATCTTTAACTCTCTATACTTGCTATCTTAAATCACGTTTATATAATTTAACAAGATTTAAGTAGATTATTTGTTTACCTAGAAATTGAAGAGAATATTAGAGGAAAAGTAGAAAGATAATCGGTTAACTCTTAAGTTAATCAAAGATTGTAAATGAACTATTGAATTTCCAAATCAATTATTGCCATAGATTACAGAAAATGGGATTGGAGAAGAAATGGGGAAAGGAGCCATGTGGACGTCTCCGGATGAAATAAGGAGAAAAAAGGTGTTTGGAGTTCTACGGTGTTTTGGGCTAGTTTGATAGTTTTAGAGAGATTTAAAGGTAAAATAAAAAAATTATTTTCTAAATCTTTTTAACACACATTTATTAATTCTAATTTCCCACAAAATTTTAATTAACTTATCCCCACCTAATTGCTTTGAAAAATTCTATTTTCCTGAAATAAATTTTTATCTTTAGCATGTCTATGGTAGTTTAAATTATTGGCACATATATGTATTTATTAAGAAATTATTTATTATGAATTCTAAACTATTGGAGGATGTGATAATAATATTATGTTTTTTATTTAAAAATTAATAAAAAATTATATAATTTGATAAAATAATTAATTAAATTAACAATATGTGTTAATTCTAAATTTTGTGAAGTTTAAAGAGGGGTTTTCAGGTTTTCAAATTACAAAAAATGTAAAAGCTAACCACATCAGAATTATAGAATATATGTACTTAATATTTTATCCTAAGTTTAATTTTAAATTTTATTTTATTTTATACAATTTAGAAGCGATACTCAAAAAACGTTTTTCCCCGGCTTCTTACATGTCAGGTAGTGGCGCGAGTACTTTATTTACTGGCGTCGCCTGCTTGAACAAAAAGGATGTAATGAATAGGGAGGAAACACGCTGGATTTTGGGAGGGAAGAACAGAAAAGGGGAAAACCAAATGAAATTGAAGTGCAAGTGAAACAAAGCAGCATCATTTCTATGGCCAACCTCTCCAGCCTCGTACACGAACTCCGAGAACGCATTGCTGCTTCATCATCCACGCCTAGTTCTTACAACACCGATGACGACGCCTTGGAAGTCAGATTCCGCGCCGTCCTTCCAAATCTTCTTCACGCTTATGTAGTTCCCTCCTCATCTGGTATATTCTTTCTTCATCGCTATTGACCATTTTTGGGTTCCACTGTTTGGTTATCGAGAAAACGGATGAAAACCATTCTTTTTCACAATGCCATAGCCTTTGCTGCTTCACTGGACTAGTTATTTTGGGCATCTCAAGTTTGCATTGACTTTAATGTGATAACTTTTGTTTTTCAGCAAACGAGAGGGAAGTGATTGCCGTAGTGAAGCTGATTTCTCATACCGCAAGGAATTTTCCTGGCGTGTTTTACCATGGCAAGGCAAGCGCTATATTGCCAATTGTTGGTCGGGTATTGCCGTTTTTTGCAGAACCTGCATTCCGGTTAGTCATTTGAGAGACCTTCCTTTTCTTTTCTTTTTATTAAAATTATTTGATTTTACAATGCTTTTTCTGTCAGTGTATAGGTGTCAAACATAAAAAATGTTTTATTGTTTGTATGCCTTTTTCGTTTACTCCTAGTTCTATACATGCCTCCATTTTTATTGGTCCGGCTATCAATGCTGCTTTGGATATGTCAGACTATATGAAATTTGACATAAATTAGTTATTATCCACTTTGTTTTTTTCAGGAACTAAAAACTTGTAAAATAAGCAGAACAGCCCTTCCTTAATGTAATAATATAGCGCTATATGTTATGTTAGCTTCAGTATATTACTGATAAAAGTTCTGTGGAGAAGATTATTGGGTTTTTGACATGCCTATCCTGGGCCTGCATATCATGAAATTTTGTCTTCCCATGTTTTTGATATGGTGGTGACTATTGGTTACAGGAAATTAATTTGAGACTTCTGCTTTTTCTGTTACATTGACAATTGTTTATATTATGTACTTGTATGATTTGCTTATCTTACCTAACTGTTTTCGGTCATTATGTGATAAGATCCCGTCATGGAGTAATTTTTGAAACACTTGGATCCCTTTTATCTTTACTTCGCACTGGAGCCCGAGATGCATACAGACAGTTTTTTGTTGATGCCATGTTAGTAATTGAAGGTAAGAAAGGGGGATGCAGGGAGTGAAATGTCTGCGATATCTTTCATTCTTGTGATCTCTCTCCAAAAAGTCATTGCCAAAATTTATTATTTTCAATGATGACTTTAAGCTGTATTTATGTATGCCTACACAGATATTCAACATGTCGCTTCACTTTGCCTTCACAATGCAAGTGTTGCAAGATCCACTAAGTTAACATTGAAGTGTTTTTGCGAGTCTTTCACTGGAATCTTCAGAGATCCTGATCGTATTGGAGATATCCCAGCACAGAACAAACCAGATGAAGGGTATGGTGTATTGATTGACCTTAGTAGCAAAAAGAGATGGCAACCTTTTGCAACTTGGACTTTAAAGCTTCTCAGTAAATGCCTGACTGAAGGAACACTTTATGTGGAAGGATTGATCAATGCACCTTTTGTTTCTTCCGCATGTTGTCTTTTATGCTATGGAGATGCTGATCTACATATGGTGGGATATTATTACAGCAAAAGTTTAAATATTCATGAGCTGGGTTATGAAAACTAAGTCTTAGTTATTTACATAAATTAATCAAAGTTTTTATTATCATAATTATCTGACAATTATTTTTTTCTGAAAGGCATGTTTTGACTTTGCGCGCATCATTGGAACGGTGACAAACTATGACATAACTCCTTATCAGAATTTAATTCAGTCAATATCTACTATCTTAAGTGTGGACAAGGAGGGGCTTCCTGTGTTCAGGTTTATATACATTTGTTTTTGTTCTTGTTTTGGTTTATATGATTGGACTTTAATAGAAAATTATGGATGCTTCCCTGTCGAATAATTCTATGATAGAAGTTTGCTTCCAAGAAAGAGTAAATTAGTATTTTTACTGCTTTACAACTAACTTTTGAAGATCCTTTGAGGGAAAAAAAATTATGTGGACTAAATAAAGTTAATAAAAGAAAGAGAAAAATGCAAAATACCCCTTTCAACTTTGGGTTAATTAGATTTTGCCCTTTTCGACTTTGAAAATTTGGAAGTCACACTCTTAAACTACATCAAACTTGAAATTAACATCCATCATTGTCTTAATTAATCATTTTATTAAATTATATGATTTTTTTATGAATTTTTTTAAACAAGAATCATGATATTATAATATATTGGTTTATCTCAGCAATTTTTTTGCACATAATTTTTATATTATATAATTAATAAAAAATAGAAATTAAATGAGATATATGGAGTTTTAATTAAATACTTGAAAATGAGTTGTGAAATTATGTGCTAAAAACTGATGAGACAAAGCAACACACTATAATGTTGTGATTGTTGTTTAACTTGTGTAATTTGATAAAATAGTTAGTTAATTTGATAATGAGTGTTAGTTCCAAGTTTTGTATTGTTTAAGAATGTGGTTTCCAAGTTTCCAAAGTTCAAAAAGGCAAAATCCAACTATCCCATAGACGTAGGTTATTTTGCATCTTTCCCTAAAAAAACAATTCAGTTTTTTTTCTGTCTTTTTTTTTTTTTACAACATTAACATGGGACTTACTTGCAGAGACATGGCTTATGATTCATCCATGGGTATTTGCCTCAATGCTCTGTACTCTAGCTGTTCAGAAGAAGTTGTCAAATCAACAGCTGTCGATTTAATAGGTGTATTCCTCCCATCAGTAAGGAAAACTAAAAGCCAGGATCTTAAGGTAAACATACCAGTTCTTGTATTTGCTTTGAAACTGTACTTAGGGAGTTATTCATCTTGGTCTTTTTATTTATAGCAGCTGATATATTTGAGGTGGTCTATTTTTTCAACAGGACTAAACTAAACTGATATTATTTTTCAGGTTGCATTATGTGGTGCGTATGTTAGGATTGCCAAAATTTGTCCCCCTCATATCTGGCAGCCTGAATCTCTCATATCTGCACTCTATCATCCAGAACCATTTTTTTCTTTAGTAGAGTGCTTTCAAGTAGCTCTCTCTACTATGGGTCCAGATTTTGTTGGGGACATAAAATTAAACAATAAGGCTCTGGCAGTGTTAACATCCGAAGGTAACTCAACTAAAAGCATCAAGATAGGACAAAAGAGGCCCAATCAAGATGTGGATAACTCAAAGATCAAACGGCAAAAATTAAATGAAGAAATTGTTGTTTCTGATGCCAGTCTTGGGGGGCAATGCAAATATAGTCATATAATTACTTGTGAAAGAGAAGATTATCCTAACCCTATGAATAAGTCTCTTCTTTCTTTTGTTCACCTATTAAATGCTCCTGACATCAAAGCTAGTTCCCTGAGGCCAGATATCGCATTACCAGCACTTAGCATGCTATCCATTGCCTTCTCAAGTTACCCAGAGACCAATCTGTCCTCCAGCATCTTTCAGCAGATGCTTGCATGGCTTCCTTGGTTAGTTGAACAGGTAGATAGGTTACAGTTGTAAATTTATATTACCTAGTTTATTTCATTTATAATGAATAAAGTTGTCTGTCAATATAGGCAAAACAAGGGAGTTCAATTGCAGTTGATATCTTCGCCTACCTTGAAGGAATTCACAGTATATTGCTTTCACAAAGTAAGCTTTGGTCCTAAGCTTCATTAAAACAATCAATCAAATTCTACTTTCTCTGCTTTGGTTTTTTGTTTGATGTATCAATCAAATTCTTTTAATGTTGGCAGTGGATTTCTCTGAGTTATAGCTGGTAAACTTTTCATGGTAAATAGGCAGTACCTTAAATCCTTTTGTTCTTGAACAAAAGATAGATCATTGTCTTGAAATCAATAATATGTTTAAGAAGTTCTTGTTCAATGTGTATGTTAATACTGAGAATGTTGTTTCTTTTTTCTGGGATGAACTTTTTGCTGTCCATGGGTTATGCTCCCCTTTTTGGTGTATTGGAAGTGATTCTAATGTTTGGAGGAACCCTGAAGAAAGGTTTGGTGTTTCGAGACTGATATCTAGTATGCAGGGTTTTGATAATTTCAGCAGGGAGTGCAGTTTGCAAGATATGCTTTTGGTAAATGTTCAGTTCACTTGGTCTGCATCAAGAGATAACAGGGTGATGTCTTCTCATCTGTACAGATTCTTGATTACTCATGAATGGGATTTGTTTTTCTTTTTGTTCTTCTCTTTCTTTCCAGATTTGATACAAGAGGTACAGTTTGGAATCATTTTCCAATAATTTTGGGGTCATGTAGAATTAAATGGGGTTCAACCCTGTTTTGTTTTGAAAATATGGGGCTCCAACATCATTCCTTTCATAGGAATGTGAAGGAATGGTGGGAGGAGTGTAAGTGTGATTGGTGGGCAGGTTTTGTCTTGATAAAGCAGTTGAAGTTTGTTAAAGAGAAACTTAGAGTGTGGAATAAAGAGGTTTTTGGTGATCTCAGAATTAAGAAGTGTGAGATATTCAAGGAGACATCATCTTTGGAAGTTTTAGCTGGTGAGGATCAGATCATAGGGGATCAACAATTGCCATTATCTTCACTTCAAAAGGAGGTGGATAGTATTTTATAGAAAGAGGAGATTAGTTGGCGACAAAAAGTCAAGATTGAAGTGGGCAACAGAAGGGGATGCTAATTCAGCTTACTTTCATTGGGTTGCTACAGCTAGAAAGCAAAGGAGTATAATTAAAGAGTTGGAGTTGGAAGATGGTCGTATTGTAAGAGACCAAGCTAACGTTGTCTTGGAGATAACTAATTTTTATAAATTGTTATATGAGGAGGTCTTTCATTATCGTTCATTCATTGAGGGATTGGACTGGCATCCTATTGATAATGTTAAAGCTGCCTGGTTGGAAAGACCTTCTGAAGAGGTGGAAATCAAATAGGCAGTTTGGGAGTTGGGTAATGATAAGGCTCTAGGGTTGGATGGTTTTTGTTTTGCATTTCTTTCAAAATTGCTAGGAGATTGTGAAGGGAGATATTATCATAGTTTTTCAAGAGTTCTTGAATGGTGTAATTGGTAGAGCCATGAATTCTACATTTATTACTATAGTCCTGAGAAGAGATTGGTCTGGGAAAGTGAAAAACTTACATCCAATCAGTCTAGTGACAAGTGTTTATAAAATGATCACTAAAGTCCTCTCTTCTAGGCTTTGTAGGGTTCTTAATGATACCATTTCTCAGAATTAATATGCTTTTGTGCCTGGGAGACACATCACAAATTGTTGATGCTGCAGTTATTGCAAACGAGATGGTTGATGACATTTGATGCCATAAAGTTTTAGCTCTCAAATTAGACTATGAGAAAGCCAATGATATGGTAAATTAGGTTTTTTTGGATTAAAAGTGCTGTATAAGGAAGATTTTGGTGTTCGTTGGAGAAAATGGATAATGGGTTGTCTCTATTCAGCAATGTTCTCAGTTATTGTGAATGGAGAACCAAATGAATGGTTCGGAGGGCAGCGTGGTATTAAGCTAGGAGATCCTTTTTCTCCTTTCCTTTTTACTTTAGTTGTGGATGTTCTTAAATCAATGTTACAAAGGGGTATCGACGGTGGTTAGGTAAAAGGTACATTAGTTGGGGATGGTTCTATTGAAGTTTCTTATTTGTTATTTGCTGATGATTCCATCCCTTTTTTTTTATTTTTGTGCCTTGAGATAAAGCTAATTTTGTTAATGCTCTTACTGTGCTACAATTTCTTCGAAAGCATCATTGGTTTGCATATTAATCTTAGTAAGAGTGGTGTGGCTGGGATTGATATTGCTGATAATGTATTGAGAGATTGGTAGATTGTTGCAGGTTGTGGAATATTGGATTGGCACATGATGTATTTGGGTGTACCCTTGGGAGGTAACCCTTGATCAGATTTCTTTTGGGGTCCAGTAATTTGGAAGATTTCTAAACAGCTAGATAATTGGAAAAGTGCTTTCCTCTCTTTTGGAGGAAAAGTAACTCTAATCCATTCTTATCTGTCAAGTGTTCTACTATATTATCTTTCCTTGCTTAAGATTCCAGTAGGGGTGGCGGGGAAAATAGAAAGAACCATGCGAGATTTTTTATGACACAGTACTAGTGACTCTAAAAGGGACCATTTGGTGAGTTGAGATGTTTGTTGTCTGGGAATGGGTAATTTGGTTTCCAAGAATGTTGCTCTACTCCTAAATGGTAGTGGCGATTTCCTATGGAAACAAATTCCTTAAGGCAATGAATGTGATGCTTTGGTTGTGAATAATGTGGCTAACAGAAGTCTCTGAAAATTCATCTCTTGGGTTTATTCATCTGTCATTCCCTTGATTCTTTTCTGTAGGGGGTGAGAATCATTTTTGGTTCTGGGAGTAGCCTCGGTTGGGAGACCCTGCTCTTTTGGTTCATTTTCCATGTTTCTTTCGTCTTTCTTCACTCCATGATTCTGTTATTTCTATTTTTGTTCAATCTAGTACTACTATTTCTCAGAATTTTCATTTCATTTGAAATCTTAATGAAAGAGAGATGTCAGAATTAGTGAATCTTTTGAATTTGTTGGATTCTTTCCATTTTTCTCAAAACCCAATTAGATGTATTTGGTCTCTAGATTCTTCTGGTGTGTTTACTTGTAAATCTTTCTTTAACTTTTTGATTGAAAATCCTTCCCATCTTAATTTTCCTTTTTTTGGACTTCTGGAATACTAAGGTTCTTTCTAAAGTTAAAATTTTTGTTTGGATTGCTATGCTGAATAAAATTAGTATTAATGACATGTCATGGGCGTGCAAACATCATAAAGCTTTACCCTTGGATGTGTTTTATTATGTTCTAAAAATTCAGGGACCAATAGCCGTTTCTTTTTGCATTGTGACATGACTTGGCAGTTATGGAATAACCTTTTTTCCTTATTTGGGATATTGTGGGTTCGCCCAGCTATTTTGGATAGCTTCTTAACTAACAATTAGATACTATGTTTTGGGGAGCAATAAGGAAAAGAGAGCTTTATGGGATGTTGCAAGACTTGCTTTTTTATGGTGCTTTTGGTTGGAAGTGGTGCTTGAATTTTTAAACAGCTTTATCATCCGATAGTGATAGGATGAGATTTAGATTGTTACTTCATCATGGTTTGCTTCGAGGGACAAATTTGACAGATTTGCAAGGAAATTGGAAGTCAATCTTAGATCAGGGATGGGCTGGTTTCTTTAGTATCTTTTAGCTTTTTTTTTCCTCCATCTGTTTGGGGAACTTCTTGTCCTCTTTATTTTGTATCTTTCTCCTTCTCTTAATAAATTTTCTTTTCTATTAAAAAAAATTACCGAGAATGTTGTTATCAAAGTGAGTTAAATGGATAAATACTCGTCACAAGTTTAGGCTTGTTTTTGATGTTGTTTAATTCCGAATGCATTGTTGCTACTGTGGCAGTGTTTCTGGCTTCTTGTTCAGCCTTCTTAGGCTTCTGTCTGTGGTAGCTTCTATTTGATTCTTATGACTTATATCAGTCACTTTTGCTTAATCAAATGCCTCTTTCGCAGAGAATAAAGCATTGCAAGATTTGAATCAAGAAGATGACCTTGTAGTTGTGTTGCTGAAACTTCCCTGGACTCATACACTTTTAGCTACTGATCATCATTGCGCACGGCAAACTAAAGTACTTTCTCTTCAAATTGCCTCCAAGCTGGGTCCAAATTTTAGTTGTGAAGTTCTTCTTGAAGTTTTAGATTTGGGTCTTCATGATGAAGCTGAAGAAGTTAGAACTGAAGCTGTTATTTCTATGCCAGTGATGGTTTTCTGGTCTGGTCTCACTGTTTTATCTCCTGTATTTAGAAGGATGGAGTAAGTATAAACATCAAGTCTTTCTGTGGCCTGGTACATGATTATTATACCTTTGATCCAATTTGTCATTTGGTTAGAGTGAACAGGGGCCTATGATCGAAGATGCAGTTTCTCCTTTATCATATGTTGATTCAATATGCTTCAATTTTCATTTAGCATATAATACAGTTGTGGTCCATATAAACGAGCTTGAGTTAAGTCATACTTGCCAAATGAGTCTCTGATGGCATCTAGAGTTTACTGTTTGCTGGATTGAGATTGAAATTTTTGATGACAAAGCTTCTTTAGTTTTTGCTGTGATTGCTGTTATATAGCCAGTAGTGCGTTTTGGAAAGTCCATTTTCATGCTTACTTCCATTTTATTCTTTGTCCATCTACTTTTGTGTTTTTTTTCTTGTTGTTGTTGTTGTTGTTCCTTTTTTCCTGAAAAGGCTGTCTTGCTTTAATATGGCATGCCATCTACCATGACATCATGGAAGTTTTGGGCCTTGCCTCTATTGGCTGTCATTTGCCACTGAAGATACTGGAGTGCCCTACATTTATACTCATAGCACTTTCTTATTACATAATCTACTTATCAACAAAACCCATTGATTGGGGAACTGTGTTTTATGGCTTTGAGAAATACTGGTGTGGCTACTACTATTAGAAATGCAATTCAATTAATTGCTTTAAATGAATTCCATTAGCAATTGTTAGCTGCTGCAGTTTTTTCCTTTTCTAGTTATTATTGTTATATAGCTCTAGCTTATGCCTTGATTAATGCCAAATTTGCTGTTTCTTTTAGTTTCCATTATGCGTGTATTGTATGGACAGATGTCAAGGTGCCTATGGGCCTATCATTGTGTTGTGATAGTTAACTGTCACAGATGTTGAGTATAAATGTGTTCCTGTTGTCCCTGAATGTTAAGGTGAAAAGTCAATTGTCCTTGTATCTCTCTTTTGTATATAGGAATCCTGGTTCTGCATGATAGTATGATACCTGCATGCTGATTCAAGAATACTGCAGGTGTGCATAAGATGAAAATTACATGTTAGAAGCAAGTTTCATCAACATTTGAACACAAATCTTCAAGTTGTTTACTTTCCTTCATCTAATTTGCAGGTTCTTGACAAGAGATAATCACAAGATCAAGAAATTTGTTCCTATATCTCTTGGGCATTTGTCATGCCTTTATGGATGCAGTAGAGCTGAATCTGGCCTAGAAATGAATAAATGCAAATTATTTGTAAATATGAAGTGTGAAAAAACAATTTGTTGGACAATAGATTGTCTACTGCAAGGTTTCAAGTGTTCAAAATGTGACAGAAATTTTCCCAATTGTGATGAGCAGTATCCTGCTATCATTTGCCCATCTGATATTCATGGTGTAGATGTTAGCGTGGGTTGTAATTTCTATCTGCTACAGTCTTTATTTTTTGAACTTCTTTTTGATGAGTCATCAGAAGATGTGCAGATCTCCTGTGTGGAAATTATTCGGCGTATCCTTGCACATAGTCCTGCTAATATCTTGATCGCAACAAGGTATGATTGGATAAAATGTTTAGAGTTTCTACTGGTTAGCAGGAACAAAGTCCTGAGAGAAGCATTTTGTAGTCAGATCAGTTCTTTTGTGGAGGATCGTATTTTGGATTTGATTTTTACAGGGGACAGTGACACAAGTAAAGAACAAAAATTATTAGCCATAATTAAGCATGCCATGGCATCAGCAATAAGTCCTCTGGTATTAGAGACTCTTATGGAATGTACAGCAGAAATAATGGTTGCTGTTGATATCAATAATCAACTGTTCATGTACTCTCTAATACTCTTGGTTGATCAGCTTGATAGCCCCCATGTCACTGTAAGGATGAATGCCTCAAGGTTAATACACAAGTCTTGCTATTTCCATTTTAAAGGAGGACTTGAGCTGATTCTTTCCAAAATTGTTCATATTCGTGACAAAGTCTTTGATTATCTATCTGAGAGGCTTTCAAACCGTCCAACCTTGGTGAAGGAGTTTGCGGAAGCTGTTTTTGGTGTTGAGACTGAAGAACTTGTTAAGAAAATGATTCCTGTTGTTCTCCCAAAACTTGTAGTGTCCCAGCAGGATAATAGTCAAGCAGTTGACACTTTAAATGAGTTGGCTAAGTGTTTAAACACTGATAAGGTGCCTTTGATAGTTAACTGGCTTCCAAAAGTACTTGCTTTTGCTCTTCATCAAGCAGATGGCCGGGTGTTACATGCTACTGTGCAATTTTACCATGTACAGACTGGTTCTGATAAGCAGGAGTTATTTGCAGCTGCATTACCAGCACTTTTAGATGAACTTGTATGCTTTGTAGACAGTGGCGATTCGAATGATATAAGTAGAAGGTACTTAATTGGTTCTCCGCCCCCACCCTCCTGTGAAATTGGAACTACACAGAACTATCCATTGCCGTGTTTTTGAATTTTAGAAAGAAAAAGAGAGAACAACAGGCAAAAGATAGATAATAAATTTGGACTAAGGCTTGAGCAAATTGTTGTAGCAATTGTCTCAGCCATGCTATATATATATATATTGGAGATAAATCTAATCCCTAAAATTAGCAGCCACAATCCCTAAGAGTTGTCATAACATCCCAAAAATTTGACCAGCATATCTCCTATATTTAACATACATAATGACCAATTCAACAGTGACAAAGTGATTGAGTGTTAAAATGTTTCTTTTACTTCTCTGGTGTGATAAGATCATTTGCATGCCTTCTGCTGGATGTTTGCTCTGCTGCCTGTGACATTTTTTCTATAAAGGGTTTTTTTTTTAATTGCTGGTTTGCATTTATACACTATTTCACTCTTGGTTAGCAAAAACTGCATTGATTTGCTTTGGCAATTGACTTACAAATACTGAACCTGATGCCACTTCTGTAGGCTTCTACCAAAAGGGAGAAGTGATTTATGATGTGGTTTTTTTTATATAGAACAAAATAATTAAAAGTTTTCAAGTGAACGTGTTTTACATTTTTTCTACATAACATTCTAGTATTATTACAGGTTAGCAAGGGTGCCTCAGATGATTAAAGATATTGCTAAAGTTCTGACTGGAGGGGAGGATCTTCCTGGGTTTCTGAGAAATCATTTTGTTGGCCTTCTTAATAGAATAGATAGAAAAATGCTCCATGCTGATGATTTTGTGCTTCAGAGACAAGCATTGAGACGTATTGAGATGCTAATTCGAATGATGGGTTCTCACCTTAGTACTTATGTGCCAAAACTCATGGTTCTCCTCATGCATGCTATAGATAAAGAATTGCTTCAAAAAGAGGGTCTATCTGTCTTGCATTTTTTCATTGAGCAGTTGGCTAAAGTGTCACCATCTAGCATTAAGCATATAATTTCTCAAGTCTTTGCTTCCCTGCTTCCTTTCTTGGAAAGAGACAAAGAAAGTCCTTCAAGACATATGGACAAAGTGGTAAAAATTTTAGAAGAACTGGCACTGAACAACAGGACTATTTTAAAGGAGTGTATGCACGAGTTCCCTCCACTGCCCAGCTTACCTGCTCTGACAGAAGTTAACACAGCAATTGAAGAAGCCCGTGGGTCAATGACTTTGAAGGATCAATTACGAGATGTACTTGATGGTTTAAATCATGAAAACTTGAATGTGAGGTACATGGTAGCATGTGAGCTGCGCAAGCTTCTGAACCTCAGATGGAAGGATGTTACAACTCTTCTCACTGCTGAGGCTGGATCAGACTTGGATGTCTTGAGTTCTTTGATCATGTCCTTGCTAAGAGGATGTGCCGAAGAATCAAGGAATGCTGTTGGGCAGCGGCTGAAATTTGTCTGTGCTGATTGTCTTGGAGCACTTGGTGCTGTTGACCCTGCCAAAGTAAAAGGCTTTTCATGTCGACGTTTCAAAATTCATTGCTCTGATGATGATCTCATATTTGAGTTGATCCACAAGCATTTAGCTCGGGCTTTTAGATCAGCACCTGATACTGTTATTCAAGACTCAGCTGCATTGGCTATACAGGAACTGCTAAAAATTGCTGGTTGCGAGGCATCACTTGATGAGAATGCATCAACTTCTACGTTACAGGCTCAAAAGGATCAAGATATTGGGAATGCAGTTTCTTCTGGGACTAGTAAGTGTGGGATGAATAATAGGGGTCAGAAATTATGGGATCGGTTCTCTAATTATGTGAAAGAGATAATAGCTCCATGCTTAACATCTAGATTTCAGCTTCCTAACGTGAATGACTCAACAGCAGCTGGCCCCATTTACCGCCCATCTATGTCCTTTAGAAGATGGATATTTTTTTGGATTAGGAAACTCTCCGTGCATGCCACTGGATCTCGGGCAAGCATTTTTAATGCTTGTCGAGGCATCGTTCGTCATGATATGCAAACTGCAATATATTTGCTTCCCTACTTAGTCCTTAATGCTGTGTGTCATGGTACTCAAGAGGCACGCCATGGCATAACAGAAGAAATTCTTTCTGTTCTTGATGCTGCTGCATCGGACAACAGTGGGGCTTTAGTTTATGGACTCAGTGGTAGGCACAGTGAAGTTTGTATTCAAGCTGTGTTTACTCTTCTTGATAATCTTGGGCAGTGGGTGGATGATGTCGAACAAGAGCTTGCTCTTTCCCAGTCATCTCAGTCATTAGCTTCTAAGCAACAGAAGTCAAAGGATCAAAGTTCAAATTCTATGAAGGATCAGGATCAACTTCTTGTACAGTGTAAATATGTAGCAGAGCTTCTCTCTGCCATTCCTAAGGTTACTCTTGCTAGAGCTTCCTTCAGGTGTCTGGCTTATGCGAGGTCTTTGATGTACTATGAGTCTTATGTGAGAGAAAAGTCAGGTGCTTTCAACCCTGCTGCTGAGAGGAGTGGTAGCTTTGAGGATGAGGATATTTCACATCTTATGGAAATTTACAGTTGTTTGGATGAGCCAGATGGACTATCTGGCTTGGCATTTCTACGTAAATCTTTGAGTCTACAAGATCAGCTGTTAATAAATAAAAAATCTGGGAACTGGGCTGATGTTTTGACTTCATGTGAGCAGGCTTTGCAGATGGAGCCTACCTCAGTTCAGAGGCATTCAGATGTTCTTGACTGTTTACTGAACATGTGCCACCTTCAGACCATGGTCACTCATGTTGACGGTTTGATTTCTCGGATTCCTCAGTACAAGAAAACATGGTGCATGCAAGGAATACAGGCAGCATGGAGGCTTGGAAGGTGGGATTTGATGGATGAGTACCTTAATGGGGCTGAAGAAGAAGGTTTACTTTGTAGCAGCTCTGAAAGTAATGCTTCATTTGACTTGGATGTTGCAAAGATTCTCCAGGCGATGATGAAGAAAGACCACTTTTCAGTGGCAGAGAAAATTGCTTTGTCAAAGCAGTCACTAATTGCTCGCCTGGCTGCTGCAGGCATGGATTCCTACACAAGGGCTTATCCATTTGTTGTAAAACTTCACTTACTACGAGAGCTGGAGGACTTCCTTTCTCTTCTAGGTGATGAGTCTTTCTTAGAGAAATCATTTCATTTGTGTGATTTTGCTTTCTTGAAAGTGATTGAAAACTGGGAAAACCGACTCAAATTTACACAGTCATCACTTTGGGCTAGGGAGCCACTCTTATCTTTCAGGAGACTGGTTTTCAGTGCTAGTGGTCTTGGGGCTCAAATTGGAAATTGCTGGCTTCAGTATGCAAAGCTTTGTCGCTTGGCTGGTCATTATGAAACAGCTAACAGAGCGATTTTAGAAGCCCAAGCATCTGGTGCACCAAATGTTCACATTGAAAAAGCTAAGCTTCTTTGGAGTACACGGCGGTCTGATGGTGCCATCGCAGAATTACAACAGGTTCTACTGAACATGCCTTCTGAGGTTGTAGGCTCTGCTGCTATATCATCCATTACTAGCCTTTCTCTTGTACCACATAATGCACCAGCAGCACCACCTCGGGTATATGATAGTCAAGCTTTGAATGAGAACAGAGATATAGCAAAGACCCTTCTTCTGTACTCAAGGTGGATTCATTACACTGGGCAGAAACAGAAAGAAGATGTAATAAATCTTTATTCCAGGGCTAGGGATCTGCAGCCCAAATGGGAGAAGGGATTCTTCTACATGGCCAAGTACTGTGATGAAGTGCTTGCTGATGCTAGGAAACGTCAGGAAGATAACTTTGCACTGGGTCCTAGACCCATGGCTGCAGCAACTGCTGTTGTTGGCTCATCAAACTTAAATGCTGAAAAGCATTGGTGGTCATACGTGCCTGATGTGTTGTTATTCTATGCAAAGGGGCTTCACAGGGGGCACAAAAATTTGTTTCAGGCACTGCCAAGGCTGTTAACACTGTGGTTTGACTTTGGGACCATGTATCAAAGAAGTTCATTAAACAACAAGGAGTTAAAGAATGTACAAACAAAGGTGGATAGAGGACTTTACTGTCTTCTGCTTTTTTCTCATCTTTTCTGCATTGGAAGTCTCATTGAGCTCTGCTTTATGCATTAATATTAGTTGCTTTCTTTTATTTACTTTGTTAGGTAATGAGTATCATGAGAGGCTGTTTGAAGGATTTACCAGCATATCAATGGTTGACAGTGTTACCTCAATTGGTTTCAAGAATTTGCCACCAGAATGATGAAATTGTTCGACTGGTTAAGCATATAATTACCTCAGTTCTCCGCCATTACCCACAACAAGGCCTCTGGATTATGGCAGCAGTTTCAAAATCTACTGTTCCTTCAAGGCGGGAAGCAGCAGCAGAAATTATACAGGCAGCACGCAAAGGTTTTGGCCAAGGAAGCAATGAGAACAATATATTTGTTCAATTTGCTAGCCTTATTGATCATCTGATCAAGTTATGCTTCCATCCTGGTCAGTCGAGAGCAAGGACAATTAATATCTCAACTGAATTTAGTGCCCTAAAGAGGATGATGCCACTGGGAATTATTATGCCTAGTCAACAATCTCTTACTGTCAATCTGCCATGTGATGGGGATCCA
Source organism: Sindora glabra (assembly GCA_020226215.1). NCBI lineage: Eukaryota > Viridiplantae > Streptophyta > Magnoliopsida > Fabales > Fabaceae > Sindora > Sindora glabra. Next base: position 108,268,450 of record CM035227.1, on the reverse strand, counting down.
AGTATCTTTTCTGCCACAGATCTCCCTACCATTGCAGGCATTGCTGACGAGGCTGAGATTCTTTCATCTCTTCAGAAACCTAAGAAAGTATGTTGAAATGGTTATTTTGAACACAACCCACCCTGATCAACATATCATAATTAAGTAGGCATGAAATTTACCTGCTGTTTAGATATGGTGGTTGCAGTTTACATTAATAAAAATTGGAAAAAAAAAATCGTAAAGTTAATTATGAAACAGAATAAGCATTCATCCTTAAAATTTAGATATTCTGTTACAAAAATGGATATAACGTCAAGAGTAAATTGCTTGAAAAATATTCTGGAGAAAATTACATTGTTATTGTATATATCCAGCACTTGCATGTTCTGTTACAAAATAGAACATTCACCGGTAGTCTGCCACCTGAGAGGGCAACTGACTGATGGGAGGTGGTGGCAGCTATTAAAAACTGGATGATAGTCAGGGAATTGGCCTGGTGCCAGCATTTTGCAGTCATTGGTCACCAATTAGTAAAGAGTGGCTTTGGACAAAGACCTGGTTAGTTTAGATCCTTGAGATGATGGGTAGCTGCAGAAGTGCTAATCCAGAAGACGGCATCTCTTTTTTGAAGGATAAATTTGCCATTAGTATCTTAAGGGTTTGATTTCATTGATCACAATGCCAAGCTCTGAGAAAGGCTGACATTTCCTATCGAATATAATTGCAGCCTATTTAACAGTGCTGTACCATCCTGCAGGACCTGTGACCTGTCTGTTTACAGAAGGAATGGCCAATTTTTTCTGTATAAATCAATATTAGTTCAAGATATTGTATAGGTCTGAAGAATTTACTTTAAGTAGGTTCTAACTGAATGTCACTCTTATTCTGTCTTGTACATCATTTGGATAAGTATGCTGTAATATGTACCATCTTTGTATTCTATCCAAAAATGATTATGTACCATCCCTGTAATAGATGCTTCTTTGTATTTCAGGTCATTCTACTGGGCAGTGATGGCCTTGAACACCCTTTCCTTTGCAAACCCAAGGATGATCTCCGCAAAGATGCCCGCATGATGGAGTTTACAGCAATGATTAACCAATTGCTATCCAAATATCCTGAAAGTCGTCGAAGGAAGCTCTATATTCGCACATTTGCTGTGATTCCTCTGACAGAGGATTGTGGTATGGTAGAGTGGGTGCCCCACACTCGCGGACTCCGGCAAATTCTTCAAGACATATATATTGCCTGTGGAAAGTTTGATAGGCAGAAAACTAATCCTCAAATCAAACGAATTTATGATCAATGCCAGGGTAAAATGCCAGAAGATGAGATGCTAAAGTGCAAGATCCTTCCAATGTTTCCCCCTATTTTCCACAAGTGGTTCTTGGCTACATTTTCTGAGCCTGCTGCATGGTTCCGGGCCCGGGTTGCTTATGCTCATACTACTGCAGTTTGGTCCATGGTTGGGCACATTGTGGGGCTGGGCGATCGGCATGGTGAAAATATTCTTTTTGATTCAACTACTGGGGACTGTGTTCATGTTGATTTTAGTTGCTTGTTTGACAAAGGCTTGCAGTTGGAGAAACCTGAGCTTGTGCCTTTTAGGCTTACCCAGGTAACATAATGCAAGTAATTGGTTACTAACTTGGTTCTAATGAGACTGATGTATCATTGGCAATGATTAGTATATATCTTATTTTCCACTAATTTTTCCATATTATACACTTATAACATTTTGGAAGGATTTAAATTTGGAAATTTTTGTATCATTACTTAAAGATTAGTACCGTACTTCATTGTTTTCTATTGATTGCTTCTGTTGTCTCTTGTATCTCGAACCTGCATCCTGACACTTGTGGATTCTGTGATGGGACCTACAGAATATGATTGATGGCTTAGGCATTACCGGATATGAGGGCATATTTTTGAGGGTTTGCGAAATTACACTTTCTGTACTGAGGACACACAGGGAAACTCTTATGAGTGTCCTTGAAACTTTCATCCATGATCCTCTTGTGGAGTGGACGAAATCTCACAAATCCAGCGGAGTAGAAGTGCAGAATCCACATGCACAGGTTGGGTAATTCTGTTATATATACGTATATGTACATAAATAAATAAAGTGAAAATCCAAGGGAGATATTGGATTCCTTGTTCATGTTTTTAGAAACAGATTAGGTGAAATTGTTACTCCTATAATTGTTTTTGTTATTGTTAGATATATGTAGGAAGAAAATTTCTTGTGCTCTTTCCAAAAAGCCTGGTTTTATTAAATTTCTAACACCCTTTTATATGAGTTTCTCTTGTGCTTAAGTGTGGACTTAGAATAAACCTATACTGTCTTAGGGTTAGAACTAAGCTTTAATTAGAAAATGGGGGCTGTAGGAAATGAATCCTTGACCCTAATTCTTTATTTATAGAGGTAATAAGACCCTAAAAAACGCTGATACCGTGTATTTTGAGTTCACAAGTAAATGCAATATTTTCCTGATTATTTAACAGTTATTAATATTATTATAAACATGATCAGCGGGCCATAAGTAATATTGAGGCAAGGTTACAAGGAGTGGTTGTTGGTGTTGGGGCTGCGCCATCGTTGCCTCTTGCTGTAGAAGGTCAAGCTCGTCGACTAATTGCTGAAGCAGTCTCTCACAAGAATCTGGGGAAGATGTATATATGGTGGATGCCATGGTTTTAGAGACTTGAATGATTGAGTAGTTATTTCCTTTGTAAGTTGGAAAGGTACGTCCACTTCTGTTTCATCTTTCCCTTCAGTCACATTCTTGATTGTCCATTTTTTTCTACACTGATTATATACAGAGTGGTGATAAATGACATTGGTGCAAGATCAATTAGTGAGGGTCCTTACCTTTAGTTGATTGCTTCAGTGTAAATGATATGTTTTATTGTATACTATGGATGGTGTATCAGGTTATAGTTTGATGCAGTTATTCAAGTAACACGAATGATATATCATCTTGCATTCGTCTATAAATCGAACATACTTAGTGCCAAATTAATCTTAAGGGTTGTTCTGACTGTAGGATTGGTATTATCACAATTTAAGGAGAAACATGATGGTTGCTCAGATCCGCTGTCAACCAAGGCCATCACTTTGGATAACATAACAGGTGGATTTTATTTTGTTTGTTGCGCAAGAGGACGTTCTTGCCTCGGTTCATGACACTACTACGTAGGAATTGAAAACTGGAATTAACAGCAACAAATGTCCTGGATGAAAAACAAGCAAGGAAAGAGCGGGAATAGTTGCATGTTTTTGGGTGAAAAACAATGGTTAAATGAAGCCGGGAACATCACAGTTTTAATGTACAAAGCTGCATTGAAATCTTGATTCAGGTGCTTGGTTACGTACAGAAATTGATGAGACAGGAACACGGGATGCAGGGACTTGACCTCATTATGGGGGCTGAGCCCAGAATGTAGCTTCTGTTGGGTAAGGAATTGAGGCAGAGCTTGACGCCGTGGTCACTGCTGAAGCTGCTCTGTCAATAGATCCTGTAAATACCAAATAGCAGGCTTGTTTTGTTGTACTAATGCCTTAGTTACTCATTTGTTCATCCTTTAGAGTAGATTCTAACATCTACCTCTAATGTCAATTTTGTAATGTTAATATCTCAATATTACATCACGTATAATAGTAACTTTTTCTTTGTGCCCCAGTATTTTCTGCATTGCCATATTGTAGGATGGGATAACTAAGTTTGCTATTTAACCTTTTTAATTATAAAGTGTAGTATACTGAAATGATTAAGCACGCCATAACGTGTGTTGAAGTGATGTAAGGTACAAAAATTTCCTGTTTGATTAAGTAATTTTTGCCAATCCACCCTCAAGAACAGCCGAGTAATTGTAGTTAAATAATGCTCGGTCACAAACACCTTAGAAATTATCTTGGTGAAGACATTAAATTCGAGCAGGGGAAATTAGGTCACTTACTTATCGTCCTTCAGGTAATGGCTAATTCTACAAGCCCTAATCGTCGTCTCGTCGTGCTGGCTTCCTCAAGCAAGATAGCCAGTCTTTTACAGCTCTACCTTTGGCAACAAAACAGCCATTGTTCTTCCGATCAATTCTCAGTGGACTTCTCGTCTTCATCATCATCTCTTTAACCAAGTCTTTAACGGGTGATTCTCCTCTTACATTGCTATGCTTTCCTGACCCACAAACGACAACTACTTCCGCTGGTATTTCATAATTGGAGTTGTTGATCCTTAGTTGCATCTGCTCCAACCAAAGTAACAATATTACATATGATGAGCCTAAATGCAATCCATGTAAGTCCAACTTTGCCTCTGAAGGATCCCACACCATTAACTCCTCTAAAATTGATGATGATTCAACCAACTCGCGAACCACCATAGCCTCATCTCCTTCCAATCCAGCATTCAACAACTCTTCCATGGACACTGGAAAACCATTTGAATTTAGCAACTTTGTCATGATCGTCGGACATGAATTTAAAACGGCATTATAAGTCCTAACCGAGAAGGGAATCCCCAAGTTCTTCATTTTCTGGAGCCAGGAAACCATGTTCTTGTGCTCCCCATGAATTCCATATGTCGAAAGAACCATATTTGAACAAACTGTATCAATAACAAACTCTTCTTTCTCCATTTGATCCACAATTCTTTGCATATCCTCAAACAACCCCAATCTTCCATAACCGTACATAATGGACCTCAATTCAAATGCCGATGGTTCAATTCCTTCATCAATTCTCATATTTTCAACCAAATCCTCTGCCTCACGAGGCCTGTCCATTGCACATAAACCGCTAACCATATGTTCATAAACCCGACGCTTAATATAAACAGAAGAAGTGCCGTGAAGAAGGTGGATCAGGTAAGAAAAAGCAATCTCAAAACCTCTTTCTGAACCTCGCTTGGAGCAAGACTCCGACAATTTACAGTAGAAAAGAGCAAGTTCACGCTTACGAGATTCTAATTTGGAAGTGGCTTCAGCAACCAGTGTTTGCGATTCTTCAAATCGTTCCTGTTTATCGAGCAATGCAGCCAGCTCCGCCACAATGTTAGGGTTCCAATTAAACCAAGATGCTTCGCTGATTCTCGCATAAAGCTGAAAATAAGAGAATTGTCCATTAAATTGATTCAGAAACAGATAGACAAACGAAGAATGGGATGAAAAATGTGAATGGATGAACTTACAGGAAGAGCGAAAGAGGAGAGTTGACGTTGGGTGGTAGCCGGAGAGAGGAGATGGGAGAGGGTGCTGAGGGCGACGGATTTTGGAGAACTTTCCACGAATTTTCGTATTAAATTTTTGGTAGCAATGGCGTCTGCGGCAGTGGCGAGCTTTGTTAGAAAACGCCGACCATGTTTGGTTAGGGTGCATTTGACACCAGGTTGTGGGTTAGGCGGTTGGTTCCGCGAAGGCGCCGGCGGACAGAGTCGAGGGCTGCTTAACATCTTGGATCCCTTTTCGATTTGGTTACAAGCTTAATTAGCCCGATTCTGTTCGCTTCATGCAAGTTTCTTAGCTTTACTCACCTCAATGTCTTCAAACGATTTGTACGTCGCCGCCTTGGAGCTCCCTTCCACTTCCTTCAACACCTTGGCAGCATCTCTCATCGGCAATCCAGAAGTAGCCCCCTTCAGCACCGCAGCAGTGAGTTGTATTTCTCACAGATCTGATTCGAAGCTCAGCCAACGTTCGAACATCTTCTGAACACTGATTGTTCAAAAATTTCACTCTTCAAGCAAAATAAAGTGCAAAAACAATAAACTTCAGGGACTTCAATGCAAATCAGTTACATTCTCATAATCATCATCAATAATCAATCAATTTATAAAAAAACTATAAATACTTATTAGGAAAGGCTACAGTAGTCCTAGTAGTCTTAGGGGTTTCTAAATTCTGGGTATATGGCACAATCTCATCCAATATGAGATTGCTAAAGATTTAAGTAATTTTATTCAATGGATGAGATTGTGCCACATTACCCAGGGTTTAGAAACTCTTGGGGTACCTTAGAATTTCTCATACTTATTTAGACGAATTTTCATAATATACTTTTCATTTATTTATTATAATTATTAATTAAAAATAATTACCAATAATTAATATTTTAATAAAAAAATTCCTCTTGAATTATTATATTCTATTTATCATTCTAATTTAATTTTTATAACATTATATTGATACGAATTTCTACCATTACATCATTTCATTTAATTCGATTCATCAATTACTTCTTATGTGTTTGTTATTAGTTTTTTTTCTTTCCACTAGTAGATGAGTCTTTATATTTTTTCAATCATTTTTCAAGTGTATCATTAGTGTTTTATAACAATTTCTATTTGTTTATGTTAATTCATGCGATGAATCTTTTATTTATTATTGGTTTCATGTTTTCCATGTTGTTATATCATGAGAAAATTACGATTCATCTACATGAAATTTCATCTTTCTTTTTATTTTACCCACCCATAATGTCAAGAATTGTAAATTATCCGCTTATGCTTTTAAATCATTAATACTTTGTTCATTTTAGTTATTTCCCATCCAAAAAATTTAATAAAAATTAAAATAATATTATTTTAATTATCATCTACTTCACATATCTTGAATTACTAACTTAGAATATATCTTGAATATATAGTATTTCATTTCTTAATCTCATTTATTCAAATATTATCATACAAAAAGAATATACTTACTCTTCAAGATTAAGTTATGATCACGAGTTAAGTTTGAATTTTATAACTTTCTAGTAAAATTTATAGGTTTGTGTTGCTAATGATATATCATTGAATTTGTATGCTTCCAAAATTGTAAAATTGTTGTATATGAAAATTTTGACATGGGCATTCAAAAATATCATATTAGCTTTTTGAAAGTTTTATTTTTGGAATTAGTTGAATTACCATCATTGATTTTATAAAAAGGTATTATTAATTAATCATTTATAATTATATATTATATAGATATTTGTAAGTGACATGGTAAGTGTCACGGGCTGGCGGCTCTCCAACCGAAACTGTGCGACGCATGCTTGCCACTCTTAGCTAACATGCCAGTCTTCCAATATTAAACCCTCGTTTAGCATGCTTGGGTAAAGATAACGGGACATCACAAGTCCACAAGCCAATATTGTATGTCGCCGAAGCGCTTGCACATACCGGACCGCAGGATCCTTCCACACAGGAAGCTTCCGTGCACTACGGACAGTAAGGGACAAATGAATAGGGAGAGGGACACTCCGTTCGCTTGATTTATGCCTCATTCCATAGCTTTAAGTGTGCAGAGGATGCCCATAAGCTAACACACTCCGTCCCTAATTCAGTGTCCAGGTACCCAGCAGGCCCTTGGAGTACTCCACCCCCTTAAAGAGCATTTTAAGCAAAAGGCTTCTTGTAGGAAGATGACATACTTTTTTTGAATTGTCATAAGTCTTTTTCGCCATGCTCTGGGTGTCTGATCGTCACGAAAATCAGCTGACACGAAGATAAAAATGCGAGGATTTCAAATATGGTCTCGTTGAATCCCGTCGGATTCACGAATCTTTCGAAATGATCAAAATATCCCTAAACTTGGGAAAATAAAAAAAAATAGTATAGAAGCCAGATTGATCCCATATTTCAGTCACAGAACCCTCATAACATGTTAGATTTTTCCACTAGGTCTCGTCTTAATCCAAGTAGGTTTGCCTATCGAACTGTCATAACTACCAGCTTGTGACATTCTCCCCCACTTCAAATGTCAATGCCCTTATTAATGCGTTAATCTGACACAACTTCGGTTTTCAACCTACTCCACTGAGTTACTCCCTCGATCGTATCAAAGCTTGTCTCTTTGAGCGTTATGAAATATTTCCCCCATCTTAAAGTTGGGTTGTCTGTTGCCTCCGCAACATAGGTACTTGGCAAAATGCATCCTACGCAAAATCATTCGAAGGGTTACCTCTGTAGTCACCTTTCAAAGTGTCCCGACACTCTCTCTAATGCCACTATCCCACATAGCTCTTCCGAACTTGTTACCTCCATAACTTATTCGATGGGTAGTTGCCTCCACAACTAGCACTCACTGCCTTTGCAGATTGCACAATACGCCACCTCCGCGGCTTAAGTGTGTGCCAACTCTATGGCTCATGACAAATGCTTAGTACTTTGAATCACCTACTAACAGGTATCTTGCACTAAGTGTCTCATACACCCGTACAAGAGACAAGACTTACGTTAGATCGATGCAGAGAGGGCGATCCTCGCTCCCCAGCCGCTCGTTTGCATTTTGGTCGATTCATTGCACTAGGCAATGCCAATTGCACACCCAATCGGATCCTTTGATCCTTTCTGGATCAATGCCCCCTGGCATATCACCGGTCATCATAGTTTACCTTTGGAATTTGATGCCTACTAGCATCGCGATCCTCACGACCACTCCTTGGTTGCATCCTCCGACGATTTCATGAGCGCATCCTCTGATGGCTCCCCCACTTCAACTCATAGAAGGGGGTTGAGCATAGAGCACCATCCACTCTAACTCCCACACAATATTGATTCCTCTGAATCTTTGCTAAGCCCTTCGACTATGATGCCCCACCGAGCATTCGGATGATCCCTTCGAACCTCCTTGACATGATTTTGGATTACTCGCTCTGGAATAATCCGCTTATGCCCTTCAACTGTGGTCACGCCCTCTGGCACGACCGATGGCTTCACCCTCCGGTTCCACCAATCCCTCAAGCAGTCAAGCTCTCTAACAAGACCTAGGCTTCTCCCACCAGATTAGCGGCCAATTCCCTCATCCCTTTGGATGGTAGGGTTACATCCCTTGATGCCACTACTATGAATGAGCGCATAACCAATGTCCCGCGCACAATTGACAAGCAAGATAGCCCACTTGGCATAAATGTTTGGGCCCTTCATACAAATCCTTGATCATTGTATGTACCATTCCCTGACCTACTGGCTTCTCAGGATGATCCAATCTCTTGCACCCTCTGGTCAAGTTTTTGGCAATGACACTACTGAGTTTGAAAGAATGATAGCTTTACACATACCATATATTAAGGGACAAGCCGCATTTAAACTAATTATGCCTACTCGATCTTGGCCCTCTGGTGTAAACCGGGCTCTGATACCATCTGTCATGGGCCGACGGTTCTCTAACTGAAACCTTATGGCGCATGCTTGCCACTCTTGGCCAATATACCAGCCTTCTAACATTAAACCCTCGTTTGGCATGCTCGGGTAAAGATAACAGGACATCACAAGTCCACAAGCCAATATCGTATGTCGTCGAAGCACCCGCGCATATCGGACTGCAGGATCCTTCCACATAGGGAGCCTCCATGCATTACGGACCGTAAGGGACAAATGAATAGATAGAGGGACACTCTATTCGCTTAGTTTATGCCTCATTCCATATCTTTGAGTATTAGGGGGATGCCCATAAGCTAACACACTTCGTCCTTAGCTCAGTGTCCAGGCGCCCCACAGGCCTTTGGAGCACTCCACCCCCTTAAAGAGTATTTTGAGCAAAAGGCCTTCCGCAGAAAAATGACATACTTTTTTCAAGTTGTCATAAGTACTTTTCGCCATGTTTCGAGTGTCCTATCGTCACGAAAACTAGTCGACACGAAGATAAAAATGCGAGGATTCCAAATATCGTCTCGTTGAACCTCACCGGATTCACGAACCTTCCAAAATGATCAAAATACCCTCAAATTTGAAAAAATCAGAAAAAATAGTATGTAAGCTGGATTGATCCCAAATTTCAGCCACATGACCCTCATAACATGTTGGATTTTTTCACCAGGTATCGTCTTAATCCAAATAGGTTTGTCTGTCGAACTGTCACAACTATCAACTTGTGACATAAGTCTTATACTCAGATTCACCTTTACCCATAAAGATGGATTCAACTTAAGGGTTGGTAAACCTTTTTTGCCACTGATTTTTGTATGGTCAAATGACAATGGATTTGTCACATAATTAAAATTAAATTAAGACAAAAACTTAGTTTTGCAGTTGATGAAAGTTAGTTTCCTAAAATGGAGATGGATCTATAAATCCTACTGTTATGGAAGATAGGTAAAATGAGACAAATATAATACAATCCTACTTCATAGACTAAGCTAAAGAAATCATAGAAACCAAAACAATCAAGACTACTAGGAAGTTATAGATATATTCTATCTTCTGTTTTTTTTTTCCTTCTCTAAAATGAAATTTAAATAAAAGAGAATAATAAATGTAATATTATGTATTTAAGATATATTTTAATCTGTAATTCAAGATATGTGAAGCAGATAATAATTAAAATGGCATTATTTTGATCTCTATTGATTTTTTTGGATGGAAAATGATTAAGATGGATAAAGTGTCAATGATTTAAAAGTACAAATAATTAATTTATAACTCTTCACATTATAGTAAATAAAGAGAAAAAAGGATGAAATTTTACGTGAATAAATTGTAATTTTCCCGTATATTGTTTACCCGTAACATCTCAAAAATTAACAAGTGACCGGTTCCGGTCACTGGTGTCGCCACCAGATTCAACTAACAACCGGGGTGAACTTGCCGGGAAAGTACTGGGGCATGAAAGTTTTTAACTTTACGGCTTGCCGTCTCTTGTTTTGCAGTTACATCAGCCGTGAACTACGATTCATTCCCTTTTTTTTCCTTTTTTTGTCCTTTACAGCTTGCCATTGTTTTGACGGAAACTATGTAATTCCCAATTTTAATTATTTTAGTTCACTCTGCTTGCCAGTTGCAGTCATGGTGAAAGCGGCAAAATGGCAAACCAACTAGCCTGACCATTCCACTACAACAATGTCGAGCTTTTATGGCGCAGTAAATAGGCTGAGGAATATATCTAAAGTTCATGTTTTTCAAATCGCGTTACGTATCGTCAACTATGACTCTGCGATTCCTTCTTATCGTGGCTTAGCTTATGTATCCAAGAGCTTTTCTCAGACACCGAAGTTATATGAATTAAACAAAAACATATCCCACTTAATTCGGTCTGGTAGACTAAGTGAAGCGAGGGCGGTATTCGATTTCATGAAGGATCGAAATACCGTTACTTGGAACTCTATGATCACTGGGTATGTTCAACGCAGAGAGATTGTAAAGGCGCGTAAGATGTTCGATGAAATGCCTGAGAGGGACATTGTATCCTGGAATTTGATGATATTGGGTTACATGTCATGCCATGGGAGTAGGTATGTTGATGAAGGAAGATATTTGTTTGATCAAATGCCGAAGAGAGATTGTGTTTCTTGGAACACTATGATCAGCGGGTATGCTAAAAATAGGAGGATGGAAGAGGCTTTGAAGATTTTCAACAACATGCCTGAACGGAATGTTGTATCATGGAATGCTATAATAAATGGTTTTTTATTAAACGGTGATGTAGTTCAAGCAATTGTCTATTTCCAGAAAATGCCCGAGCGTGACTCAGCTTCTCTTAGCGGACTTATATCAGGATTGGTTCAAAATGGAGAATTAAATGTAGCTGCTAGAATTCTTCTTGAATATCGGAAACAAGATGATTGTAAAGAAGATATAGTGCACGCTTATAACACTCTAATTGCTGGATATGGCCAAAGAGGACAAGTGGAAGAAGCACGGCATCTTTTTGATCAAATCCCAGCTTATCAGGATCAAACAAAAGAGGTTAATGGGAGGTTTAAGCGAAATGTGGTCTCATGGAATTCCATGATGATGTGCTACGTGAAAGATGGAGATATTTTCTCCGCTAGGGAACTCTTTGATCAAATGGTAGAGCGAGATAGTTGTTCATGGAACACTATAATCAGTGGCTATATTCAAATGTCAAAAATGAAAGAGGCTTCAGACCTTTTCAGTAAAATGCCAAATCCTGATACACTTTCTTGGAATTCAATGATATCTGGGTTTGCACAGGTTAGTGACTTAAAACTTGCAAAGGGGTTCTTTGAGAGGATGCCCCATAAAAGCCTGATCTCATGGAACTCAATAATAGCTGGTTATGAGAAAAACGAGGACTACAAGGGGGCTGTTATGCTCTTCTCTCAGATGCAACTGGAAGGAGAGAAACCCGATAGACACACGTTGTCTTCGGTCCTCAGTGTGTGTACTGGGTTGTTGGATCTTTACCTTGGTAAGCAAATACATCAGCTCATCATCAAGATCGTTCTTCCAGATGTGCCAATAAATAATTCACTTATTACCATGTACTCAAGGTGTGGGGCAATCCTTGAGGCCCGCACTGTCTTTGATGAGATGAAACTTTATAAAGATGTGATTACTTGGAATGCAATGATTGGAGGTTATGCATCTCATGGCTTTGCTGCTGAGGCTCTAGAACTTTTCAAAGTGATGAAGAGACTTAAAGTGCAGCCCACTTATATAACATTTATATCAGTTTTGCATGCATGTGCCCATGCAGGACTAGTTAAAGAAGGCAGGAGGCAATTTAATTCTATGGTTAATGACTTTGGTATTGAACCGCAAGTTGAGCACTTTGCCTCCCTTGTTGACTTAGTGGGTCGTGATGGGCAGCTTCAGGAAGCTATTGATTTGATAAGCAACATGCCATTTAAACCAGATAAGGCTGTTTGGGGTGCATTACTAGGTGCTTGTAGAGTGCATAATAATGTAGAGTTGGCCCAATTAGCAGCTGAAGCTTTGATCAGGCTTGAACCAGAAAGCTCAGCTCCTTATGTGTTGTTGTATAATATGTATGCTGATTTAGGTCAATGGGACGATGCTGAAAAAGTGAGAGTGGAAATGGAAAGAAAGAAAATCAAGAAGCAAACAGGGTATAGTTGGGTAGATTCTTCTAGTTGTTAATACAAATTTTGCAGTCATAGCGTGACAGGGTTCCAAATGTTTGCTTTGTCAGAAGTGCTGGTGTTCAACCATATTATTATAAGATAGGAAAAATTGGATTGAGTGTACAACGACGATAGTGGAGATGTCATTGCACTGACATGCGGTGTGTGGAATGTCTTCTGGAAAATTGTCTTGGATAATCAAGGGTGAAAAATTTCTGCTCTTGCAAGTTGTTTACTTCTGTGATAGACGTTGTATATTTTCTCCTGTTCCTTCAAATAGGTGTATTTATTATCCTTTGCATCAGAAATGGGTCATTGACATCATTGGGTGGCTGGAAGATTGGAATCCCTAGATTGAATTTTCGAGAGTTGAGCTTGTTTGATTAGCATAGAAATTGGGCAGCAATTTTGTATTAATTTTTTAAAATTCCTTATCCTCTCCTATTGTTTTCTTTTTCCTACCTATAAAATTTTCTTTTTCTATTAAATTTTTTTTATCAACTGCTGCTTTTGTGAGCTTCTACTCGGTAGATTTTGCTTAATGAGATATACGAGTATTATTAAATTGAAGTTTCCTATGGTACAAAATATAGTTCGTTTATGGTATACAATAAGATTTGTGATGACAAATGATTGACACACGCAATTCCTTGTTCATGTGATAAAATGAGTAAAAAATGTAGCTGGTTACAACTCAAAGCAAACATTTTAAAAATTTGGTCCCTGAGGAACCCAAGAATCAAAACTGAGTCCAACATTGTACGACAGTCTGATTTGTAGGAAAAAAATCCACTTTCAACTGATTTTGAAAAATGAATCCTAGTAGGTTTTGTGATAGAGGTATCCATTGGTTAACCAGCTGAGTTTGGCAAAGGACAAATGAAAGTGTGGATACAATTATAAATTGGAACTGAACTTTGCTATTTGTCTGATTTTGGAAGCTGAAGGCAGCCAAAGGACAATCTACACCATCAGGGGATTCTCCACCTTCTCTTAACAAGAATTTGCTGTCTTTTGAGTGGGATACTTTGGAGGAGGTTCTTACTATAGAAGATGAAGGTTATTCTGCAACACTTGTTGAAAACATCTTTCATTCAATTATTTATTAATTTACATTTTAGTGATGCTCATTTCATGGTTGTCATCCTTATACAAAACATATTGGACTTTAAAAGATTCCTTTGTGTTAGTTCTACTACTTATCATATATTTAGTATTAGATAGAAGTTTTGATTCTGCCTACAGTGTCTGCTTCTGAAATTGAGGAGGAACACAAGTATTCAGGTAGAATTAGGCCCGATGGTGTTGTAATACGAAGTCAAAAGGTCTATGTCTATGCATCTCGAGATAGCTGTATTATTTCATTAATCTCCAATATGATGGTACATTTTTTTACTAATCTCCAGGATGTTGGTGTTTGCTATGCATTTATTGAATTTGAAGACACGACTGGTGTTCATACAAATGCAGGTGGTAAACTATTGTAGGTTTCAGATGCAATATAGGTTTTGGGTGGGAGATTGTGAATTTGTCTCCTTTCTTTGTAGCCACTGGTAAACATTCAGACTATCTTGTGCAAATTATCTCTCCTCAATATTTGTATGTTTAACTATTCAACATTTGTACCACAGATCAGATTTTGCGTCAATCATGTTGATGTTTAATTGTTACCATAGGATGATTGTTTACAAGTATTTAAAGAGTTTGAGTAACTTCTATTTTCCCAATATTCATTTTAAAGAAAAGGTTGAAACGCTTTGTATTGATTTCAGTTTTAGTCTTTTCAGGACCGTGTGTGTGTGTGTGTGTGTGTAGATAATTTTAATTTCATGCAGAACTACTATATCACATTTCGCAAATAGAAATATATCTTCATCATTTTCAAGATGCTTCATGTACTTCAAGGATGGTGCAGGGAAAAATTGATCTACAAAACATAAGGTAATGCCTTTTAATTCTTAAATCCTCATGCCTGTTGTTGTTCTTCAGGTAGAATCTCTACAACTGTAATACTCTCCTGAAATTTTAGCTGTAACCCCAATAAAATTCTATTGAAGTTATAGTTGATTTGCGGTTGCTCGTTGAAGAATAATGCTGGGAATTAGTGATGAATTACGAGATCGTATCAATTCACAATTCAAAGCATCTTTGTTTATGAGTTGAGGGCTGTATTCTCATTGATGTCTTTTTGCAAAATAGAGGCTTGGCTGTTATGAAGAAAATAAAAAACCAGTAATTGTCATTGTGGCTTGGCTGATAATGGTTTCAAAGACCATCTAACATTACTTACGTAGGCTCTTTATGTGTTAATGCTTTAAAAGCCTTAATATCTGCAACTCGTATACTCAATTGCGTTATAAATGCTTTCATCTCTATGATCTTCTGGTTTCTGATAATTTAAGAATTGTATAGCAATTGCTTTATTTAACAAGGTATTGAATTACGGTTTTCATTTTATACAGCTTTTCTCTTTAGCTTGGACACTTTATTTTAAATAGTTGTATGATATGTGCATATACTAAGACCTTGCCAAGTCTATATCCATTCTTTGGTTTCTTCTATACCATTTTTAGTCATTTTGCCACCCAAATATTAAAAACATAAGTCGTTCTGTTTATTCACTCATATTCCCCATGTCTGTGTATAAATACTCTTTGTCCGAGGCATGCTCATCCAACTTCAAAGCACTGAGGCCACTTCTAGTTCTAACAACTAAATTATATGATGTTATAGCACCAGCATTAAAATTATAAGATAATTGTTAATTTTATTATTCATTTATCAGTTTTGTTTTATAGTGATTATGTATATTAAAAAAATTAATTTTTTAATTTTCAAGATATTAAAAATTGTGATAATTAATAATTATTCTTTATTTATTAAATATGACTAATGAAACATAGTATAATTGAAGGATATAAGATTTTTAGCAGCACCTGGGACAATCAACCTCCCAGGATGCATACAAACCAAAACTTCTCGGCATAAGCAACGCGCGTCCATACAAAATCAAGGAGTAGGGGCCTAGACTACTTTCGCAAAAATCTCTAAGCATCTCAACACAAAACGAGAAAATTGGAAGAATATTATAAACGGGAGATCTAAATGGAAAAAAAAAGATGCAAATTACACTCGTTTCCCTTAAGATTTAATTTAATTATATTCATATTTATTTCATTTTCAAAATTAAGGAGACACGGATTGCACCAACAAATTTTAGATTGAGAAGAAAAAATGACAACAAACA
Source organism: Sindora glabra (assembly GCA_020226215.1). Lineage (NCBI taxonomy): Eukaryota > Viridiplantae > Streptophyta > Magnoliopsida > Fabales > Fabaceae > Sindora > Sindora glabra. The sequence continues at coordinate 108,252,413 of CM035227.1, read as the reverse complement.
TCAACCTATTTTGCTGGTCGATAATTCCTCTGTTGCACCTCGGTAAAAAATTTGTAAGTTTTTATAAGAATTTAACATGAAAAAGATTTAAATTTAATTCACTATCTATATAAATTAATTTTACATAGTTAATAAAACATTATTAAAGTTTTTTATTTTTATTAAAAATTTTAATTATTATTTGCTTTTTAATAATATATCTTCTTTTCATTCATTAATAGTGTAGTACATTTTATATTGATAATAGATTAAATATAAACTCATATGAAAATTATCAAAGTTGTAAATTTGTATATAAAATTATATAATCTTATACATATTTTATATACAATAACTACATAAAAAATTACTATTTCATTTATATTAAGCATTTCTTAAAATTTTTTATATTTTATAAAATTATTTTTATTCTTTTTCAAATGTCATTTAAGATTAATATATAAAGATTAAAATAGATAATAAATAATTTTAATGTTAAGAGAGATGAGTTATAATTTATTAATATATCTTCTATTAAAAATCAATTAACAAGTAAAGTTGTTGAATATTCATTTAAATATTAAGAGTAATATTTGAAAGAAAATAATAATATAATTTTAATTTCTTAAAATACAATTAGGAATAAAAACTTTTCTTTGAGTAATAAAAACGTTAAAAGGTAGAATTTGTACCAATAATTACCGAATTTTTGCAAACACAAATCCAAGCATAACCCTTGAAGAACTCTACCTCTGCCTTTTTGTCATTTTCCTTAAGGTTCATAGGGTCATGATATTATTTTTAGGTAGTGTTTGGTTCATAAAATATTGTTAACATTTCCAAGAATGTTTTATGGAAATATTATATTCTCATATTTGATTCAAGATTTAAAAAAAAAATACTTAGGTATGTCACATTCTTGTATTTTAGTCTAACTTTCTCCCAAAATATTCTCATGGGCGAGGTGAGAATCTTAGATTCTTATGGGATGGGAACACTGATATTAAAATAAAAGGATAAAAATATCCTTCCATTTAATTCTTTTTCTTATTTATCATTTTGTCAAATAATTTTTAATTTAAACTAAAAAATAATTATTACTCTATTTTTAAAATATTTTTTATTATTAAGAAATACAATAATATTAATTTTTTAACTATAATTTCTTTTGTATTATTGTTTCTAATGTTTGGAAGATCATTTTACTATAATTATATATACATATGAGTTTTTTCATTAAAAATAATACAAAAGGCATAGAGTTTCTTTTAAAAAAAGGCATATTTATATATATAAATATAAAATAATAATATTTTTATATTAGAGAAAAATTATAATATAAAATTTAATATTAGTATGAAATATAATTGTAAAAATGATTTAACTATAAAAATTTATAATTTTATAAAAAAATCAAGCATATTTAATATTATGATAATAACTTAAATAAATTATGCTCACTTCATTTTAAAAATTGATTTAATAATAATACTAATAATTATAATAATAAAATATAAAATATTAAAAATAATAAAGTATAACATATAAAAATATAATACATTAAATATTAAAATATGATAAAGTGTAAAATATTTTTATATATATTTTAATGAATTTTTAGATGTTAAATATTAAAATTTAATTTATTAGGTGTTAAATTTTTTTTATTATTTATGTAGTTTTAAATAAAAATATGATTTACTTATTATATTTTATGATAAAAAATTTGATAAAGCTATTTTCGAAACAATATCACGATTCCCAAGAATATGAAATATGAACCAAATATAGTAATATAATATATTTAAGAATCTAATAAAATATTTTTAAGAAAATTTATACTAAATCAAATATAAAAATTTCACATTCCTATTAATTAAATTTCTAAGAATGTACACTTTTCTGAGAATATAAGATTTCACGAATCAAACGTAATCTTAGGAAAAATTGCAAATAATTTCCTACAATTATGGGATTATTTGATTTTACCCTCTTAAATTATGAAAACTTAAATTTTATCCTTTATAACTATATAAAACTCAAAATTTATTCCTAATATTACCAAGTTAATATAATTTGTTAATAAAATTATCACTATCATATTTCATTTATTAATAATTAAAAATCGCTACTATATTCACTAATTTTTTTTAAAAAAATTTCCTTACTATGGTTATGGATCACCACTGAGGATAATCGCATTAGTTTATAACTGTTGTTAAGCGTTACAGTTATTAACTTAATAATGGTGTGAGTAAAATTCAAGTTTTATATAATTATAGGGTGTAAAATTTAAATTTTTATAATTAATGGAATAAAATCTAATAATTCATAATTAAAGGGGATTATTTACAATTTTCTCTTATTCTTATGGTTGGCAATTTTTCTCTGATGAAAATAACCCTGTGCCCATTTTCCCGTAACCTTAACTTTGAGTCTATTTGGTTTGGGAGAAAATGATTTTTTGAAATTTATTTTCTAACTTTTTTTGGCCATTTAAAAAAATTAGTTAGCAGAAAAATGATTTTTAATCAATGAGAAAGTTCTTCTATTTTTTTGGAAAACGACTTTCCATTTTAAAAAGAGAAATTCATTTTCCAAATACTTAATGTAACTTCCAAGAAGATGAGCTACCGAGTTGATAACCTTCAACGTTTATCATATTGTTGGGCAAGTGGCTGACTATTTCAGACCTACGTTAGTATTTTTTTTCTTTTTTTAAATCTTACCACATCACTTTTGTATAAATAGATTAAGGATTTATTTATTTTTTATTTTTAAAAATAAAAAATTTATTTGATAATTTATTTTTAAAAATTATTTTTTAAATTTATTTTTATTTTAAATATTAATTTTATAATTAAATAAAATATTTCTTATGTATAATACTAAAAATTGTTCTTTATTTTCCTTCAATTTAAACAAACATTAATTTCTTTTAATATTTTAAAATTTTAATTTCTATTAATTTAATTCTTTTACATTGTGAGGATAATAAGGATAATAAGTTTAATGTCATTTGAATATTATTTTGATGTAGAGTTAGATCCACTTTGCCTATATTTTGTTTTATGTTTTAAGCAATTATTATTGTTGATTACTTTTTCATTAGAATATTATATTGTGATTGTGATATTATTTTGATAAAATAAGAAAATTTTATTTGCTTTTGAAATTTATAAAAAATTGTAACTTTTATAAAAAAAATTTTAAAGTTATTTTTAAATTTTTTTTTAAGATGTGACATTTTTATTGATGAAAATATAAATATTTACCTTCATATTTAATGTAAATGAATATAAAAATATATTTTCTCATGAGTATATGTTTATTACAAAATTATTTTTATAAAATTAAATATATTTAAAAAATTTTATTAGAAGAAATTAATTTTTCTTTATACACCAAATATCAAAAAATATTTTTTATGCATAAAATAATAAAAAATTAATTTATTTTTAAAAATATATTTACTTAAAAAGTATTTTCCAAAAATTTTATTTTCTTTTCAATCAAACGAACCATCTGAGTTGTAAATATTTAACGGTGAATGGTGCCACGTTTCTGGATACTGTTACAGTATCGCGGAGTGTATTCCCATTACGTGTGCTCTTCACGATGCTCTTAGAAAGTATAAAGAAGTATCCATAAATGCATATTTGTTTGGAGAATTACGACGCGAGAGGTAGAAGAAGAAAGCATACGCAGACGGAAGCCGTCCGATAAACCCAGTGGGGACTGTCTCCGCCGAAAACTGATCTGTCTGGGGTGCGACTTAACGAGTTCATCAAGGTCTGTTCCCTCCGTAACGCATATTGTACTTTATTCTCTTTTTGTTCTGGTACTATTCATGCTTTGATGCTTCATCATCCAGGTGCCAATTTGACCATAGATTCTGTAAATTTCTTGATATTTACTTATCGATATTAATTTCTGGTGCATAGGATGAACAAGAGGCCACGAGCCAGCATCGACAAGGCAGTAGTCGATGTTTGGCAGCGAGAGGTTGGCCAGCTGTCTGTCAGGAATTTCGCCCGGAGGCTCGGTGGCTCTGAGGTCTGTCGATCTTCAATTTTCTTGGGGTTTTTTTAAATTATTAATTTTGTTTATTTATTCTGATTCATTAAGAGATATATTGGTGAGGAGAGAGGTTTCTTGTGGTGGAAATACAATGGTGTTTTATGTCTGTCTCCCACTCAGGGTTTTGAGTAGTTAGTTCAAATGTATAGAGGTGAGGTTGTGCTTGATTGCATTAGGTTGAAGCTGTGAGAAGTTACTTCTGATGATATGTTGAGCTTTTAATTTTAGGGTATCTGTTGAACATATTCGGCAATAACACCTTGGAAAGGAATTATTACCTCATATGCCAATTATGAGAGTATGCTGCTGCCTTATGCTTGGACTTGGGCTTCAAATATGACACGTATTTTTAACTTTAGCTGGTTATTTTAACTAAATAATGTACTGAATGATATCATATTGCCGTTATTTGTCTGTCAAGGTTGGATTTTGTTTATAGTATTGATACAGAACCTGGGGGGAAAGGGGATGAAGAGAGAACAGAAAGGACATTGAAACATGGGGAGAGAAAAATAATGATATTAGTCAGGATTTTGAAGTTCCCCTCAGGTCTACAGCAGAGGGGTTCACTAGGGAGTCTAGGACCTGGAGTCAAAGTAATAATAAGTAATAACTCAAACTTGCAAGTAAGAAATAACTGGAGGTTTGACCTAAAAAAATAATTATTAATTATTAATAATAGCCTAAATGTATATTCATGTGTCAATACCTAATATAGGTCTTCCACCCTTAATTAGGATCTCACTACAACAGTATGATCACTAGAATAACTATGAAAAATTAAGATAGTAGGAGTCAAAATAGTAAGTACCAGAATGATATGACCTGGAATCAGATGATCTTTCTTCGTGTGGGAACTTCCATGGAAATGTAGTTTCTTGGACTCTCAGCTACACATGCCATTGATACCAACCCTTTGACTCTCTAAAATTTTGTTATCTAACTGCAAACCACTTGAGTACCTAGAAGCCATGTTTGAGAATGCAAAATCTCAACAATCCATTTAGAGATAATCTAAAAATAACATTTAAAAAAGGATCAGTACATCTTGTGGACATGATCCCAGGACTTCTGACAATGGAATAGCGTGTTGCATCAGGTGGGTGATAGTGGAAGATTTCCAATGATGTGAATCCCCTTGCTCCGGCATGTGTCTTTGGTTGCAAAAGTAGTTGGTTTTTTTTTTTTAATCACATGTTGATTGTGAGTTGTGTCTTGAAATGAAAGTTCTCTATTGCAGGACAAAACGGGATCAATCAATTTCATGTATTGATTTTTAATATAATTTCGGTGGGTTATATTTCTAGTGATTTTATGTAGTTATTTTAGGCTATTTTAAGGTTATTAAGGTAGAATTAGAATCCTAGAAAGATTTTATATTGTTAAACAGTATTTTGAAAGGTTTCTTAACCTTGAAGTAGTTTAAGCAGCTTAGGATCCTTAATGGTTAAGGCTTAGTCACATCTATGTTTCTTAAGGGTTAGGTACTTTTACCCTATATAAAGGAGATGTAAGGCTGTAACGAAGAGAGTTCAGTTTTATAGTAACACAATAAGACACTTCTTCTGTTCCCATTCTTTCTAACCAGAAGACCAGCCCACCTCTTGGCTGCATTTGTTCCCCTCATTCAATGTCCTGTGATCCAGTCTTTAACCATCCAGCCACTGCCTTTGCGTCATTTGCTTATACTGAAGTGTAGCTTATGATCTACTAATTATAATCTGAAGTTTTCCGAGTCCATAGTGAAAGTCCAAAAAACAATAGCTAGGCGGTCACAATTTCTTTACATAAGAGGGCTTCTATTAGATTGGGATCATGGGTACCCCAAGTCAAATGTAATAAATCAAAATGACTCTATGGAAACAAATGAAAATCAGCCTTAAACAAGGTTTGGTAATCTTTATAGTTTCACTGGATTTGTTAGTAGGTTCTTATAGATTTCATCCTCAAGTGACATAATATTGTATGTTTGTTTGATTGATGAATTGACATTTACTTTTGTTGATGTTGAATAATCTTGCATTGTATATACCTCACCAAAATAACTTTCTTCACAATTTATTGCATCATATAAATATTGGCCTTAATTATTTGTAATTTCTGTAAGATGTTTTGATGGGTAAATAAGATGTAGGGTTCTTCTATGTCAGCAAAAGTTAATGCCATCTTGATTATGTTTGACGTCAATTGACAGCCAGGACTTGTATAAGTGTATATATTTTGAACACCAATTATTTCAAATTATGCTCTTTATTGAATCATTATAATAGTTGTTAGACTGGGACTCCTATCATGAATAGGAAGGTTTTATCAGAATTATGACATTGGGCAAGAGATACCATCAGTTTGATATATATCTTTGGACAAATATAATCTAGAAGAGGGGTGTACGTGTAAGGTGAGGAAAATGCTCAAAATAGTAAGTTTGACCCAAATATATGGCATTAGCCGTGCAACATGGCAACAAGCCAACCAGCAATCAGAATGCCAAGCAGTAACACCCTGAAGATGCTGAGCATGATCCTTGGCAGCCAGCAATTATCTGTCACTACAACAATGATGTAACATTGATATTTGGAGACGATGTTTGTCAGGCAGTTCACTGCTGAAGGCTGCAGCCTGCAGCAAGAACGAACTGATGAAGTCAATAGCATTTTAGCATAGTGATTCTGGTTTCTGTATGAAGAAGAAGAAGAAAGAATTTGCTAGTTTTTTTAAAACTTTTTACCCCAGATGTTTATCAATTTTAACCTAACTCACCCCACCCCACCCACCCCCCCCCAAAAAAAAAAAAAAAAGGTTTTTGGAGCAGACTATGAAAAGATGGGGAGTTTTTAGCCAATTTTTTTATTTGGTTTATGATGGACTCAAGTTAGATTGTCATTAATCAGAAAGAATCGCAGAAAAAGATGACTTTGGGAATTGCCAATGTCATTTTGTTTACCACTTTTGTTGTGAATTTCATGATACAACGCATGTATGATGTATCTATGAGGCAAACAACACTTCAAGCAATCCATTCATAGTAGTTTGTAGCATGAATTGTTACTTACTGGATGATACATCTTATCTTTTTGTGCGGTACTAACAACATCGGTCACTAACATGCGACTGTTATTGACTTATTGTAGACCTTTCTTCCTTTTTTTACTTTTATTTATAACCTTGTCCCCTCGTTTGACTTTTAACTCTTTACATGTTCTTTATCTATGCTCCCATGGAATTTTTGTACATCCTCATCTGAAAATAGAAAGTAAAGACAAGAATTTGTCCTCTCAATGTTCATTCCAGTTTTTTGATTTTGTGGCTGCAACTCTGCTGTCTGTATTCACTTCAAATGGCAGTTCCTCTTTCTCTCCTTTTCTGTTTTCTAATTTAATTTTTCATCGAATATTCATGTTTATGAAGAAGCCCAGAGCTGTTAGCTAATTAAGTCCCATAATTTCAGGATCTTGTCCTCCGACTTGATATACTCAGGAAGCTAGAAAAGCACAGAGGTTGTGTAAACACTGTAAGCTTTAATGAAAATGGTGACATTTTGGTGTCAGGTTCTGATGACAGAAGGGTAATACTCTGGGATTGGGAAACTGGGCATATCAAGTTGTCTTTCCATTCTGGGCATGCCAATAATGTTTTCCAAGCAAAGATCATGCCCCACTCAGATGATCGAAGCATTGTCACCTGTGCTGCTGATGGACAGGTATATACTTGCTTTCATGCCTGTTATGTTGTGCATAGTTTTAAAAACTGAACTGGATTGACCGGCCAATCCTGTGAACCAGCCAGTGAGTCTATCAGGTTAAGGGCTGCCTTGAACCAGAAATGTGTAGCATGTGTGAACTGATTAAAACTGGTGAACAGAACCAGTTTGTTCCTAATTTTTCTTTTAAACTTTTACAATGTCATGGCAATTAAGAAGTAATACCTTTGCAATTTCACATTAATTGAACTTGAATCTGTGTTAATTTTTTTAATTATTTTTAACATAAATTATTGTTGTATTACTTGTGTTTTATTATTTTTCTATTTATATTATCAACTTGAGTTTATCATGAACCAACTTATTGTAAATATACAATATTTGTGTAAAGTTACATATATATAATATTTAAAACTGGTCCGGCTGATAAATTAGTAATTGAACTAGTGAACCACCCTATCCAGTTCAATCACGAATCCAGTCTTAAAATCTATAATTATGTGATAAAAACCATGTTTTTCTAATGTGTTTGCAGCTTTGTCGAGAAAATAAAAAAATTCAGTAACTGTATATCCATTCTTTCAATTATGTTACCTTTTGATATGGACCTTTCCTATACTGTATAAATATTCTAATGATGTCAGGAACTGGTTGTAGTTATGCTATAATCTGGGACACTTTTCAATAGATTGATGGTAACTGTCCCCATCTTTTGCATTTATTTGATCTTTGAAATTCAAAAAATGTATAGTTCTGGGTCTTTCATTTACCAGCAGAGTATAAAGAGAAATATCAGGCTGTCATGTTTTATGATTTTGGAATATACATGAATCTCTTTGCACTTGAAGGAGGTTGGTTTCTCATGCAAATCTACTCTCAATTTTAGGTGAGATATGCACAAATTTTGGAACGGGGAGGAGTGGAAACTAAGTTACTGGCCAATCATCAAGGACGGGCTCATAAGTTGGCCATTGAACCTGGTAGCCCCCATATTTTTTATACCTGCGGTGAAGATGGATTAGTACAGCATGTGAGTGACTGAGTTCTTTCACTGTTCTGTGTTTGTATCTGGGTCCTTTTTTACCAGGAAATCACCTTTTATTTTTCTGTATTTATTTATTTTGAAGTGGGGGCGAAACTGAGAAATTTAACGAGATTTACTGACTTTATCCTTGCTTAAACCCTGTGTTATGACCTTTCTTGATTATATTGCTGAACTTGTAAAATCTAAATTGATAATTAACTCTAATGGGGAATAAATGGACTGTTAAGTCGACTGTCAGTATCCATGTATCTTGCTGTGGGTGAATATTTCATTTTCTCTCAAAAGTTATCCTTTAGAATTATAGTTAGATAGTCTGGTGACCTCAAGTATTGTTGCAGATTGATCTGAGAACTGGGACGGCAACAGAACTTTTCACATGCCAGCCAATTAATGATAGAAGGAATTACACGCCAGTCATCCACCTTAATGCTGTAGCAATTGATCCAAGGAATCCAAATCTATTTGCTGTTGCTGGGTCTGATGAGTATACTCGACTTTATGATATTCGCAAGTATAAGTGGGATGGATCAGCTGAATTTGGCCAACCTGCCAACTTCTTTTGCCCTCCACATTTGATTGGTGATGAGGATGTCGGAATAACAGGCTTGGCTTTTTCTGAACAGAGCGAGCTCCTTGTGTCATACAATGATGAGCTCATTTATCTTTTCACCCAAGATATGGGTTTGGGAGCTAACCCAGTTCCTGGCTCTTCAGTTTCTGTGGACAGTGATGCAAGTGAAATGGAAGGTGATCATTGTTCTGCATCTCTATCAAACATGGATACTGATGATGATAAAATAACTCCACAGGTTTATAAGGGGCACAGGAACTGTGAGACGGTCAAGGGGGTTAATTTTTTTGGGCCTAGTTGTGAGTATGTGGTTAGTGGTTCAGATTGTGGGCGGATTTTCATATGGAAAAAGAAGGGAGGCGAGCTGATACGGGTCATGGAGGCAGATAAGCATGTTGTAAATTGCATTGAAGCTCACCCTCATACAGTGGTTCTTGCAAGCAGTGGACTTGATAGTGACATCAAGATATGGACTCCAAAGGCCCTTGAGAAAGCTACTTTACCCAAAAATATTGAGCAGGTATGAACTTTTGTCTTCTTAAACTAATTATTGCAGGTGAGAAAGAGAGGTTGATACAAATTAATGATATTTTATTTGGTGTCAGAATTTTAGTCGTAGAAACTCTAGATCCCACTGGGAAACTCTTTCATTGAATCTCATCTGAATTTAAAAGGACTATTGTGGGCACATTTTCAGTTAACTTTTTAATGAAACCAACATATTTAAAAGAATGCTGTTTTTAGCAGTCAGAAATTGGGCTTTTGAAAGTTATTTGCTACTCTCTTCCCTTCCCCACCCCACCAGTCCCCTTTGGGCACCCAACAGGTTGTGCCTTCCTCGTTCAGGAACCATAGACATCTGATTGAGTTCACACTATGAACTCTTTCCATCAATTTCTTTCTAATGTATGTCCTCCATAAACCACATTTTGAGTAGGTGTCACTGATTCAAATATATATATATATAGCTCAGAGCATGGTTATGCTAAAGCAGTATTCTTGTGTTAAAAATAGTGCAGCTGACTGTTGGATTTTTGTCAGTGTGTGGGGTTTTAATTGATGCCTCCAATTTCTAACTGTGATATACACCTCTTGTAAAACTCGCTATTTAAACAGATTTGGATCTTTTTGAAACATTATATACATTGGTTTTTGCTCACCTAGGACAGTCCTGAAAACACAATTTTTAACGAAGCTAATATGATGTGGATAGGTTTTAATTTCCTAAGAACTAGAAACACTTGATTTTAACACCAGAATTGTTCCCTTGAAGTGAATTGATGATGTGGATAGGTTTGTATCTTCTATGAACTAATTGGCAGCAGAGGAACTAATGTCTCTGCTGTTACATCTTTGAAGAAGGTTCTCATATTTGATCGAATTCCTTGGTTTTCCTTTGGTGGTGATGACGACTATGACGACGACGACGACTATGATGACGATGACTATGACGACGATGACGACGATGATGACGATAACGATGACGACGATGATTCTGATGATGAAAATGATTGCTATGATGATGACGATGAGGATGATGAGGGTGACAATGGGTGTTGTGGTGGTGATGGTGGTGGTGGTAATAATAATGATGATGTTGATGCTAACAATGACAACAATGAAAACTTTGCTGGTGGTTGTAATGATGCTATTGATGATGATAATTTTGTGTGTCCAACAGAAACCCAAGGCTAGGGGCTGGATGTATCGGTTAGCTACTCCTCAAGAGTTGATGTTGCAACTTTTTTCGCTTCAAAGGCGGAGGACTAGCCATGAGCGCAGTGGAGACAATACAGCTGCAAATAGGGAACTCCTGGATTTGATAATGACATTCAATGCTAACAGTGACAGTTCAGATGATGATGCCGATGGAGGAGACTCAATCAGCCGGGAGGACTTGTTCTGTTGAGTCACCCCTGATTCAATCTGTTTGCCTCACGAAATGAATTATATCAAATTGTATATAGGAAGATATGCTAAACTGTTTTTGAGTAGAATTTTGGAATTTATGTCCAGACATTATGCTGTACCCAAGTTCACATCTAGTCTCGGATTTTTTTTTGTCGTTTGTTGACTCATTTATAGGGTTTTATTTAATTTTATTTATTTTTTTGGCCAAGCAGCCAAAGTTGGAGTGAATTTATTTTATGCCAAACAAAATTAGGCTCTCAACGCAGTTTGGTTAGAAACACAGACTAATGAGAAATGCTCAATACAATGTGGTATAGTGCACGGTCGAGAAACTCACTTGTCCAGCACAGTAGTTTTCTCTGCCCTTTTGGCCGTGAGAAGGAGTAATGCACCAAGGCCACTGAGTTTTGAAAATTGATTTGATCTCTCTCCCTCTCTAATTATCCTTTTCGTTATTTTGGGGAAGGATATACATGATTTTTTTTTTGTGTGGTGGGTTCTAAAAAAAAAAATTAAAAATTCCGATGTGAAGTGGAATCCATTTTTTTTAAAAGGTATGTTCAGGTTTAACAAAAATTTGTGTATTTTTTCTAACATAGCGGAAAAATAACAAAAGGAAAAGGGAAAATGTTTTGAAAATTTAAATAATCACAATCTTTTCAATAAATTTTAACCCATGTTCATGGAAGTGAGGATTCAAGAGTGAGATTCATAACGAGATGACAAAATACGCGAGAATGGAAACTGTAGATCTTTTTATTGTTTTTTATATTAATATAATATTATATATCGTAAATTTATTTTTATTTTTACCTCTTTCCTTATGGAAAAAGAAAGAAAGAAAGTAGGGCGATTAACGTCCGTTATCCTTCAGTACATTAACATTGGAATACAGCCTCGGGATCTGTGACCTAAACTATGCCGACTCATATATTATATCCACATCTATAAATCATATTATTCATAATATATTTAATATATGGTGAAAAATAATACATTTTGTCATAAATTTTGATCAAATATGACTTATGAAATTCAAAATGAATTTTGTTAGGCCGGTGCCTAACTAGATACATTATTTGCTACGGCTCAAAATGTTTAGCTTAAAATACTAGACTTGGCCATTGATACTATTACAACTTAAAACCTAGGGATGGAAATAAATCAAATTAAGAAAAGCTTTAATACGGATAGGTCATGTCTATTATGAGATTTTTTTTGAACTTGTGATTTATTTGTAGACTAAAATTTAAACTTAGCTTGGTTTATTTATAAAATTTAATAAGTCTAGCCTATTTTGTTGGTATATTTAACCCCAACTATTGATATATAAATAATTTATTGATTAACTTATAAATATGTTAAATAAACAAGACATTTAATAAAATTTTATTTTTAATTTTATAGAACTTTTAATAATTCAACAAAATAAATTATAATCATATATATATTTAAAATTAAAAATATTAAATAATAGCATAATATAAAAATTATCATCATTAACAAACTTTTAAATTTTGAGAAAATTGATGATAGAGTTAAAGGCACAATTATAAAAAATAATAACTATAATGCAATTATATCAATTAATTTAAAATATTATATAAAGATAATATATTAATTAAATAGAATAATCTAATAAATCAATATTATATTATCATATGCTTGGTTTGTTTACTTAGAGAAACAAATCAAGTTAAACCTTCATCGAATCAAATCATAGAATACTGCGATCTAATTTGCTCAGAGCCCTATTTTAAAGCAATCAGAATAATCTAGTTTTATTCATCAACAAATGTCCTATGAACAAGAACAATTTAAATTTAAATAACATTCTTTCAATTGTACGCAATTTTTTCCTTTTGGAATTGTATATTCTACCAAAACTTGTTTTTTCATTTTTTTTTATATTTTTCTTTGATTTCAGAGAAGGCAAGAAAAGATTAAATCATGACTTTTGGTATCAAATATTTTCACATTAAGATTTTTTTTTTCCGGCAATTGCTGTGTAAGCCTTGACCAAACAGAAACATGCGTGAGCCCATCAGAAATCATTTTTGCAAATTGGGCTCAGCAAAACGCCCCCATCGAAAATCATTGTACGGGCAAAGCAGAAAGGGCCGAGCCCATCTCGTTTCATCGAAGAAACTGCAATGAATCCAATCCATGACCATATGAGATCCAAACCTTACAATGCAAAGCTGATATTTGTGCAGAGGAAGCAACAAAAACTGGACATTGGGAAGCTGGTTGTCCGATCGGTTGGGTATTCAGTTTCGGAAATGGAAACCTTAGCGAGCTCCACCTCTGCAACGATGGCCTCTTCTTCTTCTCCTTTCTCCGTACTTCCTTCAAGGATTCGCCCTTCTCCTAAGATTGTTCGCTTTCGTTTAGCATCCAAGCGTATTCACCTCCATCTCTTCATCTTATTTTTCGATTTCTCTATTAATCCTTCGAAGATTTGAAGTCAGGTTTTCTCAACATGTTATTGACTGGGATTGATTTCAGGTTCAGGTGATGAAAACAACGATGCTGATTCCAAATCGGAGTCGAAGCAGATCGACAACCTTCCTATTCTCAGTGATCGGCGTCTCTCCCTTTCTCCTCTTTCGAAGGCATATTCATTTCTCTCTCAGTCGAAATTTGAACTATTTTTTATGCAATTTCTTTTTTAATCGTAGTAACGTATTGAAAACTTCAAGTCACTTGTTCATTTGGTTGATTATTTGTGAAAATTTAGGATGCTGCGATGGGATTGGTGCTGAGTGCTGCGTCGGGAAGGGGAAGAGGATGGACTACGGATTCCGGGATGGAAGGGCCTTCTGTTCCTGCGGGCGGGAGGGATGATGAATCAGGCACGGCCAACATCTCCACCTTTCCGTGGTCTCTTTTCACGAAATCACCTCGGCGAAGGAAGCTTGTAGCTTTTACTTGTACCATTTGTGGCCAGCGAACTACACGAGCTATCAATCCTCATGCTTACACTGATGGCACTGTTTTTGTTCAGGTCCTTCTTCTGTCCATTAATCGCTACTAGTTTATTTCCCGCTGTCATTTCTGTGGAATTGGGATCACAAGTATGCTATATCAATTTTGTTTCCAAAGTAACTTATTAGTCTCACACTTGGCAAGCCAGCTGCCAATTGATGTTGCTGAGAGTGTTCGATTAATGGTTTTGTTAACATCTTAACCTTTGAGAAGTGTTGAAAAAATTTACCGTGAAAAGCTGGCTAGAAATTTTGCATTTAGTTCTGCTGGGCATTGGAAGAATGCTAACCCTTTTTTTTTTTTTTTCTGGTCATTCTTGGCAGTGTTGTGGATGCAATGCTTATCATAAGCTGGTGGATAACTTGAACTTATTTCAGGAGACCAATTGCTATCTGAATTCAAGTTTTAACTACAAAGGACAAGGATGGGGTGATCTCAAGTTAAGGTATCTGGAAATGGATGACAATAATGATGACATATTTCCCATTTGAATTGGTGGATTACATGCTTGTGGAGCATATGCTTCATACCTGAACATATGAAATTCCGGTTTATATGCCTTGTAGTTAGGTGCTTGTGCTTATATTTCAGCTTTTATATCTTTGGAGGGGCCAAATTTAGTTGATCGAAATGCGTATGTCCGGTTAGAAATGTACAATGTATACATTTGAAACTCATTCATATGATCATCAATTTGATGATGTACAATAAAATACATAGATATTACTTTTGATTTACTATATATACGTGCTATGTGGTCGCTCGGGTCTGGCTTTTTCCTTTTTTTTTTAATACAAGATCATTTTTAATTATGATGGCACTGATGACATTGAAAATAAGGGTTTACTTTCTTGACGCTTGCGAAAAGTTTATACTTGCTTCAGTTTTGCTCGCTCGAAATAATGGAATAAGTTAAGAGATTAAATGATTTGTTGCTTGGACATTTGGTAGTCTATTTTTCGACTGAACATCTATTATGGTTCTTTACTAATTTAGTTTGTTTCAACTTTGTTGTTTAAAGAATTTCAATATCTATTTAGTCTTTTTTGAGTTTTTCCATTACACCCAGTTAAGTTCTTCTATTAGTGTATTATAATTGATGATGTAGCTATCAATTTGTTGATATGACAGACCTCGTCTGCTGAAGTGTTGCTTGGACACTGGATTGCTGGTAGTATGTAGATACTGTAAGGTTCTAGTTGATAATAAGATAAATATATAGGATCTTGGGTAACCTCACTCTTCCATAAGTTAGCAGACATGGTGGACGGAGAAAAAGAGGATATATATATATATATATATATATATATATATATATATATTGGGCCAGGGATAAATTGAACTTTTAGTTGCATGGTGATATCATTAAAAAATTCATAGGTGAGTGGAGAGATATGGCATTCCCACTGGTGATATATTCTTCCGTTTATGTGGAAGGGAAAGACATTGCCCGTACAGTTTGAAATGATTTATTCTTGCTTTTGGAAGCTCACTTTAGTGAGGTTGCTGCAGGGAGGTATTGATGAAATAATATTATCTTAATATCAAACTTCTAGGAGCATGTCATCCAAACGTGTTTTAAACCAGGACTATGACCTCAATCAAATTACGTCATTATGACACAAAGAAGTTAAACCATGTGAAACGAAACTTGCAGTGAGAAACGTAGGAACTGAAAGACAACATACCAATGGTGAATATCAAATTTTGATGTCTTATATTTCATAATAAGGAGGGTGGCTCTCATCTCCAAACACAATCTTATCTACTGGGGTTCCGTGAAGGAACCTAGAGAAAAGCTAAAGTATACAGAATATAAGAGGAAAATATGACCCAAGTATTTTAACAGATAATAACTATATCATATGACCCAGTTGCATTTTAGGATCCCGTTCCATGAATGAAAAGGAACATATTCTTTGCTAGTCAATCTCCATATTGATCCTCAAAACCAATTTCATTTTAGGTTCCTCAGTTTCTGTCAAAAGTGATCATATTAAGGTTAAAACATAGTTCGATCTCTAGTGGCTGTTCGTAGTCAGGTTGGTCATATATCTTTTCCTGAGTTACCCCCTTTTCGTCTCTGAACAATGGAAGCAACACGAACCATTAAAGCAAGTAATTATGTTCCCTGATTACCAAAACAGTTAATGTCCTTCTTAGACCAAGACATTCCCACGAGTACTGATGCTGGTTTTGCGACTCACGTTAGAAGGACCAGCTTGAATCGTTATACTCTGAATAAATGCAACCATCTGCAGGGAAGCTATGATTTGTTAATTCCATCATCAAAATATGTTGATGAATAAACTCATGATGAATATTGGAAGATATAAGTGTACAATCGAACTGGACTTGTTAGTCCATGTAAATTCTGAGCTTTCTAATGCTAATGTCATCAATTTCAGAAATTCCTGATCAAATGGCCATAATCATGTTTTTAATATTTTCATCTTGTTCTAAAATTTCATTTTTCCTATGGTTGGATGAAATTCATATTTTTCTTTTAATTGAGATAAATCTATTTGAGGGCACTAGGTTAAGATTGGCCTCTGCCATTGCCGTTTTTCTCCACTTAACATTAACTCTTTATTTTTTGAAAAATATTTTCTATAAGAAAATTTTATTTCTTTGTATGTAAATGAAGGAATTACATGTGCTTCTCTAGTTTGTGATTGAAAAATATGATATATAGAGACATAGTAATAGGGGAAAATAATTTCACCGTAAAAAAAAAAAGATGTTATCTTCTATTAAATCTCCTATAATTCATCATTTTGATATTTTATAATTATATTTATACAAAACATGTTTTCTATCAAAATAAACGGAGTCATCCTTGCTACTTGCTTGCCTAGTGTTCCAAAGTACTTTCAAACACTTAGTTCAACACTATGGAAGGTGTAAAACAGATGATGTTTATATATGATTCTCAGTTTTGTTTACTCCTATGGTTAGATGATTCTTGTCCCTTTTCCTAATGGGTCGGAAACTCAACACATGTCGGAACTATGTAATCTTAGACTGAGATGAACACAGACAGTGAAAGATCCGAGTGCTGCATTATTGAATAATTTTCTAATCGAGAACCCAGCACGGTTATGTTAAAATATTATCTTACCAGTACTACCCCAAGACACATTATACTGAATCCGGGAAAATTAAATGGTGCTTCTTCCGACAAGAACAAGGCTGCATATGAAAGAGAAGTGATTAGTTTCTGCTGCTTTTGTTTGGCTGTATCAACATGCCCCTCAGATTTACCTGTCAGCGGACTGAACATTAATGGAGAAATGATATTGGCAAAGGAACTAACTCCCGAAAGACATCCTTGAACCATTCCCTGAATCCAGTGAGATTAGTAAGAAAGAATGTTGTAATTATTTTAATTCTAAAAGAAAAAAACTTCGCACTTTTGCAGATGAAGTTGAATGAAAAATTCAAAATTTCAACAACTGATCTAGTTCAGAAGCTGAAAAGGTTGTCATTCAAATGAATTTGATGACATAATTTGTGCTTTTAAGTTTCCAGCAACGTAATGTGAAATATGAAGGAAACACTTCAGAATTGTGCACTAATCAGGAAATTCTAGTTATTATCATCAGCAGTACCTGTTCATTGGGGCCAACTTGTTTCGATGCAATGCTGCATATCTGTTTCATTCACAATGTGTTCGGAATACCAAGTCAAACTAGTAAATGGCAAAAGCAAGCGATTTCTCTAAAGTGTAGGGTCTAACCAGATCATACAACTAAGAGAGGAAACTTACAGTGGGACGCACAAAAACTGCAAATACAGTGCACACTGCTACTGCATAAGGAACCTGCATGTATAGTTGTGGTTTACACAATTTTTGTCAAGAATTCTTAATGGGAAACATAAGCAAATGGCAAAGTTGTGGATGAAAAGCTACCCATGGTGACCACGCTACGCTGTAAACAGAAATCTGCATGGTATGATATGTAGTTATCATTAGTACTCTATTTGGGGGAAATTTTTTTCAGTAATGCAGTACCACCAAAAATACCATATATTAAGTATTAGCATCTAACTTGAAACATGAGATAATTATGCTTATTTGTCAAAATATACAAGGCAAAGTAAAATTAAGACTTTAGTATTACAGCAGGACCAGAAATTTTTTTCGCGTTTGTGCTGTGGTGTAAACAATGTATCAATTACCAAGTGAAGGTCGAAGATGAAACTTACACTTATGCAGCCTACTAAAAGCCCTGTTGAAAGCAACTTTTCCTCGCCTACTACAGATAACAATATGGGCATGAAAAGCAGCTGTGGAATTGCAATTGGTAACAGTTACTAACAATGAAACATTTTTATACAATGAAGTGTAGACAGGAAATTAAAAAAATAGGACAGATTGTCAGGCGTACTTGCATAAGAGTTGCTCCAATCCCAGTAATTAGCATCAAATCAGCAAACTGGTTTTTACTAAATTGAAATCGGGCCTTTAAAAAGTACTGCATAATTTCATGGAAATGCAAATAAGCAACAACACAATACTATAATAATACTTGTTTAAAACTTGTCTAGCTATTCTCTTCACTTTGGCTTCCTTGTTGAACAATTCATCGCCTTTTTCAATATTTATGTGTTTTTAGTTAGTATCTTTCCACTGTTTCCCACCGGAATACATCTTTTAAAATGATTTGATGTTGAGTATCTTCAGCAAAGTACAGAAAGCTAATTTACCAGCAATGAGGCCTGCAATCCGCCATCTGCAAGACTATTGAAGAACAAAACAACTGCTGCTTGTGTAAATTTGGGGCTGAAAAATAAGGAATTTTACACTATTAACTAGGGGGTGAAACTAAAAATGATTAATTTACTCAGTATAACTATTCAAATATTTTCTTTTAGTTCCTTGCATACCTGGACTTGAACAGGCAGATTAGATCTCCAACTGAAGGCAATCTTTTGAATATCCCTGTTGTCGTCCTTCCAGACAATTCATGATTTTCACATTCCTCAACATCTGGCTCTCCTCCCTCCTTCAGAATTGACTGCCTCATAACAGCTTCAGATAGACTTTCCTCAAGAAAAATTCTCATGTACACTGTTGCGATCATGGATAACAATGCAGCAACCTCAACCAAAGAACCAAGAGAATAGCAAAATGAGAGGTCCATCAGTAAAAAGTTGAGTGCTGCCACTTAAATGATCAGATTAATGGTATGTTTGGGAGTTGGGAGGGGAAAGAAAGGGAAGACAGAGAGAGAATGTAGGGGAGGGTTGCAGATGAGAATAAATGATTAATTCATAACTTTTTATTTCTTCATTTAGATGTTTAGAAAACTCTCTAAAATACTCCAAATTGGAGGAAACACAATAGTAAGCAGTTGAGGGTTTTGGAGGATTTCGGGAATTAGTCATAAACATTTAATTTCTTCCCCTTCTTAATCTAAACTCCCAAACAAGGAGAAGGCTATGGCATAAGCTTTCTTTCCCTCTCCTACCCTTCATTTTCCACCATTTAAACATAGCATAAGAGTAATGAATGATACATCTAACCTTTTGCACTCGCTTCCTTTCACATATGCTATTAGGAGTGAGGGGTAGGAGCTTTACCATTAAATTAGTTTATAATGGTCTCACGATGTGAGAGGAAGAAAGCTTCACACTTTCTTGGGGAGCTCAATCTTCCTCTCACACAGGTCGACAATGAGATAGTTTGACAAGAAATTCTTGTTTATTTAAACTCTAACATGCTTCACGTAGACTAGAAAATAAGTTAACTGACGTTTGTTATAATGTTCAATACTTTGAATATAAAAAAAAATTATTTTTAATATGTGTGAATTCTTGAAAATTTACATAAAAACCTCTAAGGTTGACAAATGGCAAATTTTTTTGTTGGATAAATTATAAATGTGCTATATCTTGTGGCACAGCATAAGAGGAGCTAAAGGGGGCCTTCCCCTCCAAAATGTTATGTCGAGATCCGTTATTAATTATATTTGAAGTATACAGGAATTTCTCCTGGTTCAATTGTACACATAACTTTTCTAATGTGCCATTACAGGCAACAGAAAGAAAGAAAGGGAATTAAGAGATTGAGACATACCTGGAATGTTGAAGCAGTGGAAAGGAAACGGGCAGCTAAGGTGCTAGAGACAAATGTTGCAGAACCAACACCCGCTAGCATTCCAAATGCAGATGCTCGTTTCCTTTCAGGAACCATGTCTGCCTGTCAGATAATAATATATAGATCCAAATACGTCTTCAGTTAGAAAAGCTAGAGAGTAAGTAATCAGGGTTTCTAGTGAGTTTTGATCCAAATGGCTAGCAATTAGATCAAATAGTTTAGAAATTATGGTGAGAACTGAGGAAGTAAGTACCACATATGCAAGAGCGAGACAGTTTGTGCAGCCTTCGCCTACCATGGAAGTAAGAGTCTTGACCACATAATATGCGTAGAAGAAGCTGCTTGTCCTGCTATAAGCTAATATTACTGAAAATGTATCATGCAAATATGCATTAGACATTGAAGTTGTTAGTAACTGCTAATTAAACTATCAATGAAGTTTATTTATTCCGAGTGCAATTCAATCTATTTCTTTCTTGAAACTTTAGATGCTACATAATTCCACGTTTAATAAAAAATTATAAAAATTAAATAAATTTTAAAAAATATATGTCATTTTGTTTTATGAAAGAAATAAAATTAAAAAAATTGAATTATTGTTCTAAATTATGTACTTAATATAGTCTTCATGATTGAATATTATATTAATAAATAATTTTTTTAAAAAATTTGTTCTTGAATATAATATCATCATTTTGCAATTCAGTCTATTTCTTCGTTGAAACTTTAGTATTAAGTTGTTCTTGTAGCAAATCAGGAAAGCCAGCATACATATGTATATAATAAGACAAATGGTTGAATTTTTTTTAAAAAAAATTAGCATTGGTAATTAATTAATATCTATTTCCTTTGAAGATAATCCTTCATACCTTAAACATCCTTAGCAAGGATCACACCATTTCTCAGCACTCCCTGAGACCGTTTGAATGGTCTCTTTTTTTTTTCCCCAAAACTTGTCTTCTTTGGTGAAATCATAATATGATTAACATCAGTTATGGAGTATTTTACTCATGCATATAATTATTAAACAATTATGAGAATAACAGAAATTCGTGCAAATAATAATATGTTTAACGAAAATCGAGTAAGTTAGTTTTGCAAACAAGTTTGCATAAAAAGTACAAAATGTAGAGTAGTAGTTTGTCAAGTTACTGAATATTATATATGCATCAATATATGCATTGCTGTTTATATTTATGTGACGGACAAAAGATAAGTAAGGAAAAATCCCTTTAAAAAAAAAAATAAGACAAGATAACGGAAGAAAATAAAAGATAAAGAAACAAAGGAAGGTGAATAACTCAAAAATAATTTTTCCTTCTCCTTGATAATTAAAAAACCTTTCAAATTATTTAGATTCAAAAAGCATGAAAATATAGTGTTGAAAAATATTGAATGATTTTCGACGGTTAATCATAAGCTGCATTTTCTTGTCCTTATTCATTGAAACTCCATAAAAATAGGTTATAAATAATGTCTCTAATTCTATCTTCTCATCTTTCACTTAGTAATTTTACTTAATAAGCTTAAAGGCTTCCATTGCATTAATAGAATAGAGATATGAATATACAAATTTTTAACCTCCTATTTTGGATGGATCCGATAAAAGGTCAAAATCTTAGTGCCATGTCTAAACAATATTTTTTTAGTGTTATTATAGTCTTAAACTATCAATAATTTACAAAAATGTGAGCGAAAGACGTGAATTTCATTTATTGCAAAAGTTTAAATGTGAGATAAATATGTGCTAGTAAGGTTTCTTTGGAAAAGTGGGCTAGTGGTGCACTCCAAGCACTTTAACTAGACTTAATTGTAACGTGAAAACTTCATCCACTTGCAGGTTGCAGGGCCCATCTAAAAGGATGAACCAAAGCAATAGACAATGCATAAAATGCTGGCCTTGAAAATGACATCCTACTCCTGGGATCCCTCATAAATACAATAATTAATTAATGGCTCCACTAGCATATTTGGATTTATACATATTTCACACTAAAATGTTCCGGAAAAAATGCAGCAACGTCAATGGTTTGATATCTGTCACACCATCTCGTCGCTTGCAATTAACTCACATTGACACGTAGGTGCGGATTTTAAATTAATATCCAAAGCAAAACACACACAATCGAACCCAGAAACTGTGCAATCATCTCGTTAGAAACATTTTCAATCCTACAATTAATTATATTTAAAATTTCATAGCAAAAAAAATTATATTTAAAATTTTGGTACTATTATATTTTATTTTTATAAGAAAAATTAATTTTAATTTTTATAATTCCTTTAATTATGATATTATAATATTTTATTTATTAAAATCTAAAAAAATTGTACTAAAATTTTAATATATTATGATATAGCAATATATCAATGTACATTGTTAATATATTATTTTATAATACATCAAAATTCATATTAAAAAATAAAATTAATATATAATTGAATCCAATAATATACCATAATTCCTTTTAAAACATTTTGGCAGAAAAGAAGGAAGATATATTAATTTGCGGACAAACCAAGGGGAATTATGGAGACCGTAAGAGGAAGTGTGAGCAAAGCTTTCCTGCCGTACACGTCCGACAGATTCCCTATTAACGGCGTCGTCACCACTGCTCCCACTCCTGTTACCTGCACCACCAGGTTCAACTTCTTTATTACTATTATTATCATCTTACCACCTGCTCCTTTTATTACTTAGAATTTATATTTCATTTTCTATTTTCATCATATTCATGTTATGTTGAAAAAATAAAAATAAAAAGATAAACCAGTAGGATTTAGGATGACTGAATCCTTCTATGAAACTCGTAAAAATCTTCATCTCTATAACATGTAACAAGATAATGATCGAAAGGAAAACCAAAAAAAAAAAGAAAAAAGAAAGAAAGAGAAGATTTAGATGCTTTTATTTATTGTTTGAAATAAATATAAAAATTATTTTTCATGAATTCTTACACAAAATTTTGAGTTCATCAATTACACGTAAAAGTGTTATATTTGTTTACTTTATAAAATAAAACTTATGTATGAAATTTCCTTCTTTTTTTTTCGCTTTTGGAATATTAAAGTACAAGCTAGAAAGGGCTCGGGGCCTCTGTTATTCAGTTGGATGTGGCACTAGAGTGATAGTACAGAAACGAAACTATGAAAGGCTTTGCCCAAAAAAATCTTGGGACATTAATTAATTCTAGAAGATGAAAGAATTGGAGAGGGACGTTATTAATGGGTGCTACTATTACGAAATTAATTTATGAAGAATAAGGTGACACATAATTATCTTGCATAGTTGCATTGGAGAGGACACAAAAATTTCTCTTAAAGAAGTTGAAATCATGCATCCATTTTCATGCTGCTATAGATATAACAGCAGTAGCTACCGTTGCTTTCGGTAACTTGAAGCAAACGCAAGCATCATTTTCAAGTCAACAATTTTGAAATCACGCTCTTTAAGAATTTTATATCTTTTATTATATATAAATTTCACTTTGATTTTTATGTATTTATATTTGATATTCTTTAAAAATTATATAATTTTACGTGTATATATATAGTAATTTAATTATTATTAAAAAATAACATTTTCAAAATTTATGGTCCATTATCAGTAGATTAAGTAGGAAAAGTTTAGGGTCACTAGATTGTTATCCTTGGTTTCGTCAACTAATGAGACGGAACAACCAACAAATCGAGGTGAATATGAACGGCGGGTCGGTTACAAAGCCGTAGAATTTTAGGTTTCAACGTTAGACTGCAGACACTTGGGGGTTGGCCTCCCAAATATCCGACCACGTGGGCACTTCCAAACCCCACTTTCAGCTTCAGACTGGATAAACAGTGAAAAAGAAAACTAAACAGTTGAGATGAATATCCCAGACAGGGTCTTCAGGTGGTCTTCTGGTACCAGTTCTGAGAAATATTTCTCAGAATCTGAGCGTCTCAGATGGGGCAACTTCTGTGATTTGTTGGTGTTTTAAGTCCGAACAAAAATTGGGGTTGCCCTATATCACTGAGTTAACTATTTCAAAGTTGCCGATGATTTCAACTCTAATTTTATACTGCAACAGCTGTGTTCACTAATGCAAAGACAAGTGCAACTTGAAATCTTGTATTACTCGAAGAGTACTGAGAGTGAGAAATTGAAATAATTAGAAGAGAGGAGGAAGAACTGCAATTTTAAGATTGTGAAGAAAGTAGAAAATGAAACTGATGGAAAATTAAGAGTGAGAATTTGAAATAATAGGAGGAGGGAAACCAGAAACTTACAGCTTGCTGGAATCCGCTGAGGTAAATGGCAAGAGAGCAGTGATCTTGACCAGGGCAGAGTGCCGACATGGTGACATCTGTTATACCCGGAATCACCATGAAAATAGCACTTCCGCTCAGAAAAATGGTCACAAAGAGGTGCTTCAAATCTCTCAAGTCGTCCATCATCTCCATTTCTGATCTCTAATTTCTAGTTTCCTCCACTGATGTCTCTCCTAGGAATTTATTATAGACAATTGCTTTGTTTGTATACGTTTGAAATACGCGAGAGAAAGGAAAAGAGAGAGAGATTGAGAGACAAGCAAAAAGATGCGGGAGAGTAGTGGTGGGGATGGTGGTGGGGTTGTGAGAGCAAAATAAGAAAGGGAATTCCAAAACGTCATTTCTGAGATATTAATTGAGAAAACACTAAATTTTGGATGCTTGAGGACGTTAACTTCTCTAAACAATGAGGTTTGGTTTCCATTTTAATTGAAAATAATTTTATTTAATTGCATTATATTATCCCATATTAAAAATATGAAACTCAATAAAAAAATATTTTTTTACTAAGAAATTTTTTTCCCATCATCGTAAATCATTAACTTATGTATTATTTTATTAATGATTAAATTTATAAATCACATTAGATCCCTTAAAATATAATTTATAATAAATTAAACAATGCTGAGAGATAATAACATAAAATTCTAACTTAAATAAGAAATGTTTAAAGATAACAAGCAATGAAAAAAAATAAAAAGAAAAAAGCCTCACATACATAGAAATAATAATTAAAATTGGGGTGAAAGTCATCGTCAAGTTAAATTAAAAAAAATGCATTGCGGTGAAGATCAAATGGTAGGAGACATACTTAATTGTCGGTTACATGAAAACATAGTGCATGACCCGTGCTTTGTCTCCGTTTTCAACGATAATCTGCTTCTTTTCAACAGATATTTTGTGTATGTGTTTGTGTGTTTTAATTAATTAATTTTTTAAAAATAAAGGCTTTTACGCACTACTTTATATTTAAAAAATAATATTTTTTTAAAATCATTTTTTTGTGTTTTATTTAGTATAAATTTAAACTTCTCAAAAGAGGTTAATAAAATTATTGTTATATTCTTTATAATTATAATATAAAATTTAAAAACATTAATAAATTTTAATTGCTTTTAATTTTTTTTCAAAGTGATATGTTTTGTATTTTTTGTGTCATAATTTTTTTAATTTTTTATTTTTTTAAAAAATAAAAATTAACTTAATGAATTATATATAAATATTAAAATGACTCATCTCTTATATTTTTCTTTTAAAATTCATAGTGATAAAACATATATAAATATAATAATACCAACTTACCAAGGGTCTATTATATAATTGTAAGTTTAAAAGTGTTCTATAATAAAAAAGATGATTGATATATTTCTATGCAAACCCTATATTTTATGATCTTTGTTTTCATTAATTCCCGTCAACGCCTGCATTTCACGTTGGTTGAAAAATGTATGTTGTATATATATTTAGACAAAGAGTACATAATTAATAACTTGTTCATCATAAAAATATTGATGGGAATGGTTTAATATAGTAATATAATAGATTAGATGCGTGCTTAGTAAGGAGCATGGGTGACCTTTGTCCAACTTTATTTAAAAATTTAATTAAAAATAGTACAATTTTTTTTTATTTATCTTTATAGGAAGTCTAACTTATCGGAGCAAGTAAGCTACTTGTGATTTGTAAGAAATAAGTTTTTTGAAAAGTTTTATTTCTTCTATTTTAATACTTAATAATTATATTAAATAACTCACTTAATATCTCCTTTCATAGAACTTTTACCTATCAAACCACTCTTTAGAAACTTCCAATAGAATATTTCTAGTGTATTTCCAATATGATCTTTGTGCAAAAATTATGCTATTCTTCTCTTTATAATTCTAATTTTATGAGATGTCTCCTAAGGGAAGAGTTCTCTACACAATGATCCTCTTGCAAATAACTCACAGTTTAATTGCCATTGATACCCTTGATTCATGATTGGCAAAGTTGGGACATACTCACTCATAACAAGTAAAGAAAGAGCAGCAAAATGATTAGGTGTGAATATAGTAATGGGACAAATAATTAGCATGGAGTTTCTTGAAGAGACAAAAGAGCTTCAATTCATCAATGCCCACTATATATATATATATATATATATATATATATATATATATTTATATATATATAATTGTTGAAGATGTTAGAGGCAAGTTTATTAATAGTGATTTCTCATGAAAAATCTGGGCCTGTGAAACGGCAACACACTTGAATAAGCTAAGTCCCGAAAGTGCTTGAAATAATGGAGATACTGAAAAGCACCATGATGGGCTCCATTGCAAGATTGACTTAAATAGTTAGCACTTGAGATTATTGTTGATGGATAATTAATGTCTGAATGATTAAATGGGTGGCTCTAGAGAGCGTTACCATAAATTAGATGGTAATGCAGTATTAGAACTTTTTTTTAATAAATTAGATATTTAAAAGATTTTTTTATAAAAATTATTTATTTGTATAAAAATGAAAGAGTATTATCTATTTATATTTTATGATTAAAAAACTAATATTTCGGTAAAGTTTGATTTATGAATTTTTCTCATATTTGTTACAATATTTTAAAGGAATGTGAAATTTTCATATTTTTTCAAATTCTAAAAAAATATTTTTAATATTTTTAATTTTAAAATATTTTTAATTTGATATTCTCCTAAAATATTTTCATGAGGAGATATGTATCTTATATTTTTATGATATGAAAATATTTTATTGATATAAATACACTATTTTACCTCTTTTTAAATTAAAAACTTACTACCATTAGCATTTTATTCTACCACTAACTATTATGATTAATCATTTTCAGCCACTATTCATAATTGATAAAGACTATTCAATGTTACCATCACTTATTATCAATGATTACCATTTATCACCATTTATTATTGATGACTATTATTAGATATCACTTATCATAGATGATTATTGTTCACTACTACTCAATGTCAATGATCATCATCTAGTATCATTGTAGCTACCACCTTTTGCTAATACTACTGTTAATTATCACTTATCAATATTAGTCATTTAATTTTTAATGAAGATATTTTTGGTAATCTATTAATACTTTTAAAAATATCTAAAATAATTAAAATTTAATATTATAATATTTGTACAAATATTGTTAATTAAATTAAATATATGTTATGTTCTCACAAATATTAGGATTTTTGAAAATATTTGATTTTATAAATCAAATGCTACTTAGAATTATAATAATTGAGAAAATTAGATCTTCCAATAATAATTGAGAGGGGCAGGTTGGAACAATGAGATAGGTTGTTTGGTATAATGGTAAAAATGATTAATTATTAATTGATTATAGCATGTGATAATTATAATTTTTATCTCATTAATGATATAAATTTTAATAATGATTATTTTTTAAAGAATAATTGATATAAAAAATTTTAATGAGAGAAAAATTATGATTAAAAAATAATTTATATTTAATTATAATTTTTTGTATTAAAACATTTAAAAATAAATTTTTGTAAAAAATTAATTATTATATAAAATTATATTAAATATAAAATTCTGATATATATAAGTTTATTAATAATTAATTATTTTGATCATCGTAATTATAGCTAAGATACCCTTGACGTGCAGAATCATGATATTTAAGTTCCGTCCAAATTAAGGCTTGCTTGGTAAAAAGTTGTTTCTCGTACAGGTGTTTTCTTTACCAAAGCCCAAGGCCGACCCTTGAACCTGAGACTCCTAATGTAAGTCAAACATCATCATTTTCTTTTGTGTTTCACCGAGTTGGTCTAACTTTAATTTTCTATTCTGTGACAACATTGGTTCCACTGTACTTTTGCTGTTCGTTTTCTTCTTTCCCTCTGAATTGGGCACATTTAAGGTCCAATTACGTACCCTATCAATTTAATAGAATATATAATTTTGTTCATGTGTGCTCTCTAAATTATTAATTTTTTATTAATTTTACTGCATTATTCAATAAAAAAATAAATTTAATTGCTTTAATATCCAAAACTTTTAATTAATTTTACTACATTGCTTATTAGAAAAGAATAGATTCAATTTTTTTAATATCTAAAAATTATAATTTTATCCTTTAACTTTCAATTTAATAAAAATATAATTTAATTATTCAATTTTTTATTAATAATATATAAATAATATTTATCAAATGATATATAAATAAATAATAATTTATACATAATAATATCATATATTTTATAATATCAAATTAATTTTAATATTACATATATTATTATATTATATTTTATTATTTATATATAAAATTAAAAAAGTTTAAATTGATTTATACAATATAATAAAATAATAATATAATATTCTTTGAAAGTTTAGTTATTAATTAGACTTAATTTATCTATTTATTTAGAACTTTTTGTTAATATTACTGCTTAGGGATCAAACAGTAAGCTAAGGTTACTTTTTTCTAATATTTGTGAGTTTTTTATCTTAAATTTTTTTATTCACGAGATCTTGACTTTTGAATACTATTTTAATGTAATCTATTTTTCTAATTTTTTTAACTACGAAACAATAACAAAATCACTTATTTTCATTCATTTTCTCATGATTTTTTGATAAAAAATAAGAAAATTTAATTTTAGTGGGGTCCATCGAATCAAAACACATATGATTAAGTTTAAAACTTTGAATGATCATAACTTTGCAGTCGATTGTCTGATTAGGGCAAATTATATGTCAATTTCATATAAATTTTTAAGGTCAACGTGCTTGCAAAAGACCAAAGGCGTTTTGCTCACTTTGGCTGGTGGAAAAAAGCCCGTTTCAATTATTTTTTTAATTTTTTTTATTTTCTTATCATTTTATTAACTTTAACCTCAATTTTCTCATTTTAAATTTATTCAAATCCTATATTAAACTTTTACTCCTCAATTTTTTTAGTGTCTAATAGTGCTATAAAAATCAAACTACTAAAATAAATAGATAAAATAAGTTTCATTAATAATTAAACTATTAAAGAACAGCATGTTACTATTTTATCTCCAAACAGTAATATATTATTATTTAGTCTTCAAATAGTAATATCGACAAAAAATCTCAAATAAATGGATAAATTAAGTCTCGTTAACAATTAAACTACTAAAGAACAGCATACTACTGTTTCATCTTCAAATAATAACATATTATTATTTAATTTTCAAACAGTAATATTAATAAATTTTTTTAAATAAATGGATAAATCAAGTCTCATTAACAAGTAAACTGTCAAAGAACAACATGTTATTATTTTATTTTCAAACAGTAACATATTATTATTTAATTTTCAAATAATAACATCGACATAAAATCTTAAATAAATGGATAAAGCAATTCTTATTAACAGTTAAACCGCTAAAGAATAATATGTTACTGTTTTACTCTAGATAGCAAATAGTAACATGTCATTAACATGTTACTATGTGGTCGTCAAATAGTAACATTAATTAAAAATTTTAAATAAATAGATAAAATAAATCTCATTAAATAATCAAACTATCAAAGAATAATATGTTACTATTTTATTTTCAGACAATAATATTAATAAAAAAATTTAAATAAATAGATAAATTAAGTCTCGTTAATAATCAAACTGTTAAAGAACAGCATGTTATTGTTTAGTTTTCAAATAATAACATATTATTATTTAGTCAATACCGATAAATTTTTTTAAATAAATAGATAAATTAAATTTTATTAATAATTAAACTATCAAAGAATAACATATTATTATTTAGTTTTCAAATAATAACATGTTATTATTTAGTCTCATTAATAATTAAACAGTAACATTGATAAAAAATTTTAAATAAATGGATAAATAAAGTCTTATTAATAATTAAACTGTCAAAAAATAACATGTTATTATTTCATCTCTAAATAGTAACATCAATTAAAAACCTCAAATAAATGGATAAATGAAGTCTCATTAATAATCAAACTGTTAAAAAATAGTATATTACTATTTAGTCTCTAAACAGTATGATGCTATTGTTTCATCTTCAGATAGTAATATTAATAAAAAATTTCTAAATAAATAGATAAATTAAGTTTCATTAACAACTAAATTGCTAAAGAAAAGTTGTTACTGGTTACTGTTTAGTCTCCAAACAATAATATCAACAAAAAATTTTAAATAATAGATAAATTAAATTTAATTAATAACTAAATTATCAGAAAATAGCATGTTACTATTTTATCTCCATACAGTAATATATTACTATTTTATTTTCAAACATTAATATCGATAAAAAATTATAAATAAATAGATAAATTAAATCTAATTAACAACTAAACTTTTAAAGAATTACTATTTCATCTTTAGTCAATAACATGTCACTATTTGATCTCCAAATAATAACATCAACTAAAAATTTCAAATGAATAAATAAATTAGGTTTTATTAATAATTAAATTATCAAAAAAATATATTATTATTTAGTTTTCAAACAGTAATATTAATTAAAAATTTTAAATAAATAAATAAATTAAATCTAATTAATAACTAAAATATTAAAGAACAAATTATTACTGTTTTGTTTCTAGACAGTAATATGTTACTGTTTAGTATACAAACAATAACATCGACTAAAAATTCTAAATAAATAGATAAATTAAGTCTAATTAACAACTAAACTTCTAAAAATCATCATGTTACTGTTTCATCATATTATATAAATTAATTTATTTTTTTTTAGTTTTATATATAAATAATAAAATATAATATAATAATATATGTAATATTAAAATTAAATTGATATTATAAAATATATAATATTATTATGTAAAAATTATTATTTATTTATATATTATTTGATAAATATTATTATTTATATATTATTAATAAAAGATTGAATGACTAAATTATATTTTTATTAAATTAAAGGTCAAAGAGCAAAATTGTAATTTTTAAATATTAAAAAATTTGAATTTATCATTTTCTACTAAACAATGCAGTAAAATTGATAAAAAATTAATGGTTCAGAAAATGTCACGTGAACTAATAGGGTATGGAAGTCTAGACCCACCTTTAATTAGATTTTTGGTCTAAAGTCACTACTCTTGAGAAGATTAATGCGGCATTCAAATTGAGAAAATTGGAAGTAAAAGACCGGAAAATTTTAAAGGAATATAAATTTGATTTATTGTTAATTTTAAAATTTTTGTATAATTAATATATAAAAATATATTTATAATTAAAAATTTTAATTATAATAAAATTTTTATTAATATAATAATATATAATTTTTTCTAAAAAATTATATTAAATATAAAATTCTGATATATATAAGTTTATTAATAATTAATTATTTTTATCATCGTAATTATAACAAAGAAATCTTTGACGTGCAGAATTATGATATTTAAGTTCCGTGCAAATTAAGGCTTGCTGGTAAAAAGTTGTTTCTCGTACAGGTGTTTTCTTTACCAAAGCCCAAGACTGACTTGAATTTGGGACCCCAAATGTAAGTCAAACATCATCATTTTCTTTTGTGTTTCGCCGAGCTGATCTAGCTTTAATTTTCTACCCTGTGACAACATTGGTTCGACTGTACTTTTGCTTTTCTTTTTCTTCTTTCCCTTTCTCAAATTGGGCACATTTAATCAGATTTTTGGTCCAAAGTTACTGCTCTTGAGAAGATTAATGCTGCATTCGAATCGAGAAAATTGGAAGTAAAAGACCGGAAAAAATTAAAGGAATATAAAATTGATTTATTGTTAATTTAAATTTTTTTATATAATTAGTATATAAAAAATATATTATTAAAAATATATTTATAATTAAAATTTTTTAATCATAATAAATTTTTTATTAATATAATAATATATAAATAAATTGAAAGCGTTAATTAAGCATAAAAAGAAGATCAAAGCTTATAATAATTAATTCTAGAAAGTCCTACAGCTTCTAATTTTTTTCCCTTTTAACCAAAAGGATGTTCTAAACATTCAATTATAAAGAGAAAATTTCATAATTTAATTACCTATTTGTCTCTCTTTACCGACCGGTTGTTTTCTCTTATTGTCATCTGTTCCCTCCTCTCCTATCTCTCCAATATGTTTGTTGTATGAATTTTATTAAATTTTATGTGTTATGTGATTTTATTTTTTAATTTTTTATATCCTTACTTCCCTTCTCTCAAAATAAATCTCCTTAATTATTATTGTATTATTAAAAAAAAGTGAGCACAATTATTTATCACGATTAATGTATAACGTTCTACCATTCAAATCAAAGATTAACATTTATTATCATAAAATTTATAATTTAACCATTTCTACTGTTATTAAAAAAATCAACTACCATTCAAATCATGGACTAATTTTCACGAGCTAACAAAAAAATGTGACATATTTATAAATTGTTTAAAATAAACAATTTATTCATACATACAACGATAAAAACAAGTAACATTTTAACTGGTCTCATTTTAAATCACGTTATTGGATCAATTTTCAAATACAACAATAAGGGTTAATAGAAGTTTTGGCGAACCTTACAATATGGAAAAATTTATAATTTAATTCTTACAGTATTATTTTATGTAATTACATTCTAAAATTTAAAATAATTCATAGTTCTTGTTATCACTTTGTATTAAATTCATGTAACAGAAATTACTTAGGGTTCAATTTTTTTTTGTCGTTTTTATTAATGATTTAAAAAAAAAGGCTCAACCTTCTAAACACTTAATAACATGTAGATTCATTTCTCCCTTATAATAAAAATAATAAAAATAGTTTTTTACATTAAAAGTGAAGGTTAGTAAATGAATTTTTATACGGTAATCATAGAAAGTCACTAAAAGTAAAATATTAATATATAAACTTGGTAGACACTTAAAATTCTTTTAGTTACATCTGACATCGGTTGGCAACAAGGATTTGATGATGAATAATTTTAAATTTTAAGATACAGTTATACAAAATAAAATGGCAAGGACAAAATTACAAACCCAAAAAAACTATATACAAGGACTAAAATTTTTTATTAACTAGATTGCATGAATTGGGTTTATAATGTTGGAATTTTATAAATTTTGATTTTTTATAATGTATAAATTAAAGATATTAATGTCAAAAATTAAGGCTTCATTTATTTCATTGAAAAATATTTTTCATAAAATATAATTATAAAATAATAACATGTAAGAAAATATTTTACTTATTTAATGTTAAATATGAAGAATTTTGAAAAAATAACTTCCTTTTTTTAAAAAGGAATTTATTTTTCTTCATTTTTAAGTTTTTAAGTATCATTTTTTTAATCATTAATGTAAATAATATATCACTCATTTATTAATATATATACAATATTTTTCTATGAAGAAAAATGAAATTTATAGATCTAACAAGTGATATTAAGTAATTGAGTATTTAGTACTTAAGCTCAAATTTAATTATATAAATATGAATTTTGTGATGGATAGAATTTATAATTTAATTTATTAATTATAAAGTATTTCTATCTCTCTGACCTTCATTATCTATTTTTACTTCATATACACTTTCTCCTAGAGAACACAAAAAGATGAGGGTTCAGTGGAAGGAGGCGAAAGTTTTTAGACAATTTTTGCAATTAATTGATCGGGTAAATTTGAAGATTATTAGATCAAATTTTAGAGATGATTTAAGGATTAGACTTACACATAAAACCACCAGGTAAGACTGCTCTATGAAAATTTCTTTATTATATATTTTCTCTATTGTTTAGCAATTGCTCAATTACTTATATGGTGCATATGCTATGATCCATAATAAATATATGGTATTTATGAAAAATTAATCGAATATTTCCATCATATAAATATACATAATATCAAATTAAACCATGAAACAAATCAAACTGCACCTCAATCGCCTTTCCTGCTATTAAATCAAGGATTTGTTACTAGATACACTACACTTTATTTCTTCTATATCATTGGAGGGCTAAGATAGAAGTAATCTAGTCAATCATATGCATTATGAATATATACACGCAAAACAGAGAGTGACCTATGTTAATCAATTTATATCAATTATAATATAATTATAGTAGTTAATTTATAATTAAAATTCGAACCATTAAAATTATAGTGTTGGTAATGTATATCTTAGAGTTTAAAATATTGTAAACCACTATTGATATTCTGATAACATTTATGTAGTTTGTAATTTACTATATATTATCTACAAACTAATATACGATTAACTTTCAAATTGAAATCAATGCCTATATATATGGTCTAACAAATGGGTTTACTCTTAGTTAGTTGTAACCTGCAGCTCTTGGCCGAGACTTCTTTGTAATTAGGTTTTTGCCACATACATTACAACCTATAAAAAAATGTTTTATCAATATATATATGTATATTTCTACAAATTTTACGGAAAAAATTTCATAAAATTTATATTTTTTATAAGGTATTGCAACTTTTTTATATGATATAAGTTATATGAGGTATTACTATTCATATAAAATTGGACAATTTTAACATACCTAAATTAAAATTTTGAGTAGACACCTTAACTTTATAATGAAATAAGAATTATTTGATTTCAATAATACAAAAATGAATTGTTAAAATTTACAATTAGGAGACTTGTTTAATAGATAAAAAGTTTATGATATAATAATTATACTTTAAACAACAATTTTTTTCTAAATTTATATCCACCGATAATCTAAAATAAATAATTTGAGTGAATTGTCTATGTTAATGTGTATGTAAATTTTTATACTTCTTCACTATATAATAAATCTATTTCAATGATTATTAACTCAAATTTATTTTATGATATATTGTAATTTGAAACTTTTAAAACTAAAATAATTTCAAAAAATTACTATATAATTATTTTAAAAATATAAAATATAGTAATAACTTAAAAATCTAAACTTTTATTTTATGAAGTTAGTTTTTTTTATTTTTTCTTCTCTTTTTTTAAAATAATATCCTACATTTATTTTTTATATATTAATATACAATTTTTTTAAAATATTCAATTTAATAATAAAACTTAGTATTATTTTCAATCAAAAGTTCAATATCCAGTTATATTTTTGAAAGAAGTAATATTTATACATATTTTTTTCACATGTCACCACTCAGACTTAAGTTCTCTAAATATGTTTAAAATATGTTGAATAAGTTTTATTTAAAAATTAAAGTGTTATGCCTATACTTATAAAAGTATAATATGTATATTTTTTTACTTTTTTCATCTTATAAATTATATTAAATACAAATTTTTACAACATACATACTATCACTTTCAAATAAAATATTTATTTTATTAATTTAATTTATTGTTATTAATGAATTTTGTATAAGATAAAATAAAAAATAAAAATAAGTGAGATGAAATTGAATTTCTCTTGATAATGTATGAAATTATGAACAAAATAGAGTCTAAAGTCAAGAAAAAAATGCAACAAATAATCTAATATATCAATTTCAAAAATAGGTTATTTGTAGTCGATCAAAGTTATAATAATAAATTACCTACACTTTTTAATCTTAAATTTTTAGATGGAATGTATTTTAATATATATGCATAGATAAGTATGTGTGCATTTGTATATGTGCATATATGTTGGTTTTTTATTAATAATTTCTTGGTATTTTTTTATTTTATATACAAACAAAAATAATTTAAAAGAACAAAAAGTGAAAAATATTATTTTATAGTAACATAGTTTCTATAAAAAAATTGATTAGTTAAAATTAAAAAAAATTAAAATCATTTGGATATAGCATATTAATGTTCAAATATAATTTTATGGCATTATATATAATAATATTTTCTTCAATAAATTTACAGCAAATAAAGACATTATTATTAAAAAAATAATATTACTAATAAAATAATTAGAGCATATAATTTTTTTATTTTCAATTTTTGGATAAATAATAATTTTCTTTATTTAAAGCAAAAGCGTTAAATTTTATATATATTTACTTTAATATAAATGAGTAATTTTAAATAATAAAAATTAATTTTTCTTATTTCATAAAACTTTTAAATAATGAATAGTAATTTTTTATTAGCTATTTACAATAATTAATATATTATTCTATTTAGTAAAATAATAATTTTATTATGAATTTTCAAGGTTAAGTACAAATATAAATATTACAAATATATTTGTGTAAAGGAAAAAAAAGAGAAAAAATATTTAAAGCAATAGCTTTTTATATTTGTGTAAAGAAAAAATATTCAGCTCAACTTACTTCTTATTTAACTATAAATTTGTTAAAAAAAAGAGACATGGGATTAAAATAAATTTAAAAATTGATTTAAAATATTATTAAAATATAATTAATTTAAAAATATATTTCATATAAATAATATATTATTATTTTATTAATTTATCAATCAGAATATTAATACTCATTATTATAATATATATATGGAAGATCTAACCTATAAAATTTACAAATTTTTCATAGGATCTCGTAACATAAAATAATAATTTTATACTACAAAAATTGAGAAGTTATGCAGGATCTTATTCAAAAATTTTATAAACTTTATGTGAAACGTTTCAAATTTTATGAAACAATTATGTAAACTTTATAATGATACATAATTTATAATGGTCGTACCAATGTACCTTACTTTGAAGGTGAACCAAAGATGTTCCCTTATAATTATACTTCCAACATTTTGTCCTTTTGTGTATGGGGGTATTAGGGGAATTAGCTTTGATTTTGAATTCAGTTATTTTGAGCCTATCTTTTCATAAATGTTTTGGTCATTTTAGTCAATAAAGATTACATTTGACCTTTAATTACATATGACAAAAATAAATAAATAAATAAACAAATGGAAGACCTTCGATTGCCTGTGTTCCTCAACCTTATCTGAAATTTATTGGAGTTTAACTAAAAATAGAAGCGGTGCGTACCCTTTTTTATGGATATCCTCGTATCTTCGCGTGCATGTGGGTATCCGTATACACATTTCTTCGTGGGAGTGTGAGAGGAAAAGTTAAAATTTAATTAATTTTTTGTGTAAAATATTTTATAAATGTGTGAAAAAATTGAAATTTAATTTATTATTAATATAAAATATTTTATATTATTAATAAATAAAAAATATATTATTAAAAAATAAGAATATTTTAAATTTTTTTAACAATAATAAAAATTTTTTGATAATTTTTTATTGATATGAATAATAGTATAAAATTGATTTACATTGATAGTATATTAATTTAAATCATATATATAACTCACTTTCTCTTATAATCAATACATTAAATTAAAAACTCTCGAATCAATTACTAAATTCTATTCTAACAAAAATATTTAAAAATATTTATCATCAAATAATATTTTAAAAATATTTTAATCATTAAATAAAAATATGATCATTAAGTTCTACTGCTAGGTTTCTTTTTCTCAAAATATTTTACCAAAATATAAAATAAAAATGCTTAATGTATTGTAAATAAAATATTTTAAAAACACTTATAATTAAAAAAAAAAGATATATTTATATGTCATATTATTTTGATTAAAAATATAAAGGTGTACACTCTAATATTATGTTTTGATATAAAATAAAATTTAAACTTACACTAAGTTTTATTATATAAGACATTCAAACTTACGATCAAAATTAACTTAAGCTTACAAAAATTAAGTTTTGAAAATGAAATATTATTATGTTATTTCAATTAATTATATATTTTTTAATTATTAGGCATCATGATTCTCTATCAAGGTGAGACAAAAAAATTCTTATTTCATGTTAATACTGCTCTAACGTATGTATTTAACATTATAATCATTAAATTTTTTTAAAGTACATATTTTGTATTTATTACTTTTTACTTTGATTATTTTATTAAATTTATATATATATATATTAAATCAATGTCATTTTATTTATTTTTATAACGTATTTTTATTTTATATTCTAAATATTTTATTTACATTACACTAACTACTTTTGTTTAAAATTTTAATAAAATATTTTAACCAAAGAAATGGCACAATATAATTAACTTGGTATCAAATAATGTGATTATTTTTATTTAATAATTAGAGAATTTTTAGCATATTATCTTATATTTATATCTCGTTAATTGTTTTTATTAAAATAGATTCTTAGTATGTTAAAGATATGAACATTCTTATTTTATGTCCTAATTTAGAGGGAGAGAAAATTACATTCCGTGTGTAAAATTCTTTAAAATGAATTAATCTTGAGCCTTAAATTTTATTAAAATTAATAGTTTAGATTTAGTGTAAGTTATTTACACTTTTATATATATATATATATATATATAATATTTTAATACAAATGATTATATTTGAAGTAGATTTCCTTTTTTTTATTTGGTATCTTCCCAAAATTATACAAATGATGTCAATGCTTATAGTTATACATAAAAATTTTAATTATTTGTGTTTTACTAGCTTTTTCTGACTACAATTCCTTGTTCTATATAAATAGTTAATAAATTAACTAATAAATTAGTTAATAATTGATACAATAATTAATAATCGATAGTTTATACTTTATATTTAGTAGTTGATTAACCAACTCATTGTGTAAGAAGTATTTTTTAAAATTAATTGTTAAATTGTATAAAATTATAAAATGATATAAAATATATATTAATAAAAATAAATATATAAATTAAACTAATTTATATTAATGTAAGCTACATATTGTAAATTAATAAAAAGAATAAAAATAAATTTAAAAAAATTTAAAGAAGTAATAACATATAAATTATAAATTACTTAAAATAATTTATTAAATTAATTTTTATAATAAATTAATATGTAAAATATAATTAAAAATTAATTTGTAACTTAATAATCAGATAAATATATTTTAAGTTAATCTATTTTTCGTACAAAATGAAACCTACTTAAATAAGTAGTCACAGAGAACGTGGCCAAGTCCCATAACTAAACATTGTGTTAATCAACTTACATATTATATTAATTGTAATCGAAAATTACAATATTATTTGGATCCGGTTAATAGATAAGTGGTCTTCTCATTAGGGCCAAATTGATGAGATCTCCATCCGACTCGGAGCAATAAAGGGTAGAAATGCGAAGGGCCGGCTGTATGGGAATAGGATGGGTACTGAGGCCCACATCGTCGTCGCGTCCATCCCATCCCAGCCAGCAGACAACAACCTGAAGCCCGCGTTGTAGTTGTAGCAGGCGCAAGAAGAGATTGTGCGGCACCCTAAGGGGATCAACTCATGGTGTAATATAGTCGACCAGCACGATGCACTGATCCCTCTTTTATTTTTGAAGATTGGGGTGGATGACATGGAGAGGGCCTTGTCATCACATCTTGTTGGCGGATAGGATTTCAAAAATGTTTAATCCCACGTTAATTAAGTGAAATCTTTTGTAAAAGTTTATTATGTATTAGATTCATAAATAAATTAATAAATAAAGAAAGTGGTTGGCTTTGGTATGTAAAATGAGGTAAAGTAAGTATAATTAGTAGATTTATTTTTTAATCTTATCTTTTATATTATTTCAATGTCATTAATCTTATCTTTCATATACTTCTAATGTTATTAACTTTATTCATTCACATATTTCTAGCTTCATCTCCTCCATTTGTCATTATCTGAAATAACCATACCTATTTATCATTTTTAGAAGAAAAATCACAAAGCTTTCGTGGCTTTGTTGAATGGTGGGGGAGATTTTAGAAAAATTTCTACATGAAGAAGTAAATAATTGTTTGAGAAAAATGATGCTTCTCACATCTCATGTGATACTTCTCACACCACATACTGCCTCTCAGGAACACAACTGACATCGTCTACCAACCATCGGCCATCTCTTAAGCTGCCAACTTGGCGTGACTAGCCACTAATGCGACCACTACTCAGGCATGAGGAGGATGATGATGGGGCTACAGAGGGGACGACTCCATTAGTTTTTTTTTTCTTTCCTTCCCACATTGTATTATAGCATAGATTTGATGTCCGTTTTGTTTCATTATTTGGATGTTACTAGATTGTATAGATTTGATATTACTTTTATTAATTTTTTCCACTATGAAAATAAAATACATTTCATTTTATGGTGTTCAATTGTTCTTTGGACTGTGCCTGTTGCGGATGATTTTTTAAGTGCAGGACTGGTAAGTTGGGATGTGCAAACTACAAAAAGAATAAAGCAGTCATGGGCAAGTGCAACTAGTAACAAAATTTGCATCGGACCTTAGATTTTATTTTTTTATTTTTTTATGACATCAAAATTAGTGATAGAATATAGACATATATAATAGCATAGTTAGGGAAGGAAATTGAATTTTCCCATTACGAAAGTGACAAATTTACCAAAGGATAAAAAAACTTATTCCATCTTAATAATTAAATGGTTGGTCATATTTTGAAGTAGTTTACTAACAGAATTTGCGATGAAACATTGTGACAAATCATATTATTTAGCTGCTAAATATTTACCAACATCAACTCTGCAAATTGAAACTTTTCGTTGGTATTAAATTTTAGTAATGGTTTACAGTTTATGTCTTTTTAAGTGATAGAATTTTCCATCGCTACAAGGTGAATTCCTCGTAATGTATATGAGAGATTTGATGTAGATGCTTGTAAAGATAATATAAGAAATTTAGAAGAAATTTTAAAGTTAATATTTAGAAAGTTGAATTATAATTGAAAAATAATCTCCACACACATTCTTTAATCTCGATAATATATTTATTAGCACTTAGTTAAAATTAATATGGAATTAATGTTTTCATACTTTTTTTTTTTAATTTTGATTAATGGATAACTTGTAACTTTTAAGTTTAAAGGGGTAACGTGTACTTGTGTAGGTTTTTAAAATTTAAAGGGTATATTCCCTTAACTATTTAGTCCTTAGAACATATACGGTACGTGTTCCATCTTGGTTCTGGAAAGATTATTACTTTCTAGTCCAATATTTTCAAACCGGACTCTAGAATGGCCCTCCTATCAATTAGGGTTGATCTTAATTAATGATGAAATTAGCTTATGCGGCATTGTTCCATGCTTATTAGAAGCATGAATCCTATCTTAAATTTATTGAACGAATTATCTGTTTCTAGTACGTCTTTATCCTTATTTACTTTGTTGAATGAAGAGGACAGAAATTAACACTAAACTTTAAGGTTTAAGAATATGTGTTTTTTTAATCATTAAATAAAATGGATAACTACTTAAAAAATGTTAGAGCATTAAACTTTAGGACTACGTTTGAATAGCGAATGTAATATTGATCACGTAAAAGTAAATTAACCTATAAAATACTAGATTGTTAAGTTGAAAACTCTTAAACCCTCTCAAGTTCAGCTTTAACGCAAGATGGAATGACTATTTTAAGTGATATTTGAAAATATTTAACCTTATTTGATAATAAAATTATTTTAGAAATCTGAATTTAAATTGTGACACTATGGATCTATTAAGGAGTAAGTAGTTTATTTCCTCTGAACCACTTATTACTAAGGATGGCAAAATATTTGATGGAGTTTGGGAATAGTATTAATTATTTTTTACTTGACAAGTCGACATAAGATAAATTTTTATTTCAAATAAAACAATCAGGATAAGGCAATAATATCTTGTCTTATTTTATGAAATTCTGCTATTATAAAGTTATTATACTTTTGTCTAATACACTAATATATATACACACACACATAAACACAAATATATATAAATACATGCATATATATATATATATATATATATATATATATATATATATATATATATATATAATTATTTTATCATTTTAATGATTTAATTATTTAAAAAATATATATATATATTAAAATTTCACTTAACATGATAAAAGTAAAAAAATAACATTATGTTGATTATGTCTGATATAAATTTATAATCGTCAATTTTAATATTTATATTTCTAATTATTTTTTATTTATTATCATTGTTGCCAATTTTTGTAGAGCCCTATTGTTTAGCGAGGCAGGGAAATAGAACGAATTTTATCCCTAAATATAAGTGTGAAATAAAATAATATTTTATTTTCAACAATAAAACATGAAACGAAGGAAAACTGATCTGCTTTAATTTATTCCTTTTTAACGCGATCCCTACTTCTTATACCTTCAAAGCATCAATCATTAGTAGATAAATCCTTTACAAAGCCACTAATGATGGGCTTTCCGTATACCCCTTTGGATTATATAAATCTATATTCACTAACTTGATGTTGATACAAATACAATCACAGCAGAATTCATTCATTCTGTGCTAACTTCTAACGATCTCGATATAGCTGGCTTTAAAATTTTAATTAAAACTTGTAACCGACAACTATTGTAGATGGAATAATCTTAACTCATACATGCAATATATGTATACACACGCAAAATAAATATTGCCTTTTGATATATATCTGAACATTTCTTGTATAGTTTTGGGAATTTGGCAGTTAATTATATGAACATCTGAAAAAAAAAAAGATCCAGGAGGATTCATACAACAAATTAAAATATATATAATGAAGATGGGATAGAATTATAAGGCGGAGACAGGCTAAACACAGCTCAACCGTTTGACGAATTTCTCCAGAGAAATTTGGGTTTAGAAATGCTCTGTACCTGCCAATTATGCACTCGCTGACACCGTTGAAGAAATTTTTATTTAGTTATATATCTGATAACTTCAAAGAAAGAAGAATGGAATGTTACATTTAGTACTTGCGATTTACAATAATTTTAAGTGAGAAATTTCTCACGGATTCGATCTACATGTGCATGTATTTCAATGTGAACCCGTGTTTTTTTTGCTGGTTTTTATAAAATTTTTAGTATAATTAAAGACTCGTTTATATATAAATTAATAAAAGAATGATATATCATTTATATTAATAATTAAAAAAAATAATGTGAAGATTAAGAAGAGCAAATTTTTTTTTGAAATAAGAGAAATTACTTTTTTAAAATTCTTTATATTTAATATTAAATAAGTAAAATATTTTTCTTATATTATTATTTTTATAATTATATTTTACGAAAAATACTTTTTGATGAAATAAATGAAGCCTAAGTGCATTTTTTAAAATGTCCTCATCAATTTTCTAATTTTATTTTCATTAAAATTTTAAAATACATTTATCTTTGCTAACTCTCAAAACATGATTTTGCCAGAAGTTTAAAATATTAAAGAAAAGTTTATAAATTATGTTCCTAACATTCCTTTTCATGCAAACGCGTAATTCTCTCCAACTATGGCCCAACGGCGATCGCTGCATGTGAAGGTGAGCTGTCGGCGATATTCAATACGTGTGTTTCCTGTACAAACTCGCATGAGCTAATGCTACAATTTGCATTTAAAAATCGTATATATATATATATATATATATATATATATATATATATATATTTCAGATGAGATGACAAAGAAATCCTCATTTTATGTGCGTGAGACATCACCGCCTCCTGCGTAGCCCTCTTTTTAACAATAACAAAATGTATTTAATTATATGTAATATATAAAAAATAATTATTAATGGATATAATTCTTAACATCTTATAATTTTAAAATTTTAATATATATAAATCTTATAAAATTAATAATTATTTTTTATTTATTAATTA
Organism: Sindora glabra; assembly: GCA_020226215.1. Taxonomy (NCBI): domain Eukaryota; kingdom Viridiplantae; phylum Streptophyta; class Magnoliopsida; order Fabales; family Fabaceae; genus Sindora; species Sindora glabra. Next base: position 108,208,093 of record CM035227.1, on the reverse strand, counting down.
TAATTAAAGCTAGATATCATAATTGCAGTATATAAGAATTTTTTACAAAAGTATAAACTCAAATGGAACAACCAGCCAGCTAGCTTGATGCCATTATTTGAGGGTGACCCACTCTAACAAATTAATTAAAGTCAAATTTCTTTTTCTTTTGGTGCTTTAAATTAGTGAGAAACTTAATTATGCATAAACTTCATCTATACTATACTAATTATAAAAGAATGTATTCCCATTCTCAATTTTACAAGTGATATAATTATCGATTTTTAATTTGTTTCACAAATGTAAATTGTTAAAACTAAAATGATTTCATTATTTTTCGATATGTCCTCTAAGGTAAGTATTCTTTTCAAGCTTGAAACTTGAACATAGTACAAATTTGTAATAATTATGCTGATTGAAATTCAATCTCCTTTTTATAGTAAGAATGACTAAATGCACGCATAAAAAATTGAAAATCTAACTCAAAATGTGAGAAAAACTAAAATTTTAAAGTAATATTGAATGACACTAGAAATAATCAAAACTCACTTTTTAATTAGAGAGAAAGCATCTAATAACATGTTGAATCATTGGCCTTCTGTTTTGCTCTTCTCTTCATTTTTTTCTTTCTTTTAGTTGTCTTGCAGGTATATAAAGGAGAGAGAGAATTTTTGACCTTCAAACAATGAAGGCTTAAAATACCTTTTCAAAAATGATAAATGAACTTAAAGCTAAAATATTAATTGGTACAAACTTCAAGAATAATTTTATTATATCTCAAATAAATAAAGAAATTTAAATTTATACATTTTTCTATTTTTTTTGGCCTTTTACATTTTTCTATTCAAAGTGATGCTTTATGCTTTAATTATGATTTCGTTACTCTGCACTATTACTTTGTACAATTATTTAAACTAAATCTAATCAATACAATAATTTATCCAATTATTAATCATAATCATTATATTTATTATTATTATCTTCCCAACAAATTAATATTTTATTACAGATTCACCGGCACAATCAGTATATAAGGCTCATGGTCCCATGGATTTTGAGACAATGACATCCACAAGCATTTAGACAAACAGAAAATTAAGATTCAAACTCAAGCAAGCAATGGAGTTGAAAATCGTTGGAAATGCGTCGTTGAACAGAGGCTGTGAGTTCTTCAGAGCTCGCAAGGATCAGAAGAATACAAGCAAAGATATACTGGAAGCCATTGCAAGGGCGACTGACGGTGGAAGAAGAAGAGCAGTTGTTTCATGCACAGAGGAAGATAATGGAAATGGAGTGGTCAGAATGAAGATCGTTGTTAAAAAAAGCGACTTGAAGCAGCTGATGGAAGCTGTGAATGGCGGCAGCGGCGGCGGCACCGACAACGAGGAGGAACCGAATAGGTTATCATCGTATTCGTTATCAGTAGTAGAACAACGATTGATTTCGTTAAGGAAAAAACATCTTGCAAGGGCCAGTGCAGTGAAGAATAAGAGGAACGACCGCAAGTGCTGGAGTCCAATACTGCAAAGCATCCCAGAGGAGGTCGCAGCTTAAATGAGAATGTTATAGGCATCCGAAAATAGAATGTAAAATTGAATTTGAAATATAAATTAAAAAATATTATTAAATATAAAATAGTGAAATAAATTTATAAAATTTAACTCATTCAATAAATACTAAAAATTTAAATTTAGCTTCGAATTCCATTTTTAAGACTTGAAGCAATTTTGCAAATTAATTATTTGTTCGGCATGATATCTGGCCTTAGTGTGCCATATCAAATTTAAGCAACCTAGAAAAAGAGCAGTGAAGTTAAAAAAAAAAAAAAAGTAAAATAATGTGAAGAACATCGTATTGGGAAATTGATTTTAACATTCATGCAGATTATTATTTAGATCTTGGTGAAATAATTCCGGTTTATTTTAATGTAGATGTATGTTCTTTATCTTTGCAAAAGAATGACAGCCGTATGATGCATATAATTTTTCATCACATGCTTAGCTCACATATGTATCTGCTTAATGTGATAGGATAGCAGCCAGTTAATGCAATTTTTTTTAAATATACACAGATCAACTCATATTATAATCAACTATTGGATAAAAATAAATAAATAAAGGGTAAACTGCCATAAAAAGGTCGTATATATACAATTTTCATTCGAAGTCAAAAGTCATGTTTAATTGTAGAATATAATGTCACAGAAATACAATTATTTTTTGGTAAAAGGGAAATATATTAAAAGAGCAAATTAAGATGTATTAACCAATCTAGTTATATAGTTAACCTTTACATCATAAAATATAAGTAGGGTTCTATTAAGATGGGCCTCCAAAATATTGATATCATTATAGTTATTATCAATATTTTTAATAAAAAATTTGTTAAAACTATTAGTTTTCCTGTAAATATGCCTAACAATGAACGATCTTATATTAATAAAAAATCTTTTACAATCTTCAATTAAGTTATGAGCATCAATAAAATAAATAAGCAATTCACTTAATAAAGCATTTATAATAGACAAAGCAACAAGTTTAATAATAACATAGAATAAATTATTATTTTGCACCAACATTAGCCTATTCCAAAACCCATTCAAATAAGCAACAAAATTTGAACCATTGTTAAGCCCTTTACAATTACTTATCACCCACTTTCAAACATGATATCTAATCGTAACTAGATCTATTTTACTACATTAATGGAGGTTGTGCAAAACATTAGTTCAAATTATATTTGTATTAAGCGGATTTTATCTATTAATAAATAAGAGTATGAATCCTAATGAGACTTTTGTTGAAAAGAAAGAAATTCGTTAATTTTAATTATTAGAATGGTTATTATACTTAATCATCATTTTATCATAAGGTATTAATTTAGTAAAAAAATATATTATTTAAAATGAATTTTACTGTTAAGAGATAGGGATTCAAATTCCGAATATAACACTTATTAGAAAGAAAGAAATTCATGAATGATTTAATTTTTGAAATAGTTATCCATTTCATATCATGATTCACAACAAAAATCAACTTGGGTTAATCAGTTTCTACAAAATGATCTAATTCTTTTAGAGTCGTAAAATGGTTCGATTAACCCATACTAACTTCAATTCATATAAACTCTTAAAAGAAAATGAACTAAGTTTTGGATAATCACATTTGGTCCATATCCACAATTCGATCCATAAATTTATAATTTTTAATTATAAATTTGTGGACTAATTCAGTTCGCACCAGTCAATTTATACGGATCGACTCATATAAAACTATGAAAAAGAGAAACAAAATTTTGAGCAATTTGATTTTTCGACGTTGGTGAATCAAATCAATCCGTGGACTTCAGTCCGTTTAACGGGCCAATCCGAGAACTTCTGTCCGCTGATGACATGAGTTCTTTTGTTTCTTTGGACTCTATTAGGATTTGTTTTATCAGCAGCTAAACAGATCATTGATTTTTTTTTTCTAACTCAGGCCAGGCCCAAACAAACACGTTCACTGTTGAAGGCTCGAAGCAGTATCTGACAATTATCCTTTGCTAAAACCAAAAAGGACAATTATTCTTATGTTAGACTGTTTGGTTAAAGCTTGGCATTGTAGTTGATGTCGCCACTGACTCTTGAGTTAACGGCTAACCGCCAAATCCCGCAGGAAGCAGCAGAGATAACGGCCGTGCTAAATCTTGAAACCTTCCGGAAATGGCTGCAACGCTTACGCTTTCCTATTATCACAATTACTTTTTGAACTCCACAATACCCGATAAATTCTCCCAGAAGCGTGTCAAGGAGCTTAAATGGAACAGTAAGCTTGCTTTTGGATACGAGCCAGGATGCTCTAAAGTAAGACTCCGTTACAGTCGCATGAAGAAATACAGAGCTCCTTTTGAAGAACCAAGTTACTTGCTCACAAGAACTCTCGCTGAGATTGCGGATTCGGGGTCTATGGAAGATGCACTTAACCTGTTTGAGAAAATGAACCACCGTGACACTTTTATTTGGAATGTCATGATTAGAGGATATACGGATAAAGGGTTGTTTGAAGAGGTAATTAATTTGTACCATAGAATGGTATATGAAAGGGTTCATATGGATAATTTCACTTATCCATTTGTGATTAAAGCTTGTGGTGGATCGTTCACATTGTCGGAAGGAGAAAAGATTCATGCCAAGGTGTTGAAGGTAGGGTTAGATATTGATGTTTATACTTGCAATGCATTGATTATTATGTACGGGAAGCTTGGACATATTGATTCGGCCTTGAAGGTTTTTGCAGGAATGCCGGTAAGGGACATGGTTTCCTGGAACTCTATGATTAGTGCATATTCTTTGGTCAAAGAACATCTGAATTCATTGACGTGCTTTAGAGAAATGCTGCATGTCGGGATTCAACCAGATAGGTTCAGCATAACAAACACTCTTGATGCCTGTTCTGCTGAGTTATATCTGTTAGGTGGGAAAGAAATTCATTGTGCCTCACTCAAATCAAGGTTAGAATTGGATGCTATGGTTCAGACATCGCTTATTGACATGTACAGCAAGTGTGGCAGGATGGATTACGTAGAGAGGATTTTTGACAGGATACCTTTAAAACATGTCGCTGCTTGGAATGCAATGATTGGTGGTTATGCTCAAAATTGTCAACCACTTCAGGCTTTTGCTTCTTTGAGAATGATGCTTAAGATGGATAGCTTGACTATCGATAATATTACCCTCATAAACTTGCTTCCATCTTGTGCACAATTACGAGCTGTTTTGCAGGGTAAGTCTATCCATGGGCATGCCATTAGGAAAGGGTTTCTACCTCATCCAGTGTTAGAAACTGCCCTCCTCGACATGTATGGAGAGTTTGGTACATTGAAACGGGCAGAGCTAACTTTTGGCCAAATGACAAAGAAAAACTTGATTACATGGAATGCCATGATTGCTGTATATGTGAGGAATGGATGCAACAGGAAAGCATTAGCACTGTTTGAAGAACTTTTAAGTGAACATCTTAAGCCCGATACAATTACTATTGCAAGCATCCTTCCTGCCTATGCTGATTTGGGATCATTAAGGGAGGCCCAGCAAATCCATGGTTATATCATGAAATTATGCTACCAATCAAATACATTTGTTTCAAATTCAATTATTTACATGTACGCAGGTTGTGGAGATCTAGGGACAGCCCGGCAAATTTTTGACGGAATGTCATGTAAGGATATCATATCATGGAATTCTATCATGATGGCTTATGCTATTCATGGTATGGGGGGAATATCCATTGAACTGTTCTATGAGATGAAGAAAGAAGGCATGCAGCCTAATGCTAGCACCTTTGTTTCACTGTTGTCATCTTGCAGCAATTCTGGCTTGGTTGATGAGGGATGGAAATTCTATAACTCAATGAAACAAGACTATGGGATAGAACCTCAAATAGAGCATTATGGATGTATAATTGACCTTTTTGGTAGAACTGGTAAACTGGACCAAGCCATGAGTTTTATAGAAGAAATGCCGATGTTGCCTACAGCCCGAATATGGGGATCATTGTTAAATGCAAGTAGAAACAAAGGAAATCTTGAATTGGCTGAACTTGCTGCTGAGCGCATCTTGTCAATAGAACACGATAATACTGGGCGTTACATCTTACTTTCTAATATGTACGCTGAAGCTGGGATGTGGGAGAGTGTAGAAGACATGAAATCTATTATGAAGAAAGAAGGTATCAAGAGAACTGTTGCATGCAGCATGGTAGAGACTAAATGTGGGCTGCACAGATTTACTAATCAAGATAGATCTCACATTGAGTCTGACATGATCTATTATGTTCGGGATATCATATCAAGCAGAACTGGGGATGCAAATTCTATCCATAGTATCACCATGTTCAAGCCATCATTGGCTGTGAAAAGAGCTAATCTACCAGAGAACCACAGTGTAAGATTGGCAATATGTTTTGGACTGATATCTACAGCAATTGGAGATCCTATTCTCGTCAAGAAAAACACGAGAATCTGTGAAGGTTGTCATATTACGGCAAAGAAGATTTCAGAGATTACCGGGCGAGAAATCATAATAGGGGATTCTAAAGTATACCATCACTTCAAAGACGGGCAATGCTCTTGTGGTGATTATTGGTGACTGCAGATTATGTTATATTACCATCTCTGTGCTACAAAATAGCAGAGTCATACAGGTTTTAGCTGTATCAATAATTACAATTTGTACATACATGTTTATAGGAATAATAGAAATACCAATGGATATAGCCAAGTAATTCATTGAATGTTGTCAATCTTACCACGTATTTTGTTTTAAAGTTCTGGTAAACTAAGTTAATTTTCTCATGTACTTGTGTCAAGGAATGGTGAGATCTTCACCATTCAATACCTTGTAGGCATGGAAGGTGATCATCTTGTGGGGCAGCTTCGGGATTCCCAGACAAAGGGTCTCTCCCTCAAGTTGTAATTTCCCATGACGGGAACCATAAAGCTAATAACTCATTATATCTAGGAAGAAAATTTTTTTTTTCTTTTTTTCATTTTGATGGAAAAATTATCAAGATCTTGTAACTTCTTTTTTTAAAAAAAAAATAATACAATTTTATAAAGACTATGCATATCGTGTGTAGAAAGTTATATTCTATCATTTAAATATGTAATCTGAATTTTTAAAAAAGTTTCAACATTTTGTGATTTTTTTCCCTTTCTGGTATACTGGAAAATAAACCCTCAGAGAAACACCAACAAAAGCTATACAGGGAAAAGCCAGGATTTTACACATGAACAAAAACACAGAATTTGCAGCATAAAAGACCAACCTGCTATGCACAGAGGCTCCTACAGCATCCAAAAAAACCAGCCACAGAGGCCCCAAAAGAGGAAAAAAAAAGTAAAAATAAAATTTTTTATTCAATTAGCTTCACGGTTGCTGATTATGACCCCTAAAAGTTTGGATTTACTCTAAAACACTTAATGGGACCATGATCCCATATTTGGAGGGTCAGTCTAGCTAATTGAGATAAACCAAGTCCCACATAGATCTTCCGGATAGTTTGGAATCATGCAATTTTTTTTTTTTTCCGGTCTGTAGATCTCCGGTATCCGATAACCTCATTTTTAGTAGCTTTATTGGGCTCTGACTAATCCGGAATCGAACCGGGTTGAATCCAATATGGGACAAAACTCTCCCAACAGCAATTTTCTTCATTTACAAGATTCAAACATGAGATCTTACTTAAAGGGACCGAGCTCCCAACCACTCGGATCAACTGTCATCGGTAGAATCATGCAATTTAGTTCTCGTTATTTGATATTTTCCTGAGGCAGATGAAATTATTACATGTTTCTGGAAGTGCAAGTATCCACTGGTTGTCATCCTGATGCGAAACATATGAATAAATCACTGAAGAATGATAGGTTAATGAGTACGAAGATGAAATTATTACATGTTTCTGGAAGTGCAAGTATCCACTGGTTGTCATCCTGATGCGAAACATATGAATAAATCACTGAAGAATGAAAGGTTAAAGAGGACGAGGACCTGTCATTTGATTATGAAAAAATTACCGACCCAACTAAATAAAGCACAGGGTTGTGTAGGCAAGGAGGCTTTCAATTATCTTTACCAAACATTTTTTTTTTATAAGATGTTTCTTTCCGTGAGGTTCATATGTTTTCACATGTTTATTATACCTCGTTCAATATAAATATTTATATTACTTTGCAAATAATGAAAATTATATTCTACAAGAAAAATTTAGATCAAATAGATAGATAATTTATAGTAAAAAAAAAAAAATTTCTTTACAATCAATTAATGAATGAAGGGGAAAACTTGTTATTAGATTTAAAGATTATAACGGACATAGCTCAAGAGCTACTAGAATTGATTAGCTTCAGTTACTGAAGAAATCATTTCAAAGCAATTATTGGTTTAATCATAGCGCAACAAATAGTGTATCAAAGGAAGCGGAAGGAAAAAAAAAAAAAACACCAAACGAGTTGCTCTTGTGGTCGTAACATATGATCATAAATTATATCATGGTCAATGGGTTCACTCATTTCAATTTCAGTATTTCTATTCACTCATGATGAAATCTTTAACGAATATTTATAGGTGTTTGTTTTGCAGTAAGCTTACGCTCCCACACGAACGGGATTTACTCTTTTAAAATACACGTCAAGAGATGACGCAAATAATAATTATTAATAATAGGAAAATCAATAATTTTATATTCAAAAATAATATAATATTATAATAATTTTTAAAATTGTAATTATTCATTCCTATATTTTTTTTACTAATAATGATATTTCAAATATATCCCTATTTATAATGTCTTGTTAGGGTTTGTAATATTTGTCTCATCAAGGTTCATAAAATCACATTAAGACCAATAATATCCCATTACGTAGAGTTATTTATGGGTCAGGTCATTGAATTTCCAACTAAATTTTTAATAGGGAAACAATCAGGCCAGTACTATTTATTACAATTTATTGTAATGAAATATCGCATGTTCATTTTCTTTCATTTAAATTCACCCGCATATAAAAATTTATCACAATATCTAAAAGATAAAATAAAATATTTACAGTGTATTTTGAGAAGGTTAAAAGCACCAAAATTAAAATATCTTTTATCATAAATTAAAATTGAAAATTTTTTAATTTTATAAAAAAAATAAAAGAATAAAAATTTATAAGAATTAAAATTGAAAAATTTTTAACTTTATAAAAATCAAATCAATATAAAATTTTAATTATAAATAAAATTAATAAAAATTCAATTTTTAGGGATTAAAATAAATTTTTAATTAAGATAAAAATAAAAATAAATAAGAATTTAGAGACACAAAACCTTATATAAAATTATAAAATAGTCTCTTTCTTTTATTTTTTTTTTAAAAATAATAATTTTGAATGAATTACTGTGTGGAGAACAAACAATAACATCATCTTCTTTTACAATTTGATTGTTAATTAGACTTGATTTATCCATTTATTTAAAATTTTAGTTTGTGTTCTTATTATTTCGAGATAAAATAATAATATGTTATTGTCAGGATACCAAATAGTAATATGTTATTATTTAGTAATTTTATTATTAATTAGACTTGATTTATCCATTTATCTGAAATTTTTTGTTAGTATTACTGTTTTGAAATAAAATAGTAACATATTATTATTTAGAAAATAAATAATAATATACTATTATTTAATAATTTGATTGTTAATTAGACTTAATTTATTCATTTATTTATAATTTTTTATTAGTATTATTATTTTAAAATGAAATAGTAATATCTTTTTCTTTAACAGTTTGGTTGTTAACTAGATTTGATTTATCCATTTATTTAAGATTTTTAATTCGTGTTGCTGTTTTGAAATAAGATAATAACATATTACTGTTTAGAGAACAAACAGTAACATACTGCTATTTAATAATTTGATTATTATTTAGATTTAATTTATCTATTTATTTACAATTTTTGGTTAGTGTTATTATTTTGAAATGAAATAATAACATCCTCTTTTTTTGATAATTTAGTTGTTAATTAGACTTGATTTATCCATTTATTTAGAATTTTTGATTCGTGTTAATTACTATTTAGAGACAAAATAGTAATATATTACTGTCTGAAAAATAAACAGTAACATGTTATTATCTAACAGTTTGATTGTTAATTAGACTTAATTTATCCATTTATTTATGATTTTTAGTTGGTTGGTATTATTGTTTTGAAATGAAATAATAACATTCTCTTATTTAGTAATTTAGTTATTAATTAGACTTAATTTATTTATTTATTTAAAATTTTTTATTTATATTACTGTTTAGAAATGAAATAGTAATATGTTACTGTCTAAAGAATAAATAATAACATACTATTAATTGACAGTTTAGTTATTAATTAAAATTTATTTATTTATTTATATTTATTTATATTATTATTTTGAAATGAAATAATAATATTCTCTTCTTTAGTAGTTTAGTTATTAATTAGACTTCATTTATCCATTTATTTAAATTTTTTATTAGTATTACTATTTTAAAATAAAATAGTAACATGTTAATAACTGGATAATAAATAGTAACATACTATTATTTGATAATTTAGTTATTAATTAAATTTAATTTATCCATTTATTTATTATTTTTATTAGTGTTACTATTTCATTTCAAAATAATAATATCCTCTTTAGCAGTTTGGTTATTAATTAAACTTGATTTATCTATTTATTTAAAAAATTTTATTGGTATTATATTTTGAAATGAAACAGTAATTTTATATTGTTTGGATAACAAATAATAATATGTTATTATTTGATAATTTGATTATTAATTAGACTTAAATTATCTATTTTTTTATAATTTTTTTGTTAGTATTACTATTTTGAAATAAAATAATGACATGTTATTATTTGATCTATAAACAGTAATATATTATTTTTTGATAGTTTTGTTTGTGAAAAAAATTATTATGGTACTAATAGACACTAAAAGAATTAGGAAGTAAAAGTTTAATATGAGATTTGAATGAATTTAAATTGATAAAAATGATATCAGAGTTGAAAAAATAATAAGAAAATAAAAAAAATAAAAAAAATATTTGAAAAGGACTTTTTTTCACTAACCTGAGATGGCAAAACGCATTTGGCTTTTTGCATGCATGTAGATTTTGAAAAGTTATATAAAATAAAAAAAATTGTTTAAAACAAACAACTGAGAATAAAATTATGATTATTCAAAGTTTTAAATTCAATCTACACGTTTATTAAGAACATTATTACGACACTACTAGATACTAAAAGAGTTAGGAAGTAAAAGTTTAATATGAGATTCGAATGAATTTAAATTGATAAAAATGAGATCAAAATTTAAAATATAACAAAAAAATTAAAAAATTAAAAAAATATTTGAAAAAAGCTTTTTTTACTAACTCAAGATGGCAAAATGCCTTTGGCTTTTTGCATGTATGTAAATCTCGAAAAGTTATATTGAATAAAGGAGAATTCACCTAGAATAGACAACCGAGAACAAAGTTATGATTATTCAAAGTTTTGAGTTCAATCTATATATTTCTGGTCTTTGGACTTCATCGAATTCAAATTTTCTTGTTTTCTATGAAAAGATCATGGGAAAATAAATGAAACTAAGTGGTTATATACAAAAATTATTAAACTAATCATGAACTTATGCTTTTCTAAAATTCCTAATTCATAATTGTATTCTAATGGTTAAAAAAGGGTATTTTGAGAATATAATAATAATAATTCGTAAAACTGACACTTATTTAAAATAAAGATCAACGTTAATACCTCTATAAAAAGAAATTTAAGAAGCGGTACTACAATGCAAATTACCATTTTTATACATAATTATATAAAATATAATAATTCAAGTTTGGCCCATTTAATTTTTAAAAAATTTGGCCGGATTCTACTTAATGAAAATTATACATGACCTAAGGTTCAATTTGAAAGTCCTATTATTCTTATTTTCAATATCATTTTAAGTAAAAAAATTATAAAAAATACATTTAAATAGATAATAAGATATTTAAATATATAAACTATTTAATTATATCAAATTAAATATTTTTATATTAAAAATAATTAGATATAAATATTTTTATAATATATAATTACATTAATAAAAATAAATTTATATAATCAATCTAAAACAAGCCGATTTATTATATATTATCATGCTGTGAGTCCAGCTTGAATATTAATTAAGTTATGAAAAAAAAATTTTAATAAGTATTCGAGCCATAAAAAGGGAACTCAAATCTTATTTTTCTCAGACTGGACCTTTTGGGGTCGGATGTTATGCAAGTCTACCATCATGACTTGTAATGTCTTGTGACTTACCCCCATACTAAGTCAGGTGGACATTTAAACTTAACTAGGATTATAAATGGCTAAGATATAATCCTTCTGAAAGGACGTATTCTCCTTATTGAAATACTGATTAAGGTATTAGAATACGTATAGTGATGTCTCTACTAACTTGTATGGTTGATACCCAATCTTCAATCAATATTCATCTTTTTGAAGATTTGTCATTTACTAATAATTATGAAAATTTACTTTATATTTTACAATGTATCTTATACTTTACACTTTAGAATTTAGAAGAATCAAATATAGTAGGATAGTAAGAAGATGAATTTCATTTTTCTCCATGTAAATTTAAAGGGAGGGAAATTTTCAATCCTCCCATTATCTTAATTATCCATCATAATTTTTGTGAGTTTTTTTGACATAGACATTAGTGATGATAAATATCTATATTTTTTAATTATAAAAATAATTATTTAATGATTGACTAATTATTTAATAATTACTTTCCGATCACCTTTTTTAGGTAACTCCTGTATAAAATATGTATTATACATTATTACTCAATTTTTTTTCACTACATATTATTAACTTAAGTAATGAAAGGAGTGTGGCAGACTCCCGAATACCACCCTTTGATACTATGATCATGCAAATACTTTAAAAAGAGAAATTCAATAGGTGAAATAAGGATGTCTATTTTTGGATATAAAACTAACTCGTACTTACTGATGATTGTTGAAGTAGGCTGATTGTTGAAGTGTTAGTATAAGACAATAAAAAGATAAATCAACTGAAAAAACATTTTATTAAAAGAAATAAAAAAAATAAACTTAGAATAAATTAACGAAAATTGAATTCAATGAATTATTGAGCCATACAAATTGTGTTATGACATATTAATCGGAGAGAAAACTGTGACCAAAAAAATAATAATATTTTGCTCGAGCGCGCTTTCCGAATCATGCGTGCCAGGTAAAATATACGAAGAATCCTCGTTATTTTATTTAATTTATACAGTTTCCTAACTAGAAAAAATAAATAAAAAATTCGAAGACATTGGAGTTTTGTTTTTTCACAATCTGCAATGTAGCGACGGACCAAACTTCTCATCTAATAGTCAAACGGAAAGTTCCAAAAAAGGCAGACACAAACCGTGCATCCATTCTCCCTCAGCCAACCTTCTCTTCCTCTTCATCCTCCTCATCTTCACTGTTCTCATCAACGTCCCCTCTTATTTCGCGGAACCCAATGAAAAATTGCTTAATCGTCTTCCAAACGACGTCGCCCAGCCACTCCAAGCATCCCATTTCTCTGCCACCGCATAAGCACTTCTCCTTCAACCTATCAAACAGCCCTTTCTTCCCCATCTCCGTCGCCGTCGACATCGGCTGCAGGTAAGCTAAAGCCGCTTGCTTTACCAGCGGATTCTTGATCAGAATCTCATGCGCGCTGGAACTGTTCACCGGCGACATGATAGCTGTGGATAATGGAGGGTCTGGCAAGATGTCCCGGAGACTGGTGTACTTCACCGATGGTATGGTGATCATCTCTATGTCGGAATCCTCGAGCTGGGGTGCAGTGAAGCCCTTGTGTGAAAGAAAAGTCTGAGAATTAGATACTGAGAGGAAATCGGAATTTGGTTTTTTAAGTCTAGGTACTTCCATGGGAATTTGGTATAGATTATTGCGTGTATGTAATTGCAGAATGTTGATCGGGAAAATAAATATAGGTTTTATTTTATATTTAATTTTAAATTGGAGGGGAGATTTGTACAAGCTTATAATTTTTAAGAGGAAGTGGGGTGTGCATGAGTTTGCAGAGGGAGAGCTCGAGTGAAGCAGGGAGTGAGGAGTGAAAATTTGAGAAGCGGGAGGAGCCAAGACTGAGGAGTGATGCAGTTATTTTGGTTTAACAAAAGGAAGTAGGCTTGCGGAGCGGACGGGTCAAGGCCCGTTTTATTAAATTGGATCTAATCTAGCCCACCATCTATGACGTGTTTTATTCAAATTAGTCGTATTATTATGACTAGAACTCAATTTTAGTCTTCAAAGGTATTCAGTTTGTATTAATTTTATTTTTAAAATAAAATTTATATAAATTTAATTCTTAAAATTTTAAGCTGAATTAAAATTTTAATTTTTGTGAAAATTAAAATTTATACTAATTTAATTCTTATAAAACAATTAAAATTTAAGTCTTAGCGACGAATTTGATACATCAGTATACTCTACGTATGCATGCAAAACATTAGGATCTCGGATGTAAAAGTAGGTAACCAAAAATATGATATGCTACTTGAGTGTTTGTTGCTATTAGCCAGATTATTATGAATTAAAGGGACTTGGTTGGATTTTTATGGGTTAAAGACTGATTATTGAGGGTTTACTCTTAAAATTTTGTCTTAGACTATTACGAAGGTTTGAGCCCACTTTTGATCTTTATTTACAATTACATGATATGATAATTTTAGAAATCAGTCCAATCCTATAAAAGTGTTCAATTAGAAATTAGACCCAATAAACAAAGCTAATTATATTGAAAGTGATAAATAACAAAATAATGGAACCTATATAATCTCAAGATAAATTTGTTATAAAATAAAATCTTTATCTTTAATAGCAACCGCTGCAATATAAGGAACATATTATAGATATCAAAAATAGATTTCAAAACCAAATTCTGATTTTTTTATATATTTAATTCGATCGAATTTTATAATTTTTTTAATATCTTATATTTAATAATAATCATTGATTTCTATTTAAAATCTAATTTTAAATCTTATTTTCGAACATATAGTATTATTCATAATTTAATTCAAGTGGAAGCCTAATTTAGCCTCATTTGATTCATGCGTAAAAACATTTAGATTATCATGTTAATAACATTCATTCACAATTTCATGGCAGCATCTATAAGCAGCCACATGTTAGAAGAATAAATGAAGATGGAGTGACCAGAATACATACAAAAGAGATAAAATAATAAGGTGACAATGAATATAGATGAAATAAGGAGGAAGTAGCTTTGAGATATATATTATATTTTTTTGAAATAAATTTTATGCTTCAAGATACAAGAAAATTAAAAAATTTTCAATTTAAAGCAATGAAAATAGTTTAATAAAAATTTTAAGTGTAATTATTTAACAAACATGACTTATTACTAGACACATGTTACAAATAATCATATTTTTAAGACTAATTCCTCACTAAATGACTGTTATAAATAATTTGATTCTTTCAGAATTTAAAATTAAAAAAATAAATTATTTAATTATTTATTCATTATTTTAAACTTAAAAAAATATCTTCAATTTTTTATGTATATAAAATTACAATAAAAGTACATTAATATATTCACTTAAAATTTTCATCTATATATCTTTTAAAACCAACTTTTTTTTAAGTAACGTAGGGCTTCAGAAGTTATCAATAATCATAATCTACCAACACAACATATACGATAAAAGAAGAATATGTTCATTATGGATAGAAAAATTCAAATTTCAGCAATATCTTCTAGATCGATAATCACTAATCTATCTAAGTCATTAAACCATATTATCAGCAAAACAAATGTGCATGCCTTCCAAGAAAAGCTGATATAGTTTGCCCCCTTTGCGCACTAAACAGGATCTATATATTGTTTCAAAACGAATAGCAATAAATTTGACTCGTTCGTGTACCCCTTAGAAAGGCGCACATCCCTATGAAAATAAGACAAGCCAATGAAATTATCGTTGATAATTCTGGTACGGTTTGAATATTTTTATATTTGGTATACATAAAATAAAAAATAATTAATGATGATAATATTTATAAATTATAATTTGCCCAAGCAACCGAACGCTGCAACATGACGTGAAAAATGGTGACTAATGACTGATCTATCTATTTTCACTCGAACATGTGAGGCTCTCAAACCAAAGTGGATGGTCTTGTTTACCCTTTCATCGGACGAAAATGCAATAATTTATGAGAAAAATTATGATATACTATTAAATTTTACATATTTTAATATATTATTGAATTAATAGATTTAATAATATTTTAATATATTACTTAATTAATACTGCATCTCAGAATTTTTCATAATTTATTTAATCTTTTTATACTCAATAGTTATAACATTACACTTGTTCTCGGGGCTTCTTGTCATCCTTGCCCCGAAGCTGACTCGTGTTAGCTTACTAACACCACCAACACTAACTTAACTTGACATTTCGACACCTCTGCTCACTATGACAGCTCCTGCTTGTTCTAGCCCACCTTCTCTTTTTCTCTTATGGACCAAAACTTGTTGCAATTCTCTTCTTTTGAATCTGTACTATTTAATTTCGAGTCATCTGGGTTGGTTGCTTCTGCCACTGTTGACTCTTCGAGCAGGTATATACACACTCAGTTAGCATGCAAATTTTATGTTTTGGCTGTTTTCAGATCATAAAATATATATTTCCTTTCAAGTTTCTTTGCATTTACTTCAACGTGTGTCAGGAAAGTATCTATCATCGAGAATGAATCTATAGTAACTTGCACTGTCGCTTTTGTAAGTTTGATTTTGCACCAGTACGAAAAACATATAATGAGTTGGTATTACATTTTGTTTCCGGTAAGTTATATGCATGCAGAATTTGGCAGTGGAAGCTTTCAGTCGGGAGTTATCTTCATTGAATTAAAAATAATTATTAGTTTTTATGATTCTTAATATCTTAAAAATTAAAAAATTAAATTTTTAATGTGCATATATTTTATGTAACTAATAGATGGACAATAAAATTAATAACTATATTTTATCTGTCACATATGATTAAAGATATGTAATATAACGGTACATAATATAATGAATTTAAGGCGTCAAATTAAAAAATTAAATTTTTAATGCATATATATTTTATGTAACTAATAGATAGACAATAAAATTAATAACTGTATTTTATCTATCACACATAATTAAGGATATGTAATATAATTGTACATAATATAATTGAATTGAATTTAAGTTGTCAAATAGTTACTTCTGAATATGGGTGTCCTATAGGAGCACTGGTGCCTGCGTTGGCTTATCTTAAATTCTTAAAATGTCATTTCGTATATAATGGGGAAAAACTGTGTGTGTGTGTGCATGCATGCGTGTGTAGTAGTGGTTTTAAACTATGGATCACAACACATGTTGCAGCTCCAATGTTGCACCAGCAGACCACAATTGTTGGGATATGTTATTAATGTCATTCATGAATATTTCTAATGAAAACTCGCTTCCTTTGTCTGTCTGCTTCATTGCTATTAATCTCACATCAGAGCTGACTAACTAACACAAAAACGGGAGCTGAGATGGAATCCAATGATGCTCAATACGTAGATTTGGGAGATAGTTCTAATCCGATTTTAGACAAATTCCAGAAGGTTTCAGTTTTACCTCTCGTTTTCTTCATCTTCTTCGAGGTCTCCGGTGGGCCATTCGGCATCGAGGACAGCGTCAGAGCAGCCGGACCGCTTCTGGCTCTTCTTGGCTTCCTAATTTTTCCATTCATATGGAGCATTCCAGAGGCACTAATAACAGCAGAATTGGGCACAATGTTCCCTGAAAATGGAGGGTATGTGGTGTGGGTTACATCAGCTATGGGTCCTTACTGGGGCTTCCAACAAGGTTGGATGAAATGGTTAAGTGGGGTTATTGACAATGCTTTATACCCAGTTTTATTTCTAGACTACCTAAAGTCAGCTGTCCCAGCTTTGGGACATGGTTTACCAAGAGTAATAGCAGTGTTGATCCTGACTTTGTCCCTCACTTACATGAACTACACGGGTTTAACAATAGTGGGCTGGGTGAGTATTATACTGGGAATCTTTTCTTTGCTTCCTTTTATAGTCATGGGATTCATAGCAATTCCCAATTTAGAACCATCAAATTGGGTCATGGTAGATTGGAACAATGTGGATTGGGGTTTATATCTCAACACTTTATTTTGGAATCTGAACTATTGGGATTCAATCAGTACTCTTGCAGGAGAGGTGGATGATCCTGGCAAAACCCTCCCCACAGCACTTCTCTATGCTCTTCTGTTGGTTGTTTTTGGCTACTTTTTTCCTCTTCTGGTAGGCACTGGTTCTGCCCCAGTCCAACGTGAAATCTGGTCGGACGGCTATTTCTCCGACGTTGCCAAGGTAATTGGAGGGGTTTGGCTAAGATCATGGATCCAAGCAGCATCTGCATTATCAAATATGGGGATGTTTTTGACTGAGATGAGCAGTGACTCCTTCCAGCTCCTAGGAATGGCTGAAAGGGGAATGCTTCCGGAATTCTTTGCTAAGAGGTCTCGTTATGGGACGCCTTTGACTGGCATTTTGTTTTCTGCTTCTGGTGTGATCTTGCTATCTTGGTTGAGCTTCCAAGAAATTGTTGCCGCAGAGAATTTTCTGTACTGCTTTGGGATGCTTATGGAGTTCATAGCATTTGTGAAGTTGAGGATGAAATACCCTGAAATTTGTAGGCCTTATAAGGTGCCTCTTGGGAGAAAGGGGGTGATATTCTTGTGCATTCCTCCAACAATACTGATTTTGGTGGTGTTGGCATTTGCTTCTTTCAAGGTCTACCTTATAAGCATATCTGCTTTGCTGATAGGCCTTTTGCTGCAGCCTTGCTTGAAGTATATGGAGCACAAAAGATGGCTCAGATTCTCTGTAAACTCTGCTCTTCCTGATATTCATAGCAACTAGGACTGCTTGGTTTAACATTGTCATCTGAGTTGTAGGAACTTCGTGTTGTTTAATGAATGAAACTATGCCATCCTCTTGTCTTTCCTGGGCCATGATATCCGGAAAAATACTCTAATCGTAACATCTATTATGACTCTCAGGAAGAAGAAAATTATAGTTTTTAATGGTTTGAAATTTAAAAATTGTTTCGCTTCTCATGCATATAGGTTTATAAAAGTGATCTATGGGCAACAAAATAGAACTGGCAACCAGAATTGAACCGGCAACCAGTTATTTTTTATTTAATAAAAGGGGAAGAATAGATGTTATAACTGGAGTATACTTTCGATAAACCCTGAATTTCAATATAAATTAGGAGAAATATTTATATACTTTATGCATCACATAAGTTCTTACTTTCACATTTTTTATTTAATAAGAAGTTAAATTATCAATTTTGTTGATCAAATATCAATTTTATAGGATTCACAAACATTACAAATTATACTTTCTAATTTTTAAAGTTGTAACTTCCTTCTCATAAAATAAAAGGAATAAAAGGAAAAGTAAGAACAAGTATTATAACAATTTCTCCGTATTATTCTATTTAACAATAGTATTCAAGCATTTCTCGCTTAAATAGTGATTATGATAGTAGCTAGCTTCTCAAAGGGCCCAAACCCAACTGTCGTTTTATCCTTTTGGGTATATTAATGAGCTTGTTATCAAACCTGCTGGTTGCTGCTTGAATCCAAACCCTCACTTACTTCGGAGCTAGCCAAGTGCAGGCTAACTTTGTTTTGTTTAATGACTTGAGTGAATACTCAATGTAAGATTCAGTGCATGGAATAATTTTTTCTGTGCATGTTATTGTCAATACGCAATTTCTAACTTCAAATTCGAAGGGCCTTTTTTTTTGTGTGTGTGTGTAATTTTTCTTTTATTACTTATTTATTTAAAATAAATTATACTTATCTTCATTAAAATTTAATTTGTTCATCTTATTGCCACCCATCAAAACTAATTCTTTCATTTGATAGATAACTTTTTTTAGGGAGATTCCCCAACAACTTAAAAAGTAATTGAGTTACTATTTATCAATTTAATTCGATTTAATAGTAACTTCTAATTAGATCTCTGTTAGTAGTCACGCCAATAATATCCTACTCAGTAGGATTGGAAGAACTCTTCTTCTTACTGTTTTATTTATCAAAAAATTTTATTGAAAGATTGAGTTATATTTTTTAAAATAAAAAGGTTATGAATATGGTTACATTAAATCTTTAATGGTAGTTTTGATTTTGCCCATCAGCAATGAAATAGGCCATAACAAGTCTTCTACTAGTTAGCATATGTTGTTCTCCCATGTTGAACTTACAGTGTGAAGTTCAAAAGAAACACTTCACTGTTGCTATTTGAGTCATAAATGAAAGAAAATGTCAGCATCACTATTCTAAGATTACTGCAAGATCCTTGGAAATTTTACAGTATCGTTTTGTCTCAGCTGGAACACTGCCATCAGAAGATTTCCTCTGAGAAATTGACATCATCGCTCATTTGCAGTTCTAGTTTATATCATTAACTTAGTTATTTCCGAAGGAGGCTTTTGAGCTCTCTGCACAGTTTGGGTTCATTAATTGTGGTGTTTTACCTTTGGCTTTCTACATTTTATTTTTGCCGTCTAGCTTTTGTTTATGCCTGCAACTAACTGTATATGTGTGACAAGACAAATGCGTCCAAACCCATCACGATCCATTAAACTCTCATAATATCCATCTATGCCAATTATCCCCACTCCCCCCCCCCCCCCAAAAAAAAAAAAAGGCAAAAACTCAAAATATTACTAAATCGCAACTTATTATTAAAGCAAAAAGTGTATATCCAAATAATTCTGGATCTCTATTGAATTTAAACCCCCTCAACTTCTGTTACGAATTTAAGAGAAAGAGATGAAGTGAATTTCAATATGAAAAAAAAAAATGTTTGGTTTGAATGTATGATTTCACAATAAAACATTGTATCTTTATTTCTTAAATTGAAGAGAATAAAAGATTATATTTTTATTTCTGTAGAAAATAGGTGAGTGAGATCCAAATCTATTTCTACAACAATCTTTGGCGGAAAATGACTCCTTACTTTTTTTGAGTACAGCGTATAGTATGAAGAATGCAAAAGAAAATCCAAGAATGGCAGATTCGGACGAACATGGAACGTAATAATCCCAGAAAGGATTCAGCACTATTTGCTCCTTTGTGCTTCTGCATGCACCTACCACATTGTATCATTTGTTGGAAGGATTTAAATTTAATATATTGATAAATTAATTTTATATTATTATTTACTTATATATTATTATATTAATTATCTTATTAATAATAAAAATTATCAATTATTTTTCAATGATGCTTTATCTTTTTAGTTATTGATATTATAAAATATTTTACACCAATAATATATTAAATTTAAACTGTTGAAATCATTGGTAGACTTGATTTGATTCTCTCCAAGTATTATACATGATTTAATATTCTATATTCATATTCATGTCGGTCAATTTACATCTTCTTTCCTATTATTTTTGGAGAATAGAAAAATATTTATCTCCAAAATTTTCTTCTAATCATGTCATTATCATTTATAAAAAGAGATAAAAAAAAAGTCACTGAATAAGATTTATTAACGAGTAGTTTGAATAATTGTTAAAAGTTTAAATTGAAAGTTACGTGTTATTATTCTAAAATAAATAAATAAATAAAGCTGTCCGTAAACTGTACACAAAATTCTGAGTCTTATTATAAAATTTTTGCATGAAATAAAACTACAACGGTCATAACAAACGCAGAAAATCTAAATTTATGAATCACCTACATTTCCTTAGAAAAGGTACAATTATTTGAAGCTTGCAAGCATTTTGTTTCTTAAGATGTGGCCCCCAATTTCCTTGATGTCCACGCTGTTGGCCGGTGAGGCACGTGAATGCCACGTAATAATATCCCTTGTATTGCTATATAAGCATACGAACAAACAGATTAAGCAGCTTGTTGATCTGTCATCTAACCCTGCCCATAATCCGTTCACGGTGGAAATTCCACGTGGCAAACACCCAGATGAAAAGACAATTACCCGAAGACATTCTTCTTAATCTGACAGTTGGAAATTATTATTATCCATCTGGAAAGAAAAAAATGGACGCATGTATGTAAATTGGACACAAATAAAAATACATTCACGTATGCTTTTTTTTTTTTTTCCTTTTTATTGTGCTCCTTTGAATAGTAATACTATATGTTGCCTTTAGAACTTTTTACTTTAATATTTTGAATTGGAAAATTATATATATTAAATGATTTACTATTCTTATTAAAAAAAATTAAAATACCTAAATGAATTTCTGTTAGTAGTTCCAACATATTACTATAGTCTTTTCGATAAGATTGGAGAACCTCTTCATCTTACCAAATTTTTGTTCCAAAAACAAAATTAAGATATAATGCAGCAGCTAGCAAGTAGATGCAATATAGAGACTTTCCTTCCAAATGACACCACACAAAAACGTTAAAGTTCAATTTTATGCTTAGATTACCCAACGGACATTACAACGCTTCTTGTTTATTCGGAGAGCACCTCCGACTCCTTGGCTTTCTCGTTCATCCAAAACAAACCTCTGCATCATATTAAAAAAGTCTGTATGAAGTCCTCTGCCACCTCAAATACAAATAGCCAGGGAAACACTCCTCTGCAGCCCTACCTGAAGCACCGATCCATTGAGTGAGAAATCATGGCTGGTCTCAAGATCATAACAACAACATCAAGTCCAGGAAAGAACACACTTCAATCTCTATTCGAGCAAGAATTAGACAGCCCATCTCCCACTAAAAGGACTGAAGAAATCCTCACTGTCATAAACTATTGCTCCTTTGTTTTCACTTTCAATGACCCTTCAGAATCTCCTACCCAGCAAGATATCAAGAGAACCCAACTCACAAAGCTTCTCTCCATCATCAAAACCTCTAAGAAGCCCCTTGTTCAGGAAAAAATTCTTGGGCCTTTAGTTTCCACGACATCAGCCAATCTCTTCAGGCCACTCCCTCCACCAACCAATGCTTCTGCCATGGCAGAATTAGCTGATGATGAAGATCCGATCTCCTCATTATCACCTCTTTGGTCACATCTCAGTATTGTTTATGACGTCCTTCTGAGGCTGGTTCTGAGCGTAGACCACAAAATACTGAGAAATTACATAGATCATAACTTCATTCTCAAGTTATTGGGGTTATTTCAATCCGAGGATCCGAGGGAACGAGAAAGCTTGAAGAATGTGTACCACAAGATATATTCCAAGTTCACATCTGACCGTTCATTCATGAGGAAATCCATGAATGATGTGCTGCTGAATTATGTGTTCGAGACAGAGAAGAATTCGGGTATTGCTGAATTGCTCGAGATATGGGGAACCATAATCAATGGATTCACGGTACCGCTGAAGGAAGAGCACAAGTTGTTTCTGATGAGAGTGCTGATTCCACTGCACAAGACAAAGGGGATGCAGGCGTACCACAGGCAGCTGGCTTACTGTGTGTCTCAGTTTGTGCAGAAAGAGCCCATGCTTGGTGGGGTTATTGTGAGAGGGATATTAAGGTATTGGCCTGTGACTAATTGCCAGAAGGAGATTCTGCTCATCTCTGAGTTGGAGGAGCTGGTGGAGAATTTGGACCCTGATCAGTATAGGAAGTTGGCCATGCCTTTGTGTACCCAGATCATGAAATGCATCAACAGTTGGAATTCCCAGGTAAATCATCCAGTTTTCTCTTATTTATAAATTATATCCACTGTTCATAATTCTCAATTAGGTGGTGGAACTGGGATGACGGGCAGGTCGTCCAGAAAAACCTTGATATCTTTCATTTTTATATATAACAATTTTAAATTGGTTTCAAAAATTTAAAAATTGTTCATGTTTTACAAGATTTTGTATATTTGACCTCAAATTAAAAAACATGGCTTCATCATTGCTCTGCTTAATTAGGCATTTGATTTTCTAGTGTTCAAAATGTGGTTTAGGTAGCAGAACGTGCGCTCTATTTGTGGAACAATGAGCAGTTTGTGAAGATGGTGACAACGGCGATGGGAGAAGTATTTCCTGTGATAGTAGAAGGCATGGAGAAGAATCTCAAGTGGCATTGGAGCAAAAGTGTGAAGCAACTCACAGAAAATGTGAAAATAATGCTTCAGGAAATGGATCCAATTTTGTACTCAAAGGGTGTGCAAGACATGAAAGCGAAGGAACTAGCAGCTTGTCAACAAGATATCAAGAGGAAACAGAGGTGGCAGAGGATAGAAATGGCTGCAGCAGCCCAGAACCAATTCATGAAACCTCCACATTACATATGTGTTTCCCACTGAAACAACAATGTATGCAGATATGTGCTGGCGATCTCTGTCAACTCCTTCTTTGCATTTGACGGAGATATATTTATATATCTATGTTATATATAGTGAATATTAGAGATTAAGATATGATAATTAACCAATATAAATTGATAATAATGATCATTGTCGTTTTTCACAAATATAGAATCAATCATTGATGAGTTGGTAGCCTCGAGCTTGACGCTGCGCTCTCCGTTAAATTCAACATGATACAATTGCTTAATTCTTCTTTTTGTTGGAAAAAAGACAATAATAAATCAATTAACACATGCAATGTATTGGATTCAAATTGAAACTAGACACTCACTAAATAATGGTAAATCTCCAAGACAATAATAAGTGGCTCAACGTTATGTGCCATTGCTAAGGTCAATAATAAGCCGAATTAAGTTGGTATTAAATCAAGTTTGGTTCACTTCATATATTCCAATTTTTCAACTTAAGCTCAGTTCAAATTAAGCTTACAAGTAGTTTGACTAGATTCATTAGCTCAAATTAGTTTTAACAATGGAGGACTTTGTTAACAATTTAGTAGCTTAAGGTGATAAGATCATATAATGAAATAGAATGTACTTCTAACAAATTTAATTAATTTTGCATAGCTATAGGCATTAAACACCGATTACTAGTAACTTACACTCCACAACAAAATGGTATAAGTGGAAAAAAGAACAGAACAATCATGGAAATACTTAGCTGTCTTCTATTTGAAAAGAAACTACCAAAGAAGTTTTGGGCTAAAGTAGTAAACACTTTGGTTTACTTACTTAACATACTTCCAACAAAAGTGTTGAAAGGCAAAACTCCATTTGAGGCATAGAATGGATACAAACCTTCAGTGCAACATCTTAGAATTTTTGGTTGCATATACTATGCTAGTGTGCATGAAATGAAAAAAAAGAAGATAAATTTAATTATAAGGCAAATGTTGAAATTGTGATTGGCTATAGTGAGATCATAAAATGATATAAAATTTATCAACCTTTAGCAAGGAAAATGATTGTGAGGAAGGATACAATGAAGATGCAACTTGGAATTGGGAGATATCAGAAGTTATGTTAACAAAATGACTATAATTAAACCGACAATATCTCAAGATCTTGAATCTAACATGTTTGGAGATTCAATAAATCATGAACTAGCTGGAGTACCAAACCACTCATTGATATTTATGGAAAATGTAAAAGTTGCCAAGTTGGAGAAATGCAATGAGGAGGAGTTGAAAATAATTAATAAAAATCAAACTTGGATTTTAGTGGATATACTAAATAATAAATATGTAATTGGAGTCAGATGGCTGTTCAAAACCAAACTAAATGCTAATGATTCTATTAATAGGATCAAGCCAAGGCTAGTTTTCAATGTTGTGCATAATAATATGGTGTTGATTATTGAGAAACCTTTGTTATAGTAGCAAGACTTAATACCATAAGATTGTTACTTGCCTTATTAGTACAAATGGAAATGAAAAATCTTTCAACTTGAAGTCAAATTTGCTTTCTATATGGCATCTTAAAAAAAGAGATTTATATAAAACAACCTTATAGTTTTGCTAGTAAAGGAAGCAAGGAAAAGGTGTACCTACTTAAAAAAGCCTTGTATGACTTAAAACAAACTCCAAGAGCCTATATAGCATAATTGATGACCACCTATTACAACTGGAAATCAAGAAGAGTCTAAGGAAACCAACTTTTTATGTAAAAGTTGCAAAAAAATAATGATTTCATTATTATTTCATTACATGTTTGCTTATAATAAGAAGCAATTTTGAGTTGGTACAATAATTTAAAGATCAAATGATGTAGGTTTTTGAAATAGCAAATTTGGGAAAGATGTCCTAGTCCTTTGGTATGGAGATTTCTCAATCTTAATAAGGGATCTTCATAAAACAACATAAATATGCAAAGGAGGCATTCAAGAGATCGAACACGAAAAATTGCAAGCCTGTTAATACTCCTCTAGTCAAAATGAACAAAAATGATGGTTCTAAAAAGGATGATGAAAGAATTTACATAAGTCTTATAGGCTATTTAAAATATTTGACAAGAATAAAGTCAAGCTTCTTGTATTCTAGAAGTTTACTCTTATGATTATGCATTATGCAAGTGAAGTTCATTTTAGGGCAACAATATGAGTGCTAAGGTATGTCCAAGGCACAATTGATTGTGGTGTTTGGTTTCAAAAGTTAGAAAAATTAAAGCTTATTAGTTTTGTCAACAATGACCAAGTTGCATCTTGTGATGATATAAAAAGTACTTCAAAATATTTATTCACTCTTGTTGCTACAACATTTTTCAAAGAAATGAGAAATTATTGCTCAATCAACTATGGAAACTAAATACATCAGTATTAATTAAGCAATTTGGTTAAGAAATTTATTGATAGATATGAATTTAACTCGAAATAAAGCAATTAAGATTAGATGTGATAATTAATCTACAATTATCATTGCAAAAAATTTTGTATTTCATGACAAAATGAAACATTTTTAAAATCAATTTTCATTTTATTAAAGATGCTTGAAAGGACAAGGAAGTTATCTTATTCATTGCAAATTTGAAGACCGATTTGTAAATATTCTAACAAAAGCTTTACCTAGTGGAGGTTTGAAGATTTGAGAAAAAAAAAGTTGGAATTTACATCAAAAGAATCAATAAGGAGTGATAACTAGTGATTATTAAGCTATCTTGCTATAAGTTGCTTAGCTATCTTCAAGGGCAAAGCCAGAAGGGGTCGAACTAAATTTTATAAAGGATTTATATAAAAACTTTTTAATTTTTTTTAAGAAGGGGCTAAATATAAATTTTTCATAAAATTAAAGGAGTTGTAGAAAAAATTTTACAAATTTCTCCAAACTTGAAGTGGCTAAAGGCACCCCTAACCAGTATTATAAAACTCAATCAATTGAACCAGTAAAACTAAAACCCAAGATACAAAGCTAGTCAAAATAACCCCTAAACCTAGAATTAGCATTTACTTTGATTGAATCATTGAAACCCAATCAAATTCCAAGCTAACTATTAACTCAACTGAACTAGTTTCAAAATTTCCTTAAAAAATTTAAGGGAATGTTCATTAAGAGGCTTAAATAGCAAACCTCTTGCTTAGCAATTGATGAGCAGATGATTTGATCCATGACAATCTTTAGTATACAAGCAATATATTTATGATAAAAAGAGATTATTTTCTTATAAATTAAACTAATAAAAATATATTTACTTTCAAATAATTAATTTAATCAATCTTACCTATTTCAAAATATGTGTTGACTTTACTTAATTTATATTATATGTGTTACTATAAATAATAGTAGTAAAAATATGCTTATATTTATATAATTATGATATAGAAGTTTAAAATTCAAATAAAAAATTTAGAACCTCCTACAATTACTTAAATTTCATATTATTAATTCATTATTAATGACTTAAAAATATTGATATATAACATTATATATTAAATATTTTGTCATGTAAATTTATAAATATAGAAATACAACACCAGTTTACCCACCTAATTGAATTAGTTCAACCTTTAACCAATGACTTTGCCTAGTGAATGGGCAAATTGAGTTTCAGGATATTGCCCCTACCACATACATAGCTTCACCCCTAGTTATCTTTGTTGTTGCAAGTTGTCAAATTTAATAAATTAGCCTAGCTAATTTATAGCCATAAAAAGTTGTTTCTGTCATAACCTTTGGCTTTATAATTGTCATTATACCTTTTATATTACTATAAATATAAGCTAAAATGAATGAATAAAATATCATTTCCTTAAAATTAAAAATATATCTATTAGCTACCCTTATTCTCTTATACTTAACAATGTAAAGTAAACAAAAAATATATATGGCTAAATTTAGTATTATTATATCATTACTCATGTTGCAAGGAGAAGGAACAAAGATATAAAGAGAAGTTAGTTGTGGATTTTTTTTTTTGGGGGAATTAGGATTTTAAATTGTTTAAAATGTAATTTGCCCTTAGAATAATGAAACTTAGAGGCAAAGTTATTTACTTCATTGTTTAATATATAAAAGTAAAATTAATAAATTGATTGAAGAAAGAAATTTGAAGTCAAAATTATTTACTTAATTAGTTGGTTTATAAAAAGAAAAATTAATAAATTATTTATCAAATTTTTATAATTTGATTTTTCACCCTTCTAATAGCACAAAGTTTGTTCATAAATCCAAATTTATCAATAATTGTTTATCTAATTTTGTATATTTATCATTTAAAATATTTATAAAAATATTGAATGTGTTAATAATAAAATTATATGTTATGAAAGATTTTATAATATAATTTTGTTAAATATTTTATTTAAAAATATAATATATATTATATGTTTATACACGTATATCTATTTTTTATTTTACATGCTTATATATCTAACTAACTCATGGTACAAATGAATTAAACTTCTATCGAGCTCTGAGGATCATTTAAATTACAAGTCAAATAATTCAGGTTACATCATGAATAATATAACATAATTAACCACACCATAACCTAAATCTCTTGCGGCTAGGATGGCATATTAAATGTTTGGAAATTAAAGGGCAGTACCCTCTTTCAATGCAAGTCTAGCTTAACTATAAGCGATCAATAATCCGACTTCCCTTGTTATCTCGAATGAAACCTAATTTTTTTTCATTTATACATAAAAGTAATGATTTGTCTCCTCATTCGACGAACAAAACTTAAATTTGAGTACATATAAGAAAGGCTTGTGTAAGTTACTCAATTAGAAGATGTACACAATTTCACTAAAATCTTGAGAGAGGTCAAGATATTTCTTTGTTTTCATTAAGGAAGGCGCATCGAATACAAAGAAAAACAACATTCACGGTTATTTTCGACTAAAATTTTCAAGATACCAAGGAGAATAAAAGATTTTCAGCACCTAGGATCCCACGGAAAAAATCCAACGGCTATCTGCTGCTTGAGGCAGCATATATTTACTGAACACCATCTTCAAACAAATGTTACATGCTACAACCAATGTGATAGCTTAATGCGCCAGAAAAAAACTAAAAATTTTCAAAAATCCCATCATGCAAAATCTTTCGACGCAAGACACAGCCTACTGACTCAAATGGCTAAAATTTAGAGACTTTGCCAACAAACACAAGGCCTTGCATAAAAACTCTTAGCCTTTAGATATAAGGACAACAAAGAATGAAGCACTCGCAGAGTTTGGAGACATTCCTCTGTACATCACAATGTATCCCACCCTCAATAAATGATCTATCTCATGGGAAAGCACCATCAACTGAGACCTTGAAGGCTTTAGAAAATGCCGGTAATAATCAATCTTACATGAACTGGATAAGGAATTATGCCATTGACTGAAAACTTGAACCAAGACTACGCCCCTCCTTAAAATGAATCGTGACTTGGAAGTTGCTGAACAACGCACAACATGATGACCAAAGCTGATGCGGATATAAAATTCGCAACATGCAAGATGTGCAGACATGGGGTTCAGCAGCAATATAAAATAATATGGTTGTCTGGAAACAAAACTATACTTGATATTTTGAAAGCTTGTCTTTTACTGGAGGCTCCAAAACGGACATACACTGGTCCCATGCCCCATTGCGAAGCATCTGCCGTAGAAGATCAACAATCCCCACAAGTCAGTTCAAATCAGACGGAAATATGTTTCCTAGAGCACTGTTAAATAACATTTTTTCACTAAAAATCATCACACACGAATCCTACGAAGACTGTTAATGTGATTGCTTCAAAAATTATTTTTATGAGAGAAGGTTCCAACTATAAGGCAGACATAAAAAATCCCAAAGTACATGAATGCCAGGCAGAGAAACACTCACCTGTTTATATCCATGCAAGACCTGGCAGACTTCATTGTGCAAATCTTCACTTCTTATTTCCTATGGGCATACACATCAATGAACTTTTTGACAACAGAAACTACAAAGCACTTTCACTTTAAAATAATGGTGATGGGATACATACATGCCAACTTGCAATGGCTCTGCACATGTAAACAAGTGAACTTAAACCTCCTGAAGGATTAGCTTTGACCTGAAAAGAAATGCAATGAACCAATGACATGAGTGATCCATAGTCTACTAGACCAAAGTAGTAATAGATCCCACAATATATGCTTATCTCTTTTCTTTTGAAGTGTGAATTCACCTACTCCAGTAGCCAGATTTTTTTTTTTTGGGCATTAAACAAGAGCTGGCCGGCAGTCCATGATGTCTGGCTATCTTTGAACGACTTTTTTCAAGCTTACTTTTGAAAGAGCTAGAAAGAATTAATTTTAGAAGATTTACTCTTGCATGAATCATTTTATGTTTGGTAATGTATATTAAAAATACATATTTAGCATACTTTTCAAAAATATGTTAAAAATCTACTGCACAATAATGGAAAGGGCAAATTACAAGAGTAGTGCACATAAAGCTTAGTTTACTAAGTGAATAGATGCATACCATAGCACAGAGACCTCTAAATGCATCCTCTTTCTCTATATCATCACGTATCCTGCCATATATCATTTAAGAGAGATCAATAACAAGATGCACAGGCATCACAGTGAAAGGGTATACACCTAGATCATGCTAGGATAGAAAAATAGACATGTGCTAGATATTAGTCTATTACATGGTTTCATGTGAGTTTCAGATATTAGCAGATACTACCATTCCTTAGTTTATCAACCAGAATGGACATATAATGTAATAAGGCTTGTAAAATGAAGAACATTTAAGTTCAGTAATTGCATAACACATAATTATGAAATTCTGATAAGATCCTTAAGAGAACTTGTCCTTATAAAATTCTAACATATGCCTGATCTCAAGTTACATCACAAATGGTTCATACTACAATAATGACAGATCTTCCATAGTATCAACTCTTGCATTGATTGATGTCTCACATTAACACATGAACAATACCATTCAGACTCATGACAAGAACACCCTCGAATTTATAAATTTAACAGTGGAGAAGTCCATTACATCCTGCCACCAATTCTTGAAGCATAATGCAAGCCATGTCATTCAATAAAGTGTATACAACAAAAATAACATTCAATGGTACATTGTGCTCCTCTACTATGGAGAACCAAATACCATTCTATCAAATTTTCATTGTTTCCCATACTACAAAGATAAATCTTTCTCAATCTTTAATCCTAGTTGCTCCTTTCAAAATGACCAGCCAAGGGCAAAAGAGCTTTTCAAAAGCTTTGTCTAATGCCTTGAATGCACAGGTCCCATCAGAATACACAGGACAAATATCAAATAAATCCATTTAAGGGGAAAGGAGGAAGAAAGAAAAGAGCCGCAGACTTCACTTATAGTTAGCATGGTTTCTTCACCAGGCATTGTTACATATCAAAAATTGCCAATCATCTTTGCTCCACAGTAACTATTTATATGAACTAGAGGAAACTATTTGTTAGAAGCATATTGGCACAAGTTATGATATAAGGAAACATACAGAGAAGTGGGTTAGATATGTAGATTAATAAGCAAGTTCAGTAGTTTACATTGACAAAGCAGTGCACCAAGATTGCATGAAATGTTCCATGTGTGGGGATACAAGCTCTGGACACACCCATGCAAGTCTTCCCAGTGTTATAGCACTATTTTCAATAAGTGACTTGTTGAGTCCCTGTTAAATGGTAATACTGTCAGCAACAAAAATATGAAGCAAAGTACAACCCAAGTGTGATATGACAGTAACCTCTGCATGCTGAAGGATTGGGACCAGACATGAAATAACGGTCATCACAACTGGAGAAATCTCTTGACGAACCTGAAATTCAAAATCTGGAATTCTAAATAGACAGATTTTGTATAACAAACAATTTTATAGCCTATTTACTTGCTGTAGCTATTCCCTATTGATACTGTGAAACAACAAGAAGAAAAAGCTAATCCATAAAATAGGGACAAGGAAACTTGCAAGCCCTTAAAACATTGAAACTGAACAGTAGGCATCATATACTTAAGCTAACAGCTGCATAGTAGGTATGATAATATATTATCTTGTCCTTCCAAATATCACTTTTGGTAAAGTACAAGCCATGCTAATGAATCTATTCTAATGACTGTAGCCTGTTCTTTTCGCTTATAATCTTCTCAGAGAAAACGACACTAGAGCAAAAGTGAAATATGCATGACATATAAAGCCCTAGACTCGACAGTTCTTTATTTCTTCTTTGGAATTGGGGAGGTTGAGATCAATAAGACAATAACCATGTTTTTTGAGTAGTATAAAGATCAAGGCATCACACAGGAACATTCACTAGTCCATGAAATTCCACAAAAAATAAATAAATAAATAAAAGCAGGACAACAAACAAGTAGAAACATGGAGAATCTATTCTAAATATCTTCAAATTATAATGCGTATCAACAATGACAATATTTGCCAAAAATTATAAATGCATGGGTATAGCTTCTAGACAGGAATAGAAAAATAACGTACATATATTCTAGCAACATCCTAATCATTTTAACCATACGGAGGTCTGAGGCACCAAATGATTCCTTACTGGGTAGCTCCTTTAGAACTATGATTGTTACAGTATAGTTTTCCATTATATCCCCATTTATTCATATATTCAATTATTAATTCTCTATGCAAAGATAATCTCAGTAGAAGATGAAATTAAAGGGTTATGCCCACAAAAAGCATCAGATAACTGCAGTTACTGCACTCATTGAGGGATTTTTAGCTGCCATAAAACTAGTTTGAAGCACAAACATACCTTAACAGCTAATTCCCCAATAGCCCAGCATGCATTATTTGCTACTGAAATAGCTTCCTTCACCTTAGAAGTTTCCTGCATAGTATGCATGTTATATTAGTAGAAGGGTTTGATAAATGTAGCCATGTAGCTGAAATTTCTACCAGGGACTCACGTACCAGCTGCTTGGTTGCAGCTTCAAGGAACTCAGATAGACAGGGCCGCAAATGAATTGGGCACACCTAGTCAATTTACAAAAGGAGGTTAGAACACCAGCAAACTCAATAAACATCCCCCCAACCTCAGGACCACAAAAAGAAGAGGAAAAAGTCAGAATACGAAAAAGGATCAGTTTATGGACAATTCCTGCAAGAGTAAGTATTAGGTCCATGAACTGAGATACTGTTGTTGGCTACAAAGGTAGGAATGCCACTTGTGCGGAATGTAGGCTATCTTGGGATAGATATATTTAAACTTACTCTAGCAAGGTCTCCAAGTAGTGCAAAGGCACTTTGGCGAACATCATGAGCATCATCAACACAACAATGCAGAAGTAGGTCCCGTAATGAACATTGTGCTACCTGCAAAATACTTGCCTTTGTTATAGAAATGATAAGATATTAAATGGAGAATGATTGCAAGGTTACCTCAAGAGAGAATGCAAAAAATTGACTTATTAATCCAGTGTATGCTTCATGGCAACAGACAGCTGGCACCTTAATGTTGCGTTTGGTACAATAAAATGGGAATGGGAAAAGGAATGAAATGATCATTTTATAATTATGTTTGGTAAAATGGGCATTCCATTCCATTTTTATGTTTGGTACATCAAAATAATGTAGGAAAGAAACGAAGGAGTATTTAATGACAATAATATCCTTATCAAAAAAATAATAAATATCTAATTATATAATTTAATATAATAAAAAATATATGATACAATCAATAAAAAAAAAAATTATCATATTTTAAATTTTATTATCAAAATTATAATTAAAAAAAAATTAGCATAAAATTTCTAATTGACTAAATTTTTTAGATTAAATATTTTTTTAGAAAAAATACAAAAAAATTCTATTTTAAATTTTATTATTAAAAATAGAATTACCAATATTTTTTTTGTAGAAAAGTATTAAAAACTAATATTTTATCATTTATTAATGAAGGGTAATGTTGGAACATAAGAAAAATTGGAGGAATAGGGATGTAAAAAGGTAATTCCATCATTTTTGTTATGGAATGGAGATTCCATCATTTGATGGAATAGCAATTCTCTAGGGAATGAGTATTCCCATTCCATAGTATCTAGCAAACAAACTTTTTGGTCATCCACTTTACCATTCTCATTCCATCCACTCAAATGCAATGTTAGTGTGTAGCGGAACTGATGGAGACCTAAAAACCACTAGGTAAGCTGGGAAGTGTCTCCCCCCCCCCCTCTTTTTTTCCTCTCTCTCTCTCTCTATATATATATAGCCTAAAAAGGACAGGGTTAAGGTCTTGGACCCTTGGTAACTTATGTCTAAAAACATTCCTCCAGTGGACAAGTGGTTTTGGCATTTTTCTTAGTTTATATTCTTGGAAGTTTTTCTTCAATTTTCTGATACATATTAGAACATGTTTCCTTTAGTAAATCTTTTTGAAATGTTAAAGGTCCCTCCAAGGCAGTCACTGTTGCTTGGACTACTTAATAAAATTAATACAAAATGATCTGATACAAATTTGAGGGCCCAAAAAGGCTCTCTCACCTATCATTTATGCTGTTATTGAAGTTCAGAAACAAATAACCATCCATTTCTAAACTGAGGTGTCCTAGCAGCTACATGTTTTTGGATTTTTTTTTTCTTCTTAGGAATAATGGGTTTGTCCAGGCTCTTTGGATCAGTTTCTTTTAATCATTTCAAGGTTTTTGTAGTAGAAAGGAGTTTAAGGTGTGCAGAAGTTTTCTCTCTTTGCTGGCTTGTGGTGTCGGTTGAAAAGGAATTTAAGAATTTTACAGAAAAAATATTCTAATGTCTAACCTTTAATGGGTTAGAGCTGTATTTTTTTTTTTTTGCCCTTTTCCAAGTGGCTGTCAGATCAAGGGTTTTTCAAGGGAGTCTCTTCTGGGTTTACAGAGAAATTGGAAAGTTATCTTAAATTGGAGGTTTTAGTTTTTTATTTACAATTTTCTCTATAGCAGGATCTCTTGTCCTCCCTTCCTGTAATTATTCTCTCTTTCTCACTATCCTTTTTCCAATAAAAGAATATTGATGACAGACAGCTAAAGATCAGAGGATGATGCTTAAGTGCTGTCCATTTTTTCAATTCATGTGTCAGTACACAAAATTATGGCTTTGGAGGCCCGGTTTAAGTGAAATACAGACATATAGGTTGAGACATAACCAAGGTCATATGTGATTGCATTGAGAGTAAATAAAGGAAACCAGGGCTCTTCTGATGCTAATCTAGCAGGGCTAATCATTCTGTCAGTAGTACTGACCTCACTGGACAAGCATACCCCTCAGTGTATGTGTGAGGCTGAGAGCATGTTTTGTATTTATATGTATATAGGTAACAAACATAAATGCTACATACTGTCCACTATGGCATAAGCATGATATATTCAACAAAGCCCTACACTCGAAAGTTAAAAACTAGCAGAAATGAAAGCATGATCCTCGTTTGTAGTCCTACTTTGCAAGAAAAAAGGCAGTCACAAATAAGTGGGCATTATATCATTCTACAGATGCCATGCAACTATTTCACTTTTAAAAGCTGCACAAATGGTTCAATAAATCTACCTACATTTTTAACAGCTATATGCAAGTGTATACTTAAGACAGACTTTGCCGTTATTATCCCAGAAAAAACTTAGAGAACATTAAATCGCCTTTTTATACAAAGAAAAATATTCCAGAAAATTAGTGTATACTTAAGACAGACTTTGCCATTATTATCCCAGAAAAAACTTAAGAGAAAATTAAATTGCCTTTTTATACAAAGAAAAATATTCCAGAAAATTAGCATCTAAGAGACTATTTTAATTAACATTTGAAATTCATAATTAGAAAAAAAAAAGTCTTATTTCTTGAAAATAAAATATTGAAGACTTACCAAACTCTCTATTCCGCTTCCGAGACCCTCTGCTAGTCCAGAAAGGAGATCAAGAGAGCATACAATGAACTCCTTGTCATACTGAACCCCAGCGGCAACAGGATCAACCTGAAAAGGAATATTAAACTGATTCATTGAAAAATGAAATAATATCGCCAGATCACTCCCTGGAGTTAACACATTAACAAGTCAGATAACCTGTAAAACCAAGTTGCAAAAAAAAAGGTAAAGCAAAATAATATCTCAGATTCTACTGTGGGCACTAGGAAAGAACTAAAAAAAAAAAATTAGATAAATTTATAGATTAACAGCAAACACAAACACAGCCAAGGCAGAAAACACAAACACAGCCAAGGCAGAAAACAAGCTATCTTGTAATTCATGATATTGTTAAGGCTTCACATGGACACACCCAGCTTTAATAATGCATTGGGAAATAATAATTATGGAAATCCAGCAAAAGCAATACAAGTTCTTGCATTAATACAGAGTACTTCACCATAAGACCATCTTGATAAAATGCATAATAAATACTGCAAAATCTACAGGCATTGACAACTAGAAGATGACCCAAAGGTAATAGTCAAGTTTATTAAGAAGATAATAAAAAAATCACTACAAGATCAGCTTAGTCAAAGAAGCCTGCACCTTCGCAAATTGTTGTGTCTGGATTATACTTATGCACCTCCTAAATACAGGTTCAGCAAATTGAGAGAATCCAGGACCCAATGCCTGAAACAAATAAAATGCAATAGTTCTAAATCAGAATCAAGGAATGCAAATGATGATACATTCACAGACTCGCAGCCTATACAAAGCATCATCAATAACAGAGATTGTTTTGTCAACATAATAGCATATTATAGGTGTGATGTAACTTCTTAAGCATGGAAAGAACATATTTGTCTCTGTGTTTATCCCAGATGCCATGCAGGAAAGGTCTTCTACACAGACATAGAAACAGAAACACCAACACACATGTTCCAGCACAATGATTTCCCATTAACAACTACTATGTTTAACTTTGATTACGAAAACTCTTTTATCACCAGGTAAACCTAGCAGTAAGGAGTGTACCAGCATACTCATATTAAAAATGTACACATCATAATCATAAATTCTTAAGTCATAACATCATCATCAGGGTCCGAGGAGCTCCTTGTTAAAATCAAAATTTTCATTGGTAAGGAATTTATTGAACAAAAAGGGACCCAGGGTTACATGACTACCACTGTACTCATATTGAAACATGCTCACATGTAACACACACTTGGATTGAACTGAAAATCACACGAAAATTGAGATCATTTTTCTTGTTGGGACCAAAAACAAGAAAATGAGATACATACATGAGCAATGGATGTGAAGCATTCCAGCAATGGAAAAAGATCTTTGTCAGAATTTGAAAGTTGCTGCCACTTTTCGATTAATGGGGGCATCAGAATGTCAAGCAAAACAGGCTGCACAGCAAGGAAAGATTTAGTTCACAGAGAAATGCCTCCACAACAAAAAGAATGAGCATCAACTTCTGATTATGTATTATGACAAATGACTAGGCAGAAAATAGATAACTTTCAGTTAAGCAGGGGGGTTTATAAAAAAGGATCATCAATAGTGTTAGAATATATTAGGAAATTATCTTAGATTAAGAATTATGCTACATTAGGCAATAACTTTGATTATTAGGTGGTTGCTATGGTGTCTTTAGTTAGAATCCTGGGTTTAGAGCCCTGGAAATGCGGTAGAATGCTATAAGACCACATGTCAAATGATGCAGTGAAATAAAGTTTTTTAATTATCAAAATTCTTGGGCAAAATTGCAAGAATGCCCTAATTTGAATTATAATGGAATGGGTCGCGGGTGTGCCAGGCCCATCTGGTTGTGGTGACAGGGGGCATTGACGGCAGCAGCC
This sequence comes from Sindora glabra, assembly GCA_020226215.1. Lineage (NCBI taxonomy): Eukaryota > Viridiplantae > Streptophyta > Magnoliopsida > Fabales > Fabaceae > Sindora > Sindora glabra. The sequence continues at coordinate 108,170,400 of CM035227.1, read as the reverse complement.
ACAGGTGGCAGAATGGCGACCCATTCACATGAAGGGCATATGGTAACAGTTGTAGATGGGATCATCTGCATGTAGAATTGTGGGGAGAGTCTTAGTGCTCTAAGTTCCTGAACTTCCTTCTGCAACTGCCTGTAAGTAGTAGACAAACAGAACAGAAGAAACCAAATGGTATTGCTAGATCTGGTTGAGTTTTCCTTTTCCCTCTACTTTTCCACCAAGTTCTTTTCCGAGAAATAAACAAACTTTATTAGTGGAATATTTTGCTTCTCCTTTATCCTTTCCTTCCTTCCTTTCAATCTCTGATATTTTATTAAATTTTTTTAAAAATTGTTTTCCTTGCCCTTTTTGTCCAGGTCGTTCGATGTGTTCTAAAATTTTCATCTTCTCAAGATCTTTCTCTAAAGTAATAATAAACTTTTTAGTTCAATATAATAGTAACTCTTTTTAATTTTTCATTTTCTTTCGTACCACGCAGATGGAAATTCCGAAACCTGCAGAGCCAAGGCTAGATCTTTCCTTCAAGGAATCAACGTGAATCGGTTCCTTTGGCAGGTGATTGTGAAGACGAATCTGAAGTTTCATCCCCAGACAGTACAATATCAAGCATAAGTGGTAAAAGAAATGAGAGAGAGGCCATCGGAGATGAACACGATATGGAATAAGCTTGTTCTCAGGGAATCAGCAACGAGGAAGATGGTGAAACTTCCAGGAAAAAGCTCAGGCTTTCCAAGGACCAATCTGTTATTCTCAAAGAGAGTTTCAAGGAGCACAATACTGTCAACCCTGTAAGCATCACTATCCCATGAAGCTGTTTCGGGAAAGTTGCTGGATTTCTGGGCAACCAAACAGAGAAGACATAAAATATTGGGATTTTATTTTCTTACCAATGTGGGGTTATATGGTTTGCAGAAACAAAAGTTGGCACTGGCAAAGCAACTGGGTCTTTGACCGAGACCAGTGGAGGTCTGGTTCCAGAACAGAACAGGTTGTTGGCACAAATGCGAGTTTCGTCAATGCAATTCTCAAAGTAATGATCAATATTGTGTTCCGATTTTTGCCTGGTCAGCAATAACCTGGAGTAGACCTATTTTACTGTTGGGGTTGAATCAGAAATTTCAATTATTTCCTATGCCTTTTTGTAATATTTCCCTGCCAGAGAAAATTAAAATTCTAATTGACGGCTGTGATTACATAACAAAAATCAAATGCTTTCTGTTGCACCACATTGCCCTAGGTACTAAACCCCCTAGGGTGTCTATTGATTCTAGATTATGGCTTGCTTTTCTTGCACCAAAAGTTAGGGTATTAGAGTCTTTATGTTTATTAGTAGCTCAATATAAATAGAGCATTAGGATTAAGTCCTATGTAACAATTTAGTCTCTCATTCATTCAAAGAGGTTAAATTGCCAATAATATAGAATTAAATTTTATTTTTTAGTGAGAAAAAAATATTGAAAAAAAAATTAAAGTTTAAAATTGTTGTGATTAGGAGTTTTGAGTTAAAAAAAAATAGAAGAGAAAATAGTTTGGTGATTTAAAATAAATTATAAATAAAAAAGATAGAAAAGAATTAAAAAGGGGGAAGTTTCAGTGTTTAAAAAAAAAATAGTAGTTTCGATCTCTTTGAAGGGTTTCGGGCAGCTTTGCTGATTGAAATTTGGAAGCAAGTTGGCGGTAGGACAGATTCGAGGCTGGCAAAGTTTTCTGGGTGGTGCATGTAGTACATGCACTCTGTTTTGGAAGGCATATGAGGACCACGTGCACATGCAAACGGCAGTGCATGAAGGCTTGTGAGACTGTTTCCGGTGATGTTCTTTTGGCAACAGCATCTCTGGTGAGTTCTGAACCTTCCTATGTGATTGGTTTTAAGATTCAATAACTCTAGCTGTGGTTTTTTTATTTTTGGATATTTTCTGGTCAATTTTTTCAGTGTAATTTTTGTCTTGGCTGACTGGTTGCTACTTCTGGCATTGAATGGACTGATTTTTTGAGAATTTTGGTATGGTTTGAAGCTATTTTCAATGGTTTTATACTTCAGTGCAGTTCTTTGTGGTTATTTATTTTTGGTAGTGTGGGTAAAGTTGATTATGGATTTTCTATGGAGGGTGTTGCTGAATCTAGTGTTTTCGAAGAAAAATTTCATATGATTTTGCTGACCGTTGCTGTGCGAAGTCATTTTTTGTGAATTTTGATGTTTTTGAAGCAAGATTTCATGCAATTTTGTTGGTTGGTAATCTAAAGTTGCTCAAATATGGTTGATTTAGTGTTGTTGGGACCGGTTTGGTGGATTTTGACATTGTTGAAGATCTGGGCTAGTAATTTCTGGATTGTCTGTCAGTTTTACCAATGTTTTCATGGTGTTTGGTTGATCTATGTTGGGTTAGCAGCTGTTTCTCACAATTTGGTATGGTCCTTTTTAGAGTTGCTGCAATTTGGTTGATTTTGAAGTGTGTGAAGCACATCTTGAAACTTTTGGTGCTATTAAGTTCAGTTAATGGTGTCTTGTGGTGTTGAGTGATTTGTGGAGCTTTTTGAATTGTTATTTGGCCTTCTTTTAGTTGCTATGGGGTGTACCTTGCACTTCGTGATGGGTTTGCACAGTTTTGTGTGAAATGTGGCTTTTAGGAGCTGCGTCTTTGTATTTTTTGGTGACTGGGTGAGATGCTATGAGAAGTAGTATTTTTTAGCAACATTTTGGCAGTAACAGTTTCAGTGCCAAGAAGGCATTGAGTATAGTTTTGGTTCTTGCAATTTTGTTGTGGGCAAAATTGTATTGTTTAGTGCTATACATGTTTGGCTTCGGTGGTTCAGACAACTAGTTTTGGTGTGATTTGATTGAGACACTGTTTGGTGACTTGTGTCTGCACAGGTATGACTTGGAGAAGTTATCCTCTGTTTAAGGTGGTTTTGGTCATTAGTTTGGTCAACCTAGCATTGGATTGGTTTGTGCCTAGTTTGTCAAGGTGTTGATGTTTTTGGCTTGGAAGTTGAGGAAACTTTTAGAAGCCGTGTCCAACCATAGGTCTAACTTGGAAGTTGGGGAAGGAACTCAAGGAAAGCTAATAGAAGACTTCTGGTATTTTTACCAAGGATTTGGGGTTTGTGAATGTTTCCTTTCAAGGGGAATGTTCACAAATTGTTCGTGAAGTTTATCAAGTTTTCTGTAGTTATGTTTTATTACATTTTGATTTTGGGAGTTCAAGTCTATGTAACAACCTTAAGCTTGGCAAGCTTTAGCTTGGGGGAAGTGTTAGAATATATTAGCAAATCATGCTATATTAGGTAATATCTTAGCTTTATTATTATTGATTCTAGATTATGAACATGCTTGTCTTGCACCCAAAATTAAGGGTATTAAGGTCTTTATGTTTATTTATAGCTCTAGATAAATAGAGCATTAGGGTTAAGTCGTATGTAACAATTCAGTTTCTTATCCATTAAATAATATATTGGTTTTCTCTCCTTAATTCTCTAGCTTCTCTCTACTCTTTCTTCCTCTAAATTCTAACCATGTTTTTCAACAAACAGCATTTGACATACCTGATTTAATTCACCTCCAACAGCTTCAGCTAGAGTTCCAATAGCATCATATACAATTCTAAGGTTCCGTCTCTGAAGAATAAGAAAGAAATTACAACTAAAGATGTGCAAGCATGGCAAGATGGGAAACGGGAAAATTGAGTAACAGGCAGACATCACACACACACTTTTTTCACTTTGTATGAAAGATAATGGTAATAATGTATTATGATTACAATCAAAACCCCATAAAATGACCTGATATTTCCCAAATGCAGTCATCAGGTGCTTTAATATAATCTCTAAGCGTGGTGCCAACTCTTCTGCAGCCTCCTGTCAACAAGTATAACACCTTGAGATAAGCACATATTAAGCATAAAATGCATTAACAGAATCACTTCTATATGGATTACAAAGAAATGAACAGCAAATGTAGGGCAGAACCTCTTCCAGTGTTGCGAATGCTGAACAAGCTGCCTCTTGGACCCGCTTATTATTGTCCAAAATTCTTCGTAAAAGACCCATAAGTACAGTATCAAATTGCTCATAGCCTTTTTGATGTCCAGTGCCCTAACAGAATAAAGCATCACTATTTAAATTTTTTTCTTTTTAAATAGAAAAAACATCACCATTTAATTAAAAAGATCCTTCACACAGCATATCAAGGAAGGAACCAAAAAAAAGGGAAACAGCCTTTAATTAAAATGATCTTTCAGGGCAGATGAGGATTTATTCACCAAAGTTCAACTACCAATTCAACTATGAATTAGTTAACATATATAACAACAGAAAGTTACTAATGAAAACACTAGCCATTATTTTATCAGTTTCAAGCAATCTGGCAAACTATAATCCAACAATTTTCACATTACATCAGTGTAAATATGTATAATACCAAACCAGAAATATGTAATACATATACATACAGAATTTTCTAAGCCATCAGCTGTTATTGAACTTTACAGGGGACAAAATTTTGAGGACATTAGATTGAAGATCTGAAGGAGTAACACCTGTCAAGTAAAAAAATACACATACCTGAACAATAAATTTGCTAAAACGAGAGATTGTCCAACATGAAATGCTTCGTATCAAAGGAAACTTATCATCTAGTAAAGGGATAAGAAATGCCACAATCTACAATGCAGAACAGTAGAAGACTTAATATTTGATGTTTTGTTGAGAAATACAAGCAACACTAAAAAAATGAACCATAAGAATACTCTTACTTCAACAGTTAAGCAGAAGAAAGAAATAAATTAGACCACAAAGCCAGGCTATGTTAGACCAAAACTCATAAAGAGTATATGGTAAATCTGGTCAAACAATTATCCAACTTTACAAGAACAGATGACTTCAGTTCATCTAGAAAATCAGCATAAGGATCAAATAACAACAATTAATTTATTTAAAGCATGCGCATACAACAAAATCAAAGAATGCTGAGATGGATATGTGGGATTACCAGAAAAAAATAAGATTAGGAATGAATGCTTCACTAGGAAAGTTGTGGTCGCACCAATTAATGAAAAAAATAATGGAAACACACCCAAGGTAGTTTGGACATATGAGAAGAAGGCAAATGCATGCCCCAATAAGAAAGGTGAATTCATTGAAGGATTGTCTAATTAAATGAGGTAGAGAGACCCATGAAAACTTTGGAACAAACCATAAAAAAGGATTTTTAAACGGTTTTACTGAAGACATGGTCATTGGTAGAGCACAATAATGCTGAAAGATCCATGAAGGATAAGGCTAGGTTGTTGTGTGTAAACTGTAAAAACCAGAATCAAAGGGAAGACAAAGAACAATGGCATGAGGCAAGCCGTATCAAGACATGAGGGTTTTTCGAACAGTCTCAGTATTACTAAGAGGAAAAATTTTAAGTAACAATCACTAGTCAAGTTAGACAAAGGCTGAAAAGCCCTAGCCAGAAACAAATAGTCTGCATGAACCTGAAGTAAAACTAAAGTAGCTGTGTACAATAATCATGAATAGAATATACTGAAAATACCACAGCTTGACAAAACTCTAATACAAGTAAAACTTCATAATTAGACCATCTGCTTCAAAATTAAGGTTCAGAACCAAACAACAAATACCTCACTTAAATGAGGATAAAGACCATTAATGCAACCCTCGCCTATGGCACCAAGAGCCAAGACAGCAGCTTCCCTTTCTTTCCAAACATCATCCCCACTAGTTGTCAACTTCGCCTGCAGAGATTCTTAAATGATAACATATTCTTGTAATGCATATTTAGTGTGTGAAGTTAATATTATGAGAAGGTCAGTATCTAGGGGCAACTCCTTAAAACACATGGCATCTTAATTTTCCTGCTGAGTTCAGTCAACAAAACAAAAAGTTATGGTCACTAATGTAATAAAAATGAAAACTGTAATCGATAACCAGTTGAGACAGCCCACTTTCTAATTTACAGATCACCAGTTCACAGAAACTTGCTCTCTAGGCATTATAAGAATTTATGCTTACACACTTAATAAACCACAAGCAGCAGCTTAACCACCTGAACAATCGGCATCATAGTTGGAAGAATCTCATCTCCAAACACATTTGAGAGATTATCTAAAGCAGCTGCACTGCATTTCCGTAAATTCCAGGTGTTGACAACATCATCATCCTGTAAATATTAGAAGCAAATAAACAAGTTTTCAAGAAGCTATGAAAATGTTAACCAACAGAATAAAATAAATTAACCAAATCAAGGACCAATCATGAAAGTAAATACACAACAACATACATCATCATCTACATCATCTGATCCATGAAATCTTGATGCATGAAATCGTGGTTTAAGATCCTGTAGTACAAATCATATAAATTAAGAAGAAGAAGAAATCCTGGCAACTCAAAAAAACATAAAGCATTAAAAAAACCTGGTCTCGATCAGGTTGTGAACCATCTTCCTGAAAGATTATGTGAAATATTAAGCCATGAATAGTCAATGAGTAAATTGAAACTTTAAAAATCAACCACAGACAATAAACATTGAGAAGAAAACCTCAGCCTCAATAAGTGATTCATCATCATCCGCATAAACCATGTTTGACAACAATAACTGCAAAGATAACACAAATAAGTTTAAAATTACAGGTCTCTCAAGGTAAAGCAATTATAAAATAAAATAACTAGATTTACTGGAATTAGACGAGGCAAAAATTCTCTCAAGTATTCCGGTGGCAGTTGAGCATCACAATATGCTGACCTGCAATATCATAACATTTTTTTTAATATATTTTAAAAAAAAAAAAGTGAATGATACAAAAGACCCCAAGATGGTATGCTATTTTGAAATAAAGATTGAATCCACTAGTCTTGTAAGAAATCAATCTTACAATTGTTTATGTAATTAGATATGTCTTGGTTTATAATTGAAGTGGCTTGGACATGTTAGCAAAACTCATTGGAATGGCCATGTAACAACAAAATTGTTCTGGTCACTAATACGAGTTCTTATAAAGAACTTGACTAAATTTAAGTCTGATGGACTGGATAAGGTTAAAATTTATGCATGAAATTTGTATGCCACTACACGAGGTACATTTTACCTCATAATAAATGATACACCCCAACCCCTCCCCCACTTTTAAGCCAGAAGAAATAGATGTTCACAATATACTTTCCTGGTAATTCCAACTATCTCCTACGATATCTAGAACCTACTTGATGAATTTGAGCTACTAAACAATAACATTACAAATAAGTAGTACCAAAATTCACAGGCTTCAAGAGCCACTTCATCATCTATGTCCTTGTTGACTTGTAACATGTATTCAATCACATTCTTCAGATGTGGCTGCAGTATGCACAAGAGAGAAAATGTTAATTTTGAAGAAATGAAAAATAAATGTGACACAAAAATAAATAGTTGGGAGATGGATATAAAAGAAACTGAACCAATTCAACATGCATTATTTGAAAAGGAGAACAAGAAAAAGACTATAATCAGCCAAGATAAGAAAAGCACAACAAGTCTGGACTAGAAACCCACCTCCAAGAAAGATGGACGGACTTCAATTAGCTGAACAAATGCTGCACAAACCTGGTTATCAGTAGCAACCAGAATGATAAATAATACCTCCAAATGATCATAATAGCATCATGTAGTCTAACTTTGACAAATTAACTACAAGAAGCAAAAGCAGCAATCCTTGATTAAAAGACAGTGATAACATGAATCCACATCCATAGTGGAAAGAGAAAGCAGCTCTCAAGTGTAAGTGTGGACTCCATGGAAAGGCAGCATTTACTCAACGGAACAAATAACAGACGATCAAGTTCCTCATCATAAGCTCTCCAAAATCACAAGAACAACAAAATGCAAACCTCTATTAATAGTTAGGAATTTAGAATACAGAGGGGGGGATGTTGAGGCCAAAGCCAAGACATTATCTTCAACCACCCACAATTAAAGCCAGAAATAATAAGATAAGATTTTTATTGAAGGAAAGAGGAATGCATAAGAGGATAATCTATCTCTATCTCCACAGAAAAGACACAAAGGTACCAAAAAAACCAAAATCCACCAGATCAAACTCATAGAACTGAATTTCTATCCCTTTGTAATAAGCTGAGCAGTAACTAATTAACTATCATAATCCTAGGAAAGAAATTTTTGAAGCCACATTAGATGCATGTCTATGAGCAATAAATAAGTCTACAACTCACCAATTTCCGTACTTCTGCAACAGTGTCATTTGCAAGAATGAACAAACCTTGAAGATATTGATCCATTGATGCATGCAAAGCCTTCCCCAAAAAAAAAAAAAAATTGATGGCTGACGTCAATTCCAAATATTGTAATCACATCATGAGAAATGAGATCATAATTATTATACTACATACAGTGGGCATCAACATAATGTACTGATTTACAGAACCAAGTGAAAGCTTCCTTAATGAGGCATGTGGTGACTGGAAAAACTGTCAAACAAAACCAAATATAAAAATATTTTAGGCAAAGCAATAAAAAAAAATCAAGAAATAGTTGAAAGATGTGAGGAACAAAACAGTAGAGCACGAGAATTTTTATGGTACCCGAAACAATCTGGGTAAAAATATATTCATAGGGCGTTCAGCTAACCCAGTAATGTCTGAATCAAGCACTTGAGGAATATCCTCACAGATCTGCATTGCACAGTAAATATAGTGTTAAAAACAGGCCCATCCATAAAATTTGAAGGTTATCAATTGCTTTCCAACCAATGAGAAATCCAACACAAACAAATATTTGAAGAAACTATATACTGGAAATTTTGACATAAAAAGATAAGCTTTTCTATCTGCAAGCTGCCAAGCTTTCATCTCATTTTGTTGAATCAGCATCAGGAGAGTAAGGAGAGGATAAAGAAAGATGGACGTTAAGAGGGAATAATCAGCCAGAGGGGAAAGAAAATAAATATGATTTTTCGTTTCAATCTCCATGCTGGGGCAACTCTCATGGGTTCTGCTGCACTAATCTCACCAACCCCCAAACATAATGGGAGGATGAGGTAGAAATAACTACAGTAAGAAGATTTTCCCTTACTGATTGAATCTAATCCAAACGATTTGTTGTTTTTCCTCTGATCTCCATCTTCAGTAAATCCTTTTGTATCTCTCTACTTAACCAAGCAATGCAAGAGTTCAGTGTTAACTTGAATACTTTCTTCCACTGTCCCACAAACTAGGCAAAGCTTACATTTTTTTTCTTTTCATTTTCAATACTAATTCTTATAAAAATTAGGTTGTTGGAAATTTAGGGTGCGTTTGCTTCTATATTTGTTATAACCAAATTTCAAAAAGGTACACCAATATAAGCCATGTTAATATTTTCTAGGAATACATTAACCTATATCAAGTATTAGTTGATCCTAAAAGCTTAAGCTATTAGGAAAAGGCTCAAGATTGATTTTATTATTATTCTAATACGCCCCTTCACACAATAACCCTTTGGGCTTGAAGCATGAACATAGTGCAGATCCACCTTACCTAGTGCAAATATCTAATATTTAGAGTGGAAGCAGTAAGAATTAAGCCCTTAACCTGCATGAACATAGTGCAGATCCACCTTACCTAGTGCAAATATCTAATATTTAGAGTGGAAGCAGTAAGAATTAAGGCCTTGACCTTTTGGTCTAAGAGCCTCTAATACCACATCAAGTGCCAGTTATTCCTAGAAGGTTAAGCTATTAGAAGAAGGCTCAGAATTGATTTTATTATTACTCTAACAACCTGAAACAGCCTCCAACAGTGTGCTTATTACATCCCTGTCAAAGTTGTCACACTACCAATAATTATCAGAAATTCATCACAGGATAAGTTGTATCAACACCATGGTGCGCAAATTCCATAGAACAAATCATATGCCCTTTAAACATAACATAAAATTTATTTGCTCAAAGATATTTTAGATCAAAAGGGAAATTTAAGCATAAAACACTGCCCCAAAGCAGATTGCACAACATACCTTGGACAAAGCATCCATAGCACCTTCCATGTGATTTAGGTCATTGCTGTCCAAGCAATTTACAAGGACTTGCAACAACTCAGGCCACCCCAAAACTCCTCCAAGCTGAACAATAACACTAATAATGGTCCCGACTGTAGACCTAATTTGCCTATCTGCTGCTCCAAGACAAGGCAGCAACTCTGATTTGATATATTGCTGGTATGCAGGAAGCATAGATTTATAAGCAGTTCTGAGGTTATTTTTCAGAAGTAGACCTGCAGCTTGTCGAATCTCCACAGACTGTCCCTGTTCAAAGGCCAAATATCCTCAGCACATGCTTAATGTCTCTCTCTAATTGAAAACAGCTGCATAAATATCAACCCAAGATCCAGAGTTCCATCAATCTATGGAAACTATAGACCATGGACTTGTGCAAGAGTTATTGCAGCCAAAATTAATGACCAAATCATGTTTTACTTGCCATGCAAGTGGAAGTCAAACAGTATGATTTTAAGGCCCATCTCAATACAACAGCACCAGAACAAGTCTTTACCCATTCAATGGGATTGTTTGCTTAGAGAGCATTTAAATGATTCAAGAAAACTGTGCTATGCTTGTCTATTTCAATTTTTGGTTGTGATAACATGTGCAAGTTGGTTAATGTAAATAATGATACAGATGAATATACTGGAGAAAAGTTGTGATGCAAGCAATAGTATATCATTAGTTCTCAAGATCAACTTTATACACTAGTTATGAAATCTCCAGCTCAACTTGATGCCCATCCTAGGTGATGAATCAATAGATGAAATAACAGATAAAGTACAAACCATAACTAGATCGTTCCTTCCCCTGAGAGAGGACATTTCGATTAAGCTTTTGAACATTTTACATTTAAAGCTAATTTGCCAAGTCCCACTAAACATCACTTTTATTAGTCTAAATTATGTTTAGAATAAATCTAATAAAAACACTCCATGACATCAACCTAAACTAAAGCAATAAGCTCCCTTTTTTTCATTGAAAGCAAAAAGTATCCTAATAAGAGATCATTACTATGTAAAAACCGCACTGAATTAAGTCAATAACTATTCAATCAAACAATAATTAGCACTCTGAGTCGGCTAACTGGGCAATTGGATAGTACCTCAGCACGAGCAAGAATAAAAGCGAGGTAATTGTTGAAGTCAGGGAACTGGGAATAGTGCTGTAGTTGCTGCCAAATCTGTGACTTGTCAGCAGAAGAAGAATGAGAAATCTGCTGCTCCAACAACCGACAGATCTCTTTAAACCCTTCTTCCTGGGGTTGCCATGAAGCGTTCGCCGCCATGTTTAGCGGATTCCGACAATGTTCGAATTAAGATTTCAGCCGAATTGGAAGAGTCACGAAATTTCCCAGAAATGGAAGTGCTTTACAACAAGTCAGGGGTTTGCGTTTGTGGGCGAAGACCGGAAGCGAAGAAGAATTGAAGCCTTCTTAAATAATAGGGGCGAATCTTCTGCGGAGGGGTGGAAAATCCTCGTATAATTGGGTTTAATTCACTAGGTTGTCCCAAGTGCCTCTGCAGTCGCAAAGTGTAATACGTCTACTGCACCCAAATAAACACTTGAAAAATCATTAGAGATTGGGGGAGGCCCGCATCCATTACTTTGATTTTATATTCTAATTTAGGGAAAAATAACTTTTTTAATTAAAAAAATTACTTTCTTTTATTATAAAACTTTTAAATATTATTTTTTAATCATTAATATAAATAAAATATCATTTATTCATTAATATGTGTAGATAATATTTTTTATAAAAATACTTTAAAATGAAATAATCGGAATAATATCTATCTTGAAAGCGATTAATTTTGATTTTTATGACCGAAAATAAAGTTTAAGCTGAAATACGGTAGCTGCAAACGGAATCGTGTGTGGGTCAGCTTGGGAGATTCCTAAGCCAAATGATAATAAAGCCATCGCAGATAAGGGGGAGAAAATACCGTATCGTGATATAAAATCAATTAGTAAAGCAATATGAAAATATCAAATACGCATTAAAATTTTCTGTTTGTGAAATAATTTTTCAAAATTTCATAATTTTCTTATGCATTTTTTTGTTTCTAAAGGTAGACGAAAAACACTAGAACCATATTAAGGAACTGAGATACTCACAATCACCGTTAGAGTTTACATTGAAATCTCCTCACTTGACGTGATCAGTTGGTTTATGCTTTCAACTGCTTGATTTATGCTTTCAGAAGAAAAACACTATCCACACAGGACGTTCGCAGCAGTCATATACAGTTCATAACATACGTGACAATCAACTGCTCGATTTATGCTTTCACTGCAATTTTGGTGAATTACCAAATGGAACCGGCACGTGCATTTCTTTTCTTAATAAATATTATTTCTGAAATTCAAATATTTGTTCATTAATGAATAAAATCAACTCAGTATTAACTAAATAACATTTAATTGTCAAGAATTTATAATTCAAGTGCCCCCCCTAAAAAAAAAAATGGTGCTGAATTAATGGGTTTTCAAAGTCTAAGAATCATCTCTATCACAATGGCATCGATGCATGCCTGCCTACTTTGTTCTCACTCAAGAAGATTTGCTTCTTTAAGTGGGATCCTTAGATCCCCATATTTTCTATCATTTTCTTTTTCACGACCAGTGTTGCTGTTCATGTCCCGAATTGAAGGCATCTTTATCTTGCTCACGAACTAGATAAAACAATTCCGAGTGAGACTAATTCTTCACATGTGTCTCCTCCATCAATCGATGTTAGATATTTTTATTTCGATTCTTTTACTTGATTTGTTTGATGAGAAATACAAATTAAATGAAGAATGTTTGGGGGCGTTTCGAAACGTTGCTAAGGACCGGATGAAGAATAAAAAAACACGCCGGCAATGCTTTCTACTTGTTGATTTGTTATTGTTTAAGATCATCCAATGGCGATAAAAAGGAATAAGCACAAGATGCTTGTTTTAAATTTGTAATCCTTTTTATTAAGATTATTTATTGATAGATTGGACAAGTACTAATAAAATATAATACAGTACATGACAATTCTATCATGGACAAACTGAATATCTTGACTTAGTAGCATTATAATAGTTATTGGATATAAGAAAGAAAGGGATAGATAGTTAATATAAATTGATGGGTTACTTATTAAAAACAATAATAAAAATTGTCTATAAAGCATTAATGAAACCACCTCTCATTTTTGTGCTTTTTAAAAATATGACTGGTACATTTAATAATATGCTAATAGATAGATGTAATAATGCATTATAAATGGGTTTATAAATGGGTTTTAAAGACTTTTTAATTACACTTGCAAATAAAAAATACATTGGGTTAGTTTTAGTAAAATTTGAGTTCAATTAAAGAATAAATTATTAGTTTATTTTTTAGACTAAATAGGCAATTGATAGAAAAATATATTTTAACAATAAAAAGTAACTCATTTTAACTTGAAAAATAAAATGATGAGTTAAATTGATAATTTTTCAAATAGTGAAAACAAAAGTAGAATAATTACTAATGTTGTGCCTACACTAAATTTATGATGATACAAATATATAAAAATTAATTAAACAATAGCAACATTATTTTTTTAAAAATCTATAATATAAAAAAACTCATAATTAAAGTAAGAAAATTATTTGGATAGAACACCTAATTTTGATATAAAATACATATATATAAAGAGATTTTATTAATTATATCTTACTTAATTCTCTTAAAAATATGAATTTATGTTTAAAGTATAGTATATTTTTCAAAATTCATTTGATAATTTTTTTTTCTAATTTAAATGAGAAGTTAGAAAATGAGTTATAAATAACTTTTTATGATTCTTTAATAGCAAAAGATAAATGTTCAAAGAGGTAATCCACTGTTAAAGAATTATAAAAGTTAAGCAAAAGAGTTAAAAGTCTAAAAAGCTTTTAAGAGTAATTTGCTATGAATCTTTTTATGCTAAAAGTGTTTTGAAATGAAATATAAATGCTTTTTGATAAAGATGTTTGTATTGTTAAATTATGACATATGATGCAATTTAGTGATGATGACAAATATTAACCGCTAGCTCCTTCCTAATTTTAATTGATCCTGATTCAATAATTGACATCATAACTAGTTCAAGTTTCAACTCTACCTTATTTGATAAATTGATAAATTGACAAATCCTTATAATGAAAGTAAGTCATTAAATTTTTTTTTTTTGTGTAATGATAACCTATATTATTAGTACTTTGATTATTAAATTTTTTAGATAAAAACTTTGACTATTAATTTTGATGTTATTTTCTTAAGTATCATGCATATTATTGACTTGAATATGGTTTATCTATAAAATAATATGTATTTATTTTTCATTGATTTCTCTATAGTTTTTGGGCTAATAAATTATATCTAATTAGAAAAATATTATTTATTAAAGCATAAATTTTCACATGAAAAATAAGTCGGTCCTACAAAAAATATCTGGAATAACAAATCAAATAAACTCAAGGAGAAGCCCTAAAATTAATTATTTTTATTTCTATTATTTTTATAAAATTCCATATTGGGTAAAATAAAAGTTTTAAGCCTAGAGATTAATATAAATATGTTAAGTTTCACATCGTTTAAGTTAGATAAGTGATTTCTCTGAGATTAATATAAATAAAAGAGTTCGTTAGTACTATTAAGAATTTTAACAGGTCATTAGAGAAAAAAAATGTGAAATTCTTCGAAAACTTTGCTAATAATAATCAAGCCATCTAAAGTCTCCAACTTTTATCAAGAATATCTACTTTAAGTTAAAGATTTCAACACTAACATTCAAGTCTCCCAAATCCTTCCAAATACAAAGCCTTTGCAAAGATTCAACCAAACTCTGAGCCAAGATCAACTTATTTAAGCCTTCCATTAAAGTCAAACATTCAACATTTGAGTTGAAATCAAACTTTTTCAACCCTTCGTCTGCTTTGATATCTAAGATATTGATTTAATTAAACATACAAAAATCAACATAATAAAAAGGTAATCTATGAAATTAAGAAAGTTTTCACTTAACAAAAAATCTATAAATAACATTAAAGAGTTATCCATGATAGTAATAAGGGTCAAATATCTTTTCAACCACAATTCAATTAGAAAATTGTTAGAAATTTTTTAAATGTTCTTTAATCATAAATGACTTTTTTTCAAAGATTTTTCACTCATCCAAAAGTGGTTTTAAAATTATACTTCCAATTTTTAATTTAAAATTATTTTTGGATATAAAATTGATGTTAAAAAATTAGTTTTTGCATAATCATGTGCACTAAAAAAATAATAATAAAAATTGCATCTAGTGTTAAGAATTTTGAAGGAGAAATAATGAAAGTGGATTTTCTATACAATATATATCAGTTTAAATTTGATTCACTGTTAGTATAAAATATTTTATATTACCAGTGAGAAAAAATATGTTATTAAAGAAATAATAATAACTAATTTTTTTAATAATTTTTAATTGATATGACAATATATAATTAGGTGATAATTGATTTACATTGATAATTGATCAAGTTAAAATTTTATATATAATTTAAATATTTTATTGTATCATTTAAAATATAAGGTAATTTTTTGCACATAAAATATGATTCAGAGACTTATGATTAGATATGTACTAGAATATATTTTAAATTTTCTTGTTGTTATAAAAGAAGTAATATATAAAAATCATTTATAATTTTTTGAGAACTTTATTGCATGTAATGAATAGATAAAAATTTACAACTTCAACAATAATACAATCAGTGTTATAGCTTTTTTTTTAATTTTTCAACTTTTGTAAATAAATTTAATTTTTATGTAAAAATGAAAAATGAAATTTTTATAAAATTTCAAGAATACATGTACAAATATTTAAATTCCTTTAAGTATGCAAAAAAATTATTGCTCTTCATCAATAATTATAGTTATAATACTATATTTTACTTTATAAAGTATATCTTAAATCTTATGAGTAAAAATACATGCATTAAATGAGTACAAATGCATGTTAAAATATTTCCTGTGAATGTTATATTTAAAAAAAGATGACTTTCTTACCGAACAATTTAAAAAATAACTTAAAACTTAATTTTGATCTTCTTAGATATCGCTGGGTCAATATGCATTTTCAAATTGTTTGAAAATTTTGAAAACTCATAAAAATAGACAAAAATCCCAATTAACCTTTGCCATATATTATATTTGGCGCTTATTACGATACTCTAAAAGGTTCCAAATCTGAAATAATGTGTCAAAATACAAGTCATTGAATAATATTATCAAAAATTTTAATAATTTTATCTAGTGGCATGAAATTTACTACATTATTCCGAATTTAAAACCCTTTGAAATACCTTAAAATTTTTCATTATATTTTTATTTGGAGGCATCCATATCTTGGGTTTTAACTCAAGATACGGGAGAACTCACCATCATGTATATATAAACAAATGCTAACAGTTGTTAAACATTAAATGATTTTCTCCAATTCCTTACAATTTTATTTAATATTTTAATGACAAAATTAATGAAAGAAGAAAAAAGAGATACAAAGGAAGAAAGAGAGACACTAGTTATTTTTAAAATTTTAAATAGAATATTAAATGAAACTGCATTGAATTCATTGGAAAATATCATTTAATGCTTCAAAACAATCCTACTGTTAACATTTACCTTACACATTATATATATATATATATATATATATATATATATATATATATATATGTGTGTGTGTGTGTGTGTGTGTGTGTGTGTTTGTTTGTGTGTGTGTGAAGAAAAAAGAGATACAAAGGATGAAAGAGAGACACCAATTATTTTTAAAATTTTAAATAGAATATTAAATGAAACTGCATTGAATTCATTGGGAAATATCATTTAATGCTTCAAAACAATCCTACTGTTAACATTTACCTTACACATTGTGTGTGTGTGTGTAATGGCACTAATAAATTTACATATCAATAAACTGAAGATATTTCCTTTACAAAAATACAAAATCAATTGTAAGCATACATAATTACACATCTCGTGAGTAATTTAGCCTTTTTTTTTTTTTAGTTTTATCACATCTTTTTAGCAAAGGTAAGAATTTTTTTAGCAAAAGTTATTTCAAACCCAGATTAACGGTTTACATCGGTCCCCCCCCCCCCAAAAAAAAATAAAAAATAAAAAAACCAAAAAATCACTGCAATCGGTGACGGTCAGTTTGATAAACTCCTCCAAACCGATACAAGTCGCTCGATGTCCACTCTTACAGATTCTACCTTCCAATTGCATTGAACGTTTGGAGCGTCGAAGATGTCGGCCAAACGGAGACAGTGCAACCTAACAGTACCAAATAAGGTACTCACCGTTGCCTTTCTGCAGCCTGCATACAGAAACAAGTCAATACGTGAGGTGAGATCACAAGAGATATAGTGGCAGATTTGAAAGTCAACATATAGGTTAATAAAATGAAATCCATTATTACAATTGCATGTACAAGAACAAAATATAAAAAGTGCATAATTCTATATCTAATAACATGAAGTTAAGAAAAGGAATTAAAAACCCATAATTCAATTTTCCACTCCTTTTTACAAAACAGGAAAAAACCTAATACCAAGACAAGGACTACATTCCAGGGGAAGCAAATTGTCAGCTCCGTATCAGTAAATAGACAGTAAGAAAAACATTAGAAGCAAGCAAATGTATTCAACATGCCACTAACAACTTACAGATACCGCAAGGAAATTTATATTGGATATTAGATGCAAGCAAATGTTTTCAACATAAGAAGCTGTCTTCTTTTTCTACTATTTGACATATCGCTAACACAATATTCACTGTATTCTAGAAGCAAAAAAAGGTCAAGTGGGCAGGAAGCCATGTATGAAACATACGGAGTTCATTCATCAATTCAGTACATGAGAAGTGCAATTTGACCACTTAAATCAAAAGGTTACTAGCTATGGATAGTAAACGAAAACAATAACAACGAGAGTTATTAAAGCAATTACAACTATCATTCTATTAACCATGGAAAATCAACAAGAAGAAGCAAAGGATATACCTTTTGCAGTTTCTTCAGAACAGAATCCTCAAACGCTTGATAACCAGCCCCAACCAAATTATTAAGCCCATCAGGTTCCGAAGGTGTCTGAGCACGTGGGAAATCTGAAGCCAATGCTGGTTGAAGAGGTAAAACCAGCAATGGATTAGAGATATGACCTGTGACGCTTCCACTTGCAGCAACCTAGTGAAAAGAACAAAAATACACGAATATGTCACAGATGAGTAAATCTCAAATACAAGTTTTCAGAGTAACAAACTTCTAAAACATACTAGAAAAACTTACAGCTCCTTCTTTAGTGGCCATCACAACAAGTGCAGAACCCTTTTTCTTACTGCCCTTGATGACTACATCTTCAACTTCACCAAACTTTAAAAACAGTTCCCTTAACTTCTCAGCTGAATAATCTTCACCCACTTTCTCCCATGAGACTTTAAGAACTTTTTCTTTATCCAACCCACTGCTGCCACTGCCCATACTTTCATTCCCAACTCTCACCTCCTTTTTCAAATCTGGCTTTGTATTTGCTACTTTATTTGCATGCATAGCTCTTATTCTAGCAATCTCTTCCTTTAACTGCCTACTGATCCTCTCCTCTTCTTCCCGTTCTTTAGCTGATGAATCAAATGCAAAAGCGGCATGCTCTCTTGCTTCAAGATCAGAAACCATTTTCTGGCGCTTGCCATCATGCTCCGAATGGCAGCGTTGCTGCTCACGCTTAACCTGCAAGAGGTCATCCAACAATTTGCGGGCTTTTTCATCCTTAAGAATCTCATAGGATGTCTTCAGCTTTTGAAAATTTGAATGGGCATTAGGATCATTGGGTCTCTTGTCTGGATGCAATTCCAAAGCCTTCAATTTGTAGGCTTTTGAGATCTCTTTCTCTGTAAGCTTAGCGCCTTCTGCGCCGGATGGTAATCCCAGAACATAGTAGTGATCAACATCAGCATCCATTGAAGCTCACTACAAAAAATTACGGAAAATTTTAATTATAAGGCTACAAGGCTGTAATTGCACAGAACCACTGAGATTGCAGACACAGATTGGGGATTGAGGGATCAGACACAAAACAGATAAAAAGATACAAGAATGCCTTGATAGAGCTACAGAGAGAGAGAGAAATGGTTGGAATATGCAGATCATTGAACATGTAAGACAAAGAGGAGTAATAAAATTATCAAACCCGGATGACAACGTGAAGTTCAAAACAAGGAATCTAGAAGCATTTTCAGCAGTAAAAAGAGCAAAAAAAAAAAAAAGCTTAATAATAAGCAAAGAGAAGTTGGAAGAAGCAATTTAAGAAACCTGGAATCAGTTAAATACCCAAAAAGCTTTCTTCTTAAGGAGAAGACAAATCAAAGCCACCATAGCATCACAGAGAATAGAGATTTCACTGCCTTCTTGAGAAGTCCAGTTTGCCGCTTTGAAAAGATAGCTTGCTGGCTGATGTTGTTCTGATTATGCAGAACAGTTCATAAGTTCCATCACAAAGTAAGGAAAAACCAAAACAAAATGAAAACTAAGGAATGAAAAATAGCATGTGGCAGAGTGGAAGACCAAACAAAAGGGGTAAGCATTTACATTTTAGGACAAATAACTGCATATTGTCAGATAATACTTAAGGAAAAAAAAAAAAAGTAGGGTTGGCATCTGAAGTTTCCTACAGAACCTCGAAATCTTTCCCCATTCCTTCCCATCTTAACCTCTACCAGAATCATATATAAGGTATATGAACTTACTAATATTAAATACGCATATCCTAATCCTAATTTATAATAAATGATCTGGGTAACCATATGCGGATTCAGAATCTAGTAAATATGGGCAGCAAGCAGACGCTATATATTATAAATTTATAAATATAAATTTTGTGTTTGTCATGGCCAAAATAAACAAGAAGAAAATTTCAAAGCGCTTGGTTATGGCTGGTGGCAGCGGAATGTACACTAGAAACATGCACATATTCTTATATATGTCTTGAATGTTTTAACATGAAATTGAAAACAAATTTGTTGGCTTTAATAATATTAGAACAAGAATAAACAAATTTTGTATATTCTCATGGTAGTTGAAAACAAGGGATACAGATAATAGGAGATAGACCTACCGTGCGAAGCGGAAGTGCGGCTGGCAGTGGGACGGCGACCGCGACAGACGGCGTGCGATGGTGCGAAGGGACAACTGAGAAGCACCGGCTTTCTGCTTCTCCATTCCTACTTCCTTCTGACAGCCGCGGCAGAGCACAGTGGAGGGACCAGGGGGGGTTTTTGTGTTTCCTCTCACTCCTAGGGTTCGCTTTCGCGAATTGGGATTTTTGCTACTTGGCAACGGTTAGGAAATAAAAATTAGGTAAATTACTCCAATCTCCCTGAGATTCCCTCTAATTACACTTAAGCTCCTTCAATTTTTGAAAATCACCCTGACGCCGCTCGTCACTTGTCAGCTAGAAAAGTCACGGCGTTTAAAATGAAAATTCAAAACTACCCTTCTCACTTCCTAATAATAGCCTAGAATACTATATCTCATATTCTTTGCCCCAAAAAAATTCATTTCATTAGATATTTAAATTAAATTAAATGCTATGACTATAACACATGATTTTATTACCAATTAAAAAAGATTGTGAATTTTTATCTACTTTATTATATATTTTTTCTTACCACTCTTGTTTATAGCACAAATAACAATATGATTGAATAATATAAATATATTATAATATAATTTCTCTTTATTATTATAAAAATATTTTAAAAATAAAGAATATAATATAATTTAATTTAATTATATACTTTATTTTCAACGCTTATGACATTATAATTCATCTACTGCTTCTTTTTTTTTTATTCAATTGCATATTTTTCATTTTTTGTCTCGTGTTCAAACATATTATTCATAGGTGATATACTAATATTATTAAGTAAAATAGATATAATATAATACATTTTGTTTTTATACTTATTTGTAAAAATATTTTAAGTAAATTAAAATTTTAATCTAATTAAATTATTTTATTATATATTATATTTTTAATTCTTATTATTTTATAATGCATGTATTGTTTCACTTTTTTAATTATATTTTTATTTAAAACCTAAATGCTAATATCATTAAATAGAATAAATATAATTTAATATATTTTACTTTCATTATAAAAATATTTAAATAATTTCCAAAAGTATTAATTGAATTAATTGAGTATATATTATATTTTTAATAAAAATATTTGAAAATTGAAATAAAAATGAGTTATTTAATTTGGTTCTTCATTTTTTTTTTTTTGCATTTCTAAAATCCTTTTATAGTTTTAAAGCGATTTCTTTTTTCTTTCTCATTTTATATATAAGATTTCTTTAGTTCATGCTTTTGTTGTGTGCGATTTCTTTTTCCTAGCAAATTTTAATACTTACTCAAGCAATAGAGAAATTTCTCATGCACTATGCTTTATTTTATTGATAATTGTATAATTAATAAACAATATTACCCTCAAAAAATTTCCCATAACAACAAGAAAATATATTATTCTTTATATTCATTACATGTAGTTGTTTGTTCATAAAATATGTTAGCCAGCTGTTTTACTTTATTTTTACAATACTGAAGAAAACAAGGAGAATTTTTTTCTTGAGATTATTCATAATTTACTTTGCCATTAGATTTTACTATCAAAAGTGAAGTTTTATTCTAAAATTGGTGCTTGCTACGGTACCCCGGGGAGTTTCAAACCCCGGGGTGATGTAGCACAATACAAGTCATTGGATGAGATTACTAAGAATTTTGATAATCTCATTCAATAGTCCACAATGTACTACATCATCCCGGGTTTGAAATCCCGGGGGTACCGTAGAATTCCTCTCTAAAATTGAGGGGTCTGAGTGTAACTAAAAACAAATATGAGGTTGAAGTAATTTTCCCTAAAAATTTAAAAAATGGGAACTGGGAATGGGCCGGGGCCGCTGGGGTGTTTAGGTTTGGATTTGGGTAATTGATAATTGGATGTGGGTTGGGTGCATAATTTGAATAGAACTAGAAGTTTGGTACATAAAATATTTTTGACCCGACCAACGGGCCAATCCAACCGGGGCGGTATAATAAGCAAATTCTCTTCCACAACAAGATTCCTCATCCACAGAATCTATACCTCATTCTTATGGATAAGGGAAAATTATACTTTTTCCAATCGTAATTTTACCAATTTTTATTTAATTTACTAGCATTTTCAAATATTATAATTTAGTCAGATGTATTTTTTAATATTAATATTTTACTCAACTAAAATTTTTTCAGTGCAATTTTTAATGAAAAAAGAGGAATAAATTATAATTTTTCATATTTATGTAAATTGATATTTAGAATTCTTAATTGAAACTAAAAAAATATACTAGTCATTTCTCTTTAATTTAGATCCACAAACTGTATATCATTTTTATCTATAAACATTAAGAATCTTAGTTGATTTTTTTTTTACTCATGCCATATATTGTAATAATTTTTTTTTGTGTGTGATTAAAGGTGTGTGATTAAAATAAGGAGGCAAGAATAATATAATTTAATTCCTATTGAGAACTCTTGAATCAATTCACATAAATATAAAAAAAATTATACTTTATCTATATATGATTTCGGTCAACTCAACTTAATTATTAATAAATTTTTGGTTAAAAATTGGATTAAAAAATTAAATGAACAGAATGTTAATAATTAAAAAATACAAGTAAATAAATTATAATACTTAAAAATATATGTGATTTAAGTGAAAATCGACTAAACCGTATATAAAACATTATTTTCCCTGTAAACAAATCTCTATCCTTAAACATTAAATACACATTTCATTATTTTTTTCAGTTGTCCTCTTCTTCTTTTAATCTTTTATCCTGAAATTAAAGATTAGTTATTGTTACAGTGGTGGCACGCAAGGTAACATTGTGGAGAAGGCCGTGACACCTCTCTTCCATTTGCATTCTGTTCTAGAATAATCACTTCATTTTGATGAGAAAAGAAACCAATTTTGGAGCCAGAGATTAAGCTGGTTAACAATCGTCACTTTCAAATTTTCAAAACCTAGGGTTTGTTTGAAATCAAGTTTTGCTAAAATTGATTTAATTCTATTTTAATAAAATAATTTTAATTTTTTATAAATGAATTTTGTTGTTCAGAAATCATATAAAAAATAATAGTTCTAATTCATTTGCAAATGAATATTTTTGCTTAGAACATATTGAAACATACATGCAATTCAATTAAGTAATAAATTTTAATGGTGTCATGATGAATTTAATATTAGAAAGAGATTAAAACTTTTTTACATAACATTTATTTTAAGTTAAATAAAATAAATTCTAATAAAATACTTGATAAGATCAATAAATTTCATAATGATATAAATATAATTAAAATGAAATAAAATCTTTTTCCATCTAAAATCAAACACCATTAAAAATAGACATTCATTTGAAAATTAGTCATAGTCATATCAAATAAGGGGTCATAAATATCCCACCAATTCTTACTTTTCTTTTAATTTTTAGTAACGTCATTGGATTTAATATTTTTAAACTCTATAAATTCAGTTTTTATAGTTTCTGACCAAGGGAGTAAAACATGACCATCGTGATGAGAAGGTCACGATAATCGTTAGATTTCATGTCAATGATAAGGAGAAGGGACGATCAAGAGCAATACTAAAGATAAACCCCTATGAACTGCATATACTTTTCAAAGGCCGTGGCCTTCCTCACCTTGCTGCCATGAAAGTCCGGGTTACCACATAAGAAAACATTTTTTGGAATGAAGAAAGATTTTGAGAAATCACTTAATAAAATAATGTGTTCAAATAACAAAGGATGAGAACCTAAATCACAAGGTAGTGATTGATGAGAATATTGGACAATATGCTGAAAGTCTTGTGTTTGAATTTCTCTGTCAATATATCAATGTGCCGTAGTTTCACTTGTTGATCTGACTGAAGCAGATGAATACATTTAAAAAAAAAAAAAAAGCTGACGTCTATCCATATTATAAATATCCATAATGATCAAACTACAGGATAAATATGATTTGAAACAAGCAACATATATCGGAAGGTTTTTACAGACCACAAAATCCTAACAACGTAAAAAAAAATCCCAACACGCAATTAACGCCATCCCCAAACTCGTTAATACAACCCACAACCAACGCATGTTTCCCCAAAAACAAAAATGAAGCAGGAGTTACAAGATCTACTGCATGGTCTTCAGTTTAACTTACTAGGGAAGTTGAAATATGGGGCACCCAGACCGACAAGTTTATTATTTATGAAGGATATAAGAAATATGGGGCTTCGGGAAGCAAAGGAAGGAATAAATCAATTGACAAAGCCACGATGTGCTGATTGTGCCAGAAATCGTGGTGCTGAGCTTGCTAACAAATCAATTGCCTGCATCTCGGCTATAGAACAGGTCAAGTGTCTTTGCTGGTATACGGTGAAGAAGCTCTCGGGGGAAAATCCGAAGCAAAGTCCACGCAAGATCTAGTGACTGGAAGATGTTGCGTGTGTCATAAGCTCCTTGGGTAACAAACTTCCTCTCAAACTTGTCCAAAAATTCCAAATACAGCTGAAAACAAAAACAAATGAAATCAAATTAGTACAACTTGGAGGGCAACCTCATTATATAAAACAAGAATTCTCAGTGACAAAAATCGAGACCAGATCCTCGGATGAAAGTGCTTCCTCTCCAACCACTGCTTTCATTGCCTGGACATCCTTTCCAATAGCATAGTTTGCATAAAGCTAAAAAGAGACATATTAACACCATTTTAGACAGCTTTTCCGCCACGAAAAAAATAAGGATAGCTTACATTAAGAAAAATAGTGACACTAATCAGACCTGGTTAGACACATCAGCATGGTCCCTTCGAGTCATGCCCTCACCAATGGCACTCTGCAGGCAAGAGAGATGGTAAGAGTAGAAGGTTGAAATTTAGCTTTTCTTATGAAGAAAAAAGTTATCATAGACAGCATGTTGCAATAAAAAAAGCTGTAAAAATTTCTTCACCTTCATCAACCGAGACAGTGATGGAAGCACATTGATTGGTGGATATATCTGCCCAATTCAAAGCATTTGAAATTTTAGCTCCAATATAAGAAAATTTAAACCCACAAAACCAATCATGTACATGAACAAAAGTTACCAGGTCAATTTCACCAATTGGGCACCACCTTTGTGGATGCATCAAGAAGTAACTAAGTAGATCTCGGTCAAATAAAACAAACCGGTTTCATATCATGCAATGATGCAAGGGTACTTCATACTCAAGGTCTGCTTGTTTCGATGGAAATTATCCTCCACGAGAAAAATCACATTTACTTCCGCAACTTGTATTTATAGTTATAAATATTATGATAATAGAAAATATTCAATCTGTTCAATGTTAAATGTGGGCAGTGTGGTGGAAAGCATCCTTAATTTCAAAGGGGAAGTTGTTTTCTCTCAATACTATGGCACCATGCATTATTTTTTTTTTTTCAATTATAAAGTATATAAGTGGCATAAAACTTCTTTATTTGTATACAAGCAAATGAAATTTTCCTGATAAAAATATCTTCCGACCAGAGCCTGAATCCCCTGCGATCTAACAAGCGACGTGTACATTGCAGCTTCCCACATTTGACATACACTTCAAAACACTTGACCCCAACCATGAATGGATGGAATTTATAAGTGGGAAGAAATGACAAACTTCTCACATATAGAATGGAAAACTAGATTCTTTCAGTGACAAGCCAATTACTTAATGTTCTTAAAAGTAAATTTGGACACTAATTGTCGGGATATGCTCTACACCAAACTCTCAAACTTAATTCTCATGACTGACCCATCAACTTGTGTAATATAAAGACCAAAACTCAAAGCTAATGTACCTGTCTGTTATGCAGCTGCCTATCTATATAAATTTGTCCCTCAGTAATATATCCTGTAAGATCAGGAGTTGGATGCGTAATATCTGTACCAAAAAAAAAAATCATCACATGGAGGACCCATTAGCATTAAAAGTGCATTATAGGAGATTGTAAATAGAGTTTAATAAATTCAGTACCATCATTTGGCATGGTTAGAATCGGAATTTGTGTGATGGAGCCTTTTCTCCCCTCAATCCTCCCAGCACGTTCATAGATGGT
This sequence comes from Sindora glabra, assembly GCA_020226215.1. Classification (NCBI taxonomy): domain Eukaryota; kingdom Viridiplantae; phylum Streptophyta; class Magnoliopsida; order Fabales; family Fabaceae; genus Sindora; species Sindora glabra. Next base: position 108,144,183 of record CM035227.1, on the reverse strand, counting down.
TGCCAGATCTGTATACATATAACCAGGATAACCACGCCTTCCTGGAACTTCCTCTCGAGCAGCAGATACCTATACAGGCCAGTATCATGTCAGTTGTTCCAGAAATAATTGATGGACATAAGCACAGTACACTTCTAATAAACTTGGATCTTCATCTTTTTCTGGCAGCTCTCCTCTTTTGCATGTTTTAGTTAATGGTGCATTACCTCACGAAGAGCATCGGCATAAGAACTCATATCTGTGAGTATCACAAGAACATGCTTCCCACATTCATATGCCAAATATTCAGCAGTAGTAAGAGCAATACGAGGAGTGATGATACGTTCAATTGTAGGATCATTTGCCTGAAGTGGATTGCAGCAACAAAAGAATAAATATTTCATGGAGCAACCCATTCATATAATTAGTAAAACCAAGATTGAAAAATTAAGAGCAGATACTATATTGAATTCTCTTTCTGACTGAAGAGCCCGTTCTGATATCAATGAAGAGCCATACACTGTCATTCCTCAAAGTACAATGCAATCATTCATATAAAAAGATATTTACGTGCATAACTTAAAAAAAAAAAAAAAACACACACATGCACACACACACACACTACTATAATAAACTGTAATTCCAATGACACCAGTTGGCACATCCCTAGACATTTGGCACCATTCTTTTTCCTTCTAAAATTTAGATACTTAACAAGGTCAAAAATTGATTCTTTAGTATTCATGGACATATTTCCAGTAGAAGATTGAACTAATCAATATGCATTCGGATACAGGAAAAAGGAATGGTGTCTTGTGATAACTAATTTGGGTAATAATACTAGCATCTGAAAGTAATATGAAGAACAAAAAATAAAATTATAGTTTTATATACAGCCAATAATTTTCTTTTGTTCGTGAAGTACACAGAAAAAGCTAATGCAAAAAAATTAGGAAGGAGCAAAAAATAAATGAAGGACACTAAGAAAACACATGCCATCAACTTTGAAAGAATACCAGATTAAGAAATAGGGTCACTCTCTCCATTGAGCCATTCTCCTCAAAGTCACGCTTGAAAAACTGTGCAGTCTCCATATTTACTCCCATAGCTGCAAACACAATGGCAAAATTGTCCTCTTCACCATCCTGTACATTGGTATGAGATGTTAAAATATACTACCTTATAACCTTACATTTTTTTAAGTAATGAATTTAATTAAATTAACAAGTAGCAAAGAGAAGCCTTCTCAATTTTTTAGGCAATATGAACTACAATAATTGTAAGCAACATTCAATTGTTTTAGAAGCTTCTTCACTGCAGTATTTTTAAAGAACCTGAAATCAAGAAAAATAAATATTGAAATTCAAAATTTCAAGGCTATGTAGATGATAATAGTAACAGTAACAATATGAGCTAGCATTATTACATTCCCCTTTTTTTTTTATGATATGCATAATAGACCTGTCTTCAAACACCATGTCTCATCTCCACCTTTTAAGTGTAGTGTACTAATTTAAGGGGGGGGATTAATACATTCTACATGGTTTCCATATCAATATTATCATCAAAACTTAATAATATACAACTTGGTCTCAACTTGATTGTGTGAGGAATCATTGTATGTATCTATATCTAACTTCACACAAGAACTGTTTTAAAAATAAGCACCACTCTCCAACCACATTAATACAGTCAATTATGAATATCTAAATGGAATACTTGCGGCCATTGCCATTATCCTAGGCTCACACTGCAAACCATTGAGAGCAACAACAGATTAGATTAAATGCACTTCAATACACAAGATATACCTCAAGAAGATTATCAGACTTCTCCAGTCGCTTGACTAAACCAGCTTGACGACATATCTGAGCAGCAATTTCATTATGGGGAAGACCAGCAGCTGAGAAAAGAGGGATCTTCTGACCTCTAGCAATGGAATTCATGACATCAATTGTAGATATTCCAGTCTGAATCATCTCCTCTGGATAGGTTCTCTCACTAGGGTTGATGGAACTCCCTGAATTAAGGGGAAAACATTAAAAAAACAAAACAAAAGGATAACCAACTATCATAATAAAAAAACAAACAGGAATATCTGTAATTTCTGACTTTAGCAATTCAGTTACCTGATATATCCAAGTAAGCCTCAGGCAATATGGGTGGACCATTATCAATTGGCTTTCCAGAACCATTAAAGATGCGCCCAAGCATGTCCAATGAGACGGGAGTTTTCAGCACCTGCAAACATAAAGAAGTTGAGGAAGGGAGGGAGTCAAAAGTGGAACTAAAATTAATTCTTCAAAAGTAAGGTAAAAACGAAATGGAAAAATATCAAATCCAATTCCATACTTAATACTCACAAATAAATTGCATGCGTAGACAAGATAATCATTGCAAAGTTAATCAAATTGAAAAGAGTAAAACATGAATAATTCCATATAGAACAGATTCATAGATCTATCAGCAGGCAGAGCTGCAGAAGCAAGATCTTATAAGTAAAAACAATTTCTCCGCACCATGGTCCTTCCTCATTTTTTATCCTAAAGATGGTTTTCATTTTTCACAAATAGCAAGTTTGCCTATGTTGTCTGAAGTCACCATGATCTTCTACTTCTGAATGAGAGAGCCAATACAAAGAACAAGAATTTATACCTCTCCAGTAAATTGCACAGTTGTAAATTTATTATCAATTCCAGATGTACCTTCAAAGACCTGCCAATAGAACAAAAAATGAGCAAACTTACAGCTAATAAAATGATAATACTACCAGTAGTTTGAAAAACTAAAGAACGGCGCAATAAACTTCCAATTAAAAATCATAGACAAAAGTACATGCCAATGAAGTCATTTTGCAACTAAGAAAGCCACCCCCAAAGATTGAAAGGGCATGCGGATCTTAGAACATTTTGGTTGTAAGAGAAAATAACATCATTAATTATCAAGACTACAAAATAATAAGAGACGGTTATCTCCTCCTGCTATAGACACAGTCCTCCCAAAGGGAGGACAAAGGAAACAAAAATTGGAAAACATGTTTCAAACTGGTATCCTAGTCATCAGTGAAAAAATGTAAACACCATAGACAATCACCTGAACAACAGCCTTTTCACCATCAACTTCTAGCACTTGTCCACGCCGAGTACTTCCATCTCCCAAACGAATGTTAACAATCTCTTGATATTTAGGTCCCTGATACAATTGATCAACATTAAACTCAATTATGGCATATAGAAAGTACGAAAGCAAGAGATCCTCATCAAGAAAGCTAAAAAAATTAGAACCAATAATCATATCAGAGAATACAAGGCTATTCTTTTCAAGAATACAAGGTTGTACCTTGACTTTATCAAGAATGACCAATGGTCCAGCAACTCCAGACACAGTTCTGTATTCTGCAATGTTAATGAACAAATAAATAATTAGGGAGAAACAATAGAAAGTTACAACTTTTCGAAGGTAACCCAATGATCACGTAACATGTAACCCACAGACAATGACATCCATCATGATAGAAAATAACAAATAAACTGATTTGTGATACTTACCCATTCCTATCTCCAAGGTTCCTTCCTCCATATCGTGATTGTTTTGAGCAACACCCATTGTCAAACTTCAGTCAAGCAGACAAATAATTAATGTATAGCAAACAAAAAATATAGGTGAAAACGGTTATTCAAGGGACAATAACTACCTTAAAGGGTTGTTTGGAGCTAATTTTTCTTAGAATTCAATTATATCCATTTCCAAAAAAAAATGATTTTGATTCATTTGGAAATAATTCTAATGTTGGTTAACAATGTCAAAAATATGATTTCCACTTGATTTACAACTGAATTCTTTTATTTCTATTGAAACATATTAAAAATGCATAAAATTAAAAGGTAGATTTTGAAATGGTAAATAAAATGTTAAGATGAGCGTAAAGTTATTAATACATATTTATGCCAAATGAATTGAATACAATTGAGATCGTTGATAACTTTAAAAATTTTCACAATGGCATAAATTTCATTAAAAAAAGGAATGGAAAATCGGAAATGAATAAAATCCTCTTATTATAGTCAATCACCATTTGAAAATAATTTCATTTTAAAATGATATGAAATCTTGTTTTCATGAGTTCCGAGGGAGAGGATAAGATATCAGACGAGGCAAATATAGGAGCCAAGCCACTGAATCAGCTTAGAAAAATTAAATTTTCTCAAAAGAAAACGATTAATATATAATCCAAATTGAATACTCATAAACACTCCTTTGATTGCATTTCAATTATCAGCTGAAAAATTGAAGTACGCAAAAAGAGTTTAGAAACAGCACTTTGGCTCAATCCAAGTGAATCGTCAGCGAATTAGAAGGCTGAACTGGAAAAAAGATCGAAATTCTCCGTCCACAAATAAGCACTGCACTAATCTTCAGAACGGAGGAAAAGGAAAAACGAAAAACAAGTCGGAGTAGTCGACAGAGAAATCAAGACAAAAGATCGAAAAACATTAAATATGACAATCATTCTACGGAATGAAAACACAAATCTCGGATCAAAATTAAGGTCGATCTTACAGAAGTTCGATTTGACGCCATCAAAAGCTTCAAGTTAATGAAGACACCATAGTTGGAAATGATTGCAGAATTCATCATTTGAGAATCAGAAAACGGATCGAGTAAGAGAAAAACATACCTACTTTTCTTCTGATTGAAAGCAGGAAAGAGATATAGAGCAAGGAGGATGGACAGAGATCTAATGAACACAAACAACAACAAATCGTGAAATCTGCACAAATCATACAACGGGGAGTTCATCAGTTGGCACTCATTTTGTACAATTCCTAAAAAACCAACTTTTAATAATTCCAAACTCTACAAAGAAGAGGACATAATAGTAAGTTACTCCTCACGCCGCAGCGCTCTTACTTCTTGCATACATGGTGCCAATAAAAACTCTCAAATTTAAGTATAAAAATACGAACCAAAATCTGAAAGCAAAAACCATGGGTTGAATTGAATGAAAAAAATGGACCTTAGCCCCCTACAAATGTAAATTCTTTCAATTCGGTCCCTTTTCAATTCTCCTTCTCGAAATCTCAAACGGATTTAATTTAGTGCATTATAATTTTTGAATTCTTAAACATGAAAATTGAATTTAGTTATTTATTTAGTTATTTTCTGGCGTTCTATAGCTGTTCTAAAATTATAATATTTCAATCATTAATTTCAATATTTAAAATTGAAATTTAAATACAGGATATATCATATATAAATTTTGTACATTATATTTTCTTTAAGTAAAATTGATAATTTGATCTTAGAAAATATAAGATATTGACAAAGTTGTCCCTAAATTATATAACATTACAATTTCATTTATAAATAATAATTTATACATATAATTTTATCTCTTCATACAATAATTTAGAAATAAAATTATTTATACAAATAAAATTATCTGTACAAATTATTATTTAAGAATAAAATTATAATTTTATATAATTTAAAAATTATTTTATTAATATTTTATAATTTTAGAAACAAAATAATTAATTTTATAATTCAATTATATCCCAGTTCATGTGTGACATTTTCCTTTGTCATGGACCAGGTGCCTGAAGTTAAAGCAATGCTAACAATACATGACATTTGCTGGGACAAGCTCACAACTAGGATTTTCTTGCCACGTTACACGTCAGGCGACAGTAAGACTTCACACAAACGTGGAAGAAAGGCCATCAGGTACAAGATAATATGATGTATATAGATATATATCTATACATATACCTATATATACTGTGATAACAGAAATGACTCATATTTATATGTCTTGAAATTATAATTTTATATAATTTACATCAGTAAGGAGTGGTTTAAATTATTCTGCATTAATTGAAATTATTTTCTAAAATAGTACCAATAATAAAACTATAGTTAAAAGTAGTTAGTAAAAATATTCGGTAAATATTTTGACACTGGTCACAGTAGGTCAGAAAATAAGTCAAGACAAAAACCAATTAAATTAGTTTACATTCCCTCAATTTTAAAATTTTCTTGTGGTTATTCTCCGAATTTTGTATAGAAATAGGTTTCCCTTGTACTATACTTGCAACTTCTTTAATCTTATAAAAACGTAGCAAGAGTTATATTTTCTTTTTTACTAATAGAGAGAGAATGAGAATAATAATACTAATTTGTTTATAATTCATTGTTTGATAGCATAGAGATATGATAATAGAGAAAGTAAGAAAGGGCAAAATAGGAATAATAACGTTAAATCATTAACTCTATTGATTTTTTAATCCTTATTTTGATAAAGTGATTAAAATATTACACATAATTATTAGGTGAGAACCAATATGATATTCATATTCTCTAAATGATGAAATTGATACAAAGACAATCTGTTAGGATAAAAAGAAGTGTTTATTCAACACAAAATTAATAGATATCTGTGCAAATGCATTAGTCAAATTCTAATGATATAATAATGAATGCATTATAATTATTCTTAATTATAATTATAATCATCCAATAAAATTCTTATAAAAATTTAAAATAATAACAAATAAAAGATATTTACTGATTCTTAAGCATCACTCTTAAGCATACAATTAGCAATCCTAATAAAAATCTAATTTCATCATAAAATAAGCTAAAATTATTAAAGAATTGTAATAAATGTCATCTCAAATGTTTAAATAATTATAACTACCAGATTTAATATTAAAATTCTATTTTAATCCTTGAAATATTTGCTTTGTATCAATTTGGTCCTTAAAGTCCTAAGTCCAAATAAAATTTTAATCCCTCTAACTAATATTAATCATCTACGACTGAGACTAAAATTTCATTTTAGCTTAAAATTTTAAGAATCAAATTAATACAAATTTCATTTCAAAATTGAAATTAATATAGATCAAATGCTTTAAGAATTAAAATAAGGTTTTTAGTCTTTAATAATTCAAAACACTTATTCACCAAAAAAAAAAAGCAAAACAATTAAAATAGATAATGTGAAATTTAAAGTTCTCAAATAAAATCATTTGTAAAAATCATTTTACTTTTTTTAAAAAAAAATCTTATGCATGTAAATTCTAAATATTACTAAACAATGAAAGAGTTTTATGAAAACTATTCAAAAAAAGGTTCAAATGTTACAAGATTATTTAATAAAATCTTTGTAAAATATATTTTATAAATCTTATATACATAAATTCCAAAGAGTTCAAATTTTATAGAGATTATTCAAAAAAATTAGGCATCATATAATCTCCTCTTTACAAGAAATGATGGTATTTATAAGCACTACAAGAAGAAAAGGCATATGCAAGAGCATGTGAGGAAGTACTAATAGTCTATACAAAAACAATAAAATTGGTTATATAGGTGGCAAACAAGCGGTGTGGTGGGATATAAGATAATAAGAATGACAATTGGTAATGTGCATGAATGGTTTGTATAGGAGCCTATGATCATTATTAAAAGTTCTTAAGCTCTGAGTATTTTTATTATTGGATTGTCTTTTATGCATTAAGAGTTATGTTTTTAATTTTAATTCATTTACTCTAAGATTTGAGAAAAGACAATCTAGCGGCACAACACTCAACGTCTTAGAAGGTGAGGCTCCCTTATAACATTGCTCTTTATTTTAGATAATGTTATGAGAAACTTCAACTTTTAAAAGGTTGACTATCTTCACCGTTAATTAAGAAAAATAATATAACTTTAAATAGCCAAAGTCAATAAAAATGATATAATTTTAAGTAACCAAAGTTAAGATAAAAGTGAATGAATGACTCACATTAACATTTATAAGACACAAAAAAATCGTGAAATGCTTCTAACGTAATGAAAGATTATGTAAATCTCTTGTTTATTGTGCATAAGATTTCTTTTTCTTGTCATGAGTAAAAGGAGAAATAAGTTAACACTCTTAAAGGAAAAAATTCTAGTATTAAGAGAGAACAAAATACTCAGTGTTACCTTCATTTATTTCTTGCCATGTGTATTAATATTTCATGTCACTAATCTTATTTGGCTATTCCTCACCTTCCTTAATACCATTCTCTTCCCATCCTTTATTTATTATCTTCCTTCTCTCTTTACCATTTTAGTTTCATCTTAAATTGGGTCTCCCAGCAAAATTGTTTCCCATCTAAATCTAACAAAATGGTTTCAGATTGGTTAGTTGATTTCTATGAGAAAGTCATTCATATTGGAATTCAATTTTTCTCAATTTGGAAATGCATTTTCTTTTAGGCAGGAGATTGGTGGCTTACTAGTTCTGTAGAAGTGGAATGGATGAAGTATGGATGAACTAACTATGGAATTGAGAGTTTAAAGTCTAAAATTTTCTCAATTCATATCTCTTTTTTTTAAGCTCTAAATTTTACGATTTTGACAAAAACTTGACATTTAGGTATGTTCCCTCCATTGAATGAGGAAATTCTTTGAGCTTCTTTATGATAGAAAGAAATTCTTAAGTTTTTTAATTATATTTGTTCAATTATGATAATAGTGGAAATTCTAAGGGAGGAAAATGAGGCCTCGCACTTTTGATAAATATTAATGGTGGCTTAAGATCAAATATTAAAAAACCTTTTGAAAAAAAAAAGAAATAAGTAAGTTATGATGCAATTTTTTTTTATGTTAAATTACTATAAAATTTGCTATCTAATGTGTTAATATAAGATTTGACTTGTTATACTTGCAATAAGAAATGGGAAGTACTTTGTTATATACTACTATATACAAGTTTCTCAGATATAATATACTGAATGTTCTAATTAATGAACATTTTATCCTTTTTCCCAATATAATGATGATTTGAAAAAGTTTCAATAGCCCATTTTCTTCCAATTTTTCTCTCATATCTTCCTAAAGGTAATATTATGACTTTATAGTATTTAATTGAATGCTAAGTTAGCTTGGATCTTAATGCTGATTATGTCCATTTTATAGGCATTTTCAATCAATTTTTTTGGTGAATAGGGTGACAAGGGCTAATAAACATAGTTAAAGGAGTTTTCTCTTTTTTCTACATTTTTTCCTTCTTTCATGATTAAGAATTGTTCTTTACACTAAGCATTGCTTTGTTATATTCTAGACTGTTACCATTGGTTTTGCTGCATATGAGAATTTGTTTTGTGTTATTCTTAGTGGGATTCTACAAGTTCCATCCATATATCCCTCCATTTCTAGTCAAGGATTTAATCTATTTTAGTGGAACACTCTTAGCTCTTTCCAATTAGTCTACTATCATGGCATCTTTGACTTCTATAATTTCTTTGCTTGGAAGTCTATTTACATAATTATGTACAATGTTTATAACTAGAAAATGTAGTTTGCATATGTAATGGCATGAATATTGCTATCATATATTTTTTATGTGCTAAAGGTACAAAAATTTCTATTGTAAGGACCGTAATTCTTGATTATGTTTCATAGGGGCTAAGCATTATGCATTGCTACTGTTGTTGTTGAAGGAAAGAGTTTGGTAACTCAAATATCTAAAAAAATGATAATAGTTTCTTTCATATTTCTTTTTGTTTAGTTTGCATATGGAAATTATGTCTTTCATCTTTGTCTTTACCCATACATGGTTTATGATGAAATATTGTCCAATATTTTTTAAATTGTTAGCTTTTTTATTAAAGTTAATATTATTTCTTGTAAAAAGCCTTACACATAAAGATTAGATGATTATATTTTTAATTTTATCACTAATAGTTTTTTACCAAGTTGTATAAAAATCATTGTTCTTTTTTATGACAACATGTCAATTAGGTGCCAATGTAGGTAAAATCCTAGTGTTAGTGCTGGAAGTGACATATAATTATTATAATTCTATATCTAGATGATTTAAATGATACTATTACAAATATGGTGGATGATCAATGTGGATATTCATGTGAATTGCTACTATTGCTATAAAAAATGTGCTTTTATAGCAAAAGGTAGCATAAAAAGAAATGAACTTAATTACATTCTAGTTTCCAATTTTTAATTCATGACTTAAAGAGTTTACATTAGAATTAAACAATGCCATTATGTTGCTGTTATTTATTCATAGGTAAGTGGGCCCTAATTTCGACATATTAGTATAAAGCAAAAGGAAGTATTAATTGTCAAAATATGAAAGCATTAGTTGCAAGAATCCTTTAGTCAAGAGGAAAGCATATAAACACCACTACACTAATGTGTTGTAAATTAATGGTAGAATAGTATAAACTTTTAACATGCAATATGAAATAGATGCCAAACAAAAGATGCTTTTTTAAATGTCGATTCATTAACATTGAAACTGCAATTAAGTGTTTTATGTTTAATAGTATCATTTGTACTGTGCTTTTCTACCACTAACCAATGAAGTTTATTTTCCTTAAAATCTTTTTTTATATTGTCAGATTTATGAGTTTGTATAGTCCTTGTATGTATGTATTGTAGGCCTTGATAACTCACATTTAAGAGGAGGTGAGTTGGGTATTTTTAATTTTTTTTTATTTTTGAAACCTTTTTTGAAAACACTTTAATTTTGGGAAGGCATAAGGATAATTTTAATTCAAGCAATTCTAAAAGAACCTTATAAAGATGTTTGCACTTAAGAAATGATAATTTAATAAATTAATACAAATAAACTTATTCAACTAAGCATAAATAGATTATCAAGAGACAAACACAAGATTATTCAATTAAGAGGTTTGCACACAATATATGATAATGCATTACACTTGTACAAAGCTACTTATTCAATTATGCATAAATAAATAATTAAGAAGTCAATGCATAGATGATTTTTTTTTCTAACCATTTAATCATTTAAAGATCAAGATCAATATTAAAGTACAATATATTCAACAATTATCAATAATAAGAATATAGCATACAACACAATATCTCAGCAAACAACAATAACAGAATAGAGATGAATTTCTCTTTTAATCATTCAAATATCCAAGCAACAACATAAGCATTATAGCACAATATATCAGCGAACGATGGTAGCAAAATAGAGTATTTACAGTATGAAAAATAGAGTATAATGTAGAGAAATAAAAATATAGGGTAGAGAGATCAAACACAAGAATTTATAGTGGTTTCTCCCTTGGATATCTTTACCAAAGTGTACATACACTCTCTAAGCTTGTGTATCAATCCACTATTCTTTTAGGTTTCAATTAGCACTTAAAGAAACTTTCTAATTTCTTATCCTTTCTTAAGCAAAATCTTTCTTTATAAGGGATTCCTCACTTTCTCAATAATTCTTTAAAATACATCACCTTTTACAATTCTAAAATGATACAAGATGAATAACAATTCTAATAAACTCTCTTGAAGAATGAATAAAATAAATGAAGCAATAAGAATAGAGAAATTTCAAATATAAAGCTCAATTCATGATTTTGATAAAAGAAGAAATAAAATGATGTTAAGAAATGAAATCCAAGCTCTCTGTCTTTTGTAATTAATGTTTCTTAACTTATATAGAAAGTGCATGGAGTATTATAGCCATTTAGTGTCATTAGGAATGAAAATTAGCTATTACTAATCATAATTTGTGCACCAGGATAGTTAGAATCTATTCATGGATCGATTTAGGATATCTAAAGTGCTTTCTGGATGTCCAGAATCAATTAGTGAATTAATATAACTAGGTGAAAATACAAACTCAACTTTAGAAGGTTATAACTTCTTCATTTTAAATCCATTTTAAGCAAATGACCTATAGTTGAAAGGATATTTGAATCTACTTTCAACGAAATTAGTTTCATGCTCATATATAATATAATTTTTCATATATGTTTAAAACAATGAATAAAGATCAAAGACAGTGAATCTATGAAAATCTAATTCTAAGACTCAAATTATATAATTCATAACTCTTTCATATCTTAGTCATTTTAAGCAAATAACATATTCATAGAAATATTTTTAAGTCTATTTTCAAATAATAATAATTTCATGATCAGACCATTTGTAGTTTTTAAGATATGATTAAAATAATGAGCATAGGTCGGAAATGCAAAAAATTAATTTTTAGGCTCATCTTGAAAGAATCATAACTCTTTCATATATTAATAATTTTAAGCAAATGATACGTATATGGAAAACTCTTTGAGTTTATTTTTATATGAAAGAAGTTTAACAATCAAATTATAAGTATTTTATAAGATATGATTAAATGAATGACTAAAGGTTAATATTAAAAATATTAAAACTTCATATCTCATTAGTTTTTTGAAATGTCCCTATAGGCTATCTTATAAAAACATGATTATAGGCTATCTTTTTAAAACATTTTGATCAAGCTAAGATTGTAAAAATATATTTAAACTCTATATCATGAAATACTCTATTTTACAAAAAAGTTTAAGTCTTAAGATGAAAAATTATACTAATCAAGTCCTTAGGCTTTTTTTAATGCTTCTAAGCTTTTAAATACTTTAGTCTTCTCATCCTTCAATGCTTGGATCACATCTTCTTTCTTGTCTTTCTTCCTTTTTCTTGAATTAAGTATAATATGATCTTCTACTCCTTTGCTTCAATGCTTATTCTTTTTCCTTGTGGACTTTCCTATATAATAGACATAAACTTTGCAAACTATATAGTTAATCTAATTTAATATATCAATATATTGATATGCAAGAACATGCATAATCATCATATCATGTATCTTAATTAATCCAATTTTTTTTATATATAATAAATTAGCACAAGAATATGCATAATCATCATATCATGTATCTTAATCAATCATATACTTAATGATGTTTATAAAAAATATAACCCTTTTAATATAACATCAAGCATTGCTATTTCAATCATAATTTAGTGTGTCTATTGAAGATTTTATAACACTTTAATATAAAGACATGCAATTTTATTATAATGTTCATTTATCATCATGTATTTACAAGAACAAGCATAATCATTTTATATATGCATCAACTATAATATAATATATCTATTAACATATATCACTTTAGTATAAGATATATAATACTATTGCAATCACTCATTTATTATCATCAAAACTCATCATGAGAAACTTGAGGTTAGCATGTTGTTACGTGTGAAATGGTTTATCAACTAGCGCAAGTGCACACTATCGTAAACAAGTAATAAAGTGATAAGAAAGTATCGTTCCCACGAGGATTGTTTCACTAAGTACCAAAATTAATAATCCTAACTCTATTTGGCAGATCAATAAGTTGGAAATGAAGTGAGTAAATAAAGATTAATGCAAGAATATATTTAAAGCAAATATGAATGCAAATGGACTAAAGATAAATATGAATAAAAGACCTAGGGATCAGACTTCACTTGACAATTTCGGATTGAATCATCTATCTACACTAATCCAATTTTATTCCCTTGATTGATAGTCGAGTTTTCCTAAATTAATTACTAGCCTCTTCCAAGGTCAAGTAATTCTATAATTAATTGCTAATCCACTATATTCCTATGTGAATTAAAACAACTAATCATGCATTAGGATTTATGGAACTCATTAAGACTACATAAACCATATGAATATATTCCTATTTCATATGCAATTTATGGTTTTAATTATAGGTTACATACACATGTATCTCCTTCCGGTCTCAACACACATATTGAGTTCATTCAAAAGGTGACCAATCAATTGAAAGCATTAAGAGCAATAATTAAAACTCAATCTAGGAAGTAAAAATGAAATTAGTTTCAATAGATTAGAATTCAATCCATTATTATCAAGTTACGTCATCACCATAGGAAGATGAAAAATTAGAACATAATGAAATTAAACACAAACATAGAATAAAAACATCATCACATTCATGAACATAAAATTATAATTACAAATGCATGAAAATAAAAATATTATCCATCCATTAGGAGGTAGAACCGTCCATGTAGGAGGAGAACATAAGGATACAATTACAAATGCATAAAAATGAAAATACTATCCATCCATTAGGAGGTAGAACCATCCATGTAGGAGGAGAACCTAGCCTTCCATGTAGGAGGCATTCAAGAACTAAAAATTGCATAAACTAAACTACTATCTAAGATGCATGAATGAATGATTCAATGCTTGGAATCCTGAATGCTCTCTACTTCCACCTATTTATAGGTAAATAAACCAGCTGCAAGCCATCCAATTTGACAAGTTGCTACCAATCACACGCAGCCAACATTTTTTATTTTCGCAGCACAAGTTGTTTCACTTTGTTGGCAACTTTTGACCACCGAAATGGCTGATTTACATCTTTATGTCAACATAGGAGTTGTAGGGCTGGATCTTCTATTAAATTTGCATATAAAGAACTCCTAATTTGGACATATCTAGCTCAAGTTGTGATTAGATTAGTAGCCATATGTCAGATTCCGTCAGAATCACTGTTTCATCTTCCAAGCAGAATTTGAGATCCTTAGGTCCCGAACTGGGCTTTTCTTAAAACATGAAAGTTTTAGGGCTTCTTCTTAGCTTTCCATCCATATAAAGAACAGCCCAATCGGACATCCAGAACTCCAGATATGGCCTAAAACCTGAAACAGTGTCGGATTACAGCATTATCTAAAATATTTGATTTCATTTCAAATTCAAGATCCATTCACAAAATGCAACTAAATTTATTTAATTTAACAAGATAACATCCAAAAATGCATCATACAAGGGAAAATAAATATGTAAATATTTTACGTATCAAATTCCCCCACACTTAGTTGTTGGACGTCCTCGGACAAACACAAAACAAAAAAAAACTAATACTAATGCTAATGTTAGTACTAATCTACCCATGAGATAGTTAGAAAAACATAAGAAAGATAATTAAAGTACAAAGATATCATAGCATTCATGAATCAACAAATCTTGACATATAAAATCAAAAAGAAATTGCAACTTCATTTGAGAAGGATTGAATCAGATTGATATAATCACTGGAACTCTTCCTCTCTCAAATGTTTATTGGCAAGTGTTTCACTCAAATTCATCCTATTAAAGATTGCACTACCATAGGCTTGCATAAATTCTCAATCTCCACTACCTGATTTACATGCACACTTCAAATCAAAAGGTCTTATTAAGGGTTGTAATAAGGCCAAGGTAAAGGAAAGATAAAATAGGGATATGAAAGGCTGAAGTAAGGAGAGAAATTAATAGAGCAATTAAAACATGGGTAATCTCTAAATAATTTTATCTTAACATAGCAGCCCAAGATTCACATCAATTTCTCTCTTTTTCTTTTTTTTTATTTATATTTATTTAGTTTTTTTCTTTTCTTTTTCTTTTTTTTTCTTTTTTCTCTTTTTTTTCTTTTTTTTTTTGAATAAAAACCCTCGCAACTTTGAAGTTAATAATACATATTCCCCCACACTTTGTCAAAAACCCATTTTTCAAAAATTCAAATGCTCTACTAATCCCTAGGGTTAAGTAAAGACAATTGATATTTCATTAAATGACATATTAATAGGTTAAAGCAAAGAAATGGTTAATCAGGCTCAAAGGGGTTTATCAATGGTAAAACTGCAGGGTTGGCTATTTAGTTCAAACTGAGGAAAAAAAATGCCTTTATCATATCTGAGTATGCATGTAAATTGTAATCTCAACCAGATTTCATGCAAGTTCTAGAGTGACAACTTAACAGGTGAATATCACACGCAAGAAATATAATATTGATTCAACAAATAGGCTCAAAATCTCACGGTTAGATGTTTCCAACTCAATCCAACTCAAAATCCATTGCAAAATCTATCAATCCTAAGAAGTAAGAAAGTTGTTCAATCATGCTATGAAATCTTTTAAAATTATTGAAAAGAACCTAATAAGCAGGAAAATATTTTTTTTTATAATTTTTTTTTAGGATGCGTATCAAGAGTAAAAAGCTCTTTACTCGGCCATCCCCCCTTTTTTTATAATGAATCTCATGGTTCTACTACCAAAAAAACCTACGAAAATAAAAATAATTTTTTTTTTTGTAATCCCCCCCACACTTAATGTAGACATTGTCCCTAATGTCTTCAACAGAGTAGCAAAAAGGATTTATTAAAAGGAAATGCATAAACAATGCACACATAAAAGAAATTTTGGGAGTAAAACCAAGAGTAAAGAAAGTTACAACCGGAGAGTGGTGTCGGGCTCATGCTTCTGACTGCTGGTTGGAGATTGCCAATCTTTCTTTTTCACTGATGGATCTGGTTTAGGTGTATAGCTTTGCAATTGGTCAATCAGCTGATCAGCAGTTGAGGCAGACATTATGGCACGACGAGTCGCTTGGGGTATGAATCCCTGTTCCACAGCTTGATCTAAAAAAGACAGCAAACTATCATAAAAACCATTAACATTCAATAAACCTACTGGCTTCTGATGAAAGTTCAAGTTAATCCAATATGCAATGCTGGAAATTCCATCTAATGCTTCTAAACCACCAGGTAAAGCAATAAAGGCTTCAGCACTATAAAGCATGCATCCCATACGTTCAGGCAAGTTTGAAACCTTTAATGTTTTACCGATGGCGTATTTCTGATCATCTAAACCATTCACAAGGATACTCAGTATTTTGCTTCCTCTAATGTTGGCAGAAATTGCTGCACTTCCTTTTAAGCTATTAAGCCCTCCTCCATACACGCAAGCAATCTTTCTAGCAGCTAATGCATGACCAAGTTCAGTTGCTGCTAGCAGAAATTATACATTCTTTCCAGCAAAAGATTCACCAAAAACACAGATAGATTTAAGTCCACATTTTGATGGTTTTTCGACATCTTCCTCTTCTTTACTCTCGCTCTCAGACATTTTGCAAAGTGTGATTGCTGAAATGCATTCTTATAATACAAAAGCAGAAACAAAGAGATCACGCAAATCAGATAATATCAGAAAAATACTGTACAAAACTGACAAGTGTAATAATGGCCTGAACAAAGTAAAATACGGAATGTAAAGAAAGTTAAAAAGTTGCTGAAAAGGTAAACTTAAAAAGAAGAGAAATGTACGAAAAGTTAAAAAGCAGCTGTAAAGATAAAAAGATGAAGGAAACGTAAAGCAGACAAACATATGTACAGTAGTTGTGATTATGGCTCACATCTTCCTCTGATTTTTCGTTCAGTAACGGCTTAAACGGCTTCTATGAGCCGAGGATTTGCTTCCCATCCAATTTTCTTATAAACTGGCAAACAGGGTCTTTTACAGTCAGATCCCCAAGACTGTAGCGCTCCTTTTCTGTATGGAATAAGTTCATTAAATCAAGAAGAACAACATGAACATCTCCGCTAGGATGCGTCTCAAGAGTCTGAATAATATTATCCAATGACTCTTTACTCAGTCCATCCTTTATGAATCGGATTTTGTCATCTCGATTTACTAAAATCATTCCTTTACTCCTACAGAGCCTATTACAGTTCCACCTTGCACACTTATGACAGACTCTCATTCTTTTAGCTCTTCTCTTTTTAGAGTAAGAACTTCTTCCCATACCTGGCATACGTCTAACAAATGATTCATGAAACTCACCTGCTAAACGTACCTTAGCTTCAATAATCCAACGTATGTCCTCGGGAAGACCCAAACGCTTAAATGCCCTCATTCTTTCAAGTCGACAGTTGTAGATTTTCCTGAGCACATCTTTAGGAAGAGTAGGGAATCTGCTCTTAAGCTTTACAAGGCATTCCTCCATGATGAAAATGATGAAAGCTGAAATTGTGAGTGAAAAATGCTGTGCGATGTGTGCTTAAATAAGAAATGAAATGAGAAGAGAAAGAAATCTTGGGTTACCTCCCAAGCAGCCGCCCTTCTTTAATGTCTTTAGCTAGACAAAGTCCTATTGCTTTACTTTCTTTTTCTTTTTTTTTTCTTTTTTCTTTTTTTTTAATAATAATACTTACCAGCTGGATCCTCGAGCGTGATGACAGTTTTGATGGTCTTGAATGCACTGTCATTGTATTCTTTCAATCTTTGCTCGTGGTTTACCTCAAAGCAATTAATCTGCTTCAGGATTTTAGAATCAGTAGACTTTGATGCATCAACCATTCCTACCACTAATGGCTCTTCTATGCAGGTTTTATGCATTACATCTTTCATGCAATTGGTCAATGTGTCTACTCTATAACAGATATTATCTTCATATGGAAAAGCTTTAAAAATATTGAAAAATACTTGATCATTTTGAACCTGTAAAGTTAACTTTCCCTTCTGCACATCAATTAGAGCTCGTCCAGTTGCAAGAAATGGTCTCCCAAGAATAATAGGAATTTCTTAGTCTTCTTCCATGTCAAGCACTATGAAATCCACTGGGAAGATGAATTTATCAACTTTTACTAGCACATCCTCAAGGATTCCACGTGGATGCTTTATTGAACGATCTGCTAGCTGCAGTGACACAGTAGTTGGCTTTACTTCTCCCAATCCCAACTTCTTGTAGACGGATAATGGCATCAAATTCACACTTGCACCAAGGTCACATAAGGCTTTTTCAAATTCACACTCTCCAATGGTATAGGGTATGCAGAAACTCCCAGGATCTTTAAACTTTGGCGGTAGTTTCTTTTGGAGAATTGCACTACACTCTTCAGTTAAGGCTACAGTTTCAAAATCTTCCAGTTTGCGTTTCTTTGATAAAATCTCCTTCATAAATTTTGCATAATTGGGCATTTGAGCTAAAGCTTCAGCAAATGGGATGTTGATATGCAACTTCTTGAACACCTCCAGAAACTTGCTAAACTGCTTGTCTAACTTAGCTTTCACCAATCTTTGGGGAAATGGAACTAGAGGAACATATGGTGGAGGATTATCTGGAAAAGTCATTCTTCCTGGAATCACCTCATCTTCTTTCTGAGCTTCTTCATTTTTCTTCCTTGATTCTGGCTCATTTAACTGCTTCCCACTCCTTAATGAAACAGCCATTACTTGCTCTCTAGGATTTCTTTCAGTGTCACTGGGTAAAGTGCCTGGTTGTCTGGAATTCAGCATACTTGCAATTTGACCCATTTGCACCTCCAGATTTTTTATTGAGGTTGCTTGAGTTTGCATGATTGTTTCATGATTCTTGAGTGTAGCTTCTGTTCTGGCCATGAATTGAGAAGTATTCATGGTTAGTTGAGCCAACGCTTCTTCTAAATTCGCCTTTGGTTGTGGTGGTGATTGTTGAATTTGCTGTTGATAATTCCCTTGAGGTTTGAACACATTCTGATTACTCCTCCACCCTAGATTAGGGTGGTTTCTCCATCCTGGATTGTATGTGTTTGAGAAAGGATCATTTTGATAATTTTGATTCCCCACATAGTTGGCTTGTTTAGGTTGAGAAGGAATGAATGGATTTCCTTCTTGGCATTGTGTGCTCATGTGAGGGCCTCCACATAAATCACAAGCATCTGCAGGAGTTCTGATTGCATTTGCTTGAGCTGTTAATGAACTCACTTGCTTGGATAAAGAGGTGACTTGAGAAGACAAAGTGGTTAGAATGTCTAGCTCATGGACTCCAAGTGCTTTCTTTGAAGTGTTGCGTTCAGAAGGCCATTGGTAAGCATTTGCAGCCATTTCTTCTAACAGCTCCATAGCAGCTTCGATGCTTTTTTCCATTAATAATCCACCAGCTGCAGCATCTACAAGTGTTCTGGTAGCATTAGATAATCCATTATAGAAAGTCTGCAACTGTAGCCAATCTGGTAGCCCATGATGAGGACATCTTCTTAGCAGCTCCTTGTATCTTTCCCATGCTTCATAAAGGCTTTCCATGTCATGTTAGGTGAATGAGGCAATTTCATTCCTCATTTTTGCAGTTTTAGATGGAAGAAAGAATTTTGCTAGGAATTTTTGTGCCAATATGTTCCATGTAGTGATGCTCCCCACTGGTAAAGAGTATAACCAGCTTTTAGCCTTATCCCTAAGTGAGAAAGGGAAGAGTCGTAACCTTATGGCATCATCAGAAACGCCGTTATGCTTGAATGTATCACAGATTTCCAGAAAGCTGGCTATATGTGCATTTGGATCTTCTATTAGAGAACCTCCAATCTGGTTTGCTTGCATCATTTGAATTATGGCTGGCTTGATCTCAAAGTTGTTGGCTGGTATAGGTGGTCTCCTGATTCCAGAAATGGTATCCATGACTGTTGGTGTGGCATAGTCACGGAGTGCTTTGGTGTCTTGTTCTTCTCTCAAATCTGCCATTACTTCACCTTGATCTACAGTTGACTGCTTATGTATCTTTCGATTCCTTCGACAAGTTCTCTCGATCTTAAAATCAATTAGCAGTGGCTCAGCAACTCTTGATCTGGTCATGCACTAGGACAAACCTGAAAAGAGAAAAGAAACACCAAAGAAAGAAGAAAATGTAAAATAAAAACCAAATTAGGATTAAGATTACTTGGTATTGATATTAATGATAACAATCCCCGGCAACGGCCCCAAAAACTTGTTACGTGTGAAATGGTTTATCAACTAGCGCAAGTGCACACTATCGTAAACAAGTAATAAAGTGATAAGAAAGTATCGTTCCCACGAGGATTGTTTCACTAAGTACCAAAATTAATAATCCTAACTCTATTTGGCAGATCAATAAGTTGGAAATGAAGTGAGTAAATAAAGATTAATGCAAGAATATATTTAAAGCAAATATGAATGCAAATGGACTAAAGATAAATATGAATAAAAGACCTAGGGATCAGACTTCACTTGACAATTTCAGATTGAATCATCTATCTACACTAATCCAATTTTATTCCCTTGATTGATAGTCGAGTTTTCTTAAATTAATTACTAGCCTCTTCCAAGGTCAAGTAATTCTATAATTAATTGCTAATCCACTATATTCCTATGTGAATTAAAACAACTAATCATGCATTAGGATTTATGGAACTCATTAAGACTACATAAACCATATGAATATATTCCTATTTTATATGCAATTTATGGTTTTAATTATAGGTTACATACACATGTATCTCCTTCCGGTCTCAACACACATATTGAGTTCATTCAAAAGGTGGCCAATCAATTGAAAGCATTAAGAGCAATAATTAAAACTCAATCTAGGAAGTAAAAACGAAATTAGTTTCAATAGATTAGAATTCAATCCATTATTATCAAGTTACGTCATCACCCTAGGAAGATGAAAAATTAGAACATAATGAAATTAAACACAAACATAGAATAAAAACATCATCACATTCATGAACATAAAATTATAATTACAAATGCATGAAAATAAAAATATTATCCATCCATTAGGAGGTAGAACCGTCCATGTAGGAGGAGAACATAAGGATACAATTACAAATGCATAAAAATGAAAATACTATCCATCCATTAGGAGGTAGAACCATCCATGTAGGAGGAGAACCTAGCCTTCCATGTATGAGGCATTCAAGAACTAAAAATTGCATAAACTAAACTACTATCTAAGATGCATGAATGAATGATTCAATGCTTGGAATCCTGAATGCTCTCTACTTCCACCTATTTATAGGTAAATAAACCAGCTGCAAGCCATCCAATTTGACAAGTTGCTACCAATCACACGCAGCCAACATTTTTTATTTTCGCAGCACAAGTTGTTTCACTTTGTTGGCAACTTTTGACCACCGAAATGGCTGATTTACATCTTTATGTAAACATAGGAGTTGTAGGGCTGGATCTTCTATTCAATTTGCATATAAAGAACTCCTAATTTGGACATATCTAGCTCAAGTTGTGATTAGATTAGTAGCCATATGTCAGATTCCGTCAGAATCACTGTTTCATCTTCCAAGCAGAATTTGAGATCCTTAGGTCCCGAACTGGGCTTTTCTTAAAACATGAAAGTTTTAGGGATTCTTCTTAGCTTTCCATACATATAAAGAACAGACCAATCGGACATCCAGAACTCCAGATATGGCCTAAAACCTGAAACAGTGTCGGATTACAGCATTATCTAAAATATTTGATTTCATTTCAAATTCAAGATCCATTCACAAAATGCAACTAAATTTATTTAATTTAACAAGATAACATCCAAAAATGCATCATACAAGGGAAAATAAATATGTAAATATTTTACGTATCACATGTATTAGTGTATAAGGAGTTATCATGTATATGCCTTATTTGTTTATTTCCTATAATACATTGATATATGGGATCTTGCTGCTCTAGATGTATTGCATGTACAATTTAGTTTAGAATTGGATATCCTTGTGTAATTAGCTACAACAAGGGCTAATAATGAGTCATTTAGCTTATCAAACGTTTGAAGAAAGTTAAATTGCAAGAAGTTGTGAACAACTAAGAGTATACACAAGAAGCCATTGGGAGAACCAAAAAAGATTAGTATAAAAATAAGGATGATATGAAGGTTAATGAATCTATAAAAAAAGGTCGACTTATTTCCAAATAAAGGAAGAGAATATGTTAATGTGAAATCAAAATGATCCTAGGAAATGTTAAATGATTACTGCTATAGTTGTAACTGGATAAGCCATTCGATTATTGACAATTTGAGCTTATGGGAAAGACGAAGTAAGGAATGGATTAACCATATTTAGGGCTAAATAGTACTTAAAGAGACAAGCATTGTCCATTACTCTAATTACATTTGCTTGTAATGTATCTATATGCCTCTATGATTTGAGCGTATTTTGCTCATTTGGCTTAGCAAAATCATAGTTATGGATAGGAATAAACTCAAAAATAATCCAAATACCTTTTTCAATAGTAAATGATATTTTTACCTTACAATCACATCTAGTTTCTAGATAATGCTTTTTTTCTTACTTGTAAGGGGAGTTTTGGCCTTCGAAAATATTTTTTTCCACATATGAAGTTCCTTTTCTTTACTATCCCATTTCCTAGCATTCAATATTAATTTTTGCACACAATAAAACTATTTTTTTTGCATAAGCATTGTAAAAGTGATAAGCCTTATCTTCATTTGAAAACACCATCTTAATTTTTGGTTTAAAGTCATCTCCATTACAAGTTACAAAATTGCTTGATTTCATTATGATATCATCATCATCATCTTCACTATTTGAAACCTCAATATTAATGAATTCATGAACTTCATCTACATAATATATGTAAAATATATAGGAAGTAATGTTAGAATACTATTTCATTACTTCATACAAAAAGAATCGTAAATTTTATATTTTTAGCATCTTACTTTACTAGTAATAAAATTCAACTAAATTAGGTTAATTTTTTAGCACACTTTACTTATAATTATACAAGCACCAAAAACCATTACACAAGATAAGAATATAAGTATCTCACCTATAAGTGATTCTTGCTCCTCAACCTTGTCCATATCTTATGAAATCAAATTCCTTGAAAGCATCAAAATTCAATGAGATAACTTTTCATTGCATTAACAACTAGTGTTGATATAATTTATAAGTAAGGGAATAATAAAAAAGAAATTAAATTGTTTGAAATCAACAAAAATTACAACAACATTTTGATAAAACAGAAAAGAACAAATCTTAATCTTCTAAATAGAAATTTCTCCTTTTAATTCATCATTAATAAGCAAAAATACAAACCATGAATTTATATTGAAGGTAAAAGAATTAGCAAGCACAAAATTACCAGTACTATACTTTTAGAATGACATCTAAATGAAATTACAATAAGAAGTAATTCAGATGAAATTACAATAAGGAGCACAATTCAAATTTCTTACTTCCATTACTGGCTAACAAAAATTTGTTGGTTCCACATATTAACATAAAAGAAAATGAATCTCTTAGGAAAAAAAATATGCTCATGAAATAGTATTGAAAACATGTAGGTTTTAATCTCCAAGTGAATGGATTTTCATGAAATTCAACCTATTTACTCGAGGTCTCATTAAATTTTGCATAGAAATATTTTAGTAAGGAATGGCTTTAGTTAACGAGAATAACATAATAAATAGAGGATGGACGAGAAAAGAATGACATTAAAGGAGATAAAAAGTAACCAAATATGATTAATGATATGGAAAATTAATACACATCGCATGAAATAAATGGAGGTAGCACTAAATATTTTGTACTCTCGTAGGACTAGAATTTTTTCCACACCTTAAATAATATTTTTCTACTGAAAATATCTTTTAACAAAATAAATTAAGAATTAAGTTTTTCAAAATGGTTGAATTGATCGCTTGTTTGGGACGATGGAGATGTCTGCTTATGACTCCAATTGTTTGCTGGGGTATTCCTTAACTTATGATTTGCATTGACATTTTTTATATCATTAAATAATATTTTTCTACTGAAAATATTTTTTAACAAAACAAATCGAGAATTAAGTTTTCCAAAATGGTTGAATTGAATGCTTGTTTGGGATGATGGAGATGTCTGCTTATGACTCCAATTGTTTGTTGGGGTATTCCTTAATTTATGATTTGCATTGACATTTTTTATATCATTGAAACATCATTTACTTTTCGTATAACTAAATAGGAATCTTATTTTCCTTAGTTTCTTTTTATATAATGCTAGACACCTGATACATCTCAATTTTACTAGTGGAATATGTAATTGTATATATATTTGATCCATTTCAATTTCTTTTAATAATGAGCTGAGCTTTTAATGTGCTTTTTAAAAATTTTTGAACTTTGTTTTAACTCTTGATGCAAGTTTATGTATCTTTTTATTTTTTTTATTTCATGTACTTATTTTTATTTTATAAATTTAAATTATATTTTTTAACTATTGTGTTATGTTTCTCTTTTTTTAATATACTTAATTACATGTTTGTTTTTTAATTCCATTTCTAACTTCTTTATTATTTTATAATTTACATATTATTTTTTACCAATTTTATTATATTTTTTCATATCCACTTTTATTATTTATAATCTAACAATATATTTTATTTTTAACTCTTATAATACTTTATAACTCATTTATTATTTATTTTCTTTTTATTAATTTATTTTATTGGATGTTGGCCTTTTTCTCTTTTTTCATGTGAATTACCTTTATTTATAACTTACATACTAATATTATTAGATAATATAAATATTACATGATATATTTAATTTCATTATAAAATATTTAAAATTTTAATATAGAAAGTACTAAATGAAATAATTAATCACATATATTATTAATTATTTAATAAAAATATTTAAAAATTAAATTAAATTTATTTATTTAAAATTTATAAATATTTTATTAATACCAATTCTCTAGTATTATATTATAAATTAAATATATAATAATTGATATTTTTTGTCAAAGCTGTAATTCACACTATTTCACCTTCTTCTAAATATTTTATTATATATATTTGTTAAATTTCCATTTTTATTATTATAATTCAAATATTAATATCATTAATTATTATAAATATAATATGATAAATTTTTTATAATAAGATAATTTAAATAAGTTAAAATTTTATTTTAAATAAATTATTTAACTGTATATTCTATTTTTAATTCTTATATTACATAACATAAGAATTATGTACTTTTTATTTTTATTTGCTTTATTACATATTTTACTTTTTTTCTTTTTATATTATAGATCCTATCATTAATGGTTTAGATACTAGTATCAACAAAAATTATACATATAACATGATATATTTTAATTTTATTTTAAATAAATTAAAATTTTAATTCAATTGAATTATAATATATTTTCTAATTTTAAGTATTATATTATTATATAATTCACTTATTGTCTCTCTTCTTTATATATGTCTCTATATATAATTGCATATTTTTATTTTTTATATTTATTATTATTGTTTATTACTTAGACTCTAATATTATAGAGTACTATATATATAAAATGATAAAATTAAATTTTTTATAGAAATATTTCAAATAAGTTTAAAATTTGATAAAAAATTATTAGTTGAAATAATTAATTAATATTCTATTATTTAATAAAATATTTAAAAATTAAAATAAAGTTCATTGATTTAAAATTTAGTAACATATATTATCTTAATATTATTTTGCTAATGTTTTAAATTATATAAAATATAATTAAGATTTTATCAAAATTTTACAACTTACACGCTATTTCACTTTCTATTATTATCTTTTTCAACTTAAATGAATTAAGATTTTAATTTAATTAAATTATATTTTTTTAATTTTGACTCTAGTTATGTTATTATGATTATGATTCGCTTATTGTCTCTTATATATATATATATATATATATATATATATATATATATATATATATATATATATATATATATATATATATATTATTGCTTGTTTTTCTTTTTTATATCTATTACTATTATTTTTTACCTACAAACTAATATTATAAAGTATTATATGTAAAATTATAAATTTAAAATTTTAATAAAAATATTTAAAATATGTTTAAAATTCAATAAAAATTAATAGTTGAAATAATTAATTTCAAGTTCTATCATTCAGTAGAATATTTAAAAATTAAAATAAATTTATTTATTTAAAATTTGGTAATATATATTATCTTGATATTATTTTGTCATATTTTAAACTATATGAAATATAATTAAAATTTTATTGACTTTACAACATATATATTATTTTACTTTCTGTTATTTTATTTTTTAACTTAAATAGATTAAAATTTTAATTTAACTGGATTCTGTTATATTTTCCAATTCAAGCTCTTATATTATTATATAATTTAGCTACTGTTTTGCTTCTTTATATTTGTATATATATATATATATATATATATATATACACTATATATATATATATATATATATATATATATTCAATTGCATATTTTTGTGTTTATTACTATTATTTATTATTTAGACACTAATATTACAAAGTATTATAGATATAAAATGATGAATTTAATTTTTTAAAAATATTTGAAAGTATAAAATTAAATAAAAATCATTGGTTAAAATAATTAATTACAAATTCTATTATTTAATAAAATACTTGAAAATTAAGATGATTTTTTAATTTATTAATATATATTGATATTATTTTTCTATATTTTAAAGTATATAAAATATAATTAAAATTTCATCAAAACTTTATAATTTATGGACCATTTCATTTTCTGCTATTTTTTAACCTAGAAATTAATTTATTAAACTATATGTTATATTTTTAACTCATTTATTACTTAATATTTGAGTGGTGTCATCCTATTTCATTGCATCTTCTTCTCTATTTTTAATACCATCATATTATTTCTAATCTATATATTAATATCATTAAGAAGTATAGATACAATATAATATATTTTATTCTTTTATTATTTTTATTTTAAATAGTTTAAAATTTTAATTTATTTGAATTACTTATTACGATTTTAGTTTTTAAATTACTTTACAACTCACAAATTATTTCTTTTCATTTGTAACATTATATTTTTTTCTTTTTCATATCCATTTCTATTATTTATAACTTAAATACTAATATCACTAAATGGTGTGTGTATATATATATATATATATATATATATATATATATATATATATATATATATATATATGTATATATATATATGCATGTGTTTGTGTTTATAAAATATAATTTATTTAATTTTATTATAAAAATATTTTAAACGACTTAAAATTTTGATTTGAAAAGTATGAATTGAATTATATAATTACGTATTTATTGTTTAATAAAAATATTAATAAATTAAAATAAATTTACTTATTTAAATTTTATTAATATTTTCTTTATATTAATTTTCAATTATTATATTTTAAACTAAATATTTTTTACTATTCACATAATATTATTCATTTTATCTTCTTAATTACATATTTTATTTTTTATTTTCCTATTTACTACTATTAATCATGATTTAGATATAAATATCATTGAATAATATAAATGTAACATAATTTTTTGCTATAAAATATTAATTTAAAAATTTAATTGAATCAAATTATTTAACTACATATTATAATTTTTAACTCTTATGTTACATTTTAATAATTTTTATTTATAAATTTAAAAATATAATTTTAAAATAAATATAATAAATTAGATTTATTAACTATTATAATTTTTATATTATATACTTATTATTCTTATTCTCATATTTTAAAAAAAAATAGATATCCATGCATTGTCCGGACCAAAAAACTAGTCTATACAGCTAAAGCAGCCTTTTATTTCTCTTCTTTATATTATTTCTTTTTTTTGACGTGTCGGCTCATTAAGGCTTAATAATTTCGTTTCCCGCCTAATTATTCTACCATGTCTTGCTATGTTGTTTGCAATTTTACTACTATGAATAATGGGCCCGATGTTATTGTAAATAAAGAGTCAATTTGTTGCGCTCATAAATTTTTTTTCCAAACGGCTCGTGTTAGCAAAAAAAAAAACACACACAGACACACAATTTGATTTCTTCAAACATGCGTCTCTCTCCTTTGGCTACTTCATTCTTCACTCAAATCCATTTCTTTGTCTTTTCCTTAATATTTACAAATATCATTGTATATTTTTTTTCATTATAAAAATAATTTTAAAAAAATTAAAATTTTAATTAAATTTCAAACTATATAATTACATTTTCTATTTTTAACACTTATATTACTTTGTAACTTATTTATTATTCCATTTTTTTATTTGTTCGGCTACATGTTTTTCTTGTTTCCTTTTTTATACTTACATCAATTATTTATCGTTCAAACTATAATATCACTAAAAAGTATATACACAATATAATACATTTTTAATTATGCATTACTGATTCTTGAAGCTCACAATCAATTGACAATTTTGATGCTTTGTTTTTTCATATTTTAAATGAGTTCAACTGATATGAATAACTTTTAGTGATACCTATGTATGATGAAATGATGGATGCAAGATGCTAAAGAGAGATAATAATCATGTCCAATTGAGCACAAGTAATATATGAGATAAGTCATTCAAGTTTAATTTCTAGAATGAGGATAAGGCATTTAGTTTAACCAATATATGGTTTAATCATTATTTTTTTGAAGTAAACTTATATGATTTAGATAAAAGATTAATCATAAAAGAGTTCCCTCATATGTTCTACAAAGATTTTTCCTGAGATTGAAATTTCTTCACATAAAATAAACTTTTCTTAAATGAGATAGTTTTAAGTTTATTCTAGTTTGTACTTGGTTTAAGTTTTATGACACCTAATTGATAGAAGTTCTCTAATTGTCCTTGCAGTTGCTACCACAAAATAGCAAGGCCGCTAATCCTCACCTATGACAAGTTATAGATAGAAAAAGATTCAACTTGAGGTAGGGTGTTTTACTAGATTACATGGAGATTAGTAATCTCATGAAGGCATTGCTACTTTACCCCTCTAATTAATCTTAAAAAGTAATGTAAAGCCCAGGTTGGAGGCTTATGATATATGTATAAGATTTACAATGGAAAGTGTGTAAGAGGAAATATTAACCATTCCATAGTCTTCACGTAACTACTTTACCATTAAATAAATAAAGATAACTATAATGAGATAAACAAGGAAAATACATACACATATAAAGAAAACAATGAATTAATATGGGCTAAAAAATTCAAAGTTAAGATAAAAAAAGAAGAAACATAATAGTCTAACTCTAATTTGTCCCCAATGGAATTACCATGCTATCATGGCTTGCCTTACAGTGAATGTGGAAGGCAAGTGATTTAGTATCTCCTCGAATGTTGGAGTATGAACAAAAAGAAAATAGAGTTGCCATTGATTATCCTTTTAATGAGATGATTGGAGTTCCAAAAGAGGTCTGCATTTTTGGAGTTTATATTCAAGAGTTGATTATATGTAAGAAAGGTATTATAATCTTATAACGTTCATTCAAAGAATGATTACCTATTTATTCTAATTCTACCTTTTAAATGAATTATGATGATCTTTATTATAATATATGTACATTTTTCTAAAAATATAATCGGTATATCTCACATTTTATAATATGAAAAGTGATACATGATCTTTATAAGAATAGGTAGCATAAGGTTATTAATATTTAAAATAATATATATGCTTACAACAATTGTTATAGAACAATGTTTATTACAATATTTTTTGAACAAAAATAAAGAAAGAAAGTTTTTACATACCGCTCTTATAATGTCTTAATAATACTCACATATTTTAATTTTAGTTAATTTGGTATCAAATCTATCTAACTTTATAGTAGAATTTGAACGAAAGAAAATACCTTAATAATGTTAAGAACTATCATAGTCACACTTGTAAAATACGTCATAGGTACAAATTTTATTATTTTTGAAAGATTTTTAATAAAATAATTATAACATAACTACTAAGATAAAAAGATAAAGGAAAATTATTTAAGTAATCTTATTTATTTATTTTGAAAATATTAAATCAATAATATTTTAATTTAGAGTATTAAATTTATCCAACTTTATCATTAAGTCTAAATAAAAAAATTATTCAAAAAAATTAAAATCATATTTATTGCATTTACAATTGATTTCAATATTATTCCATAATTTTTAAAGTATCAAATTTGTTTAACTTTATAGTTAAATCTGAATAAAGAAAATTACTCAAAAAAATTAAATTTATATTTATTACACTTACAATTAATTTCAATGTTATTTCATACTTTTAAAGTATCAAATTTGTCTAACTTCATAACTAAATCTAAATAAAAAAATTGCTTAAAAATAAAATAATATTTATTATATTTGCAATTAATTTCAATATTATTCAATCATCACCAAAATATATAGTATTTTTAAAAAATAAATATAGATATAATAAAAATTATGAATATATGTGTAAAACCAATATAATGAAGTAAATTAAAACACATTATATACATAAAATAATAAATATAAGATAATTTTTATGTGCAATAATATTGAAAATTTTCAATTTGATTGGCTCACTTGATTTAATTTTTAAAATATCTCTTACCTTAAAAATATTAAAATATATTAAACTTCTAAATTATTTTAATTTATTCTATCATAATAATTATACAAAATAATATCTTAATATATCCAAATAACATCGTTGAAATACAAATCAAAATATGTTCTTTATAAAGTAAACATAAAAATAAAAAAAAGGAAAAAAGTATATGGGTAGGATAGCATAATGCATAATGCCATCCCATCCATTATTTTTTTAATAAAAAAACCTTTCTCTCTCTCTTAATTTCTTTGAATTTTCTTTTTGTTAAAGTAAGTAATAAAAGAAAAAAATTAAAAAATAAAGAAAATATAATGGGGTGGGATGGTCACAATTTATAATGCTATCCCATCCCACTTCAAAAGTATCTTTCCTCTAAGCTTTTAATTTGTTAACCCTTTTTTTTAATCAACTACTTCTTTTCTTTTCTCACATCTTTCTAGATATCTTTTCCTCTTTTCTTATTTTGCAAATTCTAATCTCATATTCATTGTGAATAAAGTTAGTTTCTTTCTTTTGTTCCTATTTATTCTTCATTTAATTTCCTTTTCAACCCATCATTTTTTATTCTTCCTTTAATTTCCTTTTCAACCCATCATTTTTTATTCTTCCTGTACTATGATTAAAAATAAATAAATGAAAGCTATCATTTTATTCTATGTAAGTAAAAATATTATAATATGTACTTTATGAATGAGAATAGAAATTTAACTTTGTTTCTAAAATTGTACTTGAGACTTTCAAGTAATAAAGGTTTTGATATCCCAAGTGTAATATTTTTTGAAAAATAAAATAAAATGATATGCATCTAAGAATGAAGGTTTCTTATTTCATTTTTCCTCTCTTTTTATCCATTTATCTTCTTTTATTCTTTCTTTTATCTATCTCTTCTCTTTTTTTTTTCTCTAAGTTCTTTTTTTAATGCTTCTGCATTAGCTTTTACTTCCTTACTTGTAGGGAAAGAATTGGGTAACAAATCTATACTGGAGATCTCTTTTTAATTGATTTGCCAAAAAAAATTAAAGGATCACCACCTCCTATTATGCATGCTAAGTTGGAAAGAATGGTTGAAAATTGTGATATTTTGTAAGTTGAAGGAGAAAAATGAGTTTCTCATCAATTACTTTCTCTAAAAATTTTGACTCACCATGCATTATAGGGATAACATAAGAGAGGTGGAGAGTGTCAACTTCTTTTTTCTTTTTGAATTTTATTATTTATTATTATTTTTAATATTTTTTTCTTATTTTAATTACATTATTATTTGGATAAATTTGAATGTTAATAAAGTATTCTTTTGAAAATAATAACTTTGACAATGCTTGCAATAATTCAAAATCACTTTAGGAGTGGCAAGTTTTTAGAAGAGATTGAGAGTTGAAGAGAAAAAAGAGCTAAGGAGTGGGAAGTTTTCGTAATAATTGTATTTAAGAGAAAAGATGAAGTGGAGGAGGAGGTTCTGAAAACTACCGTATGTTTTCAAAATCTTTTCCAAGATGAGAGGTTATGGATTTGTTTTTATTTAGTGGGGTGTAAAATATTATTATGCTCTTATTATCTTATTTTTTTATGAAGGGTAATTATGGAAGAGTAAAAAGTGCAGTCCAAACTTCCGCGGTCACCTTTATATATTAGTACAGATTGTTATTGTCATTTATAAAAATGTAATGTATTCTCTTGTTATTATTACCAAAAAAATTTTGTAGTACTATTTTTATTATTATTATCATAAAAATATAATAATAATTTTATAATTTTTAATTCTTCTATTATTTTATTGAATAATAATTAATTATAAAAAAATCATGCGGAAGCCTAAATTACCATCTAGGCTCATACATAGCTTTTTCATCTTTTTGGGTAATCAATAATAGTCCAATTTAGTCAAACTACACCGTTAAGCAGTTATTTAGGTTAGGTTAAAAATGGGCTTTGGCTGTTAACCTTTTGCCCTGGACCATTCTCATACTGCCATGTGTTTGTGGTATATTTGCTCCATTTTTCATCGGGGCATGGTGAACTCTTCCAAAATCTATATATTGAAATATAACACGTAAAATCATAATTTATATATATTTATGTAGACACATATAATTTACATATTTACTCCATTTAAGTAATGGTGATAATTATAATGTATTTATTACATTTATCTCTCATTAATTTAAATCATTAAATTTTATTATGTAGTATTATATAAAATGAATGGAATTCAATAATAAACTTAAACATTAGTATACCAAAATTACTCCCGTTATGTAATACTTGCTAAAAATACAGTGATCAAGAATTTCATAAATAAGCTGGATAGTAATTTCATAAATTTGTTGAACTAACCTATTTATATTTTTAAACCGACATTAACCGATTGAATTTGGATTAGTTTGATTGATTTAAGTTAGTTGACGTAATTTTGCACACCCCACGTAAAATCTAACCCTCGCCAAGAAAGTCTTGCATACTTTTACTATCCTACAAGTACATAGTCTTATCAAATAATGACATCACACGTGCATGTGTCAAATCCACGGTCTATATTGTTTAATTTGTATTACTATTGTTTGAGTTGATTCATTGAATATGAATTGACTTTTATGTACGCAACCAATAATTAACATATATCATCATTAATGATTTCTTATATTATATTTTTAATGTGCACTAATTATACGCTTTTCACTTTTGTTTCTGTTTGCTCTTATTATTTAAAATTTAGATACAATATATTGAGTAATATAGATATGATGTAATTTATTTTATTTTTAATATAAAATTAGTTATACATCATATTTTAATAAAAATGTTTAAAAATTAAAGTTAATTGTATTTATTTAAATATAATTATTATTATCTTGCTATCAAATTCTAAGTACTATTTTTAAAATTAAATACGTATTAATAAACTTTTGTCTATTCTTTACGGTCCATGTACTTTTACTTTTTTTTTATCTATTGCATATTATATATACAACATATTTAATTTTGAGGGATTTGTATAGAAATTTTTTTAAGGATAAAATAATGTCTAACAGATTTTGCCTTGAGGTGAAAGTTATTTATTAAAATATAGAATGTAAATAATAAGTATAATTAACAAAATGACAATTAATTATTGAGATCATAGTTTTTATTTACTTATTGAACGTGGACTACTTTTTATATTATTAATGAATAAGTTTTTTATATTTGTCAGAAAAAATCTTTTTGGATCAAATTCATCTTTAAATATGACTTGAAAATATTTTTTTTAAAATTTTTTTAAACAAGTTAAAAATTTAATATCAAGTGTATTAATTGAATAACTCAATTTCATTTTCTATTTATAATAAAAATATTTTAAAATTAAAATTAAATCAGTTTATTATTTATTTACTTTTCTTGCTACTTTTGTTGGGAAAAATTTATCTAAAATAAACTCTTTTTTAAATACAACTTGTAAGTATTTTTATGATATAAATATTTTAAATAAATTAAAATTATTTTATTATGTTATTTTTATCCAGGAGATAGGTAAATTCATGACTATAAAAGTGGTAAGAAATTATAAAATAAGTTAGTAATTATTTAATAAAAATATTTTATATAATTTGTTACTTTTGAACTTAACTTGTCATTTAGATGGAGAGATTGGAAAAACCTATATTGGAATATATTAAAATAAAAATAATTGAAAAATGGTACTGTTTCAACTGATCAAATGATATCGTGTATATTTAAATTAATTTGGTTTATTGTAAGATGAAAATTGAAAATTATTTATATTATTAGTGATTATGAATATTTGAATTAAAAAATAATTGTAACTAAAAATTTTAATTAAAAGTAACTAAATTTTAGGAAATTTCTTATGAAATAATATATGAGTAAATGGTAGTATAAAATCTATTTATATATCAAAGCTCAAGTAATTTTATAACCTAGATAAAGTTATAAATGTAGATAGTAGAAATTTAAATATATAGAGTAAAACAATAACTATGACACACTTTTACAAAAATTCATGAATTATGTAATGTATAATTAAAAAAAAGTGCATGCAATCTTTTTTTCTCAAGAAAGATAACAAGAATGAATGCAACTTAAATCTAATTACACTAATTTTATTCATTGAAATGAAAATAGAGTAATATTAATATTCTTCATTTATGTCATGGTAGGAAATATTAAAATTACGTTCAAAGAACTTAACTAATATTGAATTAAAAAAAATTGTGTTATTTATTAAGTTGAAAAATTAAGACATTTTATCAAGAATATTATTATCATCAAATACTCATTCTCCATTTCATTCCCATAGTATTTTTAAGTATCAAACATAAATATAGATAGATTTTTCTATTCTATCATCACTTTCTTTTCCCATTTCATCGTATCAAATATGACATAAATATTCTTTTCTTTTATCATTGTTTTTTACTACTATATAATAATATATGTTAGATACAATGAAATATAAATTTATAATAAAAAATTACATAATTTAATTTTTAAAATCATTCTTTTTTATATTAAATAATATGTTTTAATATCTAAAAAATATTATATGTTTTTTGAAATTATATTAATTTTTATTTAAGACTAGCCCGTGCTATTGGTTTGATAGTATAACTAAAAAATCGGAATGTACTTAACATTATTAAAGTATAGTTTAATAATTACACACAATAATTTTCATTTATTGTAATGAAGATGGATAATTATAACAAAAGTAAAAATAAAGGATAAAAAATGCTAATAAAAAAATTTGAAAGATATAACAATCACTTCTTTGGAACTAAATATTATATCTAGTCTCATATATATATATATGTATGAAGCCACATGGGCAGATGTCCATCTTAGGGCAACAGGAGCACATGAAAGAAGAAACGTTTCTACATACGAATAAAGGGGCATGGAAGCCAAGGATGATGTAGAAGGTGAATTGATCATCATCTCATCTGACAATGAATCGACAGGGATGGAGGCCGCATCTGGTAACAGTAGCCCACACCTTCATCGACGAAGGCCTCGTGCGAGTAAACCCTAAGTCATCATCGCACAGCCTATGCACGGCCAACAATCCATATTGAGGTGCACCGTCAACCTCCCACTGCATAGGTTGGACAAACAGTGCAACAGGAGCAACTGGCCCAGTGAGATCCTTGAGATCGTCGACACAGAATTAGACTAAAAAACTGCACCTAACCAGGCCACATTTGCTGACCACAATGGCAAATGTAGTGTGTGGAAATGCCTGGGAGACGTGCGGGTGTGCATCATCCCTCCCAACTAAATATGGAAATGATGGTGATCACTTTGCCTGGCACTGGGACGAACGACAGCGTACCAAGTTTTGTGATAGAACGGATGAGAAATCATACTGGAATGTCGGCAGTACCAAGTCGAGAATAAAATTCCCATATTGGCTCTGGTTTGGTGTGGCCTTGGCTATATTTCAATAATACACTGAATGCTTTTATCAACCAAGACAGGCATAATATATATATATATATATATATATATATATATATATGTTAAGACTTTATTTTTACGATTAGTCATTTAAAATAAGTTAAATATCATGAAGTTGAAATACATGTTTTCTCAAGCCTTATTAATGAGAAGCATCAAATAAAATACCTGATAAGTATATTTGTATATGTTTTTACAAAATGATATGAAAATAAAGTAAAAAATTATAAATTATAAATAAAAATTAACGTTAACTTTCAGCACAGAAAAAATTTAAGTAGCCACGTGCGATTAAATATCAATGGACATATGAACGAGACAAAGGACGAAAATAGTTTACATGCATGGGAGTGATATCGACTTTGGAGGACACCTATCAAATAAAATCCTTCCATTTTATGGGGAGGAATTAAATCCTTTGGATCTTGATTTATGTTGAATATACGAATTAGGGCTTGAATTTGAGGAAGAAACTAGATAGGCACGTCGAACATTCTAGACGGTGTGAATTGTAGCAAGTGGGGAAAATTTGGGTTTTAGATCCCCGTCATGCTGGCAATTTGCATTTGAATTGCTATGGTGGACGACAATGTTGCCTTGTATAGGACATAAGTTGGCATTTCCAATGATCATTAATGATGTGACACGTTCGGAATGGGAGCGGCTAATTCACAAGCACTTCAAGTCTCCCTGCTTAGGAACAGGCGCTTGGGAACTTAATAGCTCGTTAGGATACGCAATTTTTTGCCTGTATCGAAGGGTAGGATTTAAATTTGGCTCCTAAACCTTTCGTGAAATCAGAGATATCAAAACGGATTGAAGTTTAAATAATTTTAATTATTTTATTATTAGTGTGAAAAATAATAACATTAATCTAATAAATCATTAATATTGATTCGCCCAATCTAATAAAAAATAAAAAATTATAAATATTAACTAGTTGTATTATTAAATTAGTTCGCAAGTATAATAATATTAGTAAAAAATATCATAATTTTCACTAAAAAATAATATTATGATTAATTTATTAATATGTTTGTTTATATATGTATATATCAAAATTATAATTTTAATATATTAAAATTATACTTATATATATATATTTATGAGTAATATTAAACAGTTTTTAATGTTAAAATTAATCAATTTATATATTTATCATTGTCAATATATATTACATAATTTTGTCAAAATAAATATTTTCATTAAAATTAATGATTATATATATAATATTGTTAATATACATTACACAAATTTTTTTAAATAAATAATAACATTAAAATTGTAAAAATTAATTAAAATCATTTGAGAAATTAAAATTATTATTAAAAAACCTAAACATTGATAGAAAAATACATATACAAAGTAATTATTATAATTTAATATATATACTAATTATTATAATTAAATGAATATATTAATTAAAGTAATAGATTTTTACTATTATAATAAGATAGTAATATATTTAAGATAGTGCTATAAAAAATTCCACTTCGTAAAAGGTTAAGTGTTATATTACATTTAATGTGTTGTATTTATACTTTCAATTTTTATTGATTTGCTTTGATATTCAAATAAAGGTAGTCCAACAGTAAAGAAGTGAAACTTCCTGTATTAATAGTTAGAGAGGCAGGGACGAATGCATATATACAGTTGTAGGGCGAATTGCCCCAACAACTTTGGGAAATTTTTTTAGTTAAATAGTATAGAATATATTTTTTGGTCCCATTAAAATTTTTAATCTTGCCCCCACTAGGTATTTGTTTTATGAATGTTATGGATTTTTTGATAAAAAAAGCCACCTATAATGTAAAAAAGTAATATTGTTTTTACTTAATTTCTCTTATAAATTCATAATGTATTATTTATTGTATGTTTAATAAAGTTTGATTAAAATTGGTCTTATTTCTCAATTATTTACACTTGTTTATATATATATATATATATATATATATATATATATATATATATATATATATATATATATATATATATATATATATATATATATATATATATATATATTGCATAAGATTACACTTACATAATGATTAAGTAAAAATTTATTACACTAAAATGATGTGTATATCTGTATTAAATAACTTGACATTCCTACTATGACAAAAAAACTATTTATTACATCAAGTCAGACTTAAAACATTGAAATATCAATATCCTTCGTTACTCTTTTAGAATACATATTTTTAAATAACTGAAATATATTACTAGATTCATACAAAAAATAAAATTCAATCTAAATCTTACTGCATAATCACTGAATAAAATAATTAATTATTGATTATATTCCACATAACTAAGGCTCCCTCAGATATAAATATAATTTTAATTAAAAAATAAGTAAATTTTATTTAAAAATTGTATATTTAATTTTTTAAATTTATATATTACCCCCACAACTTACAATTTCTGTCTCTGCGTGAGAGCTGCTACACTATCATGCTCGAAAATGATTCCATATGCAGCATGAGGAAGGGAGTTGAGGATGAAAAATGATAATATTGCATGAGTACATGTAGATGTGTCGCCCGATAGTCAAATGAAATAGTAAGGTGATAATCTTACACCTTGAACCATATATTTTCATAAACAGATGGTTTACTCATGCACTAAAGAAGACCAATTTACTATACCATAGTAATTACCCGATATACATAAAATACTTTGCTTCTTACCGTAAATAGGAGCCATTGTAGTAGAATACAGTGTACGGCTTAATATTTCCGTGCGCATATGATGACGGGGCAAAATAAGTGCATGACATTGTGCTTATCACTTTTAATTAAGGGAGTGGGCCATCGCATGGGGATGTACTATGTAATCAAGTATGTCGTCGACCCTAAGTTGTAACTTCGAAAACGGCCTAGTTGGTGAGAAAGCCAAACATTCTAACCCACTTAATTAAATATTATGGATGGGAGATCGGTGATAAATAATGGTGGTGGTAGTTCTTCAAACGAATTGTAAAGCCCAAAACTTTGACATCCATCTTGAAGTCGGTCATCGCCAAACTGCATCATTGGACACCATTCTGGGATGATGATTGAAAAATGCAAATTCCACATCGAAGCATCCCGCCTCTGTCCAAAAAATTATGAATGAATGGAAAACCTGTCTTCCTTATTAGAAGATAGGTAGCAGAAGAACAAACAACTTTCCATGTTGTTATTATAATTAGGTTTAGGAGAAGTTTGGTTCCGATCCTTTCATAAGTTCTCCTGGGAAGTTGAAAAGAAAAACCCATAAAATAAAATTTCTGGTGAACTTCCTGGAAAATATGGAAACTTGTAGAGGTTGACAGTAAGGAATTGATGTTTTCCTGAGAGTAAACTTCATGGATTTTAGTTGGTTCAAGTTTCACCACAAAAAACCTAAAACACTAACCTTCACTCGTCCCACTATGTACATAACATCTCAAAATTAGGAAGTTTTATCACTATTACAAAAAGCCAGAGATTGTACCAAGCCTATGGCACGGCTACATCAAGGTTGCATATAAATCATTTAACATTTTCAGTATTTACATTGTTTTACTATGTGAAATTATAACTTTATTAAAACCTCCTGTCTTTTTGTTGATGTACTCTTCAAGTAAATGTCCTTTCTTGATCAAGGACATTCACATTGATTTTCTTTTAGTGTTTCCGATTATGTGCCACACCAGGGACTTGCCATAACTAAACCAAAACAAGTGCAAGCCCTCGCGTTGCCTTAACCATAACACTGATGGGATTCCATTCTTATGGTGCTTCCTATAACTCATTAGTTGCTTGTGAATTATGAAATATGCTTGTCCCCTAGTTCACTAAATTTCCATATGCCTTAAAACCTCGATATTTGAAAATAGCCTTTGGACTTCCTACAAGTCTATTCTTCAAAAGAACTGGGATAAGAACACACACATGTGCTTGACAGAGTAACAATAAAAGGTATATATTTGGAAATCTACCTCAACAATGATAAACATACCAACCCATATTGTAGATACTTATTTCAAAAGTAAAAACCTAATATTAGAATTACAACCATTGTTTCTTTCTTATTAGTATAATAAACAACGAATTATCTTGTTGCATAATCTCTTCATTTAATATGTCATTATCCCTATTAACAATTTCACAATGACACATTATTACATCTCAATTAAGAAAGATAGTATCCAATCATTCACTTTTTTTTAACTTCTAACATTATGAAAATCTTGAGATAGACAAAATTAGTTTCTAAACATGTTTTATCAATTGGCAATGATACATATCATATAGTTGTTAGGGAGTGAATTGAGTAAGGTAATATTATTAACCACAAG
Source organism: Sindora glabra (assembly GCA_020226215.1). Classification (NCBI taxonomy): domain Eukaryota; kingdom Viridiplantae; phylum Streptophyta; class Magnoliopsida; order Fabales; family Fabaceae; genus Sindora; species Sindora glabra. The sequence continues at coordinate 108,103,616 of CM035227.1, read as the reverse complement.
TAAGGCATCAAATTTTACAAAGAAACCTACAATTCTATACCGCTTGATACTTGTGTGCTATACATGTGGTACATAACCATTTAGTCACTCACGATTCATTGGCCATTCAACTATGGATGGACAATAGTAGGATTCCATACAAGGACTTGACACTCATTTTCTTCTAATTTTCCTAATGACGGTAATATTTCTTTCTTATCTCATACTGGAAACATTGTCAGGAAATGTACAAGGCTATCAATACATATGAGAAGATGGTGCAAATAATGAATATTTATAAAGGGGATGCAATAAACAGGATTTGTGTTAAACTTTAGTGCAAACATGACACCAAAACTTGGAACATCCCACCAATATGGTTTTCAATGCAATCCTTAAACTTAGAATCTATGGACAAATAATGAACCTTAATAGAAAAATGGACATACTTGGATGATCCATGGGATGGACTACTCCCTAGTAACAATGACTTGGGTATGCTCATAGCGCATAGCTTTCAAGTTATCATTAAGCTTCCTATTGGAAACACCCCTTCTTAAAGTAGCATTAATGATAAACCTCTTAACAAGCAAGCACTATGTCCAATTAACAAAGTTGCATTCTAGACTTTTGCAATAATCATATAGCATAATTGGATCAATTAACAACAGATGATCAATATTAGAACATAAAGTCCCTTAGTCATATTTCTTGATTCAAAAATATGGTAAATGTAACCATGAGTTCCACTTGTTCTATTTGGTATAAGCTTTCATAGCTGAATATGTGATCATTGGAGTAGTGGTTTGTTTGCGCCACCAATAAAAACAAAACAAATCTCCAATTTTTTTGTCTATTTGTAATTAAGTGATGAGATGTATGCACAAGGGTTTAATATTAAATGCATAGTTGTTCATATAGGTGATGGAGAAATAAGAAGGATGGTTTAAAATTCCTACCATCAGTAAGTCATGTAGTGTGGCTACAGTGTTCACAAATTTCATTCATCAACTATATTACCCAAAATCAAAATACTTTTACAACAATTGTAAACCATCAGATCATCACACAATAACTGCAAATTCTAATATCAAGAACCACACCAATCTATTCAATAGAGCTTATTGGTGCCCCATATTAAAGTTTACCCTACTACATTTATTCTATATTTGATCGATTGATCTTAACCACGTCAAGATTTACAGAGCAATATGTTGAACTAGATAACAAACCTCTACCGCCTCCTATTGGAGCTAATGAATTTAGAAATAATTTAGATTGCTTAGCATCAACTTGCCTCAACTACCCAATTACCCCTTCAGACATTGCTTCCCTCTCGCACTGAATTCTTTTTCCCTTCTCTTCCACTTCGGTCGTACAGTCATTGCCCAAAACCTTACCCCAGGTTGCACTGTTCCCTTTCTGACCTTACTTGTCAACTTTCCAATTTGGATTGAGCTAGAAAGGAATCTCACACAAGGATGTAATTAAAATTCCATATTTTCCTAAGGTCATTGTGTAAAATTTATCCTTGGCTATTGCTTTCCGTTACCTATATCCCGTTTACCTATTTTTTAGATTGATAGAAAAGAGGAGAAAAAGAAATTTATCAAGAGAAACAGAGGAGTAAAAGGAATTTCTCCTGTTTGGATGTCCAAGTGACATTTCAAGAGAAAGAAATATTGAGAGAAATTACACATGAGTCCCACATAAATTTTGTTCTCCCAATCTATAGGGAGAAATTAGGAGAGAAATTCACAAAAACAAGCTTCTAGTATTTGACATAAAAGCAAGCATGAAATGGCTAGACTAATATTTATGTATCTTTATTTTATAATTCTCTAGTGGGGATTAATTGCTTGCTTTCTTATTATGCATTGATAACTTTTGTGCTGTATTTTCTTATTATTGGACTTGCAACTAAAGTACTAGGTCATTGTTTGTTTTGACCCTTTAAATAAAATGCTAGGAACCGATATTCAAAAAATCATTTATATTAATAAATTAAATTATGAGAATTAACTTTCATTTGAGTTTAACACTGAATAGAAGGTTATATGTATGAATAAATTTTATTAATATAAAATATTAATAAATTTTAAATAAGTTTAATATTATAAAAATAGAAAATAAAAACATACTATTCTTTTATTTATATCATGTTATATCAATACTTTTTAATAAAATTAGAGGAAAAATTATAAATAATTGGAGTTTGCATAAAAAAATATATAAATATATGATGGAGCAAATAAAAAGAAAAGAGACATTGTATTAATTGTAAAGTAATAAGAGTTTAAAATTTAGTTGATAAATCTAATTAAATAAAAAATTTAAATTATTTAAAATAATTTAATAATAAAAAATATATTGTATTATTTGAATGCTATTTAATATTGTCTAAGTTGTAAATAGAATGAGTGGATAGGAAAAGAAAAAGAAAAATATATAATGTAGTAGTTATAAAGAAGGAAAATAATGCATGAGTTATAAAATCATAAAAAAATATTAATTATTGCAAATTTAATTTAAAATATAATCTGTGAAAATTAGTATAAGAAATATTAATGATTTTTAAATAAATAATTTGATTTTAACTCTTTAATATTTTTATTAAAATAAAATATATAATTAATTGATTCAATTTCTAATTTCTATATTAAATTATTAATTTATCAAAATATTTCTATAACAAAAGTAAAATATATCATGCTATGTCCATGCTATTTAGTGATATTGGTATTTAATTTATAAATAATAAAAATGAAAGTAAAAATATGAAAAATATTAAATAGAATAAAAAGAAGACATAATATGTCACTTGTAATTATTGTTAAATTCAACTTTTAGAAACCACTATAAGCCTATTTTAGAAATTATAACTTCTTTCTTTAGATTATCTAAGAAAATAAATTGTTATTTCCAAATTTTATAATTTTTTATTTTAATATTATTATTTTATAATTTATATATGAAATATTAATAAAAATATTTTAGATGAAAATTTTTTTGCCTTAATATACTTTAGTAATAAATTAAGAATGTTATGATTATTTTATCTTATTAACATTTCTTTCTCCTCATTTTTTTATTCAATCAAATAAAAAAATAATTTCTCTCTTAATTTTTTCCTTATTTTCTCTTTAACCCAACAAAACAAAACAAAAATTATATTCTTTCCCCCTTTATTTCTCTCTTTATTTTTTTTTCTCGCTGTTGTAAAGCCTTAAATAGGCGTGAAGTTCTTGTAGTGCATGGGAGCACTAACATTTCTTTCTCTCTCTACTTCTTTCTCCTTCTTTGTTTCCAGTTTCTTGGAATCTATGGCTTACGAAAACGCAGAAAAAGCTCAGGAAGGGCCAAGCTGGAACAGTGTACCCTATGACTTACTTCAGTTTATCTTGAAAAAATTGTCACTTCAGGATTGTATTGATTGCAGTCACGTCTGTTCTCATTGGAGGAAGACTGCGATTGATTTTATGAATCTGCGCGAGGTCCCCCGACCCTTTCCACCCATTCTTTTTCGCAACAATTTGGCGGCGCAATGGCAACAGTGGTCCTGCGTAGGTTCTGTTGAGGGATGGGTCATTCTCTACAGCAGTCGTCTGGACGAAACCCTTGATCATCTGATTTGCTGTACAAATGCCATTGCATTTCTTGACCCAAGGACGAACGCTAGGTTTTTCCTTCCAGCAGAAGCAAGTCATATGACATGCCATCCTTCTTGGATCCAAACTTACGTGACGGCTGATTCAACCCCAAATTCGGATGAATTTCTTGTTGCTGGCTATTTCTTGAACGGCCACAATCACCAGTGGCTTTCCTTCTGTAGGAAAGTTGACCGATCTTGGACTCTTGTAAAAAAAATGGATGTTGCATATGTTGTTCTGCATCATCTTGCTCTCCACCGGAAAAGACTGTATGCTTTGAATCTGGCAGCTGGAGATTTGACAGTGTATGAACTTGATGACTTACAGGTTAAAGAGCTAGTAGTTGTTGATTCACCAGTTCTCATAAACAGGCCGCTAGTAAGGCAAAGGGGTCTACTGTTTTTGGACGTTGAATCATTATTTCTGGCGCATCATCATTCCACTGGGGATGTATTTCTTGCTGTTCAGACAAACGATCAGAAGACTGGTTCAGTAGATGGAGTACGTTACAGTTGGGATATTGCACCTGTGAAGTCATACAGATTGTTTAAGCTAGATATGACCAGTGCAAAATGGGAGGAAGTTTCAGATATCGGGGAAAGATGTGTTTTTCTGAGTCAAACTTGTTCGAGAGTTATTTCTTCGGATGAGATGTCAGACGATTATGAAATTAATAACAGAATCTTCTTTGCAATTCAGTTCCGAGAATCTAGGTCGCCTGATATTGGGTTGTTCCAGTTGGAAGATAGCACCATTCGGCACATACCTATGGATCATGTCAACAATGAAGTTCCCCTAGTATGGTTCGACGGCCCTTCTCCGAGATCGCTGGAGGAGTGATTCTGATACAGGTGTGTTTTACTTGAAAGATACATAGCATATAGCATTTTCCTATTGTTAGATATTGTTGGAAAGGATTTTAGTAGAGAGAAGGCTAGCTTTTGACCCTTGGAGAATTAATGGTACTGGATCGATAGCGGGTATGCTAATAGTTGATTAATAGGATTACCTCCAAGTCCCTTTTTCTTTTACAATATAAGCGATTTATCCGATTTAATTCTTCATATTTTGTGATATTTCTACTGATCTTAAAGTTTGTGCTGTATTGATATTGCACATCGTACTTGCTTGAATATGTGATGTCATATGAAGTTGTGGCGTGCGTCTCCGGTGTAAAGTGTATGCATGTGCAATCCAGTTCTGTTGAATATTTTGGGTGCAGCGTAAACTTCTGTGTGCAAGGGTGCGTTAGTTAATAATATACACGAGCCAGGTAGAGAAAAATGCTTCCAAAGATAGATGGCTCGTTATATAGTGCAGTCTACAGAGAAGGGAAGAGATGCATTATTTAATTTTGATTTTAATATCCCAACTCTGAAATGATATTTGCATTTATGCATGTTTAAATTGGTATTTGCATTTAATGTTCACAACGAACTATTAAATGATGTTTGCAATCCTTGAGTTTTTCTAGTAATAAGTTTAGAATACTGTACTAAGTTAGCAATCCTGTTTAGTATAATGCAGCCAAAGATGGTAATAGTAAAAAAAATTTAGAATGATATAGTGCTAAGTTCAGAATACTGTACTCACTTTCCTCTGTGGAACCTGTTTTATAAAAGCTTACAGTGATGCTGTTAGTCTGTTATCATGTATCTTAATGTTAAGTAAATGCTTTATTAACTTGAGAGGGTAAATATTGAATATTTACAATCAAGTTTTTAACTAAATTAAGCACATCGCCATTGGTGTTTTGAATTTGTCCTATTTCGGCCCTGGCATTTATGGACTAAATCTGCTCAAGTTATCTTATCATGATTATATTTTTGTTCCTTAATTATTTCTTTTTTTTTTAATTTTGTTGAAGGTTGAAGCCATAAAAAAATATGACAACTATCGATTTTTCCAGTTTGCCTGAAGCGCTTGGTTTGAACTAATATAGAGCCACTGTCAATTTTTCTTTTTCCTTAATTTTCAATGCTGAGTCTTTTTCAACTCTTTGTCTTCTACTTCTTCTCAGTCCTACAGGATGATACAGAGTTTCTATATAACTAAATTGAAGCCCGTGCGTTGCATGGATTTCAAATTTATTCATTGATTAAAAAGATATTAGCAAAAGAATAGAATAATTAAATATATATGAGATATGAATTTAAGAGAAGAAATTAGAATTAGAATAAATTTACATGTTCTCATAAATTTTAAAACATCTTTGGTGACATTTATATTTTCACTCTCTTTATTATAAATTAAAATTTGATTTAAATGTATTTTTTATACTTTTAAAATATAAATAATTTGATTTTAGTTTCCTTTTCTTAAAATACTTTATTTTAATTTCTCTAAATATTTAACGTGCACAATTTTGGTCCTCCTATTGTCAATCCGTCCAACTAAGGGATGACGTGGCTCCACCACTCTCCTTCATCCCTTCCCATCTGCTATGGCCAAAGCTGTTCTGCATTATGCCGCATGATTCAATTTCACAACAACTTCCCCCAAGTTGATGCCATCTTCATCGTTAAGAATAACTTATAACAAATTAAGGAGATTGACAAATTCAGCTCCTACTTTCATAGATACAGAACAATAAATATTTGAGATTTTTGAGTTAAGAAAAGTGAAGACTTGCAACCGAATTAAGAAAAGACCAGGTTCTCTTTCACCGGTAACGGAAATATTTTATTTAGAAAGGACGTGTTATTGTTTTTTATTTTTTATTGTTTAGATACTGTATATATTTTCTCAATTATTTCCAAATTTTTATAATTAAAAATTTTTAAAACGATTCCATTAAGTCTTTATAATTTACTGTAGATATAATTCACTGTTTATATCTTTTTTTTGATAAAATATTTAAAAATTAAAATTACATTTACTTATTAAATTTTTTAAATATTTTAACCAATTATACTAACCGATTCCACATTTTGAAAACTGTAGATAGGTTATTGACACAAACTTATTTTTTCAAATTTAATAAAATAATAAAATAATTTTTATGAAATTATACTTAGTAAACAACTAAAATTAGATTTAGTAGCTAAGAACATTTTTTATTTATTATAACACATAATATTTAAACCTGTTAGAGACTAAAATATTAAAATTATTGTAATCATAAATTGCTGAATATTTTTTTTATAAATTGAATGTTAAAATTAATTTTATTATATATTTTAACAAATTTAACCATATTGTCATAATGCATTTCACTCTTTGTTTCTGATAGAACCCGTCTTCATCAAAGAGACTTTCAAAACATATTTAAATGAAAAAAATATAAAAATACACTCACAACCATAATTATGTATATCTACAATAAAAGAAATATTTAATTTTGTCTTTATATAAAGTTAATTTTTAAATTATTTAAAGAATTACTTCTCATATAAAAATGGCACCTTTTTCATCCCAATTGACGTGATAATGAATTTTCATATTAAAAAAAATAATCGTGTAGAGCATGATAAAATTCTTAAGCTTATTCCATCTAGCAAATGCGTTAGCTTCCCTCTTGCTTTGCAGGTAACCAAACACCCCTCGTATCCTTGAATTCAAATACATGATTTCTATTCAAGATCAAAAAAATATGCAACTTTTATCCATAGCATACCGTAAATTATTTATGCATATTCTATAATCACAGCCAAAAAAAAAAAAAAAGAGCAACCTCTTCAACCAACTGAATTTTTTTAATTTTTGGGATGTAGTTTTCTGTTAGAATGAAATGCATTCCATGTTAAATATTTTACTTATAAGCTACTATGTTAAAACCGTAATCCGGTCAAAATTATCAGTACAATAACAGCATTCACTGAATCAATAACTTCAACACAAACATTTTAAAAACCAAAACCAATCATGAAATTGATCACTAAAAGTATTCAAACTTGGAGCTCGAAACTAACCACATAAATTCAAATAAATCAACCGTTCACCGGAATTTTCCATAAACTTGATATTTTTAGAATATATGCACCCAAAATTGTGGTCCTCTAAACTAATAGTGAGAAGGAAACAAAATTTGACCATCAATGTAATAGAACAACTCGTACTGTCCGAGCAGTTCTCTATGGACCACAACTTCTTGACTGTATCCGTTAACGTATGCATGTGCATGTGCATGCGCAAGTGCCTTTCTTTTTTATTCTTACTCATTTTCAATCTTAAAAACAAAGACAAAAACAAAGGGAGAGAAAACAATTTTAATTTTACTTGAATGTATTGATTCTAGAATCAAGGAATTAAACACTGTTCTGGAATGAAACCATAAACCAACAATAACAGAAATAGAAACTAATAGATCCCTGATGTAGGATTATGTGACATTCTTAATTACTATCGATATTTCTAATTAATATGCTAATACAACGCCAATGTTTTCATTTTATCAATTAAATACATAGAATGGAAGGTTCTGACCTTTTAAGTACCCCTCAATATCAATATACTATTACACGTTATGCAAGCTGTCTATGTATATAACAGAAGTCAAAGGCAGGAAGCAAGCCTTTGAAATCATAGAGGTCTGTAATTGGCAACCATTCATTTCATTTGGCTACAGTTTGGATATGTTCAGAAAGAAAACTACATACAAATTTTAAATGGTCAAAAATATCATTAAGAGAATTCGAATTTGGTTTCTTATTCTAAGGTTTGTGGCCTCACAAAATAGTTTACCATGCAATAATTATTCAGACTGAGCTTGGATGGTTAGGTGGAAGAAACTCTCAAGTTCAAGTGTCATCTGATAGCTGAAACAAAACTGATGATAGTTCTTTGAAACTTCTAACCAAAGTGACCAAGCATTTTCCCATCCTCTGGTTGGCACCGAGTCCTTATGTATTCCATCTAACGTATAACAAACAACATATTGAGAATCTTACTAATAAAACTTTAAGGATAATTCTAACATTCTCATGATAAAACTCTAGATATCCATACCTTGAACAATTGGTCAACAGAAGACCACTGGATTTTTTGCTTTTAAAATGAATGGTTAATATATATTCACGGAACACTTATTTATTTTGTAAGTGACAATTAGCAATGGCCTTTGTATTTTTTCCTACGTATATAATTAGTATAAATTATTAAAGGCACCCAAATCATAATAGAGTTTAGAATAATTTATGAAAAATAATATTTAATTTTTCCTCCTACTATTACCAAACGTAAAAAGTGTAGTATTACGTCTAAAATTATCACTTACAATTATATATATAATTGTATATATATGATACAATTTCATTAGTTGCTAATAGTAATTGTGAGAATCGCATTTTCACAAATAAATTGTAGACATGAATCATCAATTTTTAAAGTAGATATACAATTTTTAAAACAAATATATTTGTTCAATTTATAATTATATTCATTATATAATTGTTAATGATAATTATTAGAATAAAATTTTGGATTTGTCTCCTTCAAAATGCAGAATACACATTAGAAAGTGAAGTACAAAATTAAAATCCTTAAAGGAAAAAATAAAAGGCTTAAAATTTAATAAATTAAAAAAATTAGCTTTTAAATTTTTAATTATTTACTCCCTTAATTTTTTCATATTATACTTGTTCTTCTAAAATATATTTTACATTTTAAAGGAGTAAAATGCAAAATTTTCTAATAACTTGAAAATCAATTACTAGTGTAATTCCTTATTAATTACCAATATAATAATATAATTGATGTTAAAGTCCATTTTTAATTATCCAAATTCATTATAATTTTTAATAAGTGGATAAATTTATTTGAAATGTAATATTTTCTTAATCAAATGAAGCGTGATTCAAGTGATATGATGAATAGAAACCTTTTTTAATTAAACAACTAATTAATAAATTACAATCTTATGTATTACTAAGTTTTAGATAAATAAATCAATATCATTGCGTGGATAATCACCAAAGATTAAAAAAAATTAGATGCAATATATGGAACTAACTTGGCTATAACCTTCAAATAAATGCTTTTTAATTACAAGAACAATCAAAATACGTATTAAACAAATAATATTATTCATGGGTCAAAATTAAAATAACAAAACTAGAAAAAAGTTTTGTAATGAGAGAGTAGTAATGACTTATATTCTAAATAACTTGTTGCCATTTATTAATGTTGAAAAGTGTCAATTAATTAAGGTACATATACCCTAACTTTTACTATACAAGTATGGAAGAACTATCCAAACTTGTCCGCCAAGACCTGGTAGAACAATTATATGATAAAATCAAAGAAGAAAATAAAAAAAAATTCAAAAGTAAATTTATTGTCAATCATCAAATCTAAAGGCATACCATGAAGGAATGTCACCTCACCGCAACTGGTACATCCTCTTCCAAATAATGGTCGAAGTCCAAATCTTACCTCACTATAAAATCAACTTATTTCTGAAATTCTCCATAGTGGCAGCAAAACGCTCTCTCAAGTCCAGAACCTGTGTTGAAAATAAGAGCTGACCTTCTTCGATGAAGATTTGAAGCTTAAGATTCAAGTGCTTGAGCTGACCGGAGATTTGAGTGTTTTGTCCCGTTTCCAACAAACCTAGAGAACATTAATATTGCTGAAGCGGTCATAGAATCAGCATACATACAAAAATTATTTGTTCCAAAAGTTTCCTCTTAAACCTCCATTTAAAAGATTTGATAGTTTCTCAGATAATTTTGTAGAAGTTTCCATCAACTTTGTTGTCAACCATAATTCATTGTACTTAGTCACTATTTCTGTCCCTTTCCCATTCATGATCTCTGTTTCAAAATAAATGGCAAGGTTGTTGGCTGACCGTGATCTTACAGAATAATCACTGCTTTTACCTTCTATAAGTCCATGTATCAACATTTATACTCTACGTTTGAAATTTCCAAGATTAAGATTTAAGCATACCAAACTTAGCATTTGTTCATTGAAAAACACTCAAATGCATTTGTGCAACAATTCAAAATATAGTTTACCCTTAATGACAATTTCAATTATAATTCACCTCAAGCAAGAAAAGTTTGTTCAACCATCAACCACCATCACTTACTCAACTTGAGTTTTTTATTAAAAACTGAAAGAAATTTTGATTTATGATAATGATATCCTCCACTTTCTTTGCTATTTCCTTCTTATTTTATGGACCACTACAAACCTGCAAAATTAGCATTGTCCATCAAAACGGAATCTGTTTGAAGAACTAACTGAAAGTTTTTCTTATACAGCAAGAAACATACAATAACTTTGATCTTTCCTACATTGTGAGCTCTCCCTTTATCAATTGAGAGAAGACATATACCTTCAAAGTTAGTCTTAACTCCAGAAGAATGGGTAGACAAATCAACCTCACCACACCAATCAGGTTTTCAAATTAAAACTATCTATTTACTTGTTACATAAGGAAACATACAACAAATATACAGAAACAGAGAAGTATTCTCTGCTAAAGGCTAGAACAAAAAACGTAGGGAAACTGGTCTGATGTATTTCATATATTCAGAACTGAAATATATACTACAAACATGACTAAAATAGACTTAGATTGCTGAAGATACAGCATAAAAAAGTAATATAACCTTTCAAAAAATAAGAATTAACACTCCCTTTTATCTATCCATCTACTAACATTACAACTATTACTCCTTAAAATAAGGATCAACAGACGTTTTCACCTAACCGGTCTTGTCAAAGCAGATTCTAACAAAAACAAGATGTCTAATATTAACTTAAAGTATTTAGAAAAATCTCAATTTTTGACATCAATATCTTGCTAAGTATCGGAGCACCAAAGCATATCTTATGCATAGGGAGTTTGCAAAGTATATATTGGAGCACCAAAGCATATCTTACATCTTCTAATGTCATGTCATAGTAAAGAAAATAATTAAAATATTGTAATTTTTATATATAGAATACAAAATAACCCAGGTTTGCTACTTAATATACCAGTATCAACAGAGAGTAGAGAAATTCAAATGTTGGATATCTCCTTTAGTGGTTCTTTCTTCTGGTGTCTCTAGAACTTCTCTAAGACGGATATTTCTTCCACCACCAAACTGCAAGACACCCTAAAAGAAAGGATATGAAATAGGAACAGACCTAGGTGATCAGCAAAGTCAAACCCCATAAAATTCCTCTTTGAAATTGACAGTTCTCGATCCCTTCTTACCATGGGCTTGTGTAGAATAACAACTTACAGTAACATAGAATGAAAGAAATACTTCATTAGGTCTTTAGCAGAAATACCAATGTCAAAACCAATTTTAATATATATATATATATATATATATATATATATATATATATATATATATATATATATCTGTTTCAACAGCACCGGAGCTTAACCAATATCATTCATGAGTAAATTCTGTCCATCCTAAGAGACAATATCTATCTTCAACTCAGAAGCTTACACCATTTGTAGATACTAGATTGTCATCCTGAATTGGAAGCAAAGTATCGAGATGGCCCAGAGAGGACCAAACGTTCTTGTGTCCACATCCATATGTGAGTGCGAATAGTAAAGTACTTCACTCGATCTATTTGATTATCATTGGATAATTTCAATTTCCAAATGTTAATTTTTTATTGTCTAATACTAAATTCTAAATTCTTGTGAACTAACTAGTATTTTTCCGTGGATTTCCACCATGAAGTTTGAGGAGTACTCATTTTGGGTATCAAGAGGAGGATGAGCTTGTGGTCTCATAATTGTAGAGATGTAAAAAGCTTCTTTATGTGTGTTGTGATAGTGTGTTACTATGATTGCCTTTCAGATTGTGTAAATAATCGTATACACTCTTCTAAAAATATGTAGCTTTTATTCTTAGATTTGAATAATATAATGTCGTATATAAATAAATCATGGAATTGCTGTAACTAATAAATTTAAGTAATAGAATAATTTTATGAAGGAATATATTTACTTTTTAAAAGATCTGAGTGTTTTCAATCAAGAATAATTTAATTTAAATTGACATTGAAAACAAATCAAATTAAAAAAAATCAATTTTAATACAAAATAACAATTTTTGGATAAAAAAATACTCATCTTTTCAATTGATAAACCTCTCCACATATATACATGAAATCACAACTGCCTGTTCTAAACGCATATATTATGACATTTTTTCGATATTCTTATGTTAACATAAAAAAAAGAGTCTAATTTATATATTATTTTAAAACTAATTATATTTTTATTACCGAAAATAAGAATATATTATACTCCCTCCACTCTCTTGAATATATATCCAGGACAAACTTCTAGTTAATTATGTATTAAAAAAAATCAAAGTACTTGCTTCAATGAAATATAAGTCCAACTTTCTTTAAATTAGTACCGTAAACTAGAGGTAATAAACAGATGTATTTGGATTGGGTTAAAGATAGGTGGATTATTACTAATCATTTATAAATTAGTATAAAATTTTAAATGAGTTATGAATGATTAATGGCTCTTAAATATATAGTTAATCTTATTCATCTATTTATCTATTAAATTATCATTTTATATTTTACTAATTTTATTGATGTTATTTTTCTATCATTGTATATCTTGTATTTGCTAGCCAGCATTGCAAAACAAATTTGTTTTTGGAAAACTACCCTCCTTTTTACTTTTTTTTTTAATTTTTAGGCTCATGTGAACAATTTTTTACTAGCTATTATCTCAATTCATCTTCTATTTATAAATTTTGATGTGAATCTACTGACTTAGTATTGTATAAATAGTTTTATTTTAATATGAAAAATGACATTTTGAAACTGTCAAAGGTTTTTATAAAATAGTTCATGGTTTAATTGTTGGAAAATTGTACAGAAATTGAAGTTTTTGAAGAAGTTTAAGTTTTGGCTTAAAGTAATTTGAAGATTTTTGAAGTTTAGCTTAGATCCTTAGGAACAATCTATGAACATTAATTTTTAAGATGTTATGACTCAAAATGTTGTTTCAAAAGATGTTTTTAAAATAGGTGTTTTATGTTTAAAGTGTTTTAAAACAAAATGGATTTATAATAAGGAAATTTTTACTTCAAAACAAAGTGTTAAAATCAAGTTTTACGTGTCTAATTTTTGTTAGAACTAACAAAGATTTGAATAAGGGGACAATCATTTGAAAATAGCTTTAAAAAAAGCAATTTTGATTTGAAAAACAACTTTTTCTATCTATAATTGAATATATAATCAATTATATAGCAAATCTTTTACACCATTATTGAATATATAGGCCTAAAGTTGAGACAACTGAACCATAGTTAACTATGGAGCTTCAGTAGCTTACTGAAAGTTGAATTGTTAGCAATTGTCAAGAATTTTAAACTTTTGAAATTGTATAGTTGATTATCCGTAGGTAAGATTTTTAAAAATGTCAGTTGTAAGTGAGCAACATTTTTATTTCAAATTTAAATCCCATATAAATGTTTAAATATCATTTTTCTTTATAAGAAAGGCATAAAATCCTAGCTTTCATCTAAACTTACATCTTTTAAATCAAAGCTTCATTTTTTTCAAGTCATAACCTTTAATATTCGATCATTTAGAGCTTTCTCATTGTATTTGTGGAAGTTGCACTAATCTTTGTTCTATTTCCTACTCATTCTTTTAGGTCTTTTTTGCATAGATGAGGGATCTCATTGCCTCTCAAGAGTGGTAGCTTTAAGAAGAGTGTTCTTATATAAGGAAATATAAGTAAGGGGTTGTAAGAATCCACAAAACATTGTAAGACTTCTCAAAGTCTATTAACTTGAGAGATTATTAGCACACTAACTATAGAATTGAGAAGTTTTTTAATTTAGAAAGTGAATGTATATGAAAGATAGATTTTCTTCTTAGTGAAACCACTATATATGAGTTTGCAGTCTCTCTTCCTTATTTCTCTATAGATTTCTACAATTTATTGCATTTGTTGTATATTTAAGCTATTTATTAAGTATTGATTTATGAGATATGTTGCTTAGTTAATATAATATTGATTGTGCTTAATTTCTATGTTTCCATGTTTCTTAAAATTGATTACAAATTGGTTTTGAGCAAAGTATAGTCCCTGCTTCTATATGCAAGCAACAATCACATGTTGATCAAGTCTCAACAAATAATTTAAATATAGATTCTTAAGAGAGTTAAGTCAACTTGAATATCTCATTAGAAGTTAACACTACTAAATAACACTTTATGAGTGATAGTATTCTAAAGAACCAATTTAGTGGCGTTTATTCTTTTGCTATTGAGAACAATGTTGTCCAAATTTCCTAGTAGAAGGAGTTACTTACCTTAGCATAAAATTAGGACAATAACTGAGTAGAAATAGAAGCATATGGAGATCGAGGTGCAACCAAATTCAAAGAACTTACTTCACATCACAAACTCAATTGATACATGCCTCTAACTCTTATTAGTAACAAGTAAAAAACTAGGGAATCATTTACTAGTGATAGTTAATGTTAATAGACCCGAATCTAGTAAGGAAGAGTCCTTACAATCCACTAAACTTCCTTTACTAGATAGATCATGAATTGAAAAGTGCGTGGACCAATCCTATTCTTATTGCAACAAAGATAAAGCTCCACAATCTCCCAATCCTGACTGTAGTAGATCTAGCAACTTATAAACCAAGACTATAAACAATGATGGACACATTAGCTTTGATTTGTTTAGGAATCAGATTAACTATGATGCCATCATGAGCATGAACCTTGGCAGAATCATTTACAATCAGATAAAGGAACAATCTTCCTCTAGTTATAAAAAGAATCAACTTGCTACATTTTCTAACAAAAATGATGGTTATTAATAATTAGAAAAGAGCATATGTAATGATTGTGGCTAAATTAACTCTTACATTCAATATCTATATGCTATCTCAATTCATGCTAGCATCGAGTATCATCTATCACAAGATCAATTTTCAACCATTAGAGACTCAAACATTAAATAACCTTTAGATAATAATAGAAAATTGGTTAAGGAAGGGACTATAAGCTATACTAAATCAAGTAATGATCAATTGTTTCTTTCCAAATGATTTCAAGATGAAAATATTATTTTGTAATTGTAATGAGTAGGAAATCCAAATTTTAAGAAAGCTTTTCATGATCTCCTTTCTCAATATAGCCCTAGATATGGTAATATTGATGAAAACAAAGTCATTTGGAGATAAAGCTAGAAGCATATGTGTTAATGTTTCATTTAGTCATTATGCTATTTCGAAAATGATTGGACAAGCTAATGGCATTTGGGTGCTGTGGAGAAATGATAATATGGAATTTCAAGTTTAATACTTTATTGAATAAGAAATTCACATTGTTAATTGGGTAAAAAAAATTCTTTAACATGGCTACTATAGTATATATTAATTCTAGATTGCAATAAAGAAAAATTCTTTATGATAATTTTATGCATATTGCTAGCCTCCACTCTTTTCCTTAATGCATTATAGGTAATTTTAATAATATTATTTTTAGTCATGAAAAGTCTAGGGGAAAGCTTCTTAACAACCATAGAGCCATGTTATTAAAGAATTTTATGGATACTTGCAACATGATATATTTAAAATGTTCAAGACCTATTTTTACTTGGACAAACTCTAAGAAAGCTTTAAATAATACTTAAGCTCATTTAGATTGAGTTTATGTTAATGTAGAGTGGATTTTTAACTTTTTAGACACACTTAGATCATTTTCCCATTCTTGTCATTCTTAGTAGACAAAATTAGCCTTTTTTGCCAAGACCTTTCAGGCTAGAAATAATGTGTTTTAATTATCCCACTTTCATAAATTTAGTTAAAAAAATGCGAGGATAATACAACTAATTAGAAGTGTCAATTTTAGGATTTATAAATTTAATTAAATCCTGGAATAAAAATATTTTTGGTAATATTTTTCTCAAGGAAAAAAAGAATTTTGACCAAGCTCAAAGGTATGGAGAAAAAATTAGCCTTAACCTTAAATCCATTTTTTACTAAATTAAGAAAATTTCTAAAAGAAGAATATTAGTGCTTACTAGATTGTAAAGAATACTTTTAGCATATGAAATCTAGAATAGATTGGTTTATTGAAGAAGGGACAAAAATACGTAATTTTTTCATGCCATGATTTTTATTAAAAGAAAATATAAGAAAAATATTTATTTAAAAATTGAACAAAAATAATGGATATTTAAGCCTTTTGTGCTTATGAAGATGGTGAAAACTTTTTTTTTATTAACCTGTACACATCATCTTCTAATATTTAACCTTCTATTGCCATTGCTTTGGAATGGCTTATCTTCTGACCTAGTTCTGCTAAATATCAATTAAATGTCATTCCTAAAGAATTAGAAATTAAATTCACTTTATTCTCTCAAAAGCTTAAGAAATCACTAGGTGTGAATGGTTTACATCTAAGTTTCTTTTAAAAATATTAGCAAATTACAAAAGGCTCCATTATTAAAACCATTCAAAATATTTCTATTAGAGGTTAGGTTCCCACCTATTTGAATGAGATTCTCCTTGTAATAATTCTTAAAGTGAAAAATCTTGAATATATTAAGCAACTTAGGCTTATAAGTTTATGTACCACTGTGTACAAAGTTTTATTAAAAATTTTTGTTAGTAAACTAAGGTCTTATTTAAATGAGCTTATATCCCCTTATCAAATAACTTTTATACCATATAGGCAAGCATATAAGAATGTTATTGCTATTCAAGAGTAATATCATATTTTGAAAAAGAAGAAAGGTAAAAAAGGTGCTATGATAATCAAATTGGATATTAAAAATTCTTATGATAAGATTCAGTGGAGTTTTATTGATAAAACGTTTAAACTTTATAAATTTCCCCTTGAATTCAAACAACTCCTTGTAAGTTGTATTTCTTTTTCAAGCATATCAATCTTGCTTAATGAAGGAAAACTTGATGCTTTTTTGCCAACTAGGGAAAGTTGACAAGGAAATCCTATTTCTCTTTATATTTTCATTTCATGTATGGAACTCTTTAATTTTTTTTTATTGAAAAGGAAATGTAGCTAAAAATTGATCTTTTTTAGTATTTCAAAACTTGGGCTAACTTTCTCTCACTTTTTCTTTGCAAATAATGTTATTTTAATCAATAAAACTTCTTTAAAAGACATATATTCAATTACATTTGTTTTAGATCAATTCCTTTTTATTTCAAGTCTTAAGGTTAACTATGCTAAATCTAAAATTTTCTTTTCCCCCAATATTGATGATTATGTTAATAATCAAATTACAAACATTTTGAATCTTGAAATTACTATTGACTTAGGAAGTTATTTGGGAATATCACTTCAATTTGAATTAAAAGAAACTTATTTAGTTATATTCTTAATAGAATTAAGGTAAAGTTAAATGGATGAAAGGCATAGTTTTTAAATTTGGCTGGAAGACAAGTCTTAGCTAAGTCTATTTTGTAGTTAATTCCAAATCATTTTCTCCAATGCTCTTTACAACCCTAATCAATTTTTAAAACATTGATAGTATTGTTAAAAAATTTTATAGGGTTCAAATTAACAGAGACAAAGAATGAATTTAGTGAGTTAAGATATGGTTACAAAACTTATTTATAAAAAAGTGTTAGATATTCAAAAAACTTATTATAAAAATTAGCTAGAGGTTTCTAAAAGAAAGAGACAAGCCTTGAGTGAAAACTTTGTATTATAAATATGTTTACAATCAAAACACATCTAGGATTGTTGCTTCACTTATCTAGATTGCTATGCAGAAAACTCATAACTTCCTCATAAAAGACATTAGATGGATGACATATAATGGAAGTAATACTAATTTTTGGAAAGATATCTAGACAAGTCTTGATCCACTCTAGACTTTGTTTTAAGGGCCTATAAAGCAATATCAAAAAGAAAAGTAAGTGATTTACTAGCTACTCTATGTAATTGGAATACTAATATATTGTCTTCTTTCTTTGATCAAAAGGTGATTTCTATTATTAAAGCCATATATGTGAACCTTTTGATTGACAATCACAATGAACTCATATGGGGTTTAACATCAAATGGTAACTTTACTATTAGTTCTGCTTATGTTGTAATTAGAGAAGTTTTGGAAAAAATATTTCAAATCTTCCTAGGTTTAATGGGACGTGGATATGAAAATTACAATTACTCGCTAAAAATCAAGCATTTATTTAGCTCTTGTTAAATAACAGTGTCCAAAAGAAAGACATGTTAAGACATTGAGGTTTTAATATTGATGCTATTTGTTGCTTTTGTTATGAAGTTGAGCAAACTTAAATTTACTTGTTTAGAGATTATTATTTTACACAAAGGATCTACAATGCTTTAAATATCCTTGTTAATTTAAACTACACATTTCATACTAATTTGCATTCTTGAATATTTATGAATTCTAAAGTTTTTTCTTAACAATTTTATCTTCCTTGGAAAATTATGTTTTGAATAGCATCATGGGGCATATGGTTGTTTAGAAATAGTTTGGTTTATGATCATAAGATGGAGGACTCAATTGAGGATAGTGTGCCTTCATTGGTGTATAAGATTAAAGGAAAAGCATAAAATCTTTTGTATACTTTGCTAATAAAAATAGCAACACAAGAAAAGATAAATCTTTAAGGTGGATAAAATGGAATCCACCTCCAAGTGATTAGTGGTGTTTAATTATAGATGGAAGAGCATCATCTAGTTTAGGCTTTGCAAAGGCAAGTGGTTTAATAAAAGGTTTAATAAGAAGGTGGATTACCCATTTCTTTAAAGGAATTGGTATTGCTAATGCTATTACAAGTAAACTTTGGGTTATTTTGGAAGGTCTTAAACTAGCTATTCAGATATAAATTCCTAAGCTTCCTATTCAGCCAAATGCTCAACTAGTGGTTAATGCTTTTAACTTAGATTCAAATGAAAACTAACTAACAAATTCCATTTTATATGATTGTAGGAAATTTCTAGGGATGATTCTATATAAGAACACTACCTATGTTTACAAAGAAGCTAACTTTTCTGCTAATACTCTTGCAAGAAAAGGATTGATTGAGCAGTCTTCCTTATTAGGCCATTGTACTTAAGGACATTTTTTTGTTGTTTATTTATAATGTTATTTCTTCTATGTATAATCATAATGTATTATGTAACCTTGACTCTATTTAGTTAATATATATGCCCATTATAATCTAAATAAAAAAAAGAGTTGATTAAAAATTCCTTTATTTTTTATTATCAAAGCATATATTTTTATATTGAAATTTTTTTCAAAAATCCCAATTCACCCTTCTTGATGTATTCATCCTTTATAGAATCATCTCTCTTTTTCTAATTTTATAAAATTACAATCCAATAATTTTTCCAGTTCTTCAATTTCTATTTTTATAAGCATTCTTTTTTTTTAATATATTATACAACCCAAAGCTAGTTATTAGGATTTTAATTTCTCCTTGCAATATTATGCACTCCAAATTTGATGTGTTGAACCTTTTTGAAATTAATATTTATATAGTTAAAATTATCAATAACAAAGAAGATCAAAGGCTTCTTTCCTTAAAAAAAGAGAAAGCTGATGTAAAGTCATGTAACCCTTTAAGATGATATAAGAAATCTTGTTTACTTAAATAATAATATAATCAATAATTTGATATATTAAAATTATTTCAACTAAATTATTTTATACATAAACTTACTTCAAAATATTCAATAATTATTTTAATTGACATATGATCATCTTTGAAAGCTTTAAATATAAATTACTAGCATGATCAAAATTGTCTTGATTATTGCATAATTTTGGGAAATTGTATTCTAAGTCAAATTATTTAAGCAAATGATCTCTCAATCATCAAATTACAAATTAACAACAAATACACATATGACTATCTTATTAAAGTAATAATTAAAATCTTAAAATACCCAAGTGGTCCACATGATGAATTAATAGGTTCACATATGTTAACTTGAACTCATTTATAAAAAATGCTGGGAAGTTAATCCCAACTTTAGATCATTAAAATCAATTTTAATAATTAATTCATATATATTAAAGCTATTTAATCAAATAGAATCGACGGTTGAGGTTTGATATAAAGTTTATAGACTTACATTCATGTCAGTTGATCCCCTATGCATATATACAAGGAAATCATTACCTTCAAACCAATGGCAACGTGCTTTAGTTGAAAACTCGATAGTATATGTTCAAAATTACCATCTAGAATTTATAAAGCATTTACTCTCAATATACTACGTAAAATACTAAGATCCGTAGTGACATATCTTGTATGGCCGCAAGCTTTCGTAAAGTAGCTTCCACGAGGAGAGTGAAAATACACAGGACATCACTAACATACCAAACTTGTTGAAGTCAGTGTATATTTCGTATTAAACTTGGACCAATTCATTAAATACAAAAGTGAAACAATAAAGAAAATCCTCTGCTAGCTCGTACCAACAGCCATTGAAAAAAAATGCCTCGACTATCAAACACAAAACCCCCCACTTCCATCAGAAGCAAAGAATTGATACATCAAAATTCAACGGGAAATCCCAAAGCTGCTAATGCCCTGAGTACAGAATAATAGTTCGCTGTGAACTTCAAGGGTTGCTTGCAAGTCAGTAGCTGGTGCCCATGGGTGGCATCCCGAGTCCACCCATTGAAGAAGGAGTTGCAAAACCTCCACCCATTCCTGCTCGACCTCCCATTCCTAGCATTGGAGGTGCAGTCAAGGCAGAAGGAGGCAAGAATGGAGCATACATTTTCTGCAACAGAAAACAACATTTCCAATGAGTACTGCTTTAATATCCAACCTAGCAATATGAAAAATGAAAAGATTGATACAATGGTTCAAACTGCCATGTAGCAACCTCAGCAAGGCCAAAGCAAGGATTAAGGCAGGGCAATGGAAAACAGTCAAACTATTACCTGTTCTGCAATTACTTCCTTTTCCTCCTTATCTTTAGCTTTCAATTCATTTTTTTCTTCCATTTTGTCCTTGACCAGTTCATCAACTTTGCCGGTGTACTCACAAATAAACTATTAAAAGGAAAGGATGACGATGACAATATAGTTGATCAAATACAGAATATACATTTCAGCTCAAGAAAGGCAGAAGAAAGTCCTTTAGTTAACCTGGACACAAAACCCTCAAATAATATATGCATCACTTGCATAAAACAAAGACAACATTGTATTATTTTCTCTGCTTCTCATTTTATCATCAAGAACTAGAATAAAGAAAACAAAATCTCAGCATCATTCATCCAAAACTAGTTCAGCTCTCAGACTTCGCAAATACAGAAAATTCAATAGTCAAGACCATAAAACACACCACTTGTAGACACCAAAGTTTAAGAGAAAATTTACATAAGCAAAGCATAAAAGAAGAAATCCGAACCTGTAATAGATATGGGAAGGCAAAGTCAATCATATTGTTCATCCACGCAAGTTCAAGAGCAATGTCAGCCCGGATCAAATCATAACAGACATAGAGACATGAGGCAAAGCATTCTCTCTCTCCCTGCACAAGCATATGAAAAGAAAAATCAGAATACATAGAAATTATGTAGTCATATGCACAGTAACTAATAAAAAATGGAAAACCAGTATAGGACAAATATTTAAAGAAAAAAATTGAACCATTAGGCAAGAACATTAAATGACCGTTTTAAACTCAGTAGTACTGTCAAGACCAATAACAAGCAGCAGTAGAATAAATTTTCACTAGAGGCTAGACAGAAGATACAAAATAAGTTGGAAATAAATCTAGCAGCTAATAGATTTCTGCACATGACTTGGCGTTGCACGTACCACAATAGATACTACAAGCACCTATAGCAATTATCACTGCTAAAAGAAAGGATAAATCAATGAGAACATACATATCCAAACAAGAAGATCAAGCTCCTAACAGTAATTATGAATTACATTCAAGCAGACGCATGACACATCTATAACCAACTAAAGTAGTGAGTAATCTATCATAAATAGGACAGCCTGGATTATAAGAAAATGAACATTATGAGGTATGCAGTTTGAAACTGATTGCAGTACCTGTTCAATGAAATAAACAAGCAGCTCCTCAGCAAGCTCACGGTCAGCAGATTGTGAAGCTGTCTCCATGGCATCTTTATAGAGATTATCCTTCTTTGACAAGGCAATGGACTGCTCCCACTTCCCTGCCTTCTTGTATATATAAGCAGCAACCCTTCTCATCTCAAGTAGCTCATGCTTCTCAATCTGCATGCAATCATAAACATCTTATCAACTTTTTGCAATTGAAATCAAACAATAGTTACCACAAAGAAGAAATGCAGGTCACCCTCTGTGCAAGGCGTATCTGATCAAAGTTATCATGCAAATCAATTGATTCACGCAACCTATCATAGTCTTCCTCCTCAACATATATTTCATTCAAGGCCTCATTCACAGCTGACACATTGTTGTTCTGAACAGCAACCATGTACGGCTTTACTAGACAGATGTGACCAGCCTGAAATACAACATTATGGGAAATTATTCCTTAGTGACAAAGAAGACAAGCAAGAAACTAGGTTAAAATGTACTATCTTCCTGTTTTAATGACACCTTTTGCATAATGTCAACAACACATGAATGGTCCACGCAGAGTGCAAGGACATTCAGGACATCATTGATGAGATCTGGATGTCCATGCATATAGAACTGAACAGCCTTGTAATATAATTCCAAACTAGTGACTTTGACAATGACATCTTTGAACAGCATGTGATCCCATGCTTCAGGAGAATGGTTCATGATGGTGGTTGCAGCATTATCATATTCGTCATATTGGATAAACAGACATGTTAATTCCTTCCAATGCTGTTGTTCATCACAAGCTCTAATGAGTCTTGGAATATTGAGGCGGGCTGAGAATAGTTTAATGTGTTCCATAAGCTTCTCAGGACGATATCTAGCATACAGAACTCCCAACTCAGTGAAGATGCCCATATGTGCCCGTTCTAATCCTAAACCACTCTCCATGAGAGAAATAAGCTCACTGAAGCAACCTCTATTCTGGTAATATTCACTGACCTCTTCCAAGTTATCAACCTGCGAAATTCACAATAGAATTGAGCATAGGAAAATATATATATATATATATATATATATATATATAATAACACCAAATGCATAAGTACACAAAGACCACATATCATAAACCAGCTCATGCCATATTTAGGGTTGTTATTTTATCATTGAACTTTGAAGGATGAAATAGCTCTAATTTCCCAATAACTAAAATCAAATGAAAGCTAACTCGAAGTGAACTTTGCTACTTGATGAAACAAAATAGCCACAAAATAGAATCCACACATAACCTGAATAATAATGTTAAGCCCACAACTCTGGGCCAGGCCAAACTCCTTGACATCAACACAAGCAAAGCAAACTTCCTTCCACGTTTTTGAGCTGCGGGCTTTTCGAGCTGCATCAACAGCATCTTGGAACTGCATCAACTTGACAAGTGTGATAGCTAATTTGGCCCAGCTGGATGTAAAAGCAAATATGATTTTTGCAGCCTCATATAGGGTTTTATCATCCAACCGGTCCCCAACATTTTGAAGATTTGCCACATTTGGCGTAAGAATGAACTCCTCAATGTCACTCAGCCTATCAATTTTTGCATATGCATAAATGAGCTCACTGTCCACCTTGGGTTCTTTTGTCTTCTGCCTTACCATCAGCAGGTATCTCACCAAGTCATGGTAAACATTGGCATCTTCGGCAGCACGGATAACATCCAGAAATTGTGTGGCATCATCTGCCCTAATGAATGACACAATCGCATCACTTACTAGACCTTCCCTGAGTTGAGCCTTGGCCACCTGGCTCCAAACAGCATCTTCTTCCACTTGGAAAGCAAACTCCACTGCTCTATCAATGCTACCAATACTATCTAGCAAAACATTGACTGCCACGACATTAAAGTTGAACCTCTTGAAAATTGCAAATGCTTCCTCATATAACTGAGCTTCTACAGCCAATTCTCCAACAGCAGCTCCATCAAAGTTATCTAGCCTATTAATATAATCCTTGACTCTGGATGGGTCGGCCTTTATGGCAGTCAAAATAAGTAGATTCTGCAAATTGAAGTTTCCACTGAATGCAGAGTTCCAAAGAACAATCTTCTCAAGAAGTTCAATCAATTCATGGGGAAGATCAGCAGTCATGAAAGCCTTCACAGCTGCAGAAACTTGTTCAGGACTCTTGCTTTCAAGCAAAGCAGTAGATACCACCTGATCAATAAGCTGCCTTCTGTATTTGTTGTCAGGTTTAAGGACTTTGTTCCAAAGATCTGCATCCATTCTCTCAACGACATATCTGTCATCACAATATAAGCATGCTAACATTAAAGCAGGAAAAATTATTCCTTTTTTAATAGAAGGGAAAAGAAATTAATTCCCCATAAAAATAGACCACATATAAACCACAAACCTTGCTTGCAGTTTGAACAAATAGTTTTTATTTGTAACATTGATAACTTCATCATCACATTGTCCCTGACGGTAAGCTACAACTGCCAAGGTAGGATCACATTTCTCGCAATATTTACCCACAACTTGAGAATCATAGTATGGATTGGTGGTGAGAAAATGTTTCGAATTGGTGTTACTATCAATAATAATTTTACCCAGTGTGTTGTGAACATGTACATCCTCGCTTCCCTCACTCACAAGATGTTCCAAGAACTGAGTAAGCAAACGAAGATGATTCCTGTTTACCAGAGGACAATAAGAAATATCAGATATGTGATGCCAAAAAATGATATGTGCAATGATAGGGCAAACATTACCTCTTCTCACATTCCTCAACAAGAGGCTCCACTGGCAGTAAAGAACGGACAGAGAGAATCAAGCCTTTAATAAAATCTTCAGGACATCCATCATCTAGTAGCTGCCCAACAACCAAAGGAGCGTTCCCTGGATTCACCTATAAAATGAGGCACAAAAGTTATCAGGAGAAGGAGGAAGAGGGAGTTGGCATTGCAGGGTTCAGAAGTGCAAGCAATGTTTCTAAAACAGAGACCCAAACCATGATACCTTTTGAACATATCCTTCAATGTAACAAAGCATCTTGTTCGTGTACAAATGATGAGTGAGATCTGGAACGAATCCAAAACGATCACAGACATTAATCAAAGGTCGTGCATCTGGAAGCTTAGCTTCCATTAAAAAGTTCTTTGTTTTCTCAGCATCGTAGAAGTTCGATTCCCTAGTCATGCACTCGACCTCTTTGATTTGTCCCGTTTTTGCAGCTGCCTCAATGTACTTGAAGTGGATGTCAGGATCCTCACTGTCCCATATTATTCACAGAAGCCCACGTTGTCAGATAGGTAGGAAAATATTCCCAATACAAGCACAATTAATCAACCAAAGGAAAACACATTTTCTTTCCAAATAAATTAATTACCTGGAGCTCAAATATGATCCAAGGAAAAAGTACAATCCTTCATAGGACCTAAACTGCTCAAAAATCTTTATGCAGGCATCAATACCCAATTGTTCACAATATTCCCTTGCAACCTGGACAGACACTGGCAAGCTTAAATTTCACTTGATAAATATTTTGATGTTATAAGGCAAATTGAAATATGAATAATATTCTTTTCTGTTGTAGAAGGCAATAATGCTCCATGCCTGCACAATTATCTGCAGGTTGCCTCTGTGATTGACCAGCAATAGATCTTTCATGCACTCCAAAGCCCATTCTCGTGACAGCATGCCAAAAAATTCAACTAGTGCCTGTGAAAACAAATAACAATTTTGAATACTCCCAATGTGTAAAACTAAAACTCAAAGGGAGATAGAAACCTGTGGCTCAATTGCATGTGAATTCACAATCACACGTTTTATGTCCGGCAACTGTGTGTAATGCTGCATCAAGAATAAAGCATTTAAACCAGGGGATGACTTTGTCCAAGTAGGAAAACAGGAAAGAAACAAGATATCAGAGCATTACTTGCAAAGCTCGCACATAAAGACCAGCTTTTTCACAAAGTTGAGCAATACGAGGACGGTCATAATAGCTGAGCATGCCATTAGCCAAAATGGCATCAGCTACATTTGGGAAAGTTACCAGATTTATTTCCAACACCTGAACAATAAAATTCACATTAAGATGTGTCATTGCAAAGAAAACACTAAAAGTAAATGCCCAAAACAGACAGGATAGGGAAGCCCGAACCTTTGTTTGAAGAAACCCATGCTCAGGTAGATTTGGCTTCAAAACATCCAGCAGAAAAGCTGTTGCCTCACGAATCAGGTTTCTCTGCGCAGGAAAAAGAAGTTAATAAGAAGGCCACAACAGTTTGTGGAAACATTTTGAGAAAGAAATTTCATAGTAGGTGCTACAAAGTCCAATTACGATAACAAAACATAAAGCAGGACTAGCTAAGAATCAATGATGGTCATGGAATTAGAATTTAAATAACTAACCTGAAGAAACAGATCAGTTATGGTATTGTAATCAACTGGACAACCTCCCTCCATTCGAGATATCATTAGTGCAAAATTAACAGCACCCTGTGAACCAAGATAAAATAAAAGAAGAAGAAAACCTAAGTCCAACAGTTTCTACATAAGAAACTTTTCAACAGAAACAGACAACTTAAAAGTGTGTTTGTTTGAAAAAACAAAAGATTGCAAGACAAATAAAAAGTTGACTGTCAGTGTGGAAAATACAAAGATAAGCAGTTGTCTTTGAATATTTCAATATACACACACATAATTGTAGAGAATTCTCACATACCTGAGGATCTCTCCGAAGAATGGTTTGCAAAAGGAAGAGATAGTCAGGCGTATACCCAATCTACGGCAACAAATAAGAGTAATAAAATTATAAGTCAATCACAGACAGGTAATAAGATGGTTTCATTTTCCTTTTGCTTTTCTCCTTCTGTACATATCATCCTCTTTCTCCTTTTAAAAAAATTTATTTTTCTATAAAAAAAGTAGTAATAAAAATGTCCAGACTTGACACCCAGTAGTATGACAGTATTGTTCTTTTATATCTTTCTTCTTTTAATAAAATTTCTTTTTCTGTCAAAAAAAGAGATAAAATGTCCAAACTAGACACTTTGCGAACTATAACAGAACCTGGATTCAACATATGCAGGAAAAGGAATCAAGCTTCTCTGTCAATAATAAGAAAACAAGCCGTCTACCTGTTTAGAGTAGATAAGAATTTTTTCAAATTCATTTCTCTCAGCAAAAGCTGCAACAACTTTTGGTGTAGCTCGTGCTTTGATATATATTTTTAGGGCAAGGTCGTTATCCACAGTCTGACATGGATCATATTCAGCAAAATTAACACAGGCACAATTTCAAAGTAAGAAAACATCATCAAAAATTGTAAAATATTAAGCAAACCATTAAAAAAAGGGTAAAAGATGGATACAAAAGAAATCAAATTGTAAATTTTGATATGTCAAATGCAACACAAACCTTAACAAGATCTCCTAGCTCCTCACTGCATTCCAGTTTATCCTCTACCAACCAAGTTTCCAACAGATTTTTCTTATTTTGGTTCACAAACAGTCGTGACAGTTCCAATGACTCAAAGGCATTCAACTTTCCTCTTGTTAAGATTGTTCCAAAATATTGTAACAGTGGAGGAGTTTGCCCAGCTTGCACAGGAACACTCTGCCAGAGTGTGAATCATGAAAAACATTTACCATATGACTGTCTAATGTCTATGAGATAGAGACAATACCACCTAAGGGCAAATATTTAAATTTTTCCTTTCTTCCTCAACATTAGCAAAACTAAGTAACAATCTCAGTTCTTGTTGACTGTATAGTCAACTCATGAAAAGAATACAAACAGCAGCTTGATAAAATTTAATAAATAACATGAGAAAAAAAAAGAACTGTATCCACAAGATACAGAAAACATGTCTACTAGCAGATTCTAGATTGCATTAGATCAAATGTGCTTTAATTGACCTAACAAGATGTATTTACAAGATAAAGTCAGGAAACTATAAGTATCGGTAATTTGATAAACAACATAAAAAATTAAGAAACCTGAAATTTGGCAATGGTGTCAGGTACACGAAGGATTCCTTGCGGAGACTCAGCAGCAAGCTCAGCTGCTTCTGTGTACTTTGTTTGGGCAAATAGTTCATGGAATCGTTCTACAACCTGCAACATCAAGAACAAGAAACAATGTTTTATTTGCAAAGAAACCCACAAAGAAACTTAATTTAAAAAAATAATATTCAAGAGAAACAACATCCCAAACAAACAATTAATCCTAAAAATTTTACAAGATACAGAAGAAAGAGTATTAACAATAATAGATTGCAATCATAAACACTTAAACAAGTTACTTTCTTTCAAGTAGAAGTGTTAGCAGTGAAAAATATGAATATGTAACAAATCTCACACAGAAATAGAATAGATAATTTGGCCCTGCTGTTTAAGACCCTACGGAGGAGTAACTCAGAGTCAATAAATGCAAGGGATAAGAAATGTTGGCCCTGCAAGGAATTGAATTCTCCATTGCAAGCATTCAACCACTAGATAGTGCCAGCACAACCAAACTTCAAAAATAACGGAACTTACAAAACCTCACAACATTAACAGATACTATATCAAGTATTTTTTGGGATCTCCCCACCCACATATTAATCATACTAAGACCAAATTAATATTCAATAAAAATATTGACCTACCAACTTCTCAGCACCCAGAAGCTTTCCTCTTTTGGCAAGATTAACAGCCAACTCCAAATTGTTTAACTGCACAGTGATCAAATAAAATTTGTCAACTATTATTACTTCTATTCTTATCTGAAAAACAAAAGCAAGAAGGTCAGAAACATACCTGATTACTGACAAAATTCACGATAGTTTGTTCATTAACTGTAGCCAATAACACCTGCCCTCTTCTGTTGATGGCATAAAATCCTCCCACTGATGAAGCCTCAGCAGTCAAAAATATTGGATCTGGACTAATTCTGTTCCTATATATTGCAGTAGCTGTCTCCAAGTCATATACAAATAGCAGGCCAAGCTTGGTAATCACATAAATCAAACTATATTTATGGGATATCTGCCAAAAGATATAAACAGGGATTAAATATCTGCACTATTCAAAGGAAGAAAACCAAATATTGGAAACTTCTTTACCTGAATTGCAACTGGAAAGTCGTTAGTAAAATCCTGGGGAAAAAAAAGATCTGCCTGTTTCTTTGTATATGATGGCTTCCCTGTCAATAATTTTGGATAGTTCAAAAAATCGAGGAGAATGATTACTTGGGAACACAGACTTAGAATTTTAGAAATCATATTACGCATAAGCCAATTTGAAATTGCTTCTGTCCACCTTTAATTAGCCTTTGCTAAACTTTATTCATTTTAGTACAGAACGAAGGAATGACCCTACACAAAATAACCAAAAAAAAAAACTGAAAAATAAACACATTTGTACAAGCAAAATAGCACTCAAATCCCTCTTCCTTTAGTCAGGGAAACTCCCTCAAAAAAGGTCTCTTATCCCTAAAAATTCCATTAAAGAAACAATGGGAGGATCACCAAATGGAGGCTACAAAAATGCCTGTCCCCTGTAACACAATAATTCCTACCATTTTTAACTTAGCTCAGCTAGCAAATAAAATTCAACTATAACCCTACTCTGAATGTTTCATTCAGGTACAACTTCTTGACAGTCACATAATTCGAAAATTTTAACATTAAAATAACTCTTCAAGCTCAGCTAGCAAATAACATTCAACAATATTCCAGAATTGCCCCATATTTATTCTTTATATCAGCTGAAATAGACAAATTTACTTTAAACAAATGTAAAAGTATTTAAAATCTCATTCATTATACAAATTGAAACACACATAAAATAAATATTAAAATAATATTTTATTTTTATTTAAATATTAAATTCTTATAATAATTTAAATATTAATTTTTTAAATATATAATTTCTCCCACAAGTTAAAATTTCTGGATCCACCACTGTTTCAAGCATGGTCTAATGGCAAGATCATATACTTCACTAGCTGAAATTTGCAAAGGTGAGTGGCATCCTCCATGCTACTATGTAACCACCCATACCTCGTTCATCAATAAACTGAATAGGGTTAACTATAATTTATTTAGATTCCAAATTCTGAAATTTTGAATTGCAAACAAAGACATCAACCTATGTTACACCTTATGTAACACATTAGTTCTTTCCACTCGGTACACATACACCATCACCCCCAGCACCCCTGATAAAAGACCAATACTGATGAAAGCATGTCAACAATTTAGATTCAATTCAGTATGAACATATAGACTAGATAGTGCAAATTAAATGACACTGCAATAATGAACTAATTGTCAGCCTCTTTGACCAAGTAATATACAGAGGAGACAAAAACATGAAAAAGTAAGCATACCAGGCAGTACACCCAGCTCAATGACATGCAACTTGGATGTAATTTGACCAGCATTGAGTGTCTTTGTCGCAAAAGATATGAGTGTAGAAGAATTCTCGTTGCCAGGGAGCTGTCAAAAGAGGAAAAAAAATATTTAATATCACCTGACAAATAGTAATAGGAGATATAATCACCTTTGTTTATTTAATATCATAGGAAGAACAAAACGAATAGGACTACAAAACAAAAGATTCTCACTTTCAAATGGGCAAATGATGCAGCATGTGCTTCAAGAGCTTGACTGCGCTGTTGATCCACTGAAAAAAGCTGCATGTTCCCTTTAACCAATTGTGGCCTCTACATGCAAAAGAAGATAGATGAATGAAACCAAAAAAGATTAGGCCCACTTGTATAATGAACCGTAGCAAAGGGGTGGTGATTGTCATTCAACTAAAATCATCTACATCAAGCAAATACATATACCATGATGGAAGAACATAAGCTAAAAGAGTCAATCTACATTTAAAATATTATAAAACCTTATTTCAACATAATAATCTAAAAAACCTGGAATCAAAGACATACCTCAGGAGAGCCAGGAGCAATACCGATCAGGACTAGCCATTTTCCTGAAGGGTCACATTGATAGTCAATTAACTGATTGTTTGCCAAATTTGCAGTTCTCTCAAACATCTTTACAGGTTCAGAGTCACCTACAAAATATGCACAGGGTGGACCATATGCAAGTTAAAATTTTTAATCACAGGCTTCAATAATGGTGCACCAAGAATTTGCATGCGGGAAGATATCGCACGCAGAAATACAGAATTTAAGCAATAAAACCATGTCTTGCCTTCTATAGACCAGTGGTATACTGAGGTCTGTGTCACAAGGCCCAACAGTCTGGTAGTAATCCATTTCCAAAAGAGTACCTATAGACCAAATGATCAATAATACCAACCTGGACAATCCTCAGGAAACAGAAATGTATAATACAAAGACAAACATAAATATTACCTTATCAGGCATCTGATAAGATTTTATCTTTGCCTTCATCTCTATGTTAAATATTTGAAGGTGATCCTGAGTTGTGCCTTCCAGTTGGGCTTTGAGAAGAATGACATAGCTCGTAAGTGAAAATAATCCAAAAGCAGATATTATGAGAAGGCCAGCGACAGAGGGGAAAGCGCTAGCCCACCCCCCCCCCCCCCACTTTTTGTTTTTTTCTCTCTCTCTTCTATTCGGGCATATTTTGTCTTGAAAGAAAATTTATCAAAGCACGGATATTTATAACCAAATTAATTGCTTTAAGAACACAAAACGGTGCCAAGTCGGAGACATCTATTAAAATGCCCCACATATACTTTTTTTAAAACAAAAAAATCTTGACACGTCACTTTTGAGGAGAAATTTTTTTTCTTTTTAAAATTTTTGTTGACACGTGGCTTTTGAGAAGGAAAAAGGGAGAAGTTTTTCTTCCGTCGCCGTGCCTTCCGCGGCAATGAGGCATTGTTTCTTTATTTTATCTTTTCTTATATCTAACAATAATAATAATTTATTCTATATTTATATCATATATAATATAATAAAAATAAATATCTTACCTTTCAAAGCAAGGATCCTGGAATTCGGACTCATGATAGCCGAATCTGCAGTAATAGGCCTCCTTAAAGGTTGCATTGGCATGTTCATGTCGATAATAACCACAGTATTCTGTGGAGCTGTTTCTCGAACGCATATATACCTATCGGATTCCATGGTCACATGCTTAAATGTGATGAACTGAGGATCAATGCCAATGCTTGGCAGCTGCAGTTACAAATCCGATCCCACTAGGTCACAGTGATCACTTCTTCACCAATCACCAAGTAAAACAAGCGACCCCAACCCCAATAACCAATATCGAGCAAACTATCACATAAACTATATATATATATATGCAAAAATTATGAACAAATATTAACACTTCATCTATTTTATGGAACAATATTTTTTTAAAAAAATATAGTTATAAAATTTAAAATAAAAAATATTTTACTCATTTAATATTAAATATAAAGAATTTAGAGAAATCAACGCTCCCTATTTTAAAAAAGAATTTTTTTCCTTATTTCTAAACTTTTAAATATTATTATTTTTAATCATCAATGATAATTTTGTTACGAAAATGAAATAAACAGAACTAAATGATAAGTAAAGTTTAAAACTTTGAAAGAATATTAGATACATTTAATATTACTTAAATCAAAGAAAAGAGAAAAAAGGGAAGAGAATATAAAAACCCAGGAAGATAAATGTGAAGTAGAAGTAGAACTTACGGTTAGAACTTCTCTCATGACGATGGGAGCATTCGCAGCAGCCATGATGCCTTCGATAAAGGAGCTCAAAAATCAGAAACTTGGATCCCTGTTTGAGATTGAATGGAATTTACTATAAAATGACCATGAGCAGAGACCCTATCATCAATTTATATAGCGATAAAACAAATGATTAATGATTTATTGAAGGTCTTTAATAATTTTCCCTATAAATAATTGATAGTGATGAACATCAATTAATATCATTAGATTTGATGCTCAGTTAAAGGAGAAAGACAATCAAATATCATTCAAAAAAGTCATATTAGATACTCGAATTTGTTATTCGACAGATAATTACTCTATCATAATATCAAACAAGATTAATAGTTGTATTTTGTTATTATTTGGACACAAATCTTATATCCTATTTAAATTTGAATTTTGATAAAATAAAAATTCTAGCCAAATTAGATAAATATTTTATGGCGAAATTAGAGTTATTCTTCAATAAGAATTTTGAATTATAAATTATTGTATTGTATTGTGCAAGGTTTATTTGTGTGGAAGAAAAGTGAGAAAACTTGTATTTATAAATATTGTTAAATAAATTATTGTATTTTATTATTATCAATATAATGTAACTTTTAATTGCTTTTATTTTCCATGATGTATTCAATTCTCAAATTTTTGCCTTAGACCTCCGACCTTTTTTTTCCCCACTAGTATTTTTTCCATCTATTTTTTTATTAATATGTTTTCATAAATATTATCAAATGAATTATATTATCATTATTAAAATATAATATAAGTTTTAATTACTTTGAAAATAAACAATACATAAATTATTTTTAAAAATTTTAGTATTTAAATGGTATATGTACTATAATAAAATTATACCATCATTAAGTAGAATAATTAATTAGTGACTAAAACGTGTCTAATAAGTAGAATTTTTAATTTTTATCCACGGAATAACCACGATCAATTTTCAAGAAAAATAAAAAGTTGCAAAATTGTTTGAATATAATCTAGCATATTTATTTAATTTAAATGTTATATAGTCTCTCTATTTCTTATTAATAATATATATCTCTAATGTTTCTTAAATAGTAAATATATAAGAAATGTGTTTTAGTTACTAATTTCTATTTCTATATTATATATTAGTCATAATATTTGATATTATTTATTATAATAAGTGTTATTCTCATAATTTATCAAATGTCAATTTATCATCTTTTTTCTCAATGAATACTATGTTTGGTGAGTCACACTTGTACGATCAATTTCTTCTTAATTAATATTGTATTATGGTAAGTTACATTTCTATAATTAGTATAAAATGTTAAATTTCTCATTTATATATAATAATTTATATTAAATTGAGAAAAAAATTCTAATTTGTTTTCTTTGTTTTTTGAATTTTCATAGTTTTTAATTTCTTTCTCTAATTTATTAAATTTTTTAATTTTCATACTTTTTTCTCTCTAAGGTAATCTTTATGATTTTTTTCTCTTATTTATTATATTTTTATAATCTCTCTAATCTCAATCATATTTAATTTGCATTAATAATTTCAATTAGGTTAAAAGCTAAAATTTTTAATCCTCAAATTGAATTAGACTTAAAATTGACAAGTACCAAAAAAATTAGTTGATTAAATTATATAAATGATCAAGTCCGAATGTTTTTTTCATTTTAGATCATTTAGTAATT
Source organism: Sindora glabra (assembly GCA_020226215.1). Lineage (NCBI taxonomy): Eukaryota > Viridiplantae > Streptophyta > Magnoliopsida > Fabales > Fabaceae > Sindora > Sindora glabra. Next base: position 108,068,636 of record CM035227.1, on the reverse strand, counting down.
TTGCATATATTAATTAATGATTGAATCATATTTTCTTGCATAAAACTTTCAAAATTTATTAGTGTTAAATCTTCCATAAATTTTACCATAGGATATATAGCTCCTATTTGATGTAATTAATTGAAAATTTAAATAATAGCTAATAAGATAGTAAGTAATCAGAACTAAAAACTTATAGTTAACAGTTAATAAATTAACTGATTATATTAAAATTGTTTAGTAATTATTAATGTAATTAAAATATTTAAAATAAGAACATAATTAATTAAAATTAAATTAATTATGTTTATGACATTATATATTATTTATTTACTTATTCAAATAATAACATAACAACCTAAAATTTAATTGATTTCATTTTATGGACATCATCTATTTATTTACTTACTTATTTTACATTTATTTATATTGAATCAATGAGAATATGTTAAATATTTATTTACATAATTAAAATATAGATTTTCATTTAATTAAAAGAATGGGGTAAATTTAAAAATAATAAAAATATACTAACTTATAAATTATAAGCTACTTTAAGAAATTTATTAAATAAGAATCTATAAGTTACTAACTTTTAGTACACCTAACTTCATAACTTATTAATTCAATAAATTATATATTAGCTTATTTGTTATGCCAAACACATACTTAATATGAAAAAGTAATTTTAATTATTCTAATATACTTATTTAGTACTTAGTATAGAAAAAGTATTTATATGAAAAATTCCTAATTATTTACTCCTTTATTTATTTTTGTCTATCATTAATATAAATATATAAGAATTAAAGAGGGAAATTATTAATCATAATTTTAGGATAAAAGAATTTTAAATGACAAATTTATTCTTTACTAAAAATTAATAATCAATATGGAAAGGTGATTGATTATTTATTAGGATATTAAGATGTAAAATTGAAAAAACTTAATAATTTCATTTTTGGTTTTCTAAAGATATAGATAAATAATTAAAAAAACTTATCTAAAATAATAAATAAAATAGAATAAAGGAAATCATACATAAGTTAAAATTAACTTTGATAAAATTATATTTTCATAAATAATAATATAATTTATAAATATATAAATTTATAATTTAAAATTAAAATAATTTTCGAGAAAAACATATATTTAGTCATATTCAAATATATATATATATATATATATATATATATATATATATATATATATATATATATATATATATATATTATCTCCAAGTAAAGAATGACAAAAAATATTAATTTATAATAGTGTAAATGATAATTCAAATATCACTATGAATATAGCATTTAAAGAAGTATACCAAATTTTATAATTTCATATAAATCTAATCTCAACTCTTAATTCTTCAGATGATTCCTCTTTTTCAAAGATAATTTAAAATATATATTTATAATAAATTAGATTAATAATATTTTTTAAGTTAATTCAAATATAACATCTCTTAATGAATTAATAAAAATATTTATAACTATACTAACTCATAATCAAGTATTAATATTATATTTAATGAAACACTTCAAAATTCATATTATTTAATGTAAATATAATCTTGTATCTTTCTTTTCAAAGGATACTTGATCAAATATTATTAATAATATAAAATTATAAATTAATACATTCATTGTAATGTTAATTTTTTATTAAGTAAAATTGCAATTTGTGCATTATACTAGTTATAATCGAGTAGTACATACATGGTGAGGGGATAGAACACCTGATTTATTTTATTTTTATTTTTTTCTCGTTCAGTTATCCTCCAAAAAAATTGAATTTATTTTTATTACTTTTCTTTTAAATTTTGGATTGTCACTGAGGCATATCAACTGCTTTCTTTTAACTCTTTTTCCCAGAATTTCTCATCCCCATTTTCTTCTAATCCCTCCACGTTTAATTTCATATCGATCTCATGTCTTATCCTCCAAAATAATAAAAATACAATATTCTATTTATAATATTTTCTTTTATCTCATAATAGCACAAATTCTATTCTCTTTTTATTAAAAATTTACAAAAATACATATTAATTTTGTGATTTGCTATTTTTATTTAATTTATTTTTAATATTAATTAAATGTTATGATTAATAAATGATTACAAATCAAGATTAAAATCTAGAAAATCAAAAATATAAAATTATGTTGAATATTCTCTAAATATTCAACTAAAAATCTTTTAAAGATCCAATCAATTTTCAATCATAATGATTTGGATAATAAAAAATCTTAGTTATCAACTAAAAATTCTCTAAACATTCAATCAATTCCTATTATCAATAAGGACAATCATATATAAATCAATTGAAAATAAAAAAAATCAATTGCACATGAATTTACGAAGTAATAACTTTTTGGGTAACAAATACGTATAAAAACAGAGTTTTAAATGCTTATTGAAATAATTAGCATGTGTCATGAAGTTGACCATGATATTATACATTAATTAGACAAATGCCTTGCAATTTTACCTACAAGCATTTGTACATTAATTTGTATAATTCTAAATAATTGTTTGAAAAATTTATTTATTAGTGCTAGACGCTATTAAATTTATAAAAGTATATGATAATATATATTAATTTAGACAATTGAAAGGTTCATAAAATATTACACATCACAATGGGTTCTCATAATCAGGTTAATATTTTTATTTTTTTAAATATTTTCATTAAAATTATTTTTAACCGTGAAATATATTAATACTTAATAATACAGTGAAACGTATTGTGGTCATATAAACTAAACAATAGTTAATAACTGTGGTAATAAATTATTAAGGCCAATTATTTCCGTATTAAAATATAAAAGTAAAATTTTGATTGGTTTTTAATTTGCCAAGTAATTCATTATTGATTGGTTGGCTTTTATTTTTGGTTATTTTATTGCCTTTTATTTACTTTTAATTTTTATCAGATTTTACTAAGTAAAAGATAATTTATAATATCCCTTCAACGAAAACGTATACTAATTTGACTTATTTGTAAATTAAGCTAATTTTTTATTTTGTTATTAATACCTTGAGCAATAAGTAAAAATATTGTGTAATAAAACTGTAATGACTAATCATTTGAAGACTAGGAAATAAGAAAGGATGATTCTGGGGACATTTCTTCCTTGTACTCGTGTATTCTTACATGATAGATATGTAAGTATATGGTTGGGCGTGTTTCAAGTGATTTTTACTATTATATTTAGAGATTAAAAAAAGGCAAATTTTAATCCTTAGCACTTAAGAAAAATGTTAAAATACATGTAATTTCTTTATATTATATCCCATGTGCAAAAAAAAATCCTACTATATTTAAAAGATGTAATTAAACATTTAAATAGATATTATACCAAAAATCCTTCATTATTTTTCTTCCCAAGTTTATGACAAGTAAGAGGATTTTTATTATTATTTTTTAGTGTACTTAATTGTGCAATAACAGAAATTTCAAAATCAAATTTATGTCCAAAATTAATTCTAAGTAAATTTAATTATTTTTACTTTCAAAATTAATATTTAAAAATTTTCTTAAATTAATTCTTCATAATCAATTAATTATATTCAAAATTAATTTTTCTATAAAACAACTTTAAAAAATATTTTATCTTTTACTTCACTTTGTGCCAACTTGAGCACTTTTTTTTCCCTCTAGATACAACTTTTTTTATGAAGTTATTTTGATAACGATACGTATAACTTAGAATGTTAACTAAATAGAAAAACTCGTAACCGATAAAAAAAAAGTACTCAAAATGTAATAAAATGAAGTAAAAGATGAAATTTTTTATTTTTGAGAAGAATCAATTTTAAATATAGTTAATTATTAGTAATTAATTTAAAATTATTTTAAACACTAGTTTTGAAAGTAAAAGTTATTATTTTTAATTTTTAATTGAGGAGAAATATTATGTGATAGCCCTAAATTTACATTCAAAATGACAGTTATTTATCAATCACAAAATTCTACCTAGTTAATCTGTTAACTTGTATAAAAAATTTTATTTTTATTTTTTTAATTTCAAATATTTTCTAAAAGATATAAATATGTATTTAAAAATTGAAAATATGTAAGTCCCACAAATCTGAAACCTCCGGGTCTATTTCTCTCTTCTTATTTATTTAAAATATTTTTAAATTTAAAAAATTATTTTAAAATATTAAAATGGATAAGAGATAATAAGTTCCTTATAAAATTGAAATTATGTCTGAAAAATTGGGTTATGCTTGAGGCTGTAATTTTAATCCGTGATGCTAATTGGATCTTTTTAATTTAAAATTAATTTTTTAATATAAAATTAATTTTGAAAAGTTACACGCTATAAAAAATAATAGCATGATCTCTCCATATTTTTGAGAATTTGAAAGGAAAGATAATGGAATTTTTCACATGACATACCTAGTTTGAATGATTAATTATACTTTTTAAAACATGAAGGTGACTGTTTGCATATTAAGTATAATATAAGGAATTATGTGTATTTTAAAATATTGAGGGTAATATCCAAGTTTTTAAAATTAAAGAAATAAAATCTAGCATTACTAATGTTAAAAAGGATATTTAACATTTTTTCAAAAAAATTTGTAAGGACACAACTAAGGCAAAGTTTCCATTGATATTTGCATTAAATGGATTATTACTCCTATTATCACCAAATAGATTAACATATATATTAATCATTATTAATTATTACAATTTAAATGTGTACAATAATTATTAATATTGTAGTTATTTTCTTTCAATGTTGTAATTTAAATGAATACCCTTATTATAATTACATAAACAACGTAAGTTTTGTTCTTTTTTCCTTTAAAACGGATAAATATGATCCATTAATTACTAGCTTTTTCATTTTTTCATTTTTGGTCATTATCATTGCCATCACAGGGAAAATCCACCGACAAAGGAAAACTAGAAAGTCCAAAATTTCAGGCATTATCGAATTACGTTCTGGGACTTGTTTCCTCGCGGGGAGAAATACTACCCTGCCCGCATTTGACAAAAGATTTTTTCTTCGGCGTTTAACTGTTTGACCAGCAAAACAGCGAATTGACGCAAGTAAATCTGCTATTTTAAAATGCTGAAGAAACCAACGTTTTACGATTATTTGACTGCAAAACGCAGGCAGTCAAACGGGACCTCACTCCCCGAGAGTAAGGCTTACTCCCGGAGTGAGGGTAGCATTTCTCCCTCGCGGGACGCCAGATGCCAGGCCGCAGACTCCTATTCCAAAAAGACCAGAAACCTCTGCTTTATTTTCACGAAAATATTTTTTTAAATATAATTATGAAATATTAAAATAAAAATATTTTATTTATTATTATAATTTAAATATTTTTTTATAACAAATTTTGTAATATAATATTTATATAAAAAATTATTTTTCAAAGAAGGAAACAAAATCTTAATCATTGTCAAAGGCCAGCAGCCCAGCCACCAACCAAACTTCGTACTTTCATCTCCAGGTTACGGCACCTATTTGCTCCCTCTCCCTCCACGGTTTTGGCGTCGCAATCCAGGCCTGTCTGGACTTATCGAGATATATAATTATGTTGGAAAATATTCAGATATCTTAAAATATTTAATTTTATTATAATACCTATGAATTTCATAATTATCAATTAAAGATTTTTTATTTTTCATTATCAATTGGTTATTATTTTAAATTTACTTTAACATAATCATGATATTATTTAATTATTATATTCTTAGGTACAATTCCTTACGGTACTTCTATATAGTCACAGTTGAAATGTAATTGTTCACTTGAACGTGGACAAACAAACAAAACTATATTTAACTTAAGGACAAAATGGCAGCGTTGTAATTGTCGTTTTTCCATCGGACAAAGCCACTTATATAACGCGCTGAAGTTCTTGTATGAGTTAGTGAAAAGGAATTTGGTTGCCTCCAGTTGCTTCGAAACGAGTACAAGTTATATTTTGTTTGCAAAAGAAGGTGAAAATTTGTTTGGTTGGTCTGGAAGAGATGGAGCAAACAATTATAATTTTTGAGCTTCACCCTTTCACTAATGCTTTCACTTACTCATGCTCTATTCTTTGAATTCTGGAGGATTAATCAAAATAGAGGAGGATGAAGAAAAATCAAATACTGTTTTAACTATACCTTAGTCGAAAAAGGTAAAGCAATTGGTAGATTTTAAGAATGATAAAGTTGGTGATCCGGTAAAAGTTGTGTTTTAGTAACAGTCTTCTTAGACTCATATAATTTCAAATTAGTCCAAGTCAAGATATAAAAAAATAATTGCATTTCTCTATTTAATCTATAACTATTGATGTCACTAAAAATGTTTTCTTATAAATGGCAACTAGTGCTAGAAAAATAGTGAAAAGCTAGAAAGAGCTATCTAAACCATTGCATTTTCCAGTATTGAAAGATGACAATAATTAAAACTTAGAATTCTGGAAGTAGAATAAGGCCATAACCAAAGTTGCGACCTTTTTACGAGAAGGTGTAGAAGAAGATGGATAGCTCAAAATGCAACTTAGACATCCAAAAATTATAACTCATTTAATTGGTAAATAGCTCAAAATTAAATATCCAAACCATTAGTTAAGGAAGGTGCATCATCTCAAAACTCATTTTCAGATTTGTTTATATCCCACACTCATGCACTACTTGTATTCCCATCTTTTCCTCCATTGCATTCCATCCCCACCACTCTTGTAATCCTAATCCAATACCCAAATCCTAAGAATGGGTTCAAACACCCTCATGAGCTATGGTATCGCCACTGCCTTAACCTTCCCTTTGGTTTTTTCTTCCACAAAGCTAAAGTTTATAGCCGCAATTTCGCTTCTCAACATGAATGCCTCTTCTTACTTCACCACGTTGATGTTGACTAGAAGCCTAGCTAGCTCCGACCACCTTACATTTGATAGTTCAACACCTTCTAGGTGAGCAAAAATTTTTAGAACTATTTATGTTAGGAGGATTTAATTCTTTGCAAGGATTTTTTTTGTGATAATGTTTTTGGCTTCCTGTGATCTTCAAGGATTTTGAATTTGACTCTCTTCGTCTTAATGAAGTTTAAGAGAACCTTGAGAGATACAAGGAGTTTGAAGTCATTCACTTAAGATGGGCAATGCTTTCTTCGTAAGTTGTTGCTCTATTTAATTTGTGAAGCTTCAAAATAGAGGAAAAAATACCAATGAGAGAAAATGTATTTTATCCTTAAACGAAATATAGAAAGTCTATTTGTCTATGTGTTAGCTTCTGATCGCATCTCAGAGCTACATATAGTTTTGTTTGTTTGCCCACGTGTAAGTGTGCAATTGCATTTCAACTATAAGTATGCAGGAGTACTATAAGCGAGAGTACCCAAGAATCCCCCTAACCATTTTATCTTATTTTATTAATTATTATTTTTATTATTATTATTTTAATTTTCTTTGAACTATTTTTTTATAAATACTTAAAGTCATTTGGCATAATGAAACCACTTAGTTTTCACATTATATCTCTCAATTTTTTTGAGAAATCTCTTACTGTTAATTGTTTATCATATTTTTATTGTTCCTGTTTGTTGATTATGAAGAGGGATGGAAGTAGACCATCTAACTTATAAATTTTTGGTGGCCTAATCTATTTTTGACCTAACATAACTTAATATAATTGTAAAATAGAATAAATTTAAACTAAATTTTTAGCTTATTTTATAAAAATAAGTTATACCATATAATTTAAAGCTTAACATGTTGGCCGACTGAGTCGACTCATATTCTTTATATATTAAATTATATAATTATAAATATATATAATATCTAAAAAAAATTTATATACATTTAAAAATTGTATAAAAATTTCTTACTCATCTTTATTTTCTTAATTTTAGGTTACATTATAATTATTTAAATAATTAATTTATAAGTATTATTATGATATTTTTATCTATTTTTGGACTAAATCAAACTTAAATTGAGTTAAAATTTGAACTTTACAATTTTTAGTTAAGGCGAGTTCAAATTAAATATTATTATTAGTTTGAGTTCAAATAATTTTCTATATTTATTGAGTTATACTTTATAATATCAAAAGTTTATTTAATTTAATTATACTTTTAATTTTTAAAGAATATTTAGTAATTATTAATAGGCCTATATAAGCTAATAAGTCAAATCTAACCTTAAAAAAATATACGTGAGTCAGGTCAGGTTATGTTAAATTTTTAGCTTATCACAAGCTTATAAGATGTAAGCCTAGTCTATTTTATCCAAAATCTAACTTGATTTAGCTTACTTCCACCCTTAATTATGACTTACGAATGCACACAGCCGAAAAATCTATTGTTTCATAAGGGATTACTACACATCAACCCTCTGTATATCTTAAAGGGAAAAAATAATTCTTAAGGATAACATCTTTGACATGCCTCAAATTGAATTTTTGCTAACTAATTGGCAATCAAAGAGATTTATCTTTACACTATTCATTTTTATTTTTTCTCCTTTATATTGTTATTCTTATACATAATCTTCTTTTGAAATCTAAATGCCTATGTTGTATTTAACATATGCAATAATAGGCTATTTATGATTATGTTAAGTGTTATATTACTTTCTCTCTCTCTCTCTCTCTTTATATATATATATATTAATGATAAAAGTATTTAAACCATTAGACACACACAATATCTTGGGATTAAATCTAGAATGCAAAGGAAGCTAAAACTTTCAAATAACATCATTTATTATCTCAAATTAGATTAGATTATAGGTCCTCTAGAATGGTACTTTATCCCATTCTAGCCTTTTTATAGATAATTTGCTAGTTTGGAAGTTATGACTTTTTTAATTTTGGGAATTAGGATTTAATGCCATATGATTACAAGTTTCTTAAATTTTTGTTTAAAACCATGGAGTGCATGTTAAGGGTATTTGCTTTAGTGATCAAAGTTATCATTCATCATTTGACATAACTTTTAGTGATGACTCTCTATTTGATTTTATCAACAAGTCTTTTCATTTTTAGATACAAATTTGTTTATCCTGACAATTTTTAAGCCATGACTTGGAAATTTCTATTGCATACTTCATTAATTCTAACGAATATTTTTCCTCTAGTATCCTAAAGAAATTTACAATAGTGATACATAAACCAAAATAAAACACCACCAATTTGATAAAGCAATATGTGGAAATTAAAGGCTAAATTAGCCAACCTTTTCATCATGAAGAATATATATTGAAAGTTACATGCGATTGGAGAGGACCTAAATGAACCTATTTCTTTTTATGAAAAATGTATAGCAATGGCATTTTAACAAACTAAAAGAAAGGTAAATAAAGTTTAGGTAATGCAAACTATCATTTTTGTAACACTCCAATGGAAGCTTCATGCTTAGGGATTGTGCAATAGTAAAGGCATTATGGCTATCTATTCTAAGTGTGAAGCACAAGGCATTATTCTTCTTGTTGAAGTTGTGTGATTGGTTTAATTTGAATATGAGAAACTAATTAAGTAATAATGTCATTTACAAGTATAGGTAAGCTCTTATGTGAGGGTTCTCTCTGCTATAAAATTCAAAATATGTTATCCTAACAAGGGTTGTGCAATTCTCGAGTTTGGTCAGGTTTAGTTAGCTCATCATCTAATCATTTTTAACTAAACATTTTACTGAAACTCTCATAACTGACTAAAATTAATTCTTAAACCATTCCTAACCGAACTTTTAGTTAAAAATGGTTTAAAATAATTTAAAATAGTTACATTATTCAATTTTATCTTTCTTATAATAAATAACCACACAATATTACTATCAGAAAAATTATAAGAAAGGAAATATAGATGACTAAATGTAGCTAGGTTAAAGTCTAAAATAAATCATAATACTAGAAAAATACGTAGAGAAAGAAATTTCAAGATCTAGACATTATAAATCAAGTTGAAGTTAAGCAGAGACAACACTAATCATTAATTGGAACCATAATAAAATACAAACAACACAATGAGAGAAGAAACTGAGATGGAAGGCTTATGCTTAGCATACAAACCTCAAATAACTTGCATCCCTAGTTCAATGTTATAAGTGATGACATTGCCATAAAATAGTGAAGGAATTGCTTATGGTGGTTGGGGGTTTGATAGTAGTGGGGTAGATTTGATACTTTGGAGAGTTAGGATTGCAGAAGAGGAGAGAAGGAGACTTTTGGAAGAACAAAAATAGTAATGATGAAAGATAATGCTTGAATCGCATTATATAGGATACCTGTCTTTTTTTTTCCTTTTTTTTTTATCCTAAACATATAAAGTATCTAACCTTAGTAACATATGATAAGGTTGAACTGGGCCTAAATAAAAATAAAATAGGCCAAATGAAATATGTTGCTTTGGTCAATTATAGGTAAATACGAATCCTATAATATATATCTATAATCAACTATCACAAATCAAAAATCTATATTTTTTTCAACTTAAACCATTTGCAAGTTTAGATTACTTGTAATCGATTACATTATAAATGGTTCGATTGATTAATATTAGTTGAGAACATTTTACACACCTAATCCTAAAATATATAAATGATATTCAAGTATTAGAGAAAATCATGAAATCCATTTCATTAAATAAACAATGCATTGAAGTGAATATTTTATGACCAAAAACCTCAGTATAAATGGATAAAGACAAATTCTAATGGAGCTATAAAACTAATCTAGTTAAAGCAAGTTGAGAAGGTTTTTTAAGGACTAAAAAAAAAGAATTGCTCGGAGGTTTTGTTTGTAATCTAAGTTATTACGACTCCATTATTGTAAAGATTTTAAGGGCATTTGAAAGTCTAGATTTGACTTGGGAGATGGGATTTTACTTAATAATTTAGAATTTAACTTAGAAACTCTAGTAGATACTCTACTTGGTATCAACAACATGAATGTGCAGTATAACTCTTTAATTAATTAATGTCAAAGACTTCTCACTAGGAATTAACAAGTTTCTATATCTTATACATATAGAGAAAGAAACTAGTGTGTGGATTAATTAGCATTGTATGGTACAATTCTTTCCTACCCTTTTAGTAGTTTTCAACTTTTGATGTTAAGTGATGTTGTTAAGATCAATATTAATGTTTTTAGGATCAATACTCCTACAGTTATTTCTATGTAATTTTCTCTTTTTAGGGCTTTAGCCCTATTTGCTTTATTTTTTTTTTAAAAAAAAGTTATATGTAATAATGAATTTTACATGCCATACCATTGAAATTGCTATCTATGTGTAATATACTAACATATGTTTGATTTAGCATACCTGATTATCCAATAAAGTATGAAGCATTCAAGTTTAACTGATAAATTCAATTGTTTCTCCACATCAATCACATTATTGTCAAATTGACTTATGTTTGTTTTCTTAAGACTTTCTTCTAATTATCTATTTATCTGAATCTAATTATTTTTTTTGAACATTTAAAATATGACTTTTGTCATGAGTTCTATATCTTAAAATTGAAAGTAAATTATAATGATAACGACCTAAAACATTATTATAAAAATGAAATGTCATTCCATTCTATAAAAGCTAATTTGTTATGCCACGACCATGAGATTTTAATTTTTTTATGATATTAGAAGATGCTTATGTGAATACATATACCATAAATCTTGTGCTTAATATCTATTCTTGTTAACTATAAAATCTTATCCTTTTTTCTTTTTTTGCATTTTATCTTTTCCCCAAGGCCCTATAAATGTATCTAAACTTGTCCTTTTTTTCTTAAATTAATCTATTACTACCTGAAGTTTTATACTTTTTTTTAAAATGATTTCCTTTAAATTAAAAATTTTGAATTAGATACTTATAGTTTTGTTTTATTCCTAATAGGATATGTATATTCAAAATTCTTTTAACTCCATTATGTTTTTTCTTATGTGTAAAAGGGAAATCCTACATAGTAGTACATTGACCATTTTGAACTTTAGATGAAATTATTACTTTTACATGGTTGTGAATTGTACTAACCCTTATCTTTGTGCTTATCATCTTTTGTGGTTCTAAGCTATTCTTGTTGGCCATTACTATCAAAGAAACTCTATCCATCTTCCTAAATGTCACTACCATCACAAAAACTTTATCCATCTTTCCAACTATCACCATCAATGTTACTATTTTTTTTCCTTTCAATCTCACAAAATCCTACATCTTCTTTCTCATGTTGTCAATTTCATTAAAATAGTTAATGTTAGTTAACCTTCATTCACATTTCATATGGATCTTGCATTTTAGAAGATAAGATTTTTCCCATGGTCTTTATGGAACAAGATTAAAGATAGAGGATAAAGAAACTCTATTACAGTTATTACTTCACTATTTATGTAGCATCAAGAACAAATTAGTCATTTGCTAATCAAACAAGTGAAAGTAAGTTCAAGATTGGTGTTTTTCACTAATAAAATACTCGTTAGCAATAGTAAAAATTTTTGAAGATGACCAAGAGCCTTTTGTGGTGGTTAAATCTGCTAGCCTTTTTCACTAACCTTGTCATTTTTAATATGGAAGCCTAGAATATGACTAAAGAGTGATTGAGATTAGGTGGAATTAGTAATCAAAATGTAATTGAGATAAAATAAATTATAAGTATTTAATTAAAAATTTTAAATTATAATTGATTCAAAAAAGTTGCAAAGTACAAGAAACAAAAGGTCAATTTCATTTTTTTATTTTTTATTTTTTCCTTTTTATCTCGCTCTTCAAAAGCTAATTATGTATTTTCAAGTCTCCAAAATAGGAAGATATAAGATATAAACTTACTACTTTTGTCACATCCCTTAGAAATTAGGATCTATTTTTATTCATTTATTTTAGTATCTATAGACACATGTATTTTTAAGAATTTGTTATAGATATGATTACAATATAATTTTGTTTAAGAAAAATATGATTTCCTAGCATGAATGATAAAAGATAATTTAATTAAAAGTGTTTATGAAATAAAATTGAATAAAATGTATAGAGGAAATTTAGGAATTAATTTTTTCAAAATGCCCCTAGCTACTCTTATAATTATCAAAATGTGGTAAAAGTTTTAGAACCTTTTTTCCCTTTATTTCTCCCATTTCTTCAACCATCAAACTAAATTCCCTCCTCCATCTCTTTCCCTAAAACTTCTTTTTACTAAAATTTCAATTTAATCGAGGATTCAACTAGGAAAAAAATCTAAGAAGCTTCACCCCCTCCTTATTATTCAAATTAATTTTTTACTAATCTATAATTTTAAGGTGCAAGAGTAGCTAGGGATTTCAATTGACTTTTTCCTTGATTTTGTGATGTTTAAGAGCTAATAAACTAACTTTCATCTTTGCCATCACATTCCTAAGAAATGTAAGTAGATAATCTACTTAGATTTAAGAGTTTGCATGATTTTTTATTTATTTTACCTACTTATATGATTATATTAAGAATTTAACGATTCTTTGTTGAAAGATTATATTATGATATGATCTATTATTGTTTATAGGGGTAAGGATAAGTGTAGATGGTAAATTTAAGTTGGTTTCTAATTTTATTAATGTATGTAGGTTGGATTTGAAGAAAAATGACCATATAGACAATGTTTTGTAGCTGTTCTACAAAATTAAAGCACTATACTCAAGTATACAAGTGAATATAGTTCCAAAAAAACACTCTCTAGATACTTATACTTAAGTATTACAATATAAATCCTCTTTAAATGGTTATAAGCAAGTATATACCCAAGTACAAGCACATAAATCGCTCTCTAATTGCTTATACTTGAGTACATACTGAGTATGCTACACAACATTGTTACATTAACTTTTAAAGATCATATTTAGTTCATTTTGCACCTATTCTTAGCAAACCACCTATTGTTGAAAGGTAATTAAGTCTATTTTCAAATAGAATTAATATCAAATTAATATCTCATGTATATTTTGACTTATCACCAAATAGTGGGCAGGTCAATAATTTAAGATTGTGAAAAATTGAATTTTTAAGGCTAACTTACAAAAGGCATAATTCTTTCAAAACTTAACCATTTTGTACAAAAATCCAGTCCATGGAAGTTTATTTTCATATGAGGCAAGTTCTATAAATAATAAGTTTATAATTTTTGAGTTATTCATGACATATGGTATCTAAAGTCAATACCAAAATGATAAAAACAAGTATATACTTGAGTATAGGATCCATAGTTAGTCTTAGGTTACTAATACTTGAGTATATACTTAAGTATTAGATTTTCAATGTGTCGGGGGTTGCCTATACTCAACTATAATGGTTAGAATTTAATTTTGCAATTGTATACTTGAGTATTATCTTGTGTTACTTGTCTATTTATTTCTTATGATGTAGAAAAATAAAGAAAGCTCACATAGTAATGTCAGCATTATAGCCTGTTCATGAATGATGTGATTTATAAGTGTGATGATAATATCCTATATGAGATTATATTTTTGCTTGAATTAAGTAGTGAATAGATATTGTGAAGGGGAGAATTTTTATTTAGGATGTAATATTGCACCAAATCTTGGTGCTTATCTGTGAGGGATATAATATAGACCGTAAAAGGATAATAACGGCGTTTGTGAAGGGTATAAAGATGACCTGAGAAATATAAAATGATTCAATTATTATTTTTCTATTATTTACTATATGATGATTAAATATGACTTTAAAATATCTTATGCAATATTATGATGATAAGTTTGAATATGGGATGTGGAATGACATACTTATAAATTATATGATTGTTTGCTTTTTAAATAAGTAGATTATTTACTTGTTAAATCTCCAAATTACTTTTTAGTAAGTAAATCCTCTATAGTTTATCAAACAAAACAACCATAATCATAGATAGTATGATTAGCTATTTATGGACCTTGTATATAAGTTTATTAAACTTTTATCATATCTTGTAGATATCTTTAACATATTTATAAAATAACTATTTCTTTAATCATGTATAAGGATTCAGATTAATCTTATGGAAATAAATAATGGGTTTCATGTTAATCATAATCTAGCAAGTCATGAAAACTCCCTTGACTAATTGATGATTAACTATTAGAATGATAATTAGTTGAGTTCAATTAGATTTAATTAGGATCAAAGATTGATGGACCATTATTGACTTATTATTTCATTTATTATCCAACTAAACTTTTAATGAGCTATGATTTAACTTTTGGAATTGAGCTCTTTAAAGAGCAAAATGCACTTTAAAAGATAAAGTAAAATATAAGAACTTTTGATAAAAAATTTAAGAGTCTAAAATTTAATAAATAAATAACTAATTAAAAATAATTTTGAATTATTTATTTATTTTAATTAAATAATTAAAATTTATAACTATTTATTCTCTTAATTTTCTCATCAAAATTTACAATATCTCACTTCATTCTTTAAAATATATTTTATATTTTAGAGTAGTCAGATCTCTTTCATGATTAAGAGTTGAAAAAATTCTAGTCCTATTGGAGGACATAATACTCAATGCTACCTCCATTTATTTCTTGCTATGTGTATTAAATTGTATTATTTTCGTAACTGAAACCATTCCTCACCAAAATCTTTTCACAAAAAATCTGATGAGACTTCTAGTAAATGGGCCGAATTTCATGAAAAATCCATTCATATTAGAGATTAAAACCTACATGGTTTTAATACCATTCCATGAGCATCATCTTTTACCTAGGAGATTCATTTTATTTGTATTGATTTTTTCCTAAAGACATGATATATTATTTGTATTAATAATTAAAAAATAATATTTAAAAGTGTGCTAATGACAAAAAAACAATTTTTTTTTAAAACAAAGGAGGTTATTTTTCTTAAATTCTTTTATTTAATATTAAAAATAATTTTCCTTATATTAACACTATATTTTACGAAAGCGTTATGTCCGGCTCCTCCTTTAGTGCCGGAACAGTATAATATCATAATGATTGAGACAATAGCACATTTCCTTGACATGGTTAAGAGAATTACAAAGTAGAAAGATAGTTCGATATTGGGGCGAAAAAATAACTAATAGCCGTTTAGTTAAAGTGCAATACAAGAATTTAAGAAGCTTGGTAGAAAATTTTAAGCAATTAAAGCCAACGAGGGAGAGAACTTCGCATATAATTGCCTGAGACAGTTGCAATTGTCCAAGCATGTAAGCTACAACGGTATTTTCACACCTTTTTACAAGATTAATCCATATTCAAAGTGGAACAATAGACGGTAAATCTCTCCCAATAATAGTGTATGAGAATCGAACTCATAAAAAGTGATGTTTGCTCATACTTTAGCATCAGAATTTTCTATGTACATTCATGTCAATTTCGTTCCTGGATGACACAAAGTATTAAACAATGTCAAATGTATCTTTTCTTGAGTTAATGTTGCCAATAAATGGGGACAATTTAAATTTGAGATAAAAAATATTTCTTAAATCAGTAATCAATAATTGGACTGAAAAACTTCGAGCTTCAAAGTTGATGAAGACAAGAGCCGGGCAACTTGAAGGTTGGCTAGAGGAGGGGAGTAGCAGCATGAGGCCAGCATCGGGGGTGGTGGATGGATGATAGAGGTTGATCAGAGGAAGAGAATATCGGGGATGGATGAGGAAGAAGATAGCAAGGACATGGAGGAGAAGAGTGCGTAAGCCTCCACGAGAACTTCTTAGAGGTGGCCTGAATAGAAGCTGAACTGCATTGAAAGCAGGAGAAGAAGAAAGCATACAAGCCTCCAGGAGAAGCTTTTAGAGGTCTGAAGAGAAATTGAACTGCAATGGAAAAAACCCAGCTTCTTGTAAAATAATTGTGGACAGTAATATAAAACACTTGTCTCATGTCAGTGCAAATTTTATCTACTATGTATTGTAGCAAAACTCCACATACTTCAATGAAATGAGGAAGATCCACTTACAGTTCTAGAGACGTGCGAATTTTAATCTAATGCAAAATGGTCTAAAGTTTGAAGCATCCCTACATCGTTCTATATTGGGATATGTTCTTAACACCCGAGATCTTTTGTTACTTTCATTGCATTATAGTACGGTTGGTTACATTTTGGTCACAAAATGACTGTTTATTCAGCTGAAGAATGCAGTTGAAACAAGGAGCAACATTGGCATCCACGTAATAATGCTTACAAATATTGGTTTCTCAAAACTCTGACTGCTCACTGAAGGAAATAATTGGATAATGGAAGCTGAGCTCTTAACTCATTAAAGCTTCTATTGAGACTGCGCAGCGTCTGAATGTGTGGTTCATCTTCTTCCACAGGCAGTATCTTAGCAAAGCTTCCTTCCTCAAGATAGTCCACCACCCGATTCGCAGCTTCTAGTCCCGTCACATATGATTTTTCCTGTTGAAAAATTGAGATACAAATTGAAGTATCCTTTCTTGAGATTAATTTAAACGAGGAAAAACTGACATTAATCATAACCTGAGCCCATGAGCCATGTCTGTTTACTATCCAGTCGCCTGCCATGAATAAGTTCGGAAAAGATGTGGATCCACGCATCATGTACTTATATGAACCTATCAGAGAAACATGCAAAATCCAACTTGGTGTTTGTCTCTACTAAGCATTATTGTTTATGTGAACACACAAACCAGATTGTACCTGGAAAGAAGTGAGTCAAGCCTTTGGGATATCTACCAATCTCTCGATCCACCACACGGGCAGTCTCAAACTCTTTAATACACTTGGAGAGGTAAAAAATCACTCTCGTAACGATCTGCTCATCCTTCAGTGCCAACAACTCGTTTGCATGGTACTACCACCAGATATATGATGCAACAGGCATATATATATATATATATATAGAGAGAGAGAGAGAGAGAGATAGAAACGAATTAATCTCTGGAGCAAAATTGACGCTGCTCTAGATTCAGAGGAGAATAGTTTTGATTCCTTACAAAGTCAGCTTGCAAAACGGTCACAGAATCTCCTTTGTGCTCATCCTGAATTACATTCAAATCAAAGAACGTCCATCCAAATGAGTCATCAAATCCAGAACAAGCATTGCTTGCATTTGGAATGTTCACCTGGTATATAAGGAGTTTATCATGCATGTTAGAACTATGTTATATAATAGGAAATCATCTTAGATCTATTATGATTGATTTTGGGTTATATTATAGGCTGAGGGCCCAAGGTTAAGAATATTAGAATCTTTATATTCTTTAATAACCCTATATAAATAGAGCATTAGGGTTAAATCTTTTAATGTATTCAACCAATATATCATTAATAATATCATCTTTTCTCTTCAACTCTTTCTAGCCCTTCTACTTCTCCCCTTTCTCTAAATCCTAATTATTTTTCTCAGCAACACATATTAGGACTACCAAATAAACCAGCTCAATACTCTGTCCAGAAGTGCCTACAAAAGCCAGAAATGATCCTTGAACAGAAACTACCACAAATGCAGTATAAATCATCAATTGTTGAAGATTCATTTCAGTGTACCCAAGGCACCAATTAAAAGCATTCTGAGCTAGATTCAGAGAAATGTGTGAGGAGTTATGGCAAGAAAAGTGTGGCAAATTCTATTTCATGCGTAAGAAGATAATGCAATGCAAAATGAGCATGAACTTTCAAAAAGAAATGTTTCAGCACAAACCTTCCGATCAAGCCAAAGCTTAGCAGTGAGGACATCAATGCTCCCCAAGTTCAGAACCTTCAGAAAGTCCTCCCTTGTACATAATGCTGAACTAAATAAAAGCAATAGCAGTTAAGAAGTGCAACCAGAAAAGTGTTGAAGGGTTGCTGCTAATAATAGATTAAAAAAAAAAACTAGGGTTAAGAATAGAAGTTAGAAGTTGCAAGATAAAGTCAAAACCTGCAAATTAACTGAGAAACATAAAATAATCAGTATTATCAACATAAACAAACTGAATCAACTGAAACCAAATTAAGAAACAGCATACCTGTTCTTAATAATATCTTGAAGAGTAGATATTCCAACAGCCAAAACTACTGCATCAGCACCATAAGTCACTCCACCACAAACTACCTCTGAAACACAACCGGTTTCCTCATTGAAGATTAAATCTGTTACTGCTCTATCCTCCAGAAATTTACAACCTTTGGCCCCCATGGAGTCCATCCATGGCTTGAAAATCCTTTCTTTTACAGCCCCACAGCACCATACCATATCAAAATCTTTCTACATGCATCAAGCAGATAACTTACTCGGACAGATAGATAAAAAGCAAGTAATGGCAAATATTATGCAGAAAAAATGAAAATAATATGAATTCCTCATGGATTTATAACATTATTTCAACATTACAAGCTTTAAAACACATATAGTAGTCAGTGCATCTCCAAGCTGCAAGTACGATGCCAATACATAAGCCCCTTAACCTCATCATCCAGTAATGTATGAACAGTTTTTCTTAAACATGACCTCAAGGGTTATAAGCTATGACAAATAAGGCAAACAGATGATTACTTGGTCACTAGAGCTAATAAAAACAAGAGGAAACCTACCCTTTTTAATTTCACTTGCTTTATGTTCTATTGCTTTATTTCCCCCTCGGCCTTCCTGTTTTCCTTTCTCTCTTTATTTTAATTGGCTGTATCTTATCCAATTTTGTTTCCCTATCCTCCTACTAGTCAGCGGGATTGATCACACTTATTGAGATATACTGGTGTAGGATAACAAATAACCCCAATCTTGAACTGCAATAGTCAAACATGTAGATAGGCAAAACTGGTTTGAGTGAAGAAACTGAATTTATCAGCAAACCTGGTGAGCAAGGATAACATAATATAGCAATCCCAGGGTTGCAGCAGCACTGCACTGTTCTGCTGGAGCAAACAGACCCACTTGAACCAAGGGACCAAGAATATTTCGATAAAGCCTTTCTGAGCAGCCAAACTGTTTAAAAAGCTCCCTTGCAGTAACTACCAGTTAAACTTCAAATAAGACATGAAAAAAGTACATATTTGATTCTGTTCTTCTTTTGGTAAAAATAATTTCATAATGAATTCCCAAGTTGTCTAAGGGATCTTACTTGAATCATATTTTCCCCAGGCTGTATCAGTGTTGTCAAAGTCTATCACTGGAAGAAGAGGTATAGTCCACAAGTTAAAATTTGAAATAGGAATTGATAAGTATGGGAACTTTAATTTGAAAGTGTTGTGATCTTGAAAATATTCATTTTGATAAACAATTGCCATGAACATAGAGAAACTTTGAATGTATAGACATGTTACTTGGGTGTGTGTTTTGTACCAAAGGTTCTAGGGCAAAGGTATAATTACACAAAGAAAAGGAATCCATGCCAAAGTGGTCATCAGGAGGTAGGGAGTAAGCATCCCCCAGGAAAGCTTGGTTCAGTAAGGCAAAGGAAGCACTTAGGATTTCAATGGTGATCACAACTGAGAGCTTAGAGAGTTTATCAGAGGGGTTTCCATGGTGGAAAGTTATGAATTTTATGAATAGAGGCAACATGATGGCTTGGGTGGACTAGTCTGAGGTGAGATGGGTTAGGAGAGGGTATTTGTAAGAAAGGAAAGTTGGTGGAGAGGGTCAGGGCTACTCATATGATGGTGGTATGCTGGAGGGCTGAGGGGAGACAAGGGAAAGAACAGGTGTAGCTCAGCCAACCTACGTGGATCAGAGGGCTCAGGCAATGGCCCGCTTTGTCATGGTAAAGATGGTTGTGTGGTGAGCAAGACATTTCTTGGGTAATGTGTTTTAAGACAGAAAGGGAAAGATTTGCAAATGTAAGGTGGATTCAGGACAGACCGGCTGAGACTTGATCAATAAGCTAAAAGTGAGGCCATGGGTTAAGAGGTGAAAGTGTGGGGTTGAGGTTGAGGCCACCAATTAAGAGGTGGAGACACGGTGTTACAAGGTCAAGCCACAAGATTGAGGTTTGAGGTGCAGGCTAGAGATTAAGATGCATGCAAAGCAATAGGCTGTGGGTTGCAGATTGAACATGCGAGGTCATGGGGTTCAGAGCTGTGAAACCAAGTGCTTCCTTACTTACTTCGTTAGGGGGTTTCTGCTGGTAAGGTGCCTAACTAAGAACACTTTGGTCCTCAGCTCTGCATAAACATATCCTTGTTCAAATCCTTCCAAGTCACATATCAATATGGATTCCTAACATGGGTTATGGAGATAGGCATTGCTTGATCTTTGTGACCGGCCTCGTTCTTTGCCCAAGGGTCAGGTAGTCACTGGTTACTATAGTGCCCCCACGGGACCTCGTTGGTTCAAGCTATCAGTGAGAGTGAGTGGCACAACTGGCATGGATATGTGACAGGCTCAGAGTGACTGAATGCGAAGTTAGAATAGGCACTGGACTGGACTGCCATGTTAGCATCCTTATCATTGTAGAAACTGAGGTTCGGATCCATCAATATGTTGTACTAATGGTTTGGCAGCTGGGTCCATGGGGTGATTTGCAGCTCCACGGATTCATGTAGGAACAGTGTGATTGCAGTAACTCAAATTTCAGAAAATGTAAATGAAGATCAGATACGTTGTGTGCCCTAGATATGCTTGAGCAAAGCATTGTGATTTATAAATAATTATTGATACTGGTTTGTGTAACAAAAATTTACATAGTGAGGTCTCGGCCAAAATCAGGTTGATATAGTAACAAAAGTAATAATTCTGAAGTATTTCGCAGACTATGTCTCTATAAAAGAACAAAAAGGTACAGTTCAATGTGCGTTCTTTTAGTGAGAATGTAATGTACAACTGAGAGAATTTACCTGCAGCCATTAGGGGCAGGGATGTTAACCTATCCAACAACGGAAGTCGGGTGAACTGCAAAAAATATATTAGGGATATCAGCAAAACTTGACCGATAAATAAGATTAAGACATTAATCATATGGGAAGTTTCATACTCGGGTGTGGTAAAAAGGTCCCAATGGAGTCGGCAACTGAGGCAGATCTTGAAATACTGGAAATTCCACCTACAAAAGATACAAGTTCTCTTCAGCCATTAAATGCACTTATACGAAACAAACTAGCCAGTTAGGCAAAAGAAAAATAAGTTTCTGATTAAACACAATATTGTACAAGCTCCTATAATCAATCAACTAATCAGAAACAAAGCACTATAACTGCAAATCTAATATTTAGGATCTGTTTGGAAGAATGGAAATGGAAGGGAAGGAATCACTGATCAGAATAGAGAGCAAGCTTCCTATTTTTAGGTAAAATTTCTATAACGTTTACCCTGCATCCATCATTCTCTTCCTTCTTACTCCCAACCAAACTACTAGATTTATTACAGTGGCTGAGAATGTTTGTAGAAAAGCATTATAGTTACCTCAAGTCCCTCCTCAGAATATTGTGCAGATTTTGTCCAATTTGTGAAGGGCTTAATACCCAATTCATCAACAAGGTTAAAAATGTTTCCGAAGCTACGACCATACCCTAAAATTGAAGTAAATTTTCAAATGAATTGTAATCGCTAATCAACTTCGAAGAGTGCCTGAGCAATGGCCTAATAAAAATTACCCCGGATTGCGACAGTGTCAGGATATCCAAAGCCATTATCACCTTCAAGAACAGTGACATCAAACCCCTGAATCAGAATTCAACGCAGCTATTTAAGCTCGAAATTAACCTACAAAAGCAACGAACTTCTTATCATAAATTAGAACTGAAAACGGAAAACACTGAGGGTAGACCTGGTTGCAGAGGTGATGAGCGGCTCCAAGGCCAGCCCAGCCAGAGCCAACAACGACGACTTTCTTTTTCTTGTTTGAACCTCCATTTTCATGGCTTTGTAGAGCTTCAGCTCTGCAACTGTACGCAAGACTTAAGGTTCTGTTTGGCAAGTGGGGTACCCTCCAGCATGCTAGCATGATGCCTGCCCGTTTGCTGTGAGGAATGACCAACCGCTCTCAACCGCCGCCCACACCAGTCAAAAAGAAAAA
Organism: Sindora glabra; assembly: GCA_020226215.1. Taxonomy (NCBI): domain Eukaryota; kingdom Viridiplantae; phylum Streptophyta; class Magnoliopsida; order Fabales; family Fabaceae; genus Sindora; species Sindora glabra. Next base: position 108,045,767 of record CM035227.1, on the reverse strand, counting down.
AAACTTAAAGGGATAATAAAAAAAGGAGATTTTTTTGGAGACATGTTTTTTTGGTAGCGTGGACACAAAAATCACCGGTCAAAGCAATGCCGTCCGAGTCCCTCAAAACTCACGTGACGTTTTGTTCTTATAGAACAATCTACAATTTTGTGGGATTGCACAGACAAAAACAGAGGATAAAACAAGCCTAATATTGATCGAGGAGTGACTCGTATCATGTGTGTAGAATCCCCACGTTAAAAACTAGAAAGACTTTCCCGTCCCAATTTTACCATACACTAATAAATTTAAAATTTAAAATTTAGAATTTATTAATTTATATTAAATAAAATTTAACAATCATATAAAATCACCGATGCACCATCAAATCGTACCTCTTTACCATTACCCCAAAAGAATAACCAATTGCCGGTGTATTTAGAAGGTAATGTCTATCCACTCTTGTGTGCATCATACTTTTCATTAGGTGAGGTTTACACTTTATTTAATCATTTTTTCACTTAATTTACATATAAACATAACTAATTAATATTTATAGTGATTAATTAATTTAATTAATTATTAATTGATGATTAATTATATTAATTGATTTAATTAATTAATTACATTAACTATTTGAATAAAAATATTTGATAAAATTAGTTATTTATAATTAGTTGTTTGTATATAAAATAACAAATAATGATATGATATATTTTATAAATTATTTAATTTTTTTTATTTTAATACTTTAAATTCTATATATTATTTGCTAAATTAATTTTTTCAATAATTATTATTATAATTTATTATAAATTAAATATTTTTAAATTAAATTAATATAATTTTTATAATAAATAAATTTATCAATAAAAACTTAATAATTATAATTATAGTTTACGAATTTATATTGGAAGGTTGTGATGGGGTAATAGCACTAAGGAAAACACAACAATATTTTACCAAAAAGAAGTAAAACGCAATGCTACAACAATAACATGATTTGAAAACACAATAGTAATAAAAAGGAAAATGTAGCAGTAACTGATTTGTGGGGTTAATTGCGCCCTTTTATACAACAATAATTGATAAGCTGTTTGAAAATGTTACTGGTAACGTTTCTAATATCAGCTATTTGGGAGCAAAAATTATTTGAAATAATTGCTCACAAAACAAGTAAACTAGTTGATTTCACAAATTAATCAGTTAAATTTAATCTAACCACCTAAAAGTCAATTGATAAGCTATTTATCAAATAAGATCATAATTTTTATTATTATAATTTATTTATTTATTTATATTTTTAACTATGAAAACTTTATTTATTTAAATTATTTTTTTATCCAAAATTTAATAAAAAATTATATACATTAAATGTAATATTTACTTCCCTCAATTTTAAGTTAAAATTAATTTATCCTTAAAAATTTCTATTTAATATTTTCTATTCAATAATCATGAAGGATAGTTCTTCTATACTCAGACTAAAAATTTAGGTATTAATACCCATACTAACAAACTAATGAATAAAAGATGAAAGAGGTTTCCAAATAATTTAGCTATTTATAAACCTTACAATTTTAAATTTATATTTATTCTAATTTTATTTCTACCTCAAATTTTTTTATGAATTTATGAGTTTATAAAAATAAGTTAGGCCTAATTATCTTTTCCTATATAGAATTAAAGATTTAGGCCAAATTTTATTTTACATATATATGAAAATTTTCAAAACAAAAATTAAAATTTAAAAATAAAAATAAAAACTAACAAGTTTCATTGTAATTTCAAATTCCTTCGACAACGAACAAAGTTAAAAAATTAAAAATATTAAGATTAATAATACTATTTTTTTAATACCATACAGTTCTATATATAATTTCTTTTAATATATTATATACATGGTCTATTATTTATAATTTTAACTCAATATAAATAATTTATATACAAATTAAATGTATTGATTATTGAATATATTTTATGACCCAAAAAGAGTAAAGGGAAATACATAACTTAAGTTTTTTTAAAATTTATTATTTATTTCTCTTAATAAAATGTTGACTTATTGATAAACATATAAATAAATGACACCTGTCTATACATGAAAGAGATTTCCAGGTAATTCATCTATTTATAAACTTTATAATTTAAAGCTTAAATTTATTTCTACCCTAAATTTTTTTATAAACTTGTAAGTTTATAAAAATAAGTTGAGCCAAAAAAAATTTTCCTATATAGATTTAAAGATTTATGTCAAACTTTATTTTACATATATATGAAATTTTTTAAAAAAATATATTTTTAAAATAAATATATTTTTAAAATAAATTAAAAATCCATTTATATAAATCAAATGTTTCTTTTAAATACAATACATAGATAAATATAGTATTAACATTTTCTTATTGAAATTTTTAACATTTAAAATACATTCAATATATTATTAACAAAATTAACTCATTTATATAATAAGATTTTTTTTATTTTATGATAAGCTTATATGAATTTGATTAACTCATTCATACATGTGTTTTCATCCTCATCCTCTTCCCCTTTTTACGCCATCATCATCCAAACTTTAATTTTATTCTTGCCTTTAATATATCTTATGTAATATTTCTTCTTATAAGTAACTTTTTCCTTATGTCAATTTGCATAAAAAGTTCAATTGTTATGTGTTCTAATGATGATTAGTTTTCATTACTTAACATTTATTCTTCTTCTTCTTCTTCAATGTCATTTAATTAAATTTTAGGTACATTATGTTTCTTTTTCAATTTAAGATCATCTTCATTAACATTTTTATAATCTTTTTAAAGTTAAATAATAAATTTATTTTAAATAAAATTTAAGAGAAAAATTAAAATTTTAGTAAAGATTAAAGTTAAAATTATATTTTTGTTATAAGAATATAAAAATATAATTTATATAAATCATGAAGGATGTCAATTTAAATGACATATAAATATTTTTGTTAAAAAAATTAATAAAATTAATTCATTGAGAAATATTGCATATTTTTAAATAATTACAAATTAAATTTATTCCAAATAATATTTAAAAATTATTAAAATAAGACACTCTTTTCTTTTTTGCCAACTTTGAAAATATTGAATTACATTTGAGTGATTTGTCATTAGTCCTACAGTAAAAAGTATCCTTTCTCACCTTTTTTTTATTACATTTTATAAAAAAAAATTTAACATTTAAAATCATAAATACATTTATGGATAAAAAATTTATCATAAATTTTTCTAATATATAATATATATGATCTATCATTTGTAATTTTAATTTAATATAAATAATTTATATGAAGATTACAAGTATTAATTATTGAATATGTTTTATGACCCAATAAATTATTATATAAATCACTAATAATTTAATAATATTAGCCCAATATTAATAGCCTACTATAAAAATTTATTTTAAATAAGTTAAAATATATGGATAAAATAAAAAATGGTATATCATCATTTTTTATAACTTAATCACTTCTCTCATCTATCTTTCTTGACTATAGATTTAAATAATATTTTAATCTAATGGTAAATATAAAGATAAATAATTTAGGTATCGATACTCAGACTTTCACTCTGGGTATTTTAGAATTGTCCAATCATGAATTAAATTATAAAAGAAGAATCTCTAATAAAATTAAGATTTTTTTATCAATTTAATTATGGATGAGCTTCAAATCAACTCAAAATTTCGAGAAGTAAAGACTTCATGTAATTTACATTAAATTTTTATTAAATTTTAAATGAAAAATATTAAGTAAGTAAAGTGTTAATGATTAAAAATATAGATAGGTGAATTATAATACTTAAAATTACAAATAAATTCAGTGAAAAAAGGTGTAATCTTGAAAGGATAGAGTGTATTTTTTTCTTTTACAAATGTAAGAATTTTTTATTTTTTTATTTTTTGTTTAGAAACAGAAAGAGAAAGAGTAAACAATATTGACTATTCTCCTTGAGTATTATTATAATAGTACTCTCTCACTGCAAAATATCTAATTTAAGTCATAATTACTGCTAAAAAGAACAAACCTATCAACACATCCCCATCAAAATGCTAACGGTTTCAAAAGTCTTTCATTCTTTAATTAGCCACAAATTGGCTCCCCTTTATATCAAAATTATGATCTCTAAGATAAAATTGTAGTTTTAAAAATCAAACTAGATTACTTGGTTGGACTGGTGAACCACCAATGAGTTGAATTGATTATCTTCATTAAATCGAAAATGCATATGGGCTATTATGAACTAGCTAGAACTAGTATGACTAGTAAAAACCAGTCAGATCAGCTAGTGAATCTTTTTTTTTAAATAAATTTTACATATTTTTTTACAAAAAATAAAAAAATTATAATTTTATAATACATAAAATGTAATACCTTTACAATTTCATATCAATTGAATTTATATTTTTTATAAAAATATTTTTAGTATAAATCATCAGCATATCTATTATATTTTATTACTTATTTATTTATATCATTAACTTATATTTTATTTTTTTAATTTTAGCATATTTTTTATTAAAAATATTTATAATGCTAATGTGTATATATATAAGTAATATATATAATTTATATTTTAATTCAAAATTTATTCCATCAATGAATCATTGGTTGAACCAGTGAATCGCTAATTTATCTGATTTAATAACCAGTCCAATTTTAAAAGTTATGGATAAAATAATAATCCGGTATTATTAGACTAACCATCTTAATGGTATTTACAAACACAAGAATTAATTCAACCTATTATAAGAATTTAGGTAAAATCATTATAATCTTCTTATCATGAAATCAAATCCCTTCTAGTATTAATTATTTCACTTAATGAATAATCTTTTTTAGTCTGATCTTTTAAATGAAAATTGTCATACAAATTACCTTAGCTTACACATTTTCTTGTAAAGATAAGTGCACTACATCAATTTTTTATTGTTTTTCAATTTAATATTAAAGGAAATTTGAAGAAATTAATTGTAAAAGTCTGAGTTACCAAGGTTGATTTAGTAGTGACAATAGTGGTCCCAATGTTTTTTCATAAAAACTTTTGGAAAATTTATGAATATAATAATGTATTAATATATTGTTAAATTTAATTATTAATATATCATCGTTAAATTTAATTCTATAAAAAATTAAATTAATGTGTAACTAAATTTATTGATACACTAATATACTAATATATGAATGATATATCATAACCTCTATGAAACTTTCCAAATAAGAATGGTCGCATTGGAATTCAATATTGTTCTATATTCGAAAGCAAGTAGTTGAAAATTAATTCTTGAATTACCAAATTATTGGAAGAGGATCAAGAGTTTCTCTGTAAGGGGGAAGAATGTCATCTAATAATTTACAGTGATAATTAAGTATATGATATATAGTATTTGAAATCCTGAAAACCTGGACGGTAAATAAAAATATCTTAAATTAATCTTTTGATTAAACTACGAAAATATTCAATTGAATTATCGAACTAACATATTACAAACTTTTCATAAGGGATTATTGAAGTTAGCATGTTTCGGGATAGTAACATGAATAAATTCAAACAATTAAAATTTTCATTAGTGATTTGAATTAAAAGATCATTTAAAATCACAAAATCACTTACAAAATTCCTATAATTTGTATTAGTTATGCGAAACTAGGACAAGCTATCATTGCAAAATCGAATGGTTGGATTAATTTCACTGTCAATTAACGTCTTAGACAATTCAAATCACCCTGCAACTTTATTTTGACGGTCCAATTGATATAAATAGATCAAATTTGGTTTGAATTGGATTATACCAGAAAATTGATCTAATTATTAAAATTCGTTTTACTTAAGAAAATTCTTTTTCTTTTTTTCTCATTTTACAATTTTTGAACATTATTAGATTAGCCTAACCTATTATTGTGTTTTAATAGGATAAGAAATTATTAGTGATTTTAAGATCGAATTAAAAGAAAATGCATCTAATCTCAAATTCCTATTTATATGGTAATTTTATTTATTAAATTTATTATGATATAAATTAAGTTTCATATTTTAAAAGTTGATATTTGATTTATTTATAAAATCTTACATAATTTTAATTATTATGTCATCCAATTCCATCATTATTCAATTGATTGAACTAAACTTTAAATTAAAAAGATATTTCATTTTAATGTCGAGCTCGATTTTTAAAACACTTATATATACACTTCTATACATTGTCCATTATATAATTTGTAGATTATACGTAATTTATTAATAAATTAGGATTATTATTGATTAGGTCCTATATGACGTAATTAATTAATAATTAAATATTTAGCTCAACACTGATAAAATAAATATAAATTTTATGATGGATAAAATTCATAACCCGAACTAATTTATAAATATGGAGTCTCTATCTCACATCTTTGATATCTTAAGTTTTCAATGTTTCATCAAACTAACCTATTATATAAATATAGAGATTATTAAAGAAGGTAATTCTCTTCATCTAGCTTGTGAATATAGATTTGGGCAAACCAAGTTTATTGACTTACATAATTTTTTACAAGATAATTATTGTGTGAATCTATTCTCATACTGTAATTTATAACCTAAACCAAGAAAATCAAAGAATATTAAACTTTACTTGTGCATTGTCCATCAAAGATATGGAAAAAGATGCCCTCGAAATGTGGCCTCCATATGACACTTTGGAGAAATCATAGTTTCTCTATCGTTGACAAGGGACAATGCACAAAATAAATTTCTTGTTTATTAGCATAATTAAAAATAGGATTTTATTTTATTTTTAATATGGTTTTTTACTTCAAGTAAAAAAAGATTTCATTTCATTTCAATTCATTTACAATTCTTATTTTAATTACATTTTTACCATTATGAAATTCATTCAATTTTGTAAAAATTTTATTAGAATTTATTTCATTTGACATAAAAAATATATTATATAAATAATTTTTCCTTTTTCTAATATTTTATTTACTATGATACCATCAAAATCTAATTTTTAATTGATTTCTATACATTGTTCAATATATTACAAATAATAATAATAATTCATTTACAAATGAATTGAAATTATTATTTTAAATAAAGTTGTCAAACAATAAAATTTATTTATAAATAAATCTCTATTAAAATAAAATAAAATCAATTTTAGAAGAAGAATATGCCAAACCATGTGAAAAAAAATTCTTCTCCCTTAAGACTCTCTTTCATTATAACTCTCACGATTTATTAGTAAGTTCTTCTATTAACATATATAAAAATCACATCAATATAACTAATCACTTCATTAAAATTAACAAAAAGTAAGTGAAAAAAATCATTAATAATATTTTTGCAGTATTAATGATAATTACATACAAACTTTTGGATACTCGGGTTTAATTTACAGAAAAACATGTTTTAGGAAAAATTTATTGCTTGTATACTAGTACAGATGTATCTATCACTTGCATACTTTATCATTAAAAAATAATGCATATTGTTATAGCAGTGAAGAGAAATAAATCTCTCTTTATTGAAATAAAGAACGTTATTTTTTCACCATATTTCCTAATTTAACATTAAATAATATAATATTTTGTATTATTTTAATATAATATAATTATAAGTAAATAAGTCTATTCATATGAAAAATATTTTCTGTTAAAAAAATAGAGATTAGATAATTGTTTTGCTAATAAAAAGTTACATGAAATGTGCAATTTTTTGAAAGATAGAAGATAAATTGAACTATTTGATTAGCTATTAGTTGGCAAAATAAAGAACATTAAACTTTTTAAAAGGCTCTATTTTTACAAAATATATTAAATTTTTTACTCACGTCTCTTTAAATTAAAAAAAAAAACTTCTCATAGAATTATCTCTATTCGATTACTAACTGCCCTTTATTCCCATCACTAAGGTTTTTATTTATATGATATTTATATGTAATTTTAGTAATCACCCATCATTTGGAAAGAAATATATAATATACAAACAGTCTTAATTTTATAAGTAATTTAGGTTAAATTATTTTCTCTTTTTGTACTTCCACTAAATTTTGAATTAGATTATTATAATTTAAAATTTTTAAATTAAATCCTTATACTTATTTTTCATTCATTTCTAATTGATTTATTGTCAATTTTGACTAAATTTTATTAGCAATTGGCCAATATAAATAATAATTTATTAGTGACATATAGAGCGAGGAGCAAATGACATATCATTTTCTTCTAAAAATAAGATGATTTCATTAAATATTCTAATGCTCTCTAAGTTATTTGTCATTAATTATCATTAAACCACATAATCCATATGTGTTAATTGCTAATAAAATCAAGCATAAAAATAATAAATATTTAATTAAAAATTAAAAACAAGTATAATAAATCAATTAAAAAAATTTAAATCATAGGAATCTAATTAGAAATTAAATAGAAGTATAAGTAGCATAAGAATAATTTAACTTACAATTTATTAAGTCCATTTGAGGTTTTTATGTTAAATTAAAAATTAATAAATTATAAGTTCTAAAGAAGCATGGTAAAGAAAAAGATTTGATACATAGCTTTAAAGAGAAAGAACTAGAGATAAATATTCCTAATTTTTACCAACAAACAAATTTTATTTATTAACAAGCATGAATTTGAATATCCACATTGATTTTCCTCTCAAATATTTATAATTTTTTAAGTATTATAATTTTGATGCATATTAATCATTAAATAATTTTAAGTAATTCTCGAATTTTTGCAAAGAACTAATTATTGAGAAGTTTAACTGGCTGTAACTCCCCTGTTTGCGAAGAATTTCTCCTTGAGTAATTTGACCGACCATAATTATTGAAAAAGACAAAAAAAATTAAATCTATTATAAGACAATTTTGCATCAACGGCCCTTGACAAATGAAAATCTAATTGCTATGCTCCGCAGCCAAATACTCAACAAAATGTGGCGCTGGATGTTGCCGTTAAAATTATTTATTCCTCTCTGTCACTCTAAGCCTCACATTTTTCCCTGAATATGGCTGCCACCCTCTCCGTCCGGCCCAACCGCCTCTCCGCCGGTTCAGCGTTTCCAACACCACCGGTTCCGCGGTTTGAATCAACTCCGATAGGGAAGCCAGTTGTAAACCAGGCTTGGCGAGGCTCGTTTTTCCTCCCTCGACGCACATTAAAGAGAATTATATCACCGGTTCGAGCTGGCTCCAGAGCAGATGACTCGGCGCCGTTTGAGATGTCGGTGGAAACCGCACTGAAGCTGCTCGGAGTTTCTGATGGAGCTACTTTTGAGGACATACTTCGGGCCAAGAATTCGATTCTAGCCACTTGTAAGGATGACCAGGAGGCGATTGCTCAGGTTTTTCTTATTTTCTTTGCACCTGATTGCTGCTTCAATTGTGCGTGAATTTTGAATAATTTGAATGTAGATTAGATTTAATTCCTCTTTAATTGTTAAGGATAACTCCTGACGAGTTTATATGTTCACAGTAAGTTTTTGTTTATCCTTTTTTTTTTTTTCAATTTAAAAATTATCAAGTTATCCAATATGAGAAATCAACTTGAATTGCTAACCTCGAAGCCTGTGACTCATCTCAGAGCCAAAAATTTCAATTTTAAGTTCCGTATCAGAATTTAATAGTGGAGGAAGGGGGAGTGGCAAATTCATCATACATGAAGACCCATAAACGAAATCTAAGTTTGCTATATACCTATGAGTCGTATAGCGGTAAGAGATTTTTAATTGGATGACATTTTCCCTTTGAATTAAGGAACCTGAAGAGTACCCGGTTTAATTTACTAAATCAGTTTAGTCACTGTAGCTGTAACTTATATGGTGTTTTGTTTGATAGTTCCCTACTTCATACTGTTTTGAACCAACATAAAAATAGTTTATAACACTATCCTCACCGTGTGAAATATGTGGGTTTGAACTTTCAATAATGGATGTCGTACATGCCCAAAAAAATAAATAAATAACTATAAAAAGAGGAAGGATGTCAGATGGGTTGCATGGGTTGTGTCACTCCATTAGCTGTTAGTTTAAACTTACATCATGATATTAGCTATTGATTGGGGAGAAACAAGATATAGGTCACAGAGTTCTGAAGTTTAGCAGTGCAAGCTTTATTGTTTTTTACTTCGAATCCTTAGCCAAATCCCTTTGAATTTTAAATGTTGTCAGTTCACTTATTGCTGTTAATTTATGGATGTATTTTAGGTTGAAGCTGCATATGACATGTTACTTATGCGGAGCCTAACCCAGCGCCGAGCAGGAAAAGTAGTGAACAGTAACATTCGTTATGCTGATGTGAAAGCTGTTAAAACCCCTGGTCTGGGATCAATGCCTCAATGGTTGCAAACTTCTGTGAGGAACTCACCTATTTCAGTGGAGACACCATCAGCTAGTGAGCTAGGTGTACAAGCTGGTGTATATGGTGCTTTGATGGGTTTAACTTATATAAATGGGACCTCCACACCCTCTGCAGCTTATGCTGGGGCAGATGTTCCTGGACTCATCTTGGCTGGTAGCTTTGGAGCTTCCCTGTATTTCATGACAAAAAAGAATGTTAAATTAGGTATGGAACTTTCACATCCTTATTGTGCACTCTATATGGGTTCTTGCAATGCAAGAGCATTTTTGGTTCAAGTGAAATGGTGTTCCTTGAACTTGTACTCTAGGAAGATCATATGAATCTGTGGTGTTATTTCCTATGCATTTATCATGTTATGTGAATTACAATTTGCTTATTCTAGTAGACTGACTGTATGACTTTGATGATGGGAGAAAGAAAGCAAGGGGAAGGCCTGAATGGGTAGCGGAATGAAGGATGGGGGGGGGGGGGAATATAGCAAACCTTCTTGTTTCTCTTGGTGGAGGTTTAATTTGATTGGTAGATATATGGATGAAAGCAATGAGTGCTATTAACACTAAAAGGTGTTTATCTTGTATATGAGTTTCGATGTCTATGACTAATAATGTTTTATATAGTTTTATGAAGTGATGCAATATGTACATAATACCTCAATTTATACAGTTTTCTTCAAAAATAGCCAGTCATAATTGCATTTTATGTGCTGAACTCCACTCACATTAAATGAGGCCTTGAAGCATAAACTTGTTGGCTGTCATAAACGAGTTTGTGAACTATGGGACCCTTTAAATTGACTTCTTCAGTTCAAGATAGCATTGGTGTAATGAACCCCAACTCGTGGAATTAATTGTCCAGTCATATTAGCATTTTGTGTGCTGAACTCCTAGTCACATTAGATGATTGATTGGACACAACGTTATGGGCTGCCATGTATGTTATACACACAACTTCATGAATCAGGGGGCCTTTCCCTTTGAATTGACTTCAAACCTTCTGTTCATTTAGTAAAACCTTGCATGATAGAAAAGAATTGGTAATTCTCACGTTGCTAATCTGAGTTGTAGTGCTTGAGTCTATTAGATGAAAACAGTTTGCAATATGGAAGAATTATCAAATATACTCTGGCAGTTAATGCAGTTGGGAAAGTTGGCCACCTCAACAATGATGGACTTCTAACAAATCATCTGTGATTACTAATCTGTTTGGGAAAATGAGAATTGCAGGGGAGGGATGGATTAGAAGATTATCTACCTAAATACAAACTAAAAATCTTGATATAACCCTCCATTTCCTTCCCTTACTCCCAAACAAATTATAAAGAATTGGTTGGGTATCTGTTACCTTTCTTTCTCTTTCACATTCTTTTTGGCTCTTTACATTTTGCAAAGGGGGATGGAGTAGAGGCACTGTGTGCCCCCCCCCCCCCTCCCCCGGGAGCATATTTCCTTTCAAATTTGCAAAATCTTAACCTATGATCTGCTAGTGCTAATGGTGAATGTGCCATTTGTATAAGCCAAAGCTCTAATGCTAAAAAATATGTCCATATTTAAGGTTGGTTTATTTTATTGAAACATATCTTTCATAGAAATATAAGTTTATTTATTTGTGTTTATGGTTAAAAAATATTAAGATAGCAAAAGATGTCCTATTTCTTGAATGTCAAATATAGGGAATGTAGAGGAAGTTGCTCCCCCCCCCCCCCCAAATTACTATAGCACCTTGCATCATTTTTTAATCAGAAGATATGTAGATGATATGTCATTCCTTTACTTATATACAAATAAATGAGATTTCCTATGAAAATTGTCTTTGCACAAAATAAACAGAGTCTTAGATTGATCAGGATTTTCTGTATTATCCTCCTTTTTCTCTTTTCATTCATTTGGTTCCATTTCTTTGTTATTTAGAGTTAAAATCTGTACGAGTAATCTGCTTTTTTTTTTTTCAGGGAAGGCCACTGTTATAACCATGGGAGGGCTCATAGCTGGTGCCGTAGTAGGGTCAGCTGTAGAGAATTGGTTGCAGGTTGATATTGTTCCATTTCTAGGCATACACTTCCCTGCTACCATTGTAAGTGAAATCATAATTATCTCTCAATTCTTGGTTTCCCTGTACCTAAGGTAGGCAGGAGAACACAATGATCTTATATTAATATGTAGAAGTTGTAATTATTCAATTGCATGCAGCATGATCGTAACCAATCTTTTTTTTCCCTCTATTTTAGGATGTGAATGGCTGTATATTGTACAAAACTCTAATAGAATCTAATAGCAAATTTGAAACATGAATCTTGCATTGGACTGCGCCTATTAATCCTAGTTATTGGGCTACACCATTCACAATTTCACATCCTCAGTCTCAGTGCATCTTGATTTTTATTGGACACACAGTAACAAAAAAAAAAGGTAGAAGAGAGAAAGCGTTTTCTCTAAGGATAAAATTAATAATTTCATTCTTAAAATTATAATGTGTAAATAAAGTTGTCTTTGTATTATATGAAATTATAATTTTATTTTTAAATAATAGTTTATACATACAATTTCGTTCTTAAATTACTAATTTCGTTTTTTATATAGTAATTTAAGAACGAAATTATTTATACAGATTATTACTTATAAATAAAATTATAAGTAACAATCAGCTCTGGTTGTGCATTCTGCTATGATCAAAATGTAAGTGGCACGAAATTGATTGTCAACCTAACAATCAGTCTGGGTTAATGCTTGCTTGTTTCCCCGGGCATCAGCTCTGTTGTATTTATTTACTTTTCTTCAATTCCACCTTAAAGTTACAATGAAACATTGACGAGGTGAAAAAAACTGCGCCCCAATTTCACCACCATCCTAAGCTATTGCTGCTTTTACTATCATGACTGACTTGTCCAATGTGACATTAAACTCCTAGCTGATTTGGCCTCTAATCGCCCTTATACATTCTATGCCTATGGTAAAACATGTTTATATTGATTCTATCATTATCATAACAAGTTGAGTCATTGTTAAATAAACTGAATAACCTACATGACATAACTTAAAAAATAGACTCGAGCAATTGAAAATAAATAATATTCTTTTTACTCTGTCACTTCTATCTTTTTCATTTACAGTTTCATTTACACTATTAAAAAAAATTCTCCCTTTAACTTCCCGTCCTTTATAAGTGCATGTTACAAAATGTAGATTTTGCTCTTTCGGAAATAATGTTGTACAATGCATATAATTTGAACGGGGGATGTAAAGAAATAATTCGTTAGAATTACAATAATACTCTTAATTTGATGTGACCAAAAACTTGAAAGACAGCCCACTTTGTCATCTTGTGCCTAAAGACAATAAAAAAAATCAAGTCCTAGTACGCCTCCTGTCCTTGATTTGTGGGATACACGAGAGGAACAGCTTCGAGTTCAATAATTTGCAGGCAAATATTCTGGGGAAGCGTTAGCTCTCTCCGTCCGAAGGAGAATCTAATGCTTTTCATTTCCCTTCTTATTTTTTTCCAAGTTGTAATAAAGTTCACCCCCTCCGGAGCCCCCTAATTTTAGAGCAAATTCTGCATCCTGAAGCAATAAAAGTTGCTCAAAGCTAAAATTCACTTCACAGAAATCGGATTTTAAGTATGTTTAAATATATTTTTATTAAATCATTTAAAAAAATTTTTTTTGAAAAAACATTTTTAAATTAAAAAACAAAAAACAAAAAATAAGCAATAAGCAATAATAAAATATTTTATTTAATTATAAAACTGATAAAAAATAAAGCAATAAATTCAAAAAATAACAATAAATTACTTTTTATTTTTAAATTACGCATTTAAAATTAAAATTTCTAAAAATAAATTATCTTCTATTTTTAAAAATAAAAAAACTATTTGCAAGCACTTACGGTAACAAGATGATCAATGCACTCACGCAACCAATACACTAAAAATCAGAGGCGTCTCAGCGAGCTGCTTCGACACGATACAACACAATACATGATAACTAAATTACATCAAAGTCCCCAAATCAACCCATATCTCCATTCTACTGTCCCATTTGACTGTCGCTATTTTTACCATTACAACCCTCTATATACGAAATATTTCCAGCTTTATCAACATTGTCACTGTATGTGACAAGGTCATTGTACATTTTCAGGGAAGCTTTCGAGAACTCTGTTAATGATTCAAATACTTGAGAAAACCCAGACTGCAATCCGTATAATGTGATACGTTGTGTTTCTTGCATGCAACTCTGGTGCTTCTCCTTCTCCAGCTCCAGTTTTCTTCGAAGTGTCTCCAGCTGATCCTTTTTCTCATCAATGTACTCATCCTGATGCTCCGTTTCTGCCTCTGATTTCCAGTCCGTGGCTGTCAGAGTCAACTCGAGCATCTTACTCTTCACCGCGTGTAACCCCGAATATCTCCTGTCCAAATCTTTTGCTAGACTGTCTACTTTCCTCTTTTGTTGCTGCTCTTCACCTTGCTGAACCCACAGAGCTCTCATGTCCTTCACTATGCTTTTCAATGCAAGCGTTACCATTTTATCGGGTAACTTGTGCATGGAAGCTAACCAATTACGGCAAATCACGAGCAGTGGTGGGCCATGGACTTGATATGGCATAGGAAAACTTTTGCTTCTGGAGTAAATTTCAACTTCAGGAACAATGAATTTACTTAGCCATCCATGCAGAGCTTCAACATAAGATTTCTGTGCAGCAATATAGTCTCTGAAGCATATGCGCCAGTTGTGAAGCTGAGTTTCAAGCTGAAGCGTTGCCAATCGGTGAGATTCATTGCAGAATTTCCCAAATGTGGGACGAGTGAAAGATTTTACTTCAGAGAGAATTTTGTTCTGAGTGGTGTGGGATTCCAACATAATTTTCCATGTTTGTGTCAGGCTGCATTAAAAAAGGGAAGTAAGAAACCAAGGAAAACTTGATGGTTCTGAGATCATTTAATTTTCAATGCTATGTTATCTCACCCTTTCAGAAGTTCAACAATTTGAGGCTGCAGCTCTTCATCTCTCATCTTCTGGATTCTCTGTGAGATTGACTCTGCACTTCGGATTGCAACCAAGATCCTGGCATATAGATCTTTCACTGCAGCTCTAGTTTTGTCCATACTTAGTTCATCATCTCCTCTAACATCCTCGTTCCTCATTTGCGTGCATTTTCTTTCATAAATTTTGCGCGTACTGTCTCCAGCCTATTGTAAAGAAAAGAAAAAATCTGACTGGAATTGCAATTTTTCTTACAAATACTCAAGAACTGTTCCATTTCAATTTCCCCTCCATCCAATTTTGATAAGGAATGGGGGGGTATATATCAAGTTTTAACAGTTTGCCTATCAATGTATCTTAGGCATGTGTGGAGACAAGGAGAGAACACTTGAAAGAAGTCAATAAAAGAGAGTATTATTACATTCAAAACTGTGCTCACAATACAGGCGACTCCATCTGAATCTAGGTAGTTCCACTTTTAACAGTACCTTAATAACTCCTATGGAACCATCCAAGTACTTAAGATGCAGATGTAAGAGTTACATAGGTTGCAATATAGAGCAAACCATCAGACACAATAATCCAGCATCATAGTATCATAAAGAGCACGCTTTATCTCTCTGTTAAAAATATTGGTGGTTAAGGTGAAAGAAACCTTGTGAAAATACCAGTTTTACTGGAAAGAATTTAAATCACGCAACATGCAATGAGATTGCATCTTTCACAGACAGATAAATGTCAAACAAAAAGGTATAATTATCAAATCGAAGCCTCACGTTAACAATGTTTTATAAATCACCCATTAGGAAGAAGGGTTACAAGGGAGCACAATATTTTTACACGATTGTTTAATGGTTTATTTGGGAGTAGGGAAAATGAAGAGGAATGAAAGGATATGAAGAAAAATGTTCCAATTTTGTATTCACTGTTTGACTGACTGTTATGCAATGTAACAGATGTCCTCTGTGTATTATGCATACTGTCAATATCTATGGTCCATATTTATCATTGACCCACTGATTGGTAACTCATGATATACCTCTATATCATCGTGGATATGTTTTCCTCACTTTTCTTATAAACATAGTGCAGAGACATTAAACAAAATCATCTTAGCGGAACATGAGGCGAAGAAACATTGGTGAAGTGCCACCAGAATTCATATGTACAGTTACAATGATGGAAAAACCATGACAGACAGCAAGCACCGGTATCTGATCTATTCCAGAATACAGGTTGAGGATGGTATCATTATAAAAACAGAATAATGATTTAAACCATAAAATAAAAAATCCGCTTACCTTAACCTCTTCATACAGTTTCTTTTCCCATGCAAATAACCTTCCTAAGGTTAATGAGTGGCTTCCTGAAGCCATTCCTCCATAATCATCAAAGAGATCATTGTTGTATTCACTCCAGGTTGAAGAATTCTTCATACTTGATACCACAAGACTTTTGCATGATGATGACTTAGATGAAGTAGACCGGTGCCATGTTATTGCATGAATGAGCTTGGCTGAGCCTTCTGCATGGAGAGTAAATCATAAATTATTTCTGAGTTTGGAACTGATAAGCATGTTATCAAATCACAAACATATAAGAAATCAGTGTGGCGCAAAAAGAAATAGAGCAAATAAAATGCATCAGTATATAAAAAAGAGATACATGAACCAATATAACTAAATAGAAGCTGTAGGATTAAACAGAAATTGGTAATTTGTTCAAAAGTATAGAGTGATACCTATAAACCAACAAAAGTTAAAGGAAATCTGAATGCAGAAAACCATCAACTTTAATTGGCAACAAAATCATAAGCTTCTTGAAATCAGTTCATGAATGCAAACATTTGCAAACTAGGGAGTTCTGCAGGTGCAATCACATTTATTAAAAAGCAACGGTAAAACAAGATGACTAATGCAGACATATTAAAGGCAAATCAAACATTTCCAGTTTACATGGAAATATCTAAACACAATGTGCAAGTTCCCGGACATCGAACCAGATACTTATCTAGACAGAAAAAACACCAGAATGTACAACGTTTCAAGGAACTATATCCGTTGTTGTTTACCAGTGTTGATATTGTTAATCCGAAAGACTTGACAACTAAAAACATGACAAAACAGATAATATAACAGAACCATAAAATTCCTGAGACTTCGATGAACCCACCTTTTATTTCCTCCAAACTAGACTGAAGGGGAATTCTATTAGCCTCCAGCATTCTGGTTACATCCTTCCCAGAATCATAAGCCCTAACAAAATAATCCTCAATGTCTTTCAAAGCATCAAGCAATTCTCTGCCTTCCTCTGGTGTATCAAGTACTGTAAGCCCTTTCTTCTCTTCCTCCTGCTCTTCACTAACATCGTCCACTACTTTCACTGTTTCAACAGCATTACTGACTTGCTCTTCACCTCCATTTTCTTCCTCCTTTACCACTTTCTGATCAAGCTCTTCTCTTTCGCCTTCCTCCTCCAGCTCCGGAATCCCTTCCTCCTCCCTCACCACCCTCAAATCGTCCTCAGAGTTCCTTCGGTACCCGACGCCACCAATAACATCCGCCCTCACACCATCAAACGGGTTAAAGAAATCCCATCCGAAGTCTCTCTGTGGTGACGGCATTGATGGTGGCATTGGCATAGGCATATGCATGTAGTAATATCCACAAGGTCGTTGTTCTACTTGAACTTGTTCTTTTTCTCTCTCCACTTCAACTTTCTCTTCCCCTTCTTCTTCCTCGGAAGATGATTCTTCTGAAAAAGTTGTTGAAGAAGCGCAGGTTCCACAAGAAACAGTTTCATGCTTGGATTCAGACGCGGTTTGCTGGAGAAACATAGGGTTATTTATAACATTTTGGGTTGGTGGCGGGGGTGGAGGGCAAGAAGGTGGGGGGAGAGTTATGAGAAATGGCGAGGAAGGAGAAGAATGGCGAGCAACAAAAAGCTTTATGGCCGCTGCTACTGCATACAGAGAGTGAAAATACTTACAATGTGCTTCTGCGAGAGCATATCTTCTCTCCACAGCTAACTTTAATTGACGCTTTCTCTCTCTACAGATAGTTACAACTTCTTCTTCTTCCTCAAGTTTAGAGCCAACACATCCCATCTTTCTCTGTTTACCAATGTACTTACTGGGTGTTAATTTTCTTAGTTCTAGCAGATTCAAGTTTGGATTGCCTTTGGAAGATAGAGTGATAAAGTTTCCTACTTGGAACACTTTGCCTGTGTATTCTGCTTTTTTCTGATAAAAAAGATGGGAGCTTTCTAAAATGCAGAAGCTGCTCTCAAATGGGTCTAAAAGAAACAAGGCTAAAAACTAAAAAGCAATGCTTTTTCCTCAATTAGGGAGTAACTCATTTCCTCTTTTGGCAAAAAAAAAGACGGAGCTGGGGGTGGGGGGTAATATAGCTATTTGCAGAGGTTTCTTTCAACCCATTCCATTTTCTGGACCAAGCAGTCTTCAAAGTTCTCCCGAAAGAAATTTAAAAGGCCATAAAACCACAGCAGAAATCCTGCCAAAACAAGATTGTTAATGGAAAAGAAGTTATTAGTACATAATCCCAGAACAATAAAACTGTTTTATTATCAGAGGAAAAAAAAATCCCTGAAAAGCAGTAACCGACTAGACAACAGCAGAGCGAAGGAGTAAGTGAAGATGCAGAGAGAGGTTGCATAATGTAGGGGCTCGAGAAAGAGAGAGAAAACAAAATTTTAGTATTTGCCAACATGCACTTGATGGTTTGAGTACGGCCATGGCGAGGCATTCTGTGTTAAAGAGATAATAAAATATTCATTAAACAGAGAGAAAATGGCTTCGGGGGAAAGAATTTTCCCGGAGAGAAATGCAAGTTATAGCTCCCTTCAATCTTCCAGAAATCATCACAGTATATTATTTATTCAATAATTTATAAATATATTATTAAATTTAATTATATATATTTTTGTATGGTATATCTTAAAAAAATAAGATCATATATATGATGATTTATCAATCTATGCATTCTAAATGAAAATATTTGCAATTGTAAATAACAACAATTTAGGTTAATCTTCATTAGATATTGAATCAATTAAATTAAGTATAATTATTACCAGGGTCAAAGTCATAATTTCAAAAGGAGTTTGAGAGTCAAAGTCAGTATAAATGCAGGCGAAAATGCAGAGAGCAGAACAAAAGAGGGGGGTTTGTCAGTAAAAACCAGAGGATTCTGGGTTTTCTAAATTCTGATTGTTTATTGTGTAATCCCTGAGTATAATGAGGGAATAATTGTGTTTTTCGAAGGATAAGCTAATAATGGGTTTGGAGGAGGAGGAGGAAGAGCAGTTGAAAAGTCAAAAGTGTCAAGTTGTTTGCAACAAAAGACAAAATTATCCTCTCAGATCATAGGTTGCACTTGCAAATGGAGTCGTTAAAGTCATCCAAAACATTGCTGCTGCTGATAGCAGTGACCATGTCATGCTCTGTCAGTGGGAGGACCTGAGAAGCACATGTGACTCGTGGGGGCAATCCCATTGAAAGTGAATAATGTTCAATCGATAGATTCTGCTATTTTTCTTACCCTTTTTTAGGGATGCAAAGGGGAAAAAAATAATGATATATTATTATTTATTAATATATAATATATTAATATATTATTAAATTTAATTATTTATATATTATTATGTAATGTGTAAAATTTGATTTTAAAAATAATAAATTTAAATGTAATCAAATCTTGTGATAAAATTATATACCATTGTGTGTATCAAAGTCTCTGAAAAAAATTGAAGAAAGAAAGTAAGAAAATGTAAAATTTTAAGTTATATCACAGATGCAATAGTACTGAGTGGTGTATCGATAGATTATTTAAATTAAAAAAAAAGTTCCCTCTTATTTCTATTTAGATATGCATAAAAGTAAAAAAAAAAATTAAAGTAATTTTTCATAACGTACTTAAACAGACAAGTAGAAGAAAAATTAAATTAAATTGAAAGACGATTTTACTCTTATGTGGAATTTTGTTTGTCACCAATAATAGATACTATCATATTTAAGTATAATTTTTTAAATATATATTTAATAAACAACAGCATGAAAAATATTACTAATCATTGTAAAAATTCTTATAAAAAATTGAAAAGCTTAATTGTACTAATTGTAATTAAATTTTATTAGATATTTTTCAAGAAATTAATTTATTTTTATGCGAAAGTATTATAATTCTCTATAAAGAGTTTTACTTTTATTGTTAAAAATATAGTATTAATTTATAAAAAATTATAATATAAAGCTTATTTGGATAATTATTCTTGTACATAGTAAAGATATTCACACCATTAATTTCAGTAAATGAAAAAATTAATTAAAAATTATGAGTTAAGGGTAAAATTATAATAAGTCGGCTTTTCACTCTTTTTCTACCCATACATGCAAAAAAATTTTTTGATGCACTCCACCCCTTTTTTCTACTCATTTTCTTTTCCATCTTTTTTTTCCTTTTCTTTACTTTTCAACCAAAGGAATATATTATTTTTCACTCTTTTTCTTTCCTTAAATTTTCCTTCCACTCATTTTCTAGGGAAACAAGCAAAGGGTTAGTATGGTAACTTTTTAATTATAAATTTTGGCTTAATTGATATGATAATATATTTAATTAGTGTTATTTTTATTGAGATATTTTAAAAAATACATATAAGCATTTGAATTAAAAAATATGAAAATTCCATAAATATAGAGCTACTATTTTTTTAATTTATTTCTTTTTAATTAATTATTTAAATATTTTAAATTTAAAAAATTATCTAAAATATTAAAAGTGACAAATATTAATCGATGGAGTATAAATTTATAAAAACATCATTATGACTGAAATGTAACTCTTATGCTTTAAAATGATAGAAACTGTAAACATAAATAATCCCTTTGATTTAAAAAGAAACTGTCAAAAAGAATCACACATAAAAATATAAAAATACTAGTTACATAATCATGTATCTCATAAATATTAGTTACATAAGACAATAACATCATATTAATATATTATGCATATTTAAGATTAGCATAATGAATATCACCAAAAAAAAAATGACCATAATGAATTTTTAATGTGTTATTATTCTATACAACCATAATTGTTCTAAAAAATTTGTCTTGCTTGATTTTACATTTTTTTTTTGGGACCATCCGTTGATTCAAATCAAGACAATGGAAACATTCAACTTTGAAAGAAGTGCTTTTCCATCGGAAGGGGACCAACAAAACCGTACCACAGAACCTTAACTATAGTAAAATAGCACATAAATTTTAAAAGTTTACGTTAAATTGTTTGAGTATTGGAAAAAAGTAAAATAATTAAATTTTCTGATTAAAATTAATGGAAGAGATCCCATAGTTTATTTCTCTTCCTCTTGTTACTTTCTTAATTGTATTCTTCTTACTAAAAATATATATATATATATTTTATTTTATATATATGTATTTAATAAGAACAAGAGTTTAAGAATAATTTGAGTTGAGCGAGTCTTTCGAGGTAAGTAGAGCTAAGGTAATAGTAAAAGTTGGAGTTGATAAATCTATGCTAAAAATCTCTAAATTAGTTTGTTCTTAAATTTTGTTCTTATAAAATATAAATTCTGACAATAAATAAATAGTAGAGAGAGAAGACAGAGCAAGGAAAATTGGAGATAATTTTCATTTTATCAAACAAAAAGTGTCATAGTCCAAGGAAGAAATTGGAGATAGTTTGTTCCTAAACCCTAAAATCCTAAGAAGTTGTGGAGTGGAAATTTCAGTTACATCACCAAGAAGAAATAGATTTTAATCAGTAGGAAGCCTATCAATGACAGCCAATCCTAATCCGTACTTAAATCTTTCATATGCAGGTCAGTCTGCGAAAGAATTTCCTTCTAGGTGTGATCAACCTTCACCTGCAAATTTTCATCTGAAAGCACTTGACCTGCAATGTTAAAAAACTTATACGCAGATATGATTTTTTATTGTTAATTTTAATCATAATTCTTTTCAAAATTTACAAAATTTAATGTAAAACTTTAAAATTTATGTACTATATTTGCCATTCAGCTAAATTTCAAGGGTAATATATATTTTCCCTAAAATGTTTTACCTACTGATTGGTACATTAGTTTTAAAAGTTATGCTTAAATTCATACATAAAAATTTTATAAAAATTATTTAAAAATGCAATTTTTATATAAAGCATTATAACTTTTTATAAAAAATTGAAAATATGCATAAATTTTAAATTCTATAGGTACATAAAAATTCTGACTTTATTGTCAATGGAGTGTGAAAAAGGTTTTTGGAAAATTTTCTCATTACTATAAAAAAGGTACAATTTTTAATTTAAAATGTATAAAAAGTTTCGTAAAACTTTAAAAAAACGTGGATTATTATGAATTTTTTCAAATATGTGTTGATACGAAAATTTCCAAATATGCTCAAATTTTAAGTGTACTTGTTTAACCTACTGGATCTACGGCCTTCATTTTTCTTTGGAAAAATATACAGCCTTAATTTTAGTTTTAAATGTTTATGTATGTTTAACCTACTGAATATAAGTTGTTTGAGTAACTTTAATTAACAAATGAGTTTTAACAAATTAAAATTACGTCAATATGAATTCTTTTATACAGTACTTTCTTCCTAATTCTTGATGGTCATTTACGAGTCGTTTAGTTTATGTGAGAAATAAGTTCCTACGAGAAATTAAAATTTTTAGGAAGTTACTCTTATGTGAATTTTTTAGGAAGTTATCAATGTTATTTGGTTGACATGAAAGAAATTATATTTCCTAGGAAATAGAAGTTACCTAGGGGGAGTAGGTAAATGATTTTCTACATTCCGTGAGAAATACAATTTTCTAGAAAGTGATTTCTCATGTTTTACAGACAACCAAATAATTCATAATTTTTTATTTCCTGAGAAATATAATTTTTTATATTTTTACTGCGAATCAAATGAATTTTAAGTATTTCAACAACTTTCCCCTAGTAGGAACGAAAATTCTTTCAATTTTTAAGTGGAATTTAAGGTTATTGTATAATAATTAAAAATAATAAATAATTTTAATTTTAAAAATAATAAATTATAATTTATTAATATATTTTATTAGAAATTAATTAATAAAAAATTATTTATTATTTATTTAAATTATAAGAAATAATATTTAGAAAAATAAAAAATATATTTTTAATTTTTTAAAAGGATGAAAAATAATTTTTTAAAATAATATTTTAAAAAAATAAAAAAAGTGAAATTCAATTAAGAAGTTTTAACTTAAGCGATATTTTATATTTTTTAAGAATTTTATATCTTCATTTACCTTCTAAATTTGATTTCTATTCTTTGTGTATATTTATTAATTTAATTACTACTATCATTAAAAAATACTTAAATATTAATTTTTTTACATGTATTCTTTCCGTTTCTTTTCTCACAAATCTAAACAGTGTTATTTCATACACTGTCATAATCCTTGAAACTCTCACACTTCTTAAGTTTGGTATTGTTTCGCAACAGCATTTATAAACCCTATTCATTATTTTATTTTGTTATAGAAAAAAATTATCAAATCATTATCTGAAATATTCAAAAGACATTAAATTAGAACTAAATTTTTTTATCAAATTAGTATTAATGTCAAAAATTTTATACTAATTTTATTAAAATTTATTATTAATTTGATGTAAAATTTTTAAAATTAATATTAAATTAATATAGGAAAATTTTTTAATATTAATGATCTAGTAGTTTCTTCCTCGTTCTATGTTCCCCTCTATTTGTTTTTGTTTCTGTTGCGTATTGGTTGTACTATCTCTATCGAGAAATAAAAAAAAAAAATAGAAAACAAGCTTGAGTTGAGGAACAGCTGTGGGGAAATCAAATGAGGAGACAGTGTTGACCGTCATGTGATGCGTCATCGGCAAAATCAAACCTCAAAAACTAACTGCACGCCTAATATGTCTACGTGGGATCCTCCTGCAAAATTGCCAATCGACGGGCTTTTCCTTCAACCCACAAGCAGTTTCAACTCTGGAAGCAAACACAAAACAAAGCATCAGGGCTTTTCCTTATTGCAAGAGAACAATTTCCCAGAAGACAGAATAAAAAAAATAAAAAAGGTTATGCTCTTTGTATAATAATTATACTATATATAAAGCTCGAGTTTTAGAGAAAGGATAAATTTATATAACAATATATTATCGGGCCTAATTATATATGTATTATTATATGATATGTTTTAGAAAATTGCAAATTAAATGTGTAATTAAATTTTATAATATACCAATATATATTCTTCCTTTATTCCTATCTTAAACTCTAATCATAACAAATGTATAAAAATACTTTATTTATATTATCGTACTTAATTAATTTCATAGAAATTAAAAAAATAATTTAATTTATTTATTTTTAATAAATATTTTAAATTACTCTAATTAAAAATTAAATTTTATTACATTTTTAATACATTTTTAAAGCTCTCCCCTATTTCATACACAAATTTTTAATTATTCTAATATAATTAAAAATAAAGCGAGAAAAATAGAGTAAATTTAATATATTTGAAGTTAAGAATATAGAATAATGAAATATTTATTAATAAAAAATGAGGATAAAATTTAAAAAAATTAATGTTTACTTAAACATTTGGAATTATAGATAAAAAAAGATAAACATTTTTTAAAAAATGCAATAAATAATAAGGGAACAAGAGGATAATTATTTATCAATTTTTTGAAATTCAAAAATATTTATTCAAAATATCGAAAATTGCAAGTATTCTTTAGGGAGAGTAAAGACACGTGTATGTAAATATTTCTCCATGTCCTAAAATTAAATGTTTCCAACATTAATTTTTTTTAACTAAAAACGTTTTTAATTTGACTTATTTATTTTAAGAATATATATATATATATATATATATATATATATTCTATGAGTTTGAACTCCCAGGAGCAAGGCATTCTTGAGCTTCGAGACTGATGTAGGCAGCATAACATCGCTGCAGGAATGACAAGTTGGGATATGGGATAATACTAACTTAAATTCATGCGTATTCTTACGAGACCTTTGGTAGTAAATTTCTGCGACAGGCAAAACTCTTCCAAAGGTAAATTTTTGAGATGGAATCATTGTTTGATTAACAATATGAATTAATAAAAATTTTCTTGACTATAGCCTAAGACATGGCTTGTTTTAGCGATTCCTAGAATATTCAATTCCGGACTAAGAACGTTGCATCATGGTGATGTTAAGAGGCAAAACTTGTCCCCCTCGTATAATTAAAATGTAATTTTTTCTCTTTGTTCTGGCATTTGCCCCATTGATTTATCAATTAAAAGGAAAACTTTTCTTGACTAGTAAATAAATTTTCACATATTATAAGCAGTAAAATTTTTTAGATGCTTGTTATAATACTTCAAAAATTTTGAAATCTGAAATCACCTAACAAGTCTAGAAATCATTAGATTGAAATTATTTAATCATAATTATTTACTTTTTAATAAAAATAATCAAATAAATTCAATTTAATAATTTTTAAAATTACTACATCATCCTAAATTTTAAAACTTTAAAAACACCATAAAATTTACCTCATTAAAATTCTCATTCTATAAATTAATAGTCAATTAAACAATTCACTCCTCTTTTGATCTCCTACCAATCATTTGACCTCATAATATTTCTTTAAAAAATCTTACGTATTTTATAATCATAATTTTCTCAGTCAAATTTTAACCTAAAATCAATTGCAATGGGGCTTTTATCTTAATCTGTTTATTGGGTATTAGTGCAAGATCTCTAATTTTGTAATTTTCTTTTGTAAAAGAATTCTAACATTCTCTCACTAAACATCACTCATTCCATACATAATGCTGCTTGATTTCAATTGACTATAATTACTGACCCTAATTTTGTCGTGCACTGGTAGGCCAAACTCGAGACTTGGAACACCTTCAATCTTACCTGAATATACCATTCATTAAATTTTCACATCACTACTTTTAAGGGTGATTCTCCAATCCCCAGTAGCCCTTGTTAGCCACATCTGCCACAGGACATTTCCACGCACCCCCCACCCCTTCTGAATGACACGAATGAAACCCCACCTCATGCGCACCACTGGTAACTTCTTAAAACTGATAGTGACTTTAATAAATTTAAATAATAACAAAGTGAAGAACTGCAAATAGGGCATCTTCTCCAGGCGTGTCTCTAGCAATGCTTCTCTCTACATAAGCTTAGACAATTTCCTCGGCAACAGCTACATACGAGTATAACATTGATGATCATTAATGATATTTAAGGCTCACAAGCCAAATCACATCATTGGCAAGACCAATGATGCTTACAAACAGCAAGAAATAGTGTAAAGAAAGTGAAAATGGAGCCGAGGCTTTTTTTTTCCTTTTCATAATGGTCACCAGAAGATCTGTTCTTTCAGTTTGTAGGATGGATAGAAGCTAAAGGAGTATTAGTATTCTAATGAGTTACAGTTCACATTTAAAGAATTTAAGTGCAGCAGAGCAGCTCCTGTCGTTGCTAATTCAAGATACCTGGTATTCACACAAAGAGAATGATACAACAAAGATAAGATACAACTTCAAATCAGGCACCACCAGCCTCCGTTGGTGTTGTACATGGTGCCAGTGTGTTATGAGGTAAGCTGATACCACCCCCTCTAACTGATACACTATTGAACCTTCCCGAACTTGCCCGACTCACAAGATTTGAGTCAAGGAACACAACAATCACAGTGATATCATCGTGGAAATGTCTGCGAACTCCACGGTCGATTTTCTTTAGGTCTGAGTATCTCATTTCTCTCTTCTTTGCTGCTTCTTGGAGGGCAGCTTTCACCAGCCTCCTTGCAATTCCCTGAAATAAGGTTAGCAGATAAAACATAAATCCTAAAAGTATTGTGCTTGCTAACCAACATGCATCAAGAACACTACAACTGGCTTGACGTCCATACGTAAATCAAGAGTATAATTCAACAAATTAATTTTAAAGAGTAAAAGTCTTGTCTCTGATATCATTACAGAATCAACCATCTCTCTGTTCATATTTGACGTGTTTAGAGTGTGCCTGTTCATATACGACATTCTCTTGTCCAGATAAATTGTTAAATTTCATTCCTCCCTTCCACCCCTCTTATTTTCATTTCAACCATGCAAAAACCCTTAATATTGGCATATCGAGCAACATTGAATTAATCTATCAACAAATTTCCAAGAGTTAATAAGGTCGGAGGGAAAGCTTTACATTCCATAATTCAGTGAAGCTGTAAAACCAATTGGGAAAAAAAAAGGACAATTTCTTTGCATATATATTTCATAGGAGAAACTTTTTTTTATCAAAATTTTTTATGGGATAAATTATCCAATTTTATAGGATAAACTAAATATGGATAGGGCCCAAACAAATCATAAGATATACCCATTTCATCTGGTTGAAAAATCCCCAATCTAGCTACCACACAAACATGCAATTAATCAGAATTGTCAGTATCTCAGAAAAATAGCCACAATACAATCTCAGATCATAGTTTAGCAATTTTAATTGCATATATAATAGCAAGGACAAACGGGAACAAAAAGAATTCCGCACTACTAGCAATCTTAGTATTGGAATGTATATCTTACACTGCGGGGGTTATTTTGTACTACGTCAACTGCATCTTGATTGCTAAGGTGCTCCCAGAGCCCATCAGATGCAAATATAATAAACTGATCATGTGGCTGCAACTGATGCACTGATGTAGATGGTTCTGAGCTCAGTATTGGCCTGATGAATGGCTCACGAAGTCGAAACTTAGCATACAGTGGTTCTCTGTTGAACTCAGCCTTTTTCAAATATACATCACCAATAGATCTAGAAACCTGTAAGTTTAATATTTTATAGAAGTTAAGAGGCAATGCAGTAAATAGGGAATACAAAGAAGAACCTTTAAGTCATGCAATGCTGACGCTGATGAGTTTTGAAGGTTGATGATGCCTATTGAGGATAGCAAAACTAAACCTGCTTGATTATTATTATAGTTCAGGGGGGCAAGAGTAAAAGTACATATGCAAGCACATGGCCAGGCAGACAGACAGACAGAAAGGTCTGCAACAACAACAACACCAAGCTTTATAATTCATAGTGTACAAGATATATAATCAAGTTATGAGTCATGTAACTGTTGTAAAATATAGTACTTAGAAAGTCAAAAGGATACCAACAAGGACGAGAATTAGTAAGGACATAAGCTCAAAATCATAGTTTCATAAACAGAAAGAAAGATGCAAGAGTTTTTGTTTGAAAAAAGAATAATAATAATAAAGTTCCTAGAACAGTGGCAATCAGTGTCTACAGCTCTATAAAGCTTTAAAGCACAAAACAAAGTCGTCAAGATGATTTTTTTGGACTAAAAAAGAAAGTATTATCAAAAGAAGAAGAAAGTTGTGAAGATGAAATATCAACCAAAAGGAAGGGGAATTCCATTGAAATTTATGGCACTGATAGTTTACTGGTTATATAATGACATTATATGCACTGTATACCATCATTTTAAATCTAAACCCTACAGAGTTACTTTACAAAAATTTCCAATGTCTTGAGAAGATTACACGACCTCTTTCTGTGCATAAACTTGACAACTCTGAATTCCCTTCCTATCTTTATCCTTTCTTCTTTTCCCCCATTTTATTGTGTTGTTGTCAAAATGACTCTTCAGATCCCAAATACTATTTGAACATTTCATCAAAAACTTTATCCCAAATTTGCATCAAGTATTTCTAGCCATCTATGAAGCAAGGACAATTCAATATATAAGCTCTTTCCATGTTGGACACCAGCAACAGTACAACACTGCAATATTTAATAAATAGTATTATAAGAATAAATATTAACACTTTTAGGTACCCTCTTTAGCTATGTTAAACACATATCAAACATTTCTCGGGCCTATTTGCATATAACTCTTGATGTTTCAAGTTTGTAAATATTAAAATTTTTGTATAAATAATCCTTAACACACACACACACAGAGACACAGATATATGTCCTGTCCTATATTTTTGAACTTTGACATGGATGTCCATAGTTAGTGCCATGTCTAACTCGTGTCCATGCTTCATGGCTGGATGCAAAATGTGCTGAGTCTAAAACAGTATCAGGAGATCAATGCTTTCTAATTATTGGACTGACTTGTTTATCACAAATGCATATCTACATGCACATGTAGGCAGATAAACCAATGGCTCCAGCTGCATAAACTACAAACTGAGCTACAAAACACTTACTTGTATAAGGCCCTTCACCCGCCATACGTTATGTTTTAAAACAACAATATGTGGATCATCAGGGTGCAATGAATGCAGCTCCTGTCTTACAGACTCTATTGCGACATTGTGCTCTGTTGACAACTGTATAGCTAAAACCTCCCCAGTTGCCTTGACGACTCTTCCCAAGACAGCCCGAGAATCACCAAGATTTGCCACATAAAGGGTTCCATTACATATAACACCAACAAGACAGCATGATCCAACTGCTGCAATTTGTGGATTCGTTGGCCACTGCCCGGCTACAAGAGACATAAACCCCTCTTCTGTTGCTTGAAGTGCCTTGCGAATTACATCCACTGACATCGATTGCTGCTCAGCAGTAAACCCTACAATGAAATCATGAGAAAATTTCTTTAGAACCAACGGTCATAAATAAATGCATGCACACAACAGAACTGAATCTGCAAATGCCAAATCTTTTAAATTAAAGATGTATTAAATTCACAATTCTCTACTCCCCATTCCTTGTATGGCAGATAAAATGATATAAAAATGAAAAACAGACAACACAGATAGGCGTCCAATGCCACCATTACTTGTACATGAACACAAACTTCATACCAGCCATGCTTAAAGGGTTTAGCTGGGTAGCAAGAGATATTACAGAAAGAATGATAGAAACCCTTGTATATATTTGGCTTCACTTAAGTGAAAAGCTTTTGTTTCTTGCATATTGCAACGAGAGGCAGACTACAAATTTCTCTATTCTCTAGCCTCTAAGAACTGCCTCTCAGAACTGAACAAAGTCAAGATATCAACTTTTTAAAATGAAGCATAACATACGAAAGATTTCCTGCCCCTTCGGTCGATCTCAGGCCAAAACGCCCCATATCCTTTTCAGTGCAGAAGTTCAAAACAGCAATCATAATAATTAAAAGCCCGGAATCAGAAGACATAAAGAAAAACAACAAAGCAACATAGCCTATGAGAATACAGAAAATGATTAAGAATTCAATCATCTTTAAGTTGCTTACTCTTGAGGTGGTGAAATAGGTGATTATTGAGGAACCGCGATGTCTCGGGTCCTCCATGCCCATCATAGACACCAACAAAGGTACCATATGGGCCAGATTCATTGGAACTCAAACTGCCTGATTCAAGCTGGCTCTGATCCTCCAGCAAATTATTGGCCTGGACCACAGCCATAGAAAATTCACCATTCAAGTGTTGCCCCGAGTCTTTGTACCACAAGAGTCCGTCCTGTCGACCTCCAGCATCCGCACCGCTGCGTGCATATCCATCCGAATTTGGCCGGAAGCAGGCCCTCAGATAGTTCATCAACTTCGATAACATCCCTCATCTCACCAAACAACCGTCCTCAATTTCCACACCTATCATCGACCAAAAAACAATACTTCACCCCAGAAATTTCAGCAACAAGTTATGAAGTCTTGTTGAACTCGTCACCGCAATTAGGATCCACTAGAACAGCACCAGCAACAAATGAAATCAAATTGAGGCTGTGTTATTATCAACAGCAGACAAAAATCAGATGATGGCGTAAATACAATCTCCTACAAACGAGAAATACCTTAAACAGGCAGCTAATTACTGTTTTCTTAGTGATATATCGAACCTAGAAACAAAACTTGGCTTCAATCAAAATTCAACCTCGTCTCTTATTTAAACTTTGAACAGAAAGTAGGGCCATATGACAACCTCAAAGGCTGAAATAATCACATGAGAAGAGGTAAAAGTTAATTTATAATTTTTTTTTCTCAAGAGGAGAGGTCAAAACCACCCTTTTTTTTTTTCCTCAGACAACCCTTTGGTCAGCCCTTACGAAGTCCAAGTCTTCGCACTCACATTGGAAAACAGAAACCCCAGTTACACAAACCCCCATAGTGAGAACAAACTTAAACATTTTTCAACATAAACGCAGCAACAAATAAATTTCCCAGTAAGAGATCTCACCCAACAAATTGAATATTGACCGGAGGCTATTGAATGACCAACTCGAAGAAGAGAATGATCCGCATATCAGAGGAAAGTCAAGTGTGTACAAAAGCATTAGATCTGTGGATCCATTGAATCAAAATGGAAAAAGTGGAATTGGGTTTTATTCTAAGCTTGTATTAAGCTAGGATGATGAAAATTGTCGAAGAAGAAGGAGATAGATACGGGTGCTTTGAATATGAAGACTTTGTTGGGCAACTGAAACCCTTCCTTTTCCTTTCTTCTAAGCAGACAAGCTCCATAAAAGAGCAACAACGGAGAGCTTG
The DNA here is from genome assembly GCA_020226215.1 of Sindora glabra. Lineage (NCBI taxonomy): Eukaryota > Viridiplantae > Streptophyta > Magnoliopsida > Fabales > Fabaceae > Sindora > Sindora glabra. Next base: position 108,013,877 of record CM035227.1, on the reverse strand, counting down.
AAGCCAGCAAAGCAGAGGTCCAGCTATGGGCTCCACACCACTATGCTAGAGAGAGAAAGAGAAGAGTGAGAAAGATAGAGTCATGAAATAATCTAGACAATGATAAGGTGTACGGTAATAATAGGGCCATTCCGTGAAATGGGGTTCACATGAGAACACGTGGAATTTGTGGTGTTTTACCGGAAGCGATGTCATCTCCGTCTTCGATTTTTTTCCCAATAATCGCTTGCAGTTTAACCTTCGATTCAATCCAAGTACACGTGGCACCTTATGGATTTGTGGCACAGGAGAACTATGCCATTGGAGGTGTTATCGTGCGGGTCTCTCGCACGGAGACCCACACTCGCGGTTTCTGGTTACTCACGCCCTTGATATTTCATAATTATCAAAATGAATTTTACAAATTTATTTTATTATTTTATTTAATAATAATTTATAATCTTTAATTTGCATCGAAGAAAGTAAGAGCAATTAGTTGATTGTGCTTTTTAAACATTATTGTATGAGTATTCCTTACTTTCCAAATGTCAGCAAATGTTCAATTTAAGTTATATCTATCATAAAAGTATTTCTTTGTTTACTATTTAAAGGGGAATCTATCATTATAATTTTATTCAAATGCTAGTAGTATCCAAATTTTTTTATTTTTTTTATTAACTACAAATTAATGTTTTTTTATGTTAGATTTATAAAGGATGTACTTTATTTCATACATCTATTGTAAATAATAGTACTTATTGTATTAATTTTTGAAGAACTAAATCTTTCTTATTTTATGCACATCTGAAATATGTTTTTCTTCCTAAATTTTGTTGATTGCCACAACCGTTAAAATTCACAAACAAACATATTGTCTAATTGGTTACAACCAACCCATGAAGGGCATGGGATCCTCTGATTCTAAGCAAATCGGATAAAGTGCTTTTATGTGCAATAATAGTTGTGATATCCCTTACAAGAATTAATAAAATAAAATATTAAAATTATTTTTTATAAATAGAGAAGTGATTAAATTATTGTATGAGTGCAAAGTTAAAAATTAAAATTTGAAAGTAATAAAAAATATAATTTTTTTAAAAAATATCAAATATTACTTAAATTAAAAAAATTTAACAAATATTAAAATTATTGATGTATATAAAATGAAGTGAAGTCTTCTTTTTAAAATAATGCACTAATACTAATTGTTATATTAATTATGCTATTTAATGTAGCAAAAAAATTAGTCCAGTTCGAGTTCGAGTTCGTGGGATAAGGGTAATTAATTTTAACAATTTTATTTCAACTCTTTTGTTTCGCACTTTTCCTTTTTACACTTTCTCGTGGAAATTGGGGTTCACTCTCACCTGCGCTAAGCATGGCAGTAGTGTTGGACGGGGATTGATCAAATTTTCACACTTTTATTATCTATTTCATTCATGTCCCTTTTTTGTTTTACGGGGTGATTTGTGGCATCATCTTTGCAATATGCCGGAATCCCTCGTAGGAAAACTTGAGAAACTAAAAAAATTGAAAAATTAAAAAATTATATATTTTAAATTCACACAGAATTAATACATAATATAATAATATAGATATAAAATTATACATAATTCATTGGACTGATCTCAAACTTTAAATGAAACAATGAAGATACATGATCAACAATAATAAATATTTATATTCTAAGAGTTATAATAATAATTATCTAATGATTGCAGCATATTTGAGATTGAGTTCTTTTTCATTTTTTTAACATTTTTCCTTTTTTAAGTGTAGATATAATTATTAAATTAAAGAAGAATTAAAAAAATCTCTAAAAGATGTTTTTAATAATTAACTTTCTAAGAAGATTAAATATATAAATATATGCATACATTAATTATATGATAAAAGAATAATTTTTAAATTATAGAATTTCATGAAATAAAGGAAGTTATCATTTTGTTCCCCTTCTTTTCTTGGATAAATTTTTGTATCATATTTATATACCATCAAGGCAAAATTCACGGAGTAAGCTCCGAATCACAAACTTGCCTTTGCCTTTGCTAAATTTAAATGTGGATCAAATACTTCAATAATTTTAAAAGGAAAAAACAGAGGAAGTGTGGAGCAACCTAAACCAGACGTGACTTTTCTTAGCACAACACCAATTAAGTAAGAGAACACGTAGAGTTCGGATTATTTGGAGAGTTTCACGTAAGTAATGATTATAATATATTAACTATATGGATGTCTCATTAATTTACATTATTAAATTTTGTTTATTTATATAATATTACATAAAATAAACAAAATTTGAAAGTTGAAGCTAACGTACATCAATCCAATTTGTGTACCAAATCTCTCCTTTTTATATATTTTACTAAACTCTTTTGTGGAAGTGAGAGGTTTTCATCCAACCTTGAACAGTGTCATCAAATATGAAAGCTCATTTGTTAGGTCTTAAAATAAAAGATACTTTTTGGCAACTCATTTCAAAATTTCAAATTTCATATAAGATTTTAATTGGTGAAATTTTAATTTTTATGTATTTATTACACATAAATTTCAATTTTATGAATGTCATTAAATTTTATAAATAAAATTAAGAAATTTATATTAAAACTTTATAAATATTTGAATACACACCAAAACATTTTTTTTCAACTATAAATACAAAGATATGAATAGATGGATAACTGCATCCACATTTAGGTTTGGTTTGAGAACTTTTTAGATCATACATAACAATAATGGATACCTTTCTTGGCCTTTTGGCTAAGATCAAGTATAATATCTGTTCCTATTAGTTTCATATCAATAATGACAAATAAAGAAATAATCGTGTGAAACAATTGGATTTCAATTAAAGGTTATCTAAGAATTATATGATAAATAATAATCTTGATTTTAGTCTTTATTTAATGAAAATAAGACGGAAAATTAAGAAACCTGCTTGCAATAGATTGGAAACCTTTGATCAAAAAGTGGCAAAAGGCCTAATTAAACATTCAAATGAAGGAAAAAGAAGAAAATAACCTAAAACCTTTGAATATTCGTCCTCTTGCTACCAACACCAAGGGAGAAAATAACCTAAAACCTTTGAATAATTAAACCTTTGAGTAGGAAAAGGCCTAATTAAACATTTAAAGGAAGGAAAAGGAAGAAAATAGCCTAAAACCTTTGAATATTCGTCCTCTTGCTACCAACACCAAGGGTCATGCATAAAATAAGAGACCTAAACTTCACTCATTAACATCAACCACTAAACTTAGACTATTAAGTAGTGCTAATTCTATACATATTTAAATTTTCTCGATTTCTTAGTTATTATTATTTTTTAATTTTGAATTGACACGATTTGTTTGTTTACTATTTTAAAAAATAAAAGTTTTTATTTAATAATATTTATATAAAACTGCTTATCACAATTGTGGGTTATCTTAGCCATTAATAATAAATTATTATTAATTTATATATATTTAATTAATTACTGACTAAATTAAATTCATATATTATTAATTGGTAATATTTAAATAATAATACTTTATAATAATATAATAAATAATACCTATATAAATATTTCTGATTCGATAATAGCAAGCGCAGAAATCCTATTACTGCACCATGTGAAAGATGATGAAGAAAGGGTTTAATGTTCGAGATCGTGTCCATGAAAAACCGGCACGTTTACCACGTTTTATTTATAATGTCAGTCAAGTTGAGGAGACGAAATCTTTGAATTTTAATCTTATAGCCCGTCGAAGCCACTTAATTTACTTGGTTTTTGTCATCTTTCATGCCCCTTTTTTTTTTCTCCTTTTTACAAACAACTACTTCCGCAAACTTCTACTTATCTCGACAACAAATGAACATGTGAAAAAAAAAGGCATGTAACACCAACATCGAGCAAACTTGAGTGTCAAAATCTTTGAAATTACATAAAATATTTTGAATTCGATCCCTCCATGGAAAAAGTTTATGGTTTAGTGTTCACACCATATTATCGATGATTGTTGATGTAAGACATTACAAGAGTTTCTTCATTAATTTTCCCATATTATTGTTTGGCCATAGTGTACTACAATCCTCCTCCTTCTCCCTTCCCAAAGAAAGAAGAGTGGAATATGTTATTTATACCCTAGAGGTAAATTAAATATATTAAAATAAAGGTGTTGATATTATTTTTTTTCTTAAATAATGGTACTTGCAAGTCATAGAATATTCGCTTATTTATTTCATTCATCATGCGTATATTGAATTCTAGTACATGTAACGGGAGAAAATATGGGGAAAAGACCTGTGTTTCTTAACATTTTCTGAGTGTGGTTTTCTACCGCATGCATGCTAGGTGGCATCCTTCGTCAGGTTGGGTCTCTTGATTTTGACCGCTGCTTCAGCCACAGACGGAACGGAACACTGTTGATAGGCGCTGAAAAGGCGCTCTTCAAGTTGTAATATTAAATTTTTAATTTAAATTATATTTAATATTTTCTAAAAATTTTATATCCTTTTAATATTCAAAGTTTCATCCTTAATTCTTATATAAGTGCCTCTATTAGTTTAACAATTCCTACATTTAAAAAAAAAAAAAAAACTCATATAACCGATTTCTCTACGACTTACACATACACAAATATAAGATTTGGCTATTCAGTAAAATACTAGATTATATATCAAAATTTTAAATTGCAGTTTACAATTATAATATTATATTTAATATAAGTATAGTGAACCATTTCGCAATTGCAAGTTTTTATAATTTTGTATCGTAATATTTGTATTTATTTATAATTTTGTACAATCGAGAATCATGAGTTGGACAAAGACCAAGAACGAAAATAATTTGCAGGCAGCATTTGGTGTCATTCCAAAGATAAAATGACATGAAGGAGATTATAATTCTTGTCCACTGCAGATGGGAAAATACTGGCTAGGGTTTATATTGTTTTCAAGAGCGTCAGCCACAAGTATCCCTTTCTAGATGTATATTGCAAGCAAATGATAATTATATGACAGTTTTAGAATCTTGAAGTAGATAAGATTATGTATACTGAGAAATTCTTGATTAAACAATGAGATTTATAAATTAGATGTGCACTGCAACAAAAATTGATGAGATAAATATGAGGAAGGAATGTTAAAAAAATTAATTATTAAAATAATTTTATATTTATTTTAATTTTTATTAATAATACGCACACAAATTGCGGAATTATTAATTGGCTAATAATATCTAAACATTTTTATTATTAATTTCGTACGAAATGTCAGAAGATTGGCCCCGTTTTCCAGCAGTATCTTTCCTTGCAGGATCTAATTAGCCCCTGAAAAATTCGGCAACGCCCCAATAAACAATAGACAAATTCAATTATGAGAAAAAGCACCACCTTCCCCAGATTGCATGTTTTATCCAATATTTAAATATTGCTATTTCTTCGATATCTTACTGTGTAAGGAAGTATGTATTTGTTGGTACAAAAAGTCCAAAAACAATATATAAATATTGCTTTATTTTTAAAGTTACATGATAAGGTTTAGTGAAAAGTATGCAAGTTCCAAACAAATTTTATTTAATGGATAGAAGTTTAAATCTCAAAAATGATTTTTTAGAGCAAATTATATTGATCATTCCTAAGGTTTGATTAAATTATATTGGATATCCCTTAATTTTTAAATTTATATATTTTTACCCCTGACCATTTTTTCACTTTTATGACATGCAGTGATTTTAATCTTTTAACCGTAATTCCTTTTTTAATATTATTTATAATAATTGAAAGGTAATTTTTTTACATTTTTATGTACAAATATATCCTTTTATTAGAAAATAAAAATATAATAGTCTTACAGTTTTTTCAAAAAAATTATATTTATACATAAAAATTAAGAAAAACGAATACTCAATCGTTATGGATGATATTATAAAAAGGATTACAACTAAAAAACTAATATCATTATCATTATATTTCATAATAGTGAAAGAATGATTAAGAGGTAAAATATATAATTTATAAAAATGATATTAAATGTAATTGGATTAAATTTAAAAGAAGATTAATATAATTTATCTTACAAAATACAATACTTAAAATTATAATAAAAATAATTTAAATTAAATTTTATTAAATTTTTATACTTAATATTAAAATATTTAAATTATTTTGTATTATTTTAATATTTTATAATTACATCTTTACGTAAATATTTCTCGTAAAAATGAAGAGAGTTATAATATACAATTTACGAGAATTGTCATGGGAGCTAGGGAGGAAGAAAGCCACAAGTAAAGGGGGATAAAGGTAAGAAGCAGATATGGCCCCTTACCTAACATATAAAATTAATGTGCTGTCCATTGATTGAATGCATATGCTTGTCATTTTGTTCCATGATAAATGGAAATAGAAATTGGGCAACGAAGGATTGGTGGGGCAATCTAGCTTGACGTACTAAAAACCCACCATTATTGCCATTTTCTCTTCAACCGCACCACGTGAATAGAATAAGACATCCCTTCTATTCTCTTCTTATATGTTCTTCCAATTGGTGGATAATTCCAATTTTATAAAAGCAGAGATTTGTTTTGGTATAAAATCATTTAAAGAGATTATAATTTTTTTTTTGTAATTTTATATAAATTTCACGCTAGTCATTGCAATTTTATTCTTAAAATTATAAGATCTTAAAAAAAATAATTGATGAATTATATATAAAATTATAGTTTTATTTATAAATAATAATTCACATATATATTTTATTCATCAGTCATATTAATTAAAAATAAAATTATTTATTTAAATTTATACGAATGAATGAAATTATATATTCAGATATTATTCATACGTAAATTTATAATTTTCTATAATTTAAAGATTATTTTATTAATGCTTTATAATTTTAAATATAAAATTAATAATTTTATCCAATTTTATTTATAAAAATATTTTTCTGAAAAAGTATCATACTATATATATATATAATTATACATTCATTAATGAAGTTTGAGACGCCTAAATTTTAAGACTCTTGAAGAATTATTATTTTTTATGAGATGAATAAAATATGTCCATACAATATTTTCTATGGATATACAAATATGAAAGCATGCCATCAAAGCCTAATAAAATAAAGAAATTAAAGTGCTTTGGAATAAAAACCACGGTAGACAATTATTTGAGTATGGTATTGATTATTGAAGAGTGGGTTCTTTCTACTAATTGTGGATGGCATTTAAGGCTCATAAAGATTTGTCCACCCCCCACGTGAGCGTAGGCTTCGTACAATGATTGAACAAGTTAGGACTTTGCTTTCCTCGTTCATCATAAAAAGTATGGTGTATGATTTAGTAATAATGAGTAAAAAAATTGCTTGCCAATTTGAATACAAGAGTTTAATTTTTCGAACATATTAATCAAATCTTTTATCATTAAACCATCATCTAATTTGATTATCTAATAATTTCAAAAAGACTTCTCCTACTTCTGTACAATTTTGAAGCAATTTTTTGTACAAAAATAAAGAATTTTTATATATATTAGATAGTTTTGATACAAATGATATATAATATTAATTGAAGGTGTTGATTTGATTAAATGAAGGACTAGCGTTTTGATTTGAAAATTTAGAGGGGAAAAAAATGGAAAATTTTGAAATATGGGAAGGTCTGGTGATACTTCTTATCGCAACCACCAGCGAGGCAGGAGATAATTGGGATGGACAATGTGGGATATGGATAATGTTGTTGCACTCATCGAAATCTAATCAATAGATGTTCTTGTGGGAACAATGTACCTAGTCTGGGTTTTGCTTTTCCCCATTCATGAAATTAAATGGACCACCCTTTTACCATGATATGCATTTTATAAATTAATGGTCATGGACTTTGTCAAGATATTAAAGTATTTCTCTGCATTTAATAAGAAGTAATGTGTTTGTGTTTTTCTACGTTTTGAATTTGGACTATGGATAGAGAATAGTTTACCGTATATATGTTTTATCATTTTCATTGAAATCAGTATGTTTCTATGGTGAGAATTTGCTAAAATAAAATGATATGTCATCTCAGAAATAGTCATAGATATATAGATAATAATATGGTATATACTTGTACTCCTATCAATCAACCTCAATTTTAATAATATGGTGTATACTTTCATCTTGTCAAAGTCATGAACATGGAATTTCTTATCAGCATACTTCTTCTTAATTTTAATAAATGTTTTTTAAAACAGGAAGGTGATTTTAAAAATCTAATAGTGATCTATGAATAGTTTTCAACTCAATTAATATTTAATATTTTTTAGAAGTTTGTATCTTTTTTAATCTAAGTTTTGATTTATGCTTCCTGTGATGTGTATTTAATGATTTAACCATTTTTTCTATTAGTAAAAAAAATAAAAAATTATTATCGGTTTATATTTATCAAAGATGATTAAGATGTGCCAATATTTTGATAGAGGTAAAATAATTAAATCATTAAATTTATACACACAATGATCAAATATTGAATTTAATATTAAGAAAGGTATAAATTTTTTTAAAAGATATCAAATATCACGCAATTTCAAGATGCACGTATATTTTAATGATATAGCAACATTTAATTATCTCTAAAATTTATTTCTCCTCATATTTTGCATTCAAAATCAAGACTTTGCATAACAGCTTGTTATTCCTATTATAAAATAAAAAAGTTAATGATTAAAGTGTAGATCAGTATTCAGAAGAAAAATATTTTTATACATGAAATGTTTTGACCTCAACTTTTACTCTTTCTCAATGTAGAATTTAAATTCAATTTTTACTATCTATACAAATAAATTTTATATTATCATTTCATTAAAAGTTGATAAAATTTTTTATGAATGATATTTTTCTTGTAAAAAGTTCCAAATTAACTAATAATAGGTGAATTTAAACTTTTCTTAACAATTGCCGACTTTTGAATATACTGGTGTTGGTAAGAGAAAGGTCCATTTCAATTTTCAAGCCCTGAATCATTGACTGATATGTACACGAATAAGAGCAGCTTAGTTGAAGCCTGCCTTTGGAAGATACAAAAACAGCGGTTTTCTTGGCAGTCAAAAGAATGATCGAACAACCAAACCTTGAAGATTAAATTAGTTAAGGGTTTCAATTTTCCAAATTCATCATGCAGATGATATTTAAATCAGTGTTACTGCCTTGCGTCCCACATGAGCAAATTAAGTTTCAGCCATTTAAAATTTGGTAGGGAAAGCTTTACTATTCAATATGATTTTACCAGACTTGATCTAGATTAATCGATATCCAATGTGACATCTGGATACTAGATGGTTATATACTAAAAAAATATTGTCTTATAAGCTTTATCTTTCATCCTATTGAAATTTAAAAATTTATGTATATATGTCATCACTTTTATAATCAATAACATTTTAAATGTTTGGTCAACTCAAATCTAATTTATTTAACATAACTTATATTCAATTGAGCGATCTATAATTGACCCATTTTACCTCAACATCCCAACTGCTATTGTATCCAATCATATAACTAATAAATTTATGTAGATCCAAATGTTCATTATAGTACTCGATCATTAAATCACATTTTGACACATTGACTAAGATTATCTTTTTATATATACATTAAGTAATTTTATAAAAGAGTATTCACTCTCACTCTTATAATATATTAACTTAATTATCGGAGGAATTATCATGAACGGCATCCGTAGCTATCAACAATATTTTTATATCTTATAGATTCTTTTGAAAATCAAGATATTCCTTCCAAATAAAATCGAAAGCCGTTAATAATTACTAGAGAAAACTAAAATTTTAAAATTAAACATTAACATTATGTGAACTTCATTTTAAAAAAGTTTACGTGTTTCATTTGGTCTTTCCTTTTTCTTTTTGTTCATTATTTGGCTTCCAAGATTTTATGGTGAGATTTCCTACTAGTCTTTGACTCATGTATTTATGCATATTATCCCGTTGTGCCGGCAGTTTTATGGTCAATATTCTCAATACATTGGCTGCTAACTTGGAGAAGTTTCCCCTTTCGTTTCACAGCTTATGCATCCCATTCGACTTGAAGGATTGCAACTACTGTGCTGTGATGCACATTGGAAGCATCCTTTCAACATACTTGGTCCATTTAATATTTATGTAATTGCTTTGTTGTAAAACATTTTGGATTAAAATCTTGACTTTGATGTATCCATATTTTAATAATGCAATAATATCTAATATTATTTTAAAAATTTTCTGACATATATGAGATTAAATTTATAATCTTTTATATATATATATATATATATATTCAATAAATTATCATTTTTATCATTTAAAAGAAAATCCTAACTATGATTTCTCTTTAAAAAAATGCTAAATTTGAGCGATTCATATATCCTAGTTACTTCAATATAGAGATGTACTTGGGTCGCCCAACCCGTTAAGGTCGATTCGAAAAAATATAGGGTTTGGATTCATTTTTTTAGCTTGATAGGCTTGTTGGGCTTTTTTTATATGGCCCGATAATAAATGGGCCGGGCTCAGGCCATAATAAAAAAGTTCGACACAGCCCGACCCGGCCCGACCTGATTACATTAATTAATTTTTTATAATATAATTATATATTAAAAAAATAATTATATCTTATTATTTTTAATATTAAAAAATTAATTTAATATAATTAAATATTTTATATATTTAAGTATTATATCATCTCTTTAAATAAATATTTTTTATATTAAAAATAATTTTTTACTTAAAAATAAAAAAAATAATCGAGTATTCAGGCCGAGCTTCGGGTCTTACATATTCATAATCAGGTCAGGTCAGGACAAATTTTTTTAAAATACAATCGAACCAAGCCGAGCACAGGTCATAATTTTTTTACTATTTGACCTGCCTAACTCGACTCGAAACCTGCCGAACTCGACCCATGTACACCTCTACTTCAATATTAATAGTAGTGCAACATTGTATTGTATGTTTTTAGAATTTTTAAGTTGGACTTCGTTGAGTTGGTATATGGTTTACTATTTTCAATCACTCTTGCTAATTAAGTTTGAATATCTATTGTTAAAAATTTTGAAAATTTGGGCTTTGCTTGATGCTCCATTCAAAAAGAGTGTATCAATATGAGTTCTATTCCAAGGATTTTTTTTAATCTTATAAATATTTTTATAAAATTTTACAACTATTTGACAAAAATTTATAACTTTTTTGCCTAACTCTAGAATATTTTTATATAGCAAGCATAATTACTTATACAACATAATTTTATAAGAAAATTATAAAATTTTATATAAAACATTTACAACTCATACTTTAAATGCTAAGGACTTCAATTTTCACAAAAAAATTGAAAATTTTATGTAAAAAATGATTTTTTATAAAATCACATGCATCCTTTAAAAAAATATGAAGATAAAATCTTTAAATTTTAGATATTTTTGTAAAAGAATGTGGTAATCAAACTCAAAAAAATTCTAACTTTTATATTTCATATTAGATAGATTAGATTAAATGGTCATGGAATGATTAAATTAAAGGATGTTGAGGAAAGGACAACACATTCTTTAAAATATGAAAGAGATAAGTGAAAATGTTATAAATCTAATCTAATCTAATGTCTAATATGGTTTCCATTTGAAACCAAGGATTCCCTTTGGTTTTATTCAAAGGCTATATTTTTCATTGGTCAAAGTAGAGTGTAGATCCAGTTGATGACAATGTAATGGATGGATAATTGCTATAAGCCTCAAGCCTTTCTTCTGCATTATAGAGTTGGTATATCTTATATCCCTATTGATTGCCACTAGACTCCTCTTTTGCTTCTATTTTTATCAACAAGGTGTTGGATGGATGAATGCTTTTGCACTCACCTTTTTATCTCTAGCGGCTAGTGATGGTTACGGATTAGCCGTGAGTTTATCCTACTTCATCCTTATTTAAAGTTTGTGTATAAGGTTGCTTTTAGTTTACTTTTTGTGTTTTATTCTCCATTGTCGTTATTAAACATTAAGGTTCTTCGCTACTTTTTGTTAAATGAGCCATTGTTTTGGCTTTTTTCACTTTTAAGGCCATAATACCAATTTGAGAACTATCACTACTGTATGGTAATGGTCCTTTGAATAATATCACTACTATGTGTTGATTTATCTATTGATTGAGGTTTTGTTTATGCATAATTCTTCATTTTGAGATTTTTGTTTTAGCTTGATGAATAAAGTTTGAGTCTTTAGGTTTGAAGAAAGGATTTTTGCCTTCATGTCCTGATTCTAAGCTTAATAAGAAATTTCACTTGAAAAATAAAAAGAAATTGAAAAGGCCTATATTTGTTAAGGCTAATATCTTTATTACAAATGGTCATGAATTTATATGGTTGGCTTTCTTCTCAAAATTGTAACAATTAAAGGATGTTTGCATTGAAAATTTTATTTTTCATATACAGAATGTTGAGGTTCCTCAACTATTTAATCTTTTTTAGGATATTTTATCATTAGTTGTTAGTAAAAGATATAAGCTTAAAACTATTTCTAACAATGATTTTCACTAATATCAAAAAATCAAAACAAGGATTGATGATTTGTAAGCTCAAATTAAGGAATTGTCTTTTATAAATGATGGTTTTCTCAAGCAAATCGATGCTTTGTCTGTAGGAATACAAAACTTGGAGATTGTAGTTTAATATTTAAGGAAACAAAAAATGAAATGACAAAATCAAGTACAATAAACAAAAATGTCTCATCATTAGTGTACATTTCATTTCTCAGATGATGCTTTGATAAAGTTACCTTATGCCTTACAATTTAGAGCTTTTGTGCCAAAGATAAAATAAAGCTTGTTCCTTTAAAAAAATAAAAATAATAAGATTTTGTTCTAGACGTGCACAAATTAGGCATTTTACTTTCTCTTATAAGAACCCTCCTTTCATTAAAAATCCTCTAGCAATTATGGAGAGCTATCCATTTTATTTTTAAAGTCCTAAAGGATCCTTTCCTAATAGTAATCCATATTAGTACTCAATAAAGGTTTGTCAAGCTACTTAGGCTTTCATGGCACAATTTAGTTCAAATAGCACTAATGTAACTATTAAGGTTAATGATTGAACAAAGCAATGTAGTCAAATTTCAAATGATCTTTGGGTGCATAAGATGGTTATGGAAGAATAACATGAAGTGTTGTGGTCTAAAAGTAAAAAAATGAAAAAAGATGGAGTCAAGTTAAATTTAGTTCTTAGGCTTAAAGAGAGAGAAAGTACTATCTACTTCTAGAAGTTTGTGTAAGAGTTACTAGAAAACTTTGAAAATTCGAATCATCAATTTCAAGCTCACGGCCAAAAATATAGGATTTCACTTGAGTTGTAACTAAAAGAAAATTCAAAGTACACCGCAGTTGGTGACTCTACCATATAATCAAATGTTTTCTTTGCAACAATCAACTATCCAGCAATTCCTGGAGTAATTTGTATCTCATGGCCAACCACCTAGGCATAGTGAACCTTCAATTGATGGGGCCTAGTAATACGTTTTTTATTCTATTATGTTTTTGTATTCGTGTTCTTTCTTTTATTTGCAAGTTTTGTTAAGGTGCGTAGTTCTTTGTAGCAGGCATGTTCTTTTTTTCTCTCTCGTAACTATTTCTAGAGAAATGGAAAAAAAAGTAGAATCTATTTAGTATTTAGTATTTCAACATTCTATATTGTGGAAAATCTTATATTAGGAAGGCAGGCATTGGTAATGGCTAGATATGAAATTCATAATACTGATAAGGAATATATTATATATATCAAAATTTTAAAATTGAATTTTAAATTTTTTATATTCATTAAATTGATTTTTATAAATTTATCCAATCATTTTATATTTAATGATAGTCTTTAATTTTTATTTATAACCTAATTTTAGATTCTGTTTTTGGTATGTATAACATTGCTGTATTAATAATTACTAAAAAAATCATTATCATTAAAATATCGAGCTTTTGAAAAAAAGGGGGGGATTAAGTTCAATATATTCCCTTTTTTTTGTTTAACCAAACGCATAGATATAAGAAATAGTAATGGTGTAAGTATAAATATTGTTTATCAATGAAGATATATACCATTACTACTTGAAGTAATAAATCTTCTAAAAAAAAGTTACAACAAAATTATTGAAGTTGTAATAATTAAAAACATGGCAACTTTTTAATACGTCTAAAATCTAATTAATAAAAGTTTATTTGCAATTTTTTTTACGATATATATTGAACCAAACATATATCGATCAGTCTAATTTTTGTTGTTACCAAAAAGTAGATGCAAAAAATAATAGAAATTGTTGCTTGATGATTGCTCCTTATTTTAGATTGTTTGCAATTGTTTAGCGTAATTAGATGAGACGATTAATAAATTAATTGATAGTTAATAAATTAATTAAATATATTAAAAGTATTTAATAAAAAATAATTAAAAATATAAAATGATGAGAAGTGTTTAGTATGAACTAATTAAGAAATGTAAAATGATATAAAGAAAAATGTTAATATAAATAGATATATAAATTAAATTATTTATATTTATTTTAGATTAAATTATGTTAATGCAATTAAAATATTCAAGATAAGAATATAATTACCTAGAATTTAATTAATCATAATTATAATATTATATATTTATTTATTATTTAATAAAATGATTTAATTAATTATATTTCATGACATTACATATTTATATATTTATTTATATTAAATTAAATAAATATATTAAATATTTATTTATATAATTAGAATATAAATTGTTATTTAATTAAGATAAGAGAAATAAATTTAAAAATATTTTCAAAAGTTATTAGTTTTTAAGTTATAACCAATCATGTAAAACTTATCAAACAAGAGTTTATTTTTTCAAATAAGTTAGTACGTACAATACTTTTAAAAGCTAATTTATAATTTATGTATCAATTCAATACATTATAAGTTTATTTATTTATTACATTAAATACACATATAATCAAGTGAGAAATTACATGATATTTTAGTGTTAATGTATAACGATATTTTATAAATTAGGACCTCAATTTTTATTTCATTGCTACCACTCACACTTGTAAAATAAGTTAAATTGTAGCCTGTTTTCCTAAATTAATAGTGTTTAGTTCATATAAGAAGTAAGTTTTTGTGGAGAATTAAGTTTTCTAAGAAAATTCCCTTTCTTCTTAGAAAAATTCTGAAATTTGTTTAATTGATACTAAAACTCGATACCTTTTAACAACTAACTTCCTATATTTTATTTGATTCAAATTTGAAATTCTTAAAAATATTATTAAAATAATTAATATACCTTTCAAAATTATAATATAAAAAATAAAAATTATTAATAAATTTTAATTATATCTAATTATCTTTTTGAAAATATATTTTGTTATGGCCTAACTTTAATTGTAATAGACATAGAATCCACTATCTAACTTTTACTGACTTGATCTATAATTAATGTTTACTTGGCTCATTTATGTAAAAATTATTAAAAACTCATTATGCAATGTTTGAGAAGGTTTATATTAAACCAAAAAAAAATGTACAACACCATAATTTCCCCTAGGCGACAAAAACATGACTATTACTTGCTACCTTTCTTATATGATGTACATACCAAGGCCTTGGCATTTCTATGTTACACTATCTTATGCTATCTAAGCCATGCTAGGTTATAAGCTTAAGCTATTAAAAGTTCCATTCAAAGTGATGGCAATCAATCATTCTAAGGATCTATAAAATATAACATGCGAAATGGTAAGTTTGGAGCTTAATGAGTGGACATTTTAATATAATCGAATATAACAATACTAAGTTACTAATCTAATCTGATTTACCCTCCTAAAAAAATAAAGACTTTAAATCACATATTTCACAACATAAATTATATTAGTAGCAATCTCTATTGTTCATAATTATCCAAGCTCGTCAATGCTATTATTCATATCTACACATCCAATTATGCCATAATTTCATCATGTCATATATACATTAATAATATAAAGAAATAGCAAGTAAATTTCTTTATAACTCTCAAATCATTCTTATTCTTTTACAAATTCATCTTCATCATTCTAAGATTTGTCTTATTCTTTCACAAACAATAACTAAATATGTTAGATTCGATGTTCACATATTATATGTCACATCATTCTCGCATCAACTGATGCATGCCTAGTAAGTATCAGGAATCGTAGACATGCTTCACACATCACATCATTAATGCATCTTAGAACATAATTATAATAACAACCAATAGAAATACCATACCTCTACCTTACTTAATCATCTACTCAATAGACCCATCCATATTACACATAACTATTGGAAATATGTGTATTAGAATATGTAGCATTTTTGTCACATGAGAATTCATGTTTGATCAACATTAATTATACACCTCTCATGAATTTATCCACAAACTTAGTTCATTCACTATTGTTATTCATGGTCCTAGTCATTTTATACTTTCAAGGAGTTAACACCTTTGTTTATATCATTGCTTTACCTTAGGAGTTAATTTATGTTATCACTACATTAAATCTTTAAGGGTGAAACATTAATTCAATATATTACTCTCAGACAATAAAAAAGCAATGGTCAATTGTTTGAAATCAAATGATTAATTATTTATATGTGGACAAGAATCTCAACAAATATCTAATGTAATGATTAACTATTCAAACCTAGTGATTGACTATTTCATTTAATTTTTACAATTTTTTTTTAAAGTAATTATTATATATTATTCATTTAGTCTTTATCAAATTATCAATCATTAATACATACTTCGGGAATGTCATCTAACTCATTTCCCTCATTACACACACATCTTGAAGGCGTTGATTTGAAAATTAGAGAGGAAGAGAGGGGAAAAAAGGGGAAAAAGTTGAAATATTGAAAGGTCCGGAGAGACTTCTTATCGCAACCACCATAGAGGCAGGAGATAATTGGGATTGGTCAATATGGCACACGGATAATGTTGTTACCCTCATCGTAAGAACAATGTACCTAGTCTAGGTTTAACAATGTACCTAGTCTAGGTTTAACAATTTTTTTTAAATGTTTCTTTGCATTTAATTAGAGGTACTATTGTCTTCGTGTTTTTCTACGTTTTTGAACTTGGACAACGGGAACGAAATAGTACACACACACGCACACTCTCTCTCTCTCTCTCTTCTCTCTCCCTCTCAATACGTGTGTTTTGTCATTTTCATTGAAATCTGGGTGTTTCCATGAAGGATTTTTTTTTTTAAAGAAAAGGAAAATATTATAACTTATAGGCCGTTTAGATGGGAGAAAGAAGGGAAAAAATGAAATTTGAAAAAAGAAAATAAAAGAGACATTTTTTTTTCAGTTTGAACGAAGAGGAGAAATTGGAAGAAAAAAAATTGAAAAAAAAATTATTGATGGGCTTCACTTAAATCTCACTCTCTTCCACTATGGAGAAAAACGAGAGCAGAAATTTTCAAAGAAAAAAAAATGTGATGATAAATTCATAAAAATTATTCAAGCTATCCCATAACATTGTTCGGTACTATTTGCACCAGTATTATGCTCATGCTTTCCTAGTCTTTGGATTTATTGGAAGTAATTTTTTCTATTTTTCATTTTAATTCTCTCACAAAATTTAATAAGTTTTGGGTTTAAAAATTATATAATTTTAACTAACTCATGTCATTAATTTCAGTGATAAACATTGTTTATTGTTAATAATGATTATTTATTATTTCATAAATTTTATCGAAGTTATTTTGTTAGATTTAATAATCAACCAACGTATATTAGGGTTATACTTCTAGACATATTTAAAAAAAAAATCATATTATTATGTATTCTTGTATCCATTCATTTCAATGGAAAATATATTTCATAAAATATAATTATAAAATATTAAAATAAAAAAGTATTTTTTTAGTTAAATGTTGAATACAAAAAATTTAAGAAAAATAATTTCTTCTATTTTAAAATAAAATTTTCTTTCCTTCACTATTATATATTTAGATATCATTTTTTTAAGTATCAATACAAATAGTATATCATTTTTTATTAATATATATAAATAATATTTTTATAGAAAAATACTTTTGGTAAATTTTATTTAAAAGTTATAATTTCTATATACAATTGTGAAATAAATTTTAATATAATTTTAAATAATTATAATTTTTATATATTTATTACACATAAAATTATATGCATTGAAATTTATTTTGTAAAAATTTACAAAATTTCACCAGTGTGAAATTGAAATTAATTCATATTTTTGTTGTCATAATACAATTTTTTTCTGGTTTGAAGATTTTTTATATTCAATAAGTCATATTAGCTCAATATTAATCATCTATAACAATTTTTTAACTTAACAATAATATTGCTTTTACCTAATTTATTTTATTAGTTTTACTAATATTTATCAGTTTTTACTTTTAAAATAAATAAAATATTTAATTCTTCATTTATAAGAGTATTAACTATTATATCTCCTAAATTATAAAATTAACATTAGTAATATTACTTTTTTTAATTAGAATTATTTGCTCATTTTTTCACTTGAAGTGTTAAATCAGGGAATGCTAGTAGATAAGATATTTAGAGGGCGTAATAATTGATATCCTTATAAATCAAGGATTAAGGATGTGCTTACTCTTATTTTAAAAAATAAATATCACCTACTTTATTAATTTTATTCATATATACTAAATAATTTTAAAAATATTATTATGTAGGTGTGAAGGTAAAAGTATATTTATTCTTGTAAATAAAGATGTCACAATGTCTAAAATATAGAAAATAAATTAATGATTGTATAAGAGATTTTAATTGACAAAATAACTATTTCTCTTCTATTTTCTTTCTCCTTCATTTTCTTTTCAATCAAACATAGTAAAAAAAAACAACTTTTTTTGTATTTTCTTTCTTTCCATATTTTTTCTCCCATTTCCTCTCTTCTATGCAAACAAAACCTTATGAAATATTTACACACATATCAAATTTACTGTTCATTTTTTCAGCAACCATATATATATATACACACACACAAACACAAAAAAAAGCCCCACTAGGAGGAAAAACAACAGCAATAAGATCATTGCACCAGCTAACAGCTTCTTTGGAGGGAATTTGCTTGAATAAAATGATGTGTCATCTCATAAATAGTCATAGATATATAGATAATAATATAGTATGTACTTATAATCCTATGAATCAACCTCAAGCTCATGGGTGTTTTCATTTTCATCTTATCAAAGTCACGAATATGGAATTTCTTAACAGCATGTTAATTTTAATAAATATTTCTTTCGAGCAAGAAGGTCTCTTTTTAAATTTAATATCAGTATCGGCTTATGTTTATCAAAGATGCTTAAGGTGTGCCGGTATTATAGTAAAAATAGAAGGTAAATCACTAGAAATATATATATATATAAGAGTTAAATATCAAATTTTAAATATCGAGAAAGGTGTGAAATTTTTGTAGGATAATACCACTCAATCTCAACATGTGCTAGTATTTTAATAATATAATAATATTTAATTATCTCGGATTTTTTTCCTCATATTTTGTGCCGAAGATCAAGACTTTGTACAGCAGCTTGCTATTCCTATTATAAAATTAAAATATTAATGATTCAAGTGTAGATCAGTTTTCAAATGAAAAATATTTTTATATATGAAATGTTCTGACTCAATTTTTACTCTTTCTCAAAATAGAATTTAAATTCAATTTTTATTATCAATGAATTTTTATACTATCATATTATTAAAAAATAATAATTTTTTTATAAATGATAAAAATCTTAATTATTATATTATAATTATAATAATATATTATTTTCTTACCTATTCATGGTGCAAAAAGTTCGAAACTAATAATGGTCGAAATTTAAATTCTTCTTAATAATCACCAACGTTTGAATTGAATATACTGGCGTTGGTAAGAGAAAGATCCATTTCAATTTTCGAGCCCTGAATCATTGAATGATACGTACCCGAATAAGAGCAGCTCAGTTGAAGCCTGCCTTTCGAAGATGCAAAAACAATGGTCTTCTCGGCAGTCAAAAAGAATGATCAAACAATCAAACTATGAAGCTTAAATTAGTGGAGGGTCTCAATTTTTAAAATACATCATGCAGATAATATCTACATCTGTTTCACTGCTTTGTATTTTTTGAAGACCTTTATATGTGTCACATGAACAAAGAAGAGGCTATACTGTGTCAGAGATTTTATTTTTCATCGTACTCGAATATATATATATATATATACTCTTGTAATTAATAGTGGAGTCAAAGGAATTAGAGATGGCCTTGACCCTTCAAAATTTTATACCTTTATTTATATATGTATATTATTATATTATACACTTCGATCTCTTGTAAAATTTTAAAATCTACTTAGTTATAATAAGAACAATATGTATTTATGAATCAAAAATAAATTTTATAGAAGATATAGAAATATAAATATAAAATGTAAAATCATAATCATTTTATAATTGATTAATTAACTATAAATATTTTATACTTTAATCCTTTCTCTTCATTTTTCTCCCTCTTTGTTGAATATGAAGTTTTTTCTATTCTATTGTACATTAAAAATATTTTATAGAAACATATATTTAGTTGAAACAAGATATATACATGACTTACAAAATATTTATTTAACTTTCATATAGCTCTAATTTTATTTTTTAGAAAAATATTATGTAGAGTAAAATTTATATGGACTTATTTACATTACACATATAATATGATTGTACCAAAATTGTAAATTACTTATTATTAATTTTGGTTTTATCATCTTAAATTTTCACAGTTCTTTATCCATATCTAAAAAATATATATACATATAAAACTTAATTAAATTAATTATCTTCTTCCAAATTTTATGAATTTTTATTGTAATTTTCAATAAGATTTTGAATAATTTATGTGTTATGATTTTTATAAGTATAAATTTATATTTTTATTTACATTATTCACATAATATAATTGCGTTAAAATTGCACTTACTGTCTATTTTAATTTTATCATCTAAAATTTTCACAATAAAACACATATACATGTCTAAAAAATATGCTTTGATATAAACTTTATTGAATTAATTACATTTTTATAAGTTTTAAAGATTTCTATTGTAATTTTTTTTATAAAAGTCTGTATAACTTTTGTGTTGCAACATTTATAAATAAATTTTTATAATTTTGTTTAATGTTACATAATTTTTTATATTTAATTTTAAAAAATTTATAATATCTTAAAGCAAAAGTACGAAAAAGATTATGGTTTTTAATATGTATTAGAATAAAATTACTTTTCATTATACCCGATTCCCAAACCAGAATTCCCGACTATACCACTGCCTATAATTGATAATACTCTAAATGTTTAACCAAGTCAAATCTATTTTCTTTAGTATAATTTATATTTGATCGAACTAGCCCATCATCAGCTCATCTTATCTTGATGATCTGATAACTATCGAGTCTAGTTATATTAATTAGTCATTAAATCATCCCTTAATACATTAATTGAGACCACTTGTCTCTATATATTCTAGGTATTAACTTTAAAAAGGAACCTTCATTCTCACTCATATTTTAAATTATCATCTCTTGCGAGATATTGACTTTATTATTGGAGAACTTATGGCGGATTTCTATCTGTCACCCTCTGACATTATTTTCATGTTTTGCAAATTCTTTTAAAAATCAAAATATTCCTCTCAGACAAAATTGGAACAACCAATAATTAATAAAAAAAATATAAAAATTTTAAAATTATACATTAATATTATATAATTATGTGATTTTATAAAAAAAATTACGTAAATCATTT
This sequence comes from Sindora glabra, assembly GCA_020226215.1. Classification (NCBI taxonomy): domain Eukaryota; kingdom Viridiplantae; phylum Streptophyta; class Magnoliopsida; order Fabales; family Fabaceae; genus Sindora; species Sindora glabra. The sequence continues at coordinate 107,992,066 of CM035227.1, read as the reverse complement.
TGTCCTCTGATTTTTTTTTTTTTCATTATTTGGCTTCCAAGATTTTATGTTAAGATTTCCTACTAGTCTTTAACTCATATATTTCTGCATACTATACCTTTGCGCCGGCAGTTTTATGGTCAATATTCTTAGTGCATTGACTGCTAACTTGGAGTAGTTTCACCTTTCGTTTTCAAGCGCTTCCCCGAAAGTTTATAGCTTTGCGTCCCATTCCTCGTGAAAGACTGCAACTACTTCCTATGATGCCCATCGGAAGCATCTTTCCAACGTACTTGGTCCATTTAATATTTATGCAATTGCTTTGTTGTAAAACCTTTTGGATTAAATTCTTGATTGTAATTTGCTAAGACTTTAAGAATATGATAATATTCGATATTATTTTTATAATTTTATATTTTTTTATATGAGGCTCGAACCTATAATATTATATATATATATTACTCTTATCATTTAAAAAAAATTCTTAACTATGATTTCTCTTAAAAAAAAATTGTTAAATTTGACCCAGTCATATATCCCGCCTACTTCAATGCTAATGTTAGTTAATAGCACGTGTCCCGATGTTTCTAGAATCATTAACTTGGCCTTCGTTGAGGTGGTATATGACTTTCTGTTTTCAATCACTCCCGCTAATTCATCGTCAAAAGTTTTGAAATTTGGGGTTTTGCTTGATGCTCTATTAAAAAAGAGTGTATCAATGTGACTTCTATTCCAAGCTTTAGAAAAAAAATATTGCTACTTTTATAAAATTCTACAACCATTTTGTAAATAGCTTTTTTGCAGAGCTGTCGAATATTTTACATTGCAAGCATAATTGCTTATACGACAAAATTTTGTAAGAAAATATAAAATTTTAAATAAAAATTACATTAATTAATGACTACGGTTGTCATGAAAAAAATTGAAAATTTTATGTAAAAATATACAATTCTTTTATAAAATCAAACTACACATCTTTTTAGAAAAATATGAAAATAAAATCCTTAAAATTTGGATGATTTTTGTAAGAGAATGCAGCAATAAATTAAACTAAAAAAAAATCCAATTTTCATATTTCATATTAGATTGAATAAATTAGATGGTCGTGGAACGATCAAATTAAATGACGTATTCTCTGAGATACGAAACCGATTAGCAAAAATGCTGGGACTCTAATCTAATAGTATGGGTTCCAATTGAGACCAAGGATTTCTTTTGGTTTTATCCAAAGGTTGAATTTTCAATGATCAAACTTGAATCTATTAGTATTTAGTATTTCGACATTCAATGTTGTAGAAAAACTTAGCGGGAAGGTGGACACGGAAGTGGTTGGATATGAAAATCACAATATTAATAAGAAAAATGTTACGGTTGGAAATAGGATTTGAAATTAAATTTAAAATTTTTTGTATTTATTAAATTAAAATTTATAAATTTATTTAATCATTATATGTTTAATAATAATTTTAAAATTTTTAAATTTTATTTTTAATGTATATAATATTACTGTATTAATAATTACTAAAAAATATTATCAAAACTGCTAAAATTTTAAGATTTAAAAAAAAGGGTGATAACTTCAATATATTCCTTTTTTAAACAAATGCATAGAGACGAGTGATAGTAATGATGTTATGTAAATATTATTTATTGATTAAGATATATAACATCACTGCATGATGTTATAAAGTCACAACAAAGTTATTGAAGCTGTAATAGTTAAAAACATTATAATTTTTTTAATAAAAAATGATAATTCACTTAATATATATACATAAAATTTTGAATTCAAATTTTAAATATAATAAGAAGTAATTTTTTAAATAATATTAAATAGCACTATACTATTAAAAAGTTTGTAAAGAAAACTTTTTAATATATGTGAGTTAAAACCTAATAAAAATTACATATGACCCAAATTATATATTTACAATTGGGCGTTTAACGAGCCGCAAGCCCACAAACCAAATGAATTGGCTTGCGAGCTTTTTGAGGATTAATCTCAAAAATTAAGTTTGTTTTAAAAAAGAGTTTAAACGGGTTGATCCGTATAGGCTACAGACCAAAATAAATTGGGTTGGTTTACTGGTTTAAATGGGTTAATTTATTTTTTTTAAAAAAATTATATTTAATAACTTAATAACATTTACATTTTAAAAAAGAAAATAATTTATTTATTATTTTTACATTATAATTTAATATAAAAATATAAAATAAAATTTATAGACATAGAAATAAAATAATAAATATAATAAAAAATAAAAAATATAAATTAAAAATAAAAAAATGAGTCAGCTTGCAGATTAGACTGGGTAAGCCTAAATGAACCGAACTCATGCGAATTCTGACCAGTCCAATCTGACCCATCCATTAGGCGCCCTTAGAATAGATGTTGGTGAAATGGGCAAGCTCGGCCACACTGCTTTTAAGAGCTAGCTTCCGGATAGGCCAAATTTGTCATTAAACAACCATGTATTCATGCTCTTAAAATTGGTCAAAACATTGTTTGTTCTCCAAAATTAACCTCAGATCTAAAAATAATAAGATAAAGGAAAGTAATAAGAACTCTTCTCTTATTTGGAGTGTAGAAAATTAAAAAAAAAGAAAATAATAAGAAAATATTTTTTAAGGTGTTTATGTAGAAAAGAAAGATAAAATAAAATAAAATTAAGTTAAATGATAATTTTATTCTTCAAGTTAATATATTTATTTAATATTTTGTTTCTAGCCAATAATTGCTAGAATTAAAATTCATCATATTTATGCATAATTTTTTTGTAAATATATTTTTGACAAATAAAAATTTGAAAATATTATTAATTAAGGATTCATAAAAAATATTAATAACAAATTTTAACTATTCCAAACATCTTATTAGTAACAATTTTTCTTTTTATTTCTTCAACTTTTGTTATAGGATTTTTTTTATTTGACATATTGAAATTAGTAAGAGGTTAATAAGTTATTTTATAACAAAATAAATTAAAATTTATTATAAAATTAATTCATTATTATAAAATTAATTCATTATTATAAAATTATTATGTTTTGTATAAATTATGGAGGTTTCAATTATGATAGGCATATAAAATTGGATGAGAGACGAATGGTATGATTTATGTAGAATATCAAGTAGTAGATTTTATGAAGAAATAATAGCATTAGAATTTTAATATTACATTAAAATAAAAATTTTATTATTAGGTGCAAATTTAAAAATTTGATATTAATCATTTGTATTCTTTTATAGTTTACAAACTTAATTAATTACTTTCTAAATATTACGCCTAATTTTTTTAATGATATATTCTTACTTAGAGCACAAAATAAATACAATAGCATTTTCTTATAAATGGTACTTAGTTGGGCAGGTGTATATCTCATCTTTGGGGCAATGTAAAACAATAAAATAGGATTCAGGTGCATTTCTAAAGCAAATGGTGCTAAGGGGATTTTTCCCTCATTTTTTGTCAATGAGTGGTAAGAAATTATTTTAATAGGCTCCACTTTTTTTCTCCTATTCTTTTTCTCTTCTATCTATTTTCTAACCTGTAACCAAGAAAGCTAAAACTTGGCATATAAACGAGCGGGGCAGGCTTATACGGACTTTGCCTGCGCAGGCTTTTGCCCATATGGGCTTGCCCGCAAAAACCCGCATTTAATGCGGGCTTCCTACTAAGGTGCCCGCACCACATCGCGTGCGATGCGGGCTTACCCGTGGGTAGTCTGTATTTTTTTAATATATTTTTTAATTATTTTATTTTATAATATATAAATTATATTTTAATATTTTAAATTTTATTCAATTATTTAGGTAAAAAAATTAAATTAGAGTATAGAAATTGTATTAAATTTATTAGGAAGTAATTGTGTTGAATTTTTTTAATATATATTAGACCTAAATATAAAAAAAAATAATTAAAAAATAATAATTTTTTATCTGCGATCAAACCCACGCGGTCGCGGGCTTACCTGCATAAGCCCACATCAAATGCGAATTTCATGTAAGGTTGCCCACATTAGTCTGTGATCGTGGGTTGCCCACGGTCACAGGCTCCGTTTTACATGTCTAACTAAAACATTAGCTTTATTTATTTACTATTTTTAAAATGAAAAAAAAAATAAATCACTTCCTAAACTATTCATGATGTGCAATTAATCCCTCAAATTTAAAAATTGTGCAATTTACTTCCTTGAACTTTTAATTTGTGTAATTTATTCTTTCCATGAGTCTTTCATCCAATTAAGTTAATGGAATTGACAAATGTATGAGAACTCACATGTCTCCAAATAAACCTTCTTTTTTTAACATCAATTTAAAACCTTTTTTTAACATCAATTAAGGGTCCAATTCACCAAGTTGGAAGCAGCATACAAAACCATTACTTCTGCCAATAACAAGCCACCCAACAGTGGCTATTATATCAGCATTTGTTGTTTGATTGGTGTAAGTGCACATTGAGCTCAATAAGCTCACCCGTTGGCAAAAAGGTAAGCCATTGTAGACACAATTAATAGTTTAATTGATAAGGTGAGAATTGCCTCGCATAAAGGTGTTAACAATCGTGAGCTCTCATACAGATTAGTAAATTGTACACTTTTAAAATTTAGGGGGTTTATAGCACATTGCAACTAGTTTGAGAGGTAATTTATTTAAGGATAAATTACTATCAACCCCTCGAAATTTAAGCAAATTACACTCCCTACCCCTTATTTTTCAATTTTAGCCTTTACCCCCTTAGAACTAACGGATATAAACTATGCTGTTTGTTGACCAAAATGCCCTCATATATTACACTTTGGTAGAGGACCCTTCGTTTTCCAATTTTCTTCTCTCTCTCTCTCTCTCTAGTTTGATGTAATCAAATGTTCCCAATTAAATTAAATCTAATGAAAAAGAGAAAAAAGTAATAAATTTAATTAGTGAATTGAGAAAATCAAAGAAATAAAATAAAAATTAAAAATGATAGATAGAAATGCAAGCAGAAAAAAAAGATAAAGATTTAATATTAAATTTAGAAAATAGAAGTTAAACTTAAGTTAAAGATATTTTTATATATTCATAAACATTTATTTTTTGTATTTATTATTATATAAATAAAAGAAAAATTAATTAGTAATTATTTATTATATGCCATTTGATTAATCATTTATTAAATGAATGACTGTTTTAACTTTTTGATAATTTAATATATAAGTTTCAATGTTTTAAAAGATTAATATTAAATCTGTCACAAATTTTATTTAAATTCAAAAGAAGCCCCCTTTATATAAGTTATTAAATTGATGTCACATTAATTAATTATTTATTATATACAACTTTAAATCTAGCTATTTAATTCCATATTAAATTAATCAATTCTCTTTAATTGTTTTGATTAAATATTGAGTTATGAAAATCATTATATTCTATCTTTAATCCAATTATTTAACATCAGACTAAATTTATCAATTCTTTTTAATTATTTTAATTAAATAATGAAAATAATTTTTTATTTATATAATTAAAAATTAGTTTATTTAACTCATTTAAAAAAAAGTAAAGACACCAAGTTAATGTAATTAAGCTAACTTTTTACTAAATATTTAATAGTATTTTAATTTTTAACTCCTTTTTTTAGTGACTTATGGCAAAACACTTAAGCAAGTAAATAATTTTAATTAACTTATTACCAAAAACAGGTAGACCATGCTGAAGAAACAAATTAGTCTTATACCATTTTTGTTAATAACATAGCAAAATAAAGATATGGAGAAATGATAAAAGGATTTTTGTTTTTGTTATCCAATTTTTTAAATTGGAGAAGCTAAAATTTTAAAAATATTAAGATGGTTAAGCATGATCCCAAATGAAACATAAGATTTTTTTTGGCCATAATATATATAACACAACATCATATAATATAATATAATATTTTATGATGTAGATTTAGGCGTTTTGCTATAAATAAGCATATATTCTATTTTTTTAAAATAAATTCTTATTATTATTGACTCAATATAAAAAAAAGTTATGTTAATTGATCAAATAACTTTCTCCACTAATGGCTAATTGTATGGGTTGAATTTCACATCTTCAATTTTTTTAAAAAAAATCTTATTCATTAACAAAAATTTGATTGAAAAGTAAAAATTAATTTTATCAGTTAAAGTTAATATATATCTTGGAGGCAAATGATTTTTTTTTTGTCCAGAACCAATTAACTTAATTTTTCTAATAAAACAAAAATTGATTGAACTAGTTAAAAAAATAAATTTAATATGATTAAAAGGTCAAAATATAATTAGATTGATTTGAGTAATAAAATTAAAATGAATAAAATATTAAGATTGTTAAAATAATTAATTTTAATTGGGTAAAATTATAAATATGTAAACAAAGTTCAGCCGGATGGGAAATCAATTTTTTGTGATACATGGCATAATTTAGTAAAAATATTTAATAGGATATCCATTCTCTGACAAAATATTTGAAGTATGGAAATCTTGTGCAAAAAATAAATTTACAAAACAAAAAAAATTTATCCCAAACTTGTAATTTGGCTTTTAGTAAATTTTTGATGGATTGTTGCATACTTAAAATTGATAATTGATAATTATCATTTTCCTAAATTATGCTTATTGACTAATATAAAACAAATCCATATAATAATAAATTAATTATGTTTGTTCTTTATACAAGTCCTGTAAATGATTTTTAAAAAAATATATATAAAATAGATTATTACTTGATCAAAATTATTAATGAGATTACTTATAAAACAAATTTGCGAAATAAGATAGCATAAATAAAGTTAATTTCTTTAATTTAGTTGTTATTGATACACGGTATTGAGGAATTGATGAGAGGGAATCTTTAACTTGCTTTTAAGGGTAATTAGGGAATTAAATATTTAAAGAAGTTGACGATGTCATCGTTTAACAAAAGAGGAATAATGGAAAACTAACAGAAAGGGCTGGATTGTCATGCAAAAATTAATACAAGGGTAGGGAATATCAGGTTTTGAAAAGAAGGGGAAGGAAATGTAATTAGTCCAAATTTTGAGGGAGATGAGAGTAATTTACCCTTTAATTTTTTACTTTTTAAAAATAAAATTATTTTTTGATAAATTATTTTCAAAATTTATTTTTAAAAATCATAACTCTGAATATATAATTTAAAAATTAAAAAATAAAAATAACTTTTATATGTATTCTTGACTTATTCTTTTACTCTTGATGATAGTTTTATAATTAAATGAAAACTTTTCCTATTTGCTTCAAAAAATATTAGTCATCCTTTATTTTCATTAAGTTCGAAAATAATTTTTGAAAATAGAAAATAATTTTTAAAATTATACAAGTAAAAATATATCTGAACACACCAATTATTTTCCACTCTTTTTTTTTTCTCTTCTTTAATTTTCTTTCTACTTATCCTTCATCCAAAATTGTAAATAAGTAAAGGGTAAGTGTCAAAAAAAAAAAAAACTCCATACATTCAAATGAAGAATAATTTAATACCCGAAGTACAATCAATTGACTATTAATCCATCGTATTAAATTGCCATTTAAATCATAGCAATGCCATGACCATGACCATCAGATAAATTGCATGTTACCTTGTAAGATGTGACGGGCCCTAGGTTGTGTATTCAATTCCCACTAAAACTTGTTTTTTCTCTCCCTTTTATGGGGACATACGTATTCCTTTCCTCCATCACTAGATTAATAACCTTCTATTCCATGTAATAAAAAAAATCCCATAAATAACTTACAACATTTTTATATTGGGCCATTTTTTTAGAATTTATACACGGTGACACAAGTAGAATTCCAACTACACTTTAAGTTAGTAACAACTAAAAATGAAATTTATTCCGTCATGTGATGTTCATGACCAAATCAAATCGCATGAATCATATTTCGCATGTTTTATAAAGTAACATGGTTAGTTTTATCAATTTTCCTTCCAATAATTACTAGCTTGAAGTTTTATTAAAACTCTATATGTTAATTAATATTTTTTTTGTCTTAAATTTGGGAGAAGTGACAAATTTGGATCTAATTTCTATATTTAGATATCAAAATAAAATATTTTATTTGAAAGGAAAAAAATGTGATCAAATTGTGTGCTAAAAATATCAAAATTGTGACTAAACCTAAACTTTTTACTTGTGAAAATAAAAAATTATGCGTATTTACTATTTTCTATCAAAAAACATTAAAAAGGAAAATCCTATTCATTTTTTTTCATTGTTCGTCATTTAATTTGAGTTCAGTTGACTTTAATCAAAGCTGTTGGCTACTAGTCTCTTTGCAGGAGCTTCTGCACTTGTTTAGGGTTTTTTTTTTACTTAAAGAATTTGAAAAATGAAAACTTTAATAATTGTTATTAGATTATTGTTTGGTTTGCTTCAAAGTACCCCTGTTCAATTGATAAGAGACTAATCACTGGAGATACTATTAAACCCCAAAGACTAAAACTTTTCCCAAATAAGTTTTTTCATTTCACACGGCTTAGATCGAATTTAAGATTTCTTATTTAAGATATTTGAGTTCCTTCCACTCAGACACACTCGTATTTGTATTAAATTATTAATTATAAACAAAATTTGCATCAATAATAACATATTTGTCACAAATAAGGATGTAGAAAATTAAAGAAATTATAATTTATTATTATTAAAAGGAGTAAATTACTTTATTAAAAGATCTTTAAATATGCACAGAAATGCATATTAAAATGACATGAATTGAGTACTATAAAAAAATACTTGTATTATTAATAAATATAATTAAATGAAACATAATTCAAAATAAAATTTTATTATGAAATTAAAAATATCTAGCTACTAAAAAAATATGGGCATAATTATAAATACATCACTATTTAGAAGTAATATTTAAACAGTAATTTGGTAATTTTTTTCAAGAGAAAAAGGACCTCTAACAACATTAAAATATTAAACCTCTCAATCAGTTTAAATATGTTAATATATTAAAAGGTAATTAAAATTTTGTATTGTTGATCAAAAGATTGGATAAAATAAAATAATAATTTATTTTTTTTAATAAAAATTTGAATATCAAAATATTCTACAACTCTCATATTATTGATCTCTTTTATTTTAATGAAACTCATATTATTTATCTTTTGATAACTGTTTAGGAAGGTAGAGAATTAGTGGGGAGTTACATCCATTCATGGATGGAGGCTATAAAATTTTCATGCAAATTAAATAAATGATGGCTTATTTATTCTTAAATGTTTAAAATATAATTATATAATATTTATTTTTTAGGAAAAGGAAAAGTGATCCCCTAACCCACTAATCTACTTTCTATCGTTGCATAGATATTCAACTTTCTATCTATGATAATATAAAAAGGGATATTCTTTAAGTTTGGTTTATCGTATATTTTTTTAGAAATATTTTGTTAGAATTTTAGAAATATTATATTCTCATATTTGATTCATATTTTATATTCTAAAAAATTTTAACATTGTTTCAAAAATACTCATATCAAGTTTTTTTATTATAAAATATAATAATAAATCATATTTTTAATTAAAATTACATAAATAATTAAAAAAAATTAATATCTAATAAATTAAATTTTAGAATTTAACACCCAAAAATTTATTGAAATATATAAAAATGTTTCATATTGTATTATATTTTAACATTTAATGTATTATGCTTTAACATTTAATATGAAGATTTAATAAGTAGAATTATGAAAATGTAATGTTGGGAAGAAAATATATAAAAATGATTCCACAACATATATATTGAAAGTTAATGAGTTCTTTGTTAAACTTATCTAATAAAGTGATAAAGAAAAGAGAAAATGCTGCTTCTCCTTTTGGTTGACAAAAAACCAACCGATGAGACTAACATCTTTTACTGACATTAAGCCAAAGAAATAAGAATAAAATTAATGAGAGCTAACTTATTCCATCAATTATTGTTGGTGTTGTCATCTTTGGCAAATGATACTTCAATTGAAAAATGAAAATTCAGAATAACAATGGAGGCAAATAGCTATAATGAAGAGAGAAAGGACAAAAATGGAAGTAAAATGAAGTAAAAGAATAATTTTATTCTTTTATTTAAGTATTACCATTTTTATTTCATAAAAATTTAAAATTTTATAGAAATTTAAAATATCCACCTTCTCATAAAAATATTTAAAAAGAAGTTAGGCTAAAAATAACTTTCAATATATCCCGGGAATCAAACTCAAATTACATTCACATCTCACCAAACGTCTATGAAAATAATGCGTAATAAGAAAAGAGAAATATAACGGAAAAAAAAAGTGGGAGAAAGAAAAAGAAAAGGGAGGCAGGAAATGATGAAAGCAAGGGGGCAAGGGGGAAAAGAAAACTTAAGAAAAGGAAATTAAAGATATATTTATTTATTATTTTTATAAATTAAAATTTCTGCCTATTAACTGTTTTTATAAAATTTGTAACTATTTTTATAAAGTTTCACCCTATGAACTATTTTTATAAAATTTATAATTTTAAATATATAACTTAAAAATAGAAAAATAAAAATAATTTTTACATATTTTTAATTATATTTTTATCTTTTACAATAACTTTATAATTACAAAAAACTCTTCTTATTTACTCCATTAAATATCCTCCATTTTTTATTTTTCTTAGATTCAAAATAATTTTTATCCATAATTTTGTAAGGTACAAAAAATATTCAAGCACACTCTCAAACCACTTAACATAATGATTTTAAAAAATGATTCCTTCAAATTAAAAGGTAAATGATCCAAATACTTTATCATCTTTCATTCTCACAATCTATTAACCAACCTACTAACTCCTCGCGATATGTTAGCTCAAAATATAAGAAAATAAAACAATCTTACATGTGTTAGGATTAACCACAATCATTGGGCCTAAAGATTACTGCCTGGCCCATCCAGCATTAAAAGTTTAGGCCCATTCTATCTCCTCCTCCTTCACCTTGTTGCGCTGTTCCTGCAAGCGCACAAAAATAAGCTAACGAGAGAATGCGCACAAGAGCAGCAGCGCTAAAGAGGTGTAGCCACTTAGCCACGGCCAAGTTCCAACGAATCTTGTACGCTGTGATAGCCTTCGTATTCTGAACAACAAGGTCTTTTGAGAAGGTTGTTTGCCTTCGTGTCTGTACCGACCAATCCGAAAAATGTCTTCTTTGTGTCGAGTTAGGCAATCAAAGCTCAAAATGTTATCGACCCAATTCATTAGATGTTACAATCGGCTTCCACATGCTTCTTCTACCTTCAATTCCGCTGTTTCACATCGGAAATTAAGTGGTGCAGAGACGCAGCATTGGACTCTTCATAGAAGACCCGCTGATCTTTGTAATAACGTGAGGTTTTTCGCCGCTCCATCTCAGGTGAAGCAATCGACACTCAATGCTTTACATTATAAAAGCATTCGCGTTTTTTTAATTTAATTATATTTTCGATTATGTGAAGTGATGGATTCGCTTCGTACTCCTATCGATGCGGGTCATTTGTAAGTTTATTCTGATATTAACTGGTTTCAGATTTTTTCGGTTAAGTCAGTTCAATTGAAAGTTTATATAGCCTAAGACAAGGCATGTTACATAATATGGGGTGGTGGTAGTAGGTTTGGTTTGGATAATACTCCTTGATGTTGTTACATGATGTCTGATGTTGCCTTCTGGGATTCAGGCAAAGCAGAAGAAGGAAGAGGACACTGACGGGCCACGACTGAATGAAGAAATTACAGCCCAGTTTGTCAGGCTTGTTATAGATGATGGTAAATCTACTATGCATCTTAATTTAGATAGTTTGGGTGTCTTATTGTTTTAGGGATGTTATCATGATCATTGAATTGCATTTGTCTCTTACTTTTGCTTGCGAAGGGTGAAAATATTGTTTTCTAGGGAGAGTTCAAGTGAACCAAACTTTCAGGTTGAAAGCTACATCAGTTAGATATGATGCATGCTTTTGACACATAACCAAAACGTATTACTTTCCCGGCACTCCCTTCCTTTTCCTTGACCTTTAGCCATGGCCATTAATTTGTGATTTGGGATAGGGGAAGGTGGCAACTACACCCACATACTTGATAGAAGTTGAGGCTAGCTAGCCTTTTTCTTTTCTAATAGAGTATTATCACCTGACAATAGTATTATAGGACTATACTTTATAATCTAGTTCTTTTCTCCTACTTACAGGAAGTAAGTGTCACTCAAATCAATGAACATTGTCTTGAGCCATGCTTACCAATAGGCAATTGAAAGTTGTGTGATTAAGTATACATATGAAATCCAGAAGCCTGTGAATCTATAGATGGTGAAGATGTTCGTAACTTTGTTCTATTTATCAACATGTGTATGGAACCTGGAAGGCCAGTTTTCTGTGTCTTTAGTGGACAAACAACTGTGCAGGGAATTTTTTTTTCCTTTCTTGGAATTTCATACTAAACTTTGTTTTCTGCAGGACATTCAATAGTTCCTAGGCATTTAGCCCTGGAACGTGCAAGGAAGCTCAAAGTTGATTTAGTTGAGGTAGAGATTATAACATCTTTTGTCATGTTCTTGTTGATACCTGCGAAAGTGAGGTGCTGAATTCATATTTGTATATCATTTCAATTGTCGACTGAGTTTTGTAGTGTATCAAAAGGTTTGTTAATTATACTGCGTCTGTTGGATTTCTTTAGTGATTTTGCCATGTGAAGTCAGGACACAATACCTTCCAACCTTGAGTTTGAACAGAGCATGTAGCATTATGTAATGATTTTTTTTCATTGGTAACAACTAAAGTGAAAAGCCTGATATCTTCATACTTGGGCTATGTGGAGATCGCCTCTTTACTCCACATGATTCTGATTTTCTTTGTAAAACTTAGTATGCATAAGATTTGAGCTAAAAACTTGACTGCAAATGATTTCTCATTTTCATGGCATTTATCATTTGAAATGTTAGATCTTTTTTTTTTTGGTGCTAAAAAATAAAATTTAGATCTTCACTTGTACTATGAGAAGGAAATTCATAATCTTGATGATACCTTGCAGGTTCAGAAAAATGCTAAACCACCTGTCTGTAAAATTATGGACTTCCACAAAGAACAGTACAAACGACAAACAAAAGAGAAGGACCGTGCTAAAAGCAAGGTGCAGTATGCATATCACTGTATCACTGTTATGCCTTTGTTTGCAACTTATATGCAAATTGTCAATAAATGCTTTTGTTTGAAATTAACTAGCAGATTGCCTTTTTTCCTCCTTGTAGCTTGTTTGATATATTCCTGCATTTTGAATTTTAACTAGTTGACCAATGGTTCAGTATATGCCTTTTGCGTCATAAAATTATATGTATAGTGCTGTATGTGGGAATTACTAGTAAATAAAAGCTGGTGGGAGCATTGTGGATTCTTTGTCATATCTCACATTGATTTAATGATAGTCAGAGTTCCTCATTTGAGCCAAAGCATTCTTTTTGAAAGGGAATTAAAATCCTTGCATCTTATCAAAAGCCACATCCTTCGCATGTAAGTGGTCCATTCCTAATATTAGATCAAGTAGTTAAGTTGTTGTTTGGATATGGACACTGTCAACCGAGAAAGTCTCCATTTAGCTGATAGCTTTTAAAGAGCTTGATGTTATTTGGTGGACTCCGTGCATGTGCGGCTTAAACCATAAAAGCATTTCTCTTATACGTTGCAGTATCTTTACTGGATATCATGACATATTTACCTTAAAATGCAACATTTTTTAGACTTATCAGGTAATAAATTAGAGAAGGTTTTTGTAGAGAGGAAAACAAGTGGAAATTGTGACATGCATATGTATGCCCTTTTCTTCATAAGATTGAAAAAAAAAAAAAGAAAGAAAGAAAAAAATCATTGTGCAGGAGGCATTCTTAAAGCAGAGATGGTTGGGAAGCCAACGTTCTACAGCAGTTGCTGCTTGTCGACATCTCTAGGAAATTAACCTTTATGCTTTTGTGTGTGTGTGTGTGTGTTACTGTATGTGAAACATATCAGGAATGAATGTTTTGTTTTTGCTTGCAATGCTGTTAATTTCTTCTTAGTTTTGTCTCTCTTTCTTATCCACCACAAATACGGAGCTAGACTCTAGAACAGAGGTGTATGACTTTTTAATGGGCCTTATAGCTTTACATTGTCAATAGTCATGTGTGTTTTATAGCAGATCAGAGAATTGTCAAGAGCGTTAGAGTTTCAGTGTTGTTCTTAATCAATAATTTGTCCCTTGCAGTCTCAGTTGACTTTACGACAAGGTGACTATAAGGAAGTGCGCTTTTCAGCAAAAACTGTAAGTTCTATCTCTGTACTCCATCTCTTTCTCCATATCCCATAAAGTGCCCTTGCAGCCACCACTAGAAGAATTGCCCTGGCCACCTAAGAAAGGCGGCAATGGAAAAATGTAGTTTGCTTAGGTTTTCTCATGTGGATCTTACTGCTAAAATGCCCTCGCAGCCACCTCTGGAAGAATTGTCCTGGTCAGGCTTAATCTGTTTTGGGCCAACTTTGGAGGATAACTGTTTCACATGGTAGTGGACTAGGCTGGAGATTTTAGCACCAAAGTGGCGGAAGCATTCCTCTTTGACTTATTGGCTGTGTTTTTTCTTTCAGTATTCTGTGCTTGCTTTCCAGGACTTATCCTGTTATTCTATTTTCCTTTCTAAAGAGTAGGAGACAAGTGACCTAGAGGAGTCAGGCCAGGCAAACAACCATCGAAGTTGTGATCATAAGAAAGAAATGTTGGACAGATTTTAGATTATAGTGTTTCAGTTTGGTTCTTAGGATGAAGTAGCAATCTATAGTTTCAATTTTTGTCAAATAATGAGATTTGAAATTTTGGTGTAGTGTATAAAACCATTTTAGAAGAGCAATAATAAAGTTGGAACTTGCATATGTCCTATCAGAAATGTTCAACTTTGATAGTCAATCAATACCTTCCCTCAGGGAAATGTTCATTGTAGCAGCTAGTGCATGGATCATTACTTTCTTTCTTCCCCTCATTGGTATTAGGGTTAATATATTCCAATTGTTTTTCATGTGTTATATACCAAACTATTATGATAGAAATTGATGTTTTTATATTTGGATTGCTGATGTTTTCAGGAATTAAAAGACCTGAGGATGAAAGCAGACAATGTGAAAAGATTTATGGATAAGGGTTATCGTGTGAAGGTGTTTTCTTTCTTCAATGGTTTACTGGTGTCATATTTGCTTAGTAATAACTAGCTGAAAATGGTAATGAAAATAAAAACAACAAATGCTTGTATACTAAGATTGGACGTATTCAAATTCTTGTTGAGTTCTGTTTTCAAGTGTTCTTAAGCCATAGCTCCCTATGCATTTATGAATAGTAATGCATTGGTTGTAACAAACATCTGACCACAACAAGAAGTCCAGTACAAATTGGAATATATCAGAGACTCTAATTGCATTCTTTCCTGAAATTTAGGTAGGTCGTATAATTGTTGCCTGGATTTGGCTTAAGGAACTGGGTAAGAGGTCCTAGGTTTGAGTTGTGCGGAAATTTCATTTCACTCACCCATGGTTTAAGCCAATTTCATATTGCTTATCTGAGATTTAGAAAGTGACAATGTGCCCACCTGATGTAGCTTCTATTTGCATAGTACCTACCTATGGTTAAATTTAATAAATTTTTAACAGAATTTCATGTACAGAGTTCAAGACCACCTGCCTAATATGTTATCTCAGTTTTCATCACTGAAACTCTCAGTTTCCCTGATTTTAACCTTAGTCTCAGCTCCGAATTACTAAACTAAACTATGGGAGAAATGATTCAGTTGAATCAGAAAGAAATGGGGTTGGGGGAAGAGGGGGGAAAAAAAAGAAATAGGAAAAGAAGTAGGAAGATGATCACATGCAAGGCGCCTAGGAATTTTAATAAAAAAAATATTAAGGAAATTTGACCATGTGCGGGCACCATGCAAATAGAGGTCACCTCATGTGAGCACCTTGTCAGTTTTTAAACCACTAGTTGGTAGAAGTAGAACTATAGTTTTTCCTATATAAATAGTCATGGAAGAACCATGTAATGGTATATGTGCACTCAACTATGAATGCATACAGGACCATATTTTGATGTGTAGTTGGTTGCCTTATATTCATTGTAATGTGATACTAATGATTAATTTTTCCGGAACAGTGCAGGGCATTGGGTACTGAAGATCAGGACATGATAGGACTGTTATCTCGTCTTTCTGCTTTGGTATGATGCCACCTTCCATAATGTAGGACTTACTGTCTCAACTGTTGCACCAATATGTTGTTTTCCCCTTCTTCTTTCTATAGCTATCCATCTTCCCATATATATATTTAGACAGTTCTTTGCAGATAGAAGATCTGGCTGTTGTGGAAAGTGGACCACATTTGGGAAAGAAAGAAGCATATATGTTAGTCAGGCATGTGAAATATGGGCCACCTAAGAAAGGCGGCGGTGGTGGGAAAAAACTGCAAGATGCAGCACAGATGACTGCTAAAGTTCAGAATCATAGTTCTGCTGGATCTGAATTTGAAACTGAAGGGGAGGACGTGCTTTCTGATGGTGATGAGGATATGCCACTCTCAATGAACACATCAGCTAAAAATGTTAATGACAAGAGTAATGCATGGTCTGTATTTGACCAGAATGATGACTTTGATAAAGTATTTGATCTCAATGACAATTTGAATACGGCTACTGCTGTGGAGAATCAAGCAAATACTGCTTCAAAAGCAGCTTCTATGTCAAGATATTCTTGCTCCGTAGAGGTTCATGACTCTAATATGGAGAATCCAATCTCAAGTACCTCGCCACAACCTCCTGCCGTGACTGAGAATAGGTACAAAAGAGCTGAACCAAGAAATAGATTCCAACCTGGAAGACTAGATAATAACGCAGGTTTGAATAATAAAGGTTCAGGTATAAGGGAGTCAGTCAGGCCAGGAACGCCAATTTTGAATCAAACGAGGCCAGACAGGGTAGACATGAATGATCATTTCGAAATAGAATCTTTCAAGCCAGTTGGAACTGCTCCTTCTGGATCAAGAAACTCAATGCCTCGTCCCATTGCTCCCAATGCCCCAAGATCTGGTTATGGCATCTTTAGCTCTCCAAACTGCCGCAACACACAGGGTGTAAATGCAGGAATGCATGGGAACAGAGAAGCAAACTCTCGTGACCATGCCTGACATGGTTTGAGAAGGGATGTTCTGTCGAGAAGAAGTGTTTGGCAGATCTTATGCTTCGCAACAGAAGAGGGATGGACAGAGTGGGCAAGGGCTGCTCGGTGAGGAAACACGAGCTAGATATTTAAATATGTCAAAGATAGATAGGATGTCAGATTCAGATATATTCTATCTTAAATGATTAATGTATAAAATAATGAACCTTAGGTCTACGGACACTGTTAGGACGGAGTTAGGGAGACTGCGGAAGAATGGATGGAGACGTCAAGGCTGGGTCGCCATCTCACATTTTTAAGGTTGATCAATAAAGGGCTTTTTCGGCCCTTTCTGGTGAGGATTTTGCCTCATCTAATATTTGATAGTTGTAACTGATAAGTGTGGTGTTGAGGGCCTTTTTTTTAAATTAGCCTCATGCTTTTGTATGATGCTGTGTCTCTAATTGAGCATGGTCGTGGATATTTTCATCCTAACGTGGAATTGGTTAATGCTATTTCTGATGTGTTGGCAAGGGATTGGCAGATGATGTTATTTTACTGTTATAGATTGAACAACAAGGTGGCATATATTTTGGTTAAAAAGGGTCCGAAGGCCTCTCTCGACTCTCGACTGCTATATGCTTCTTGGCCTCCTCATAGTATTCTGCTACCCCTTAGGGAGGATGTCTCCTTTGAGGCTTCGCTTTCGGTGCTATTTAACTTTCTTTAGTGTTTCTTGTAATTTGCCCCAACAAAAAAAAAAGAAAAAAAACTTGTGCATTATCAAATACATTTTTATTGTGCCAAATATTTCTAATGAAATTGTTTTTTTATTATTATCTCTTATATTTTAATAAGTAAGAAAGTTATATTTTAAATTTTGATATTTACATAATTACGATATTAATGTCTTATTAAAATATAAAAAGGAGTTATACTAAGATCTCAATTATACATAAATTAAAAATGCTTCGTTCACCCTAATACTATCTAGGATATTTTGGTAGGAGTGTGAAATGAATTATAACTCATAGATTAATTTGTATCCGTTGCAAATTTTGATAAGTTTAAATTTTTAAAATTAGGTTTATTGTTAGATGTAAGAATTATGAGTTAGTTTGTTGCGGACTTAGTTCATCCTATGTTAATCGATATTTGTAAAATTTATGAACTTATAGTGAAAATCTATTGGTTGATTTGGTTTATCATGAGTTTTAACAAGTTTAAATTTCTTAAAATTAAATCTATTTTAAACATGAATAATACGGATCGATTTGTATTAATATGGATTGAACTCTTTGATGGCTTACATTTTGGCTGAGATAAGAAGGAATGTATAGTGTTAATTTGTGCACAAACCAAGAGCAAGTATGGACACCTTGAGAAGAAAAAGAAGAAGAATGAGTTAGGCATGTAAATTTAAGGCTTAAGGGTAATGCAGATAGTTCGTAATCACAAAATAAGGTAAGTTTTTTATTAGGAGCTTTTTTTATTGTAGGTTTATACAGGCAAGTTCACATAAGTCTAAACTCGTGTGGTTTTTCTTGCTTGAGTGCGGGTTTGTCCATGAGCTTAATTTTTTTTTCTTTTTGCTAAGATTTTTTATAATTTTTTAAGCATTTAAGGATTTTTTTAATCCAATGTAATTTCTAATTCAATTTTCAATGACTTATTATAATTATTTTAACCTTATTGGACTAATTTATTGTATAAAAAAATCTAATTACCTAATTATAATTTATATTTTTTTAATCTAATACAATCTAATATTTTTTGAAAATGCCTACCTTCTTTCATATTTAATTTTCAATTTTTAATTTTTGTGCATATACATTTAATGATTTAATCACTTTTAACAATTAAAAAAAATTAATGTGGTATATTCGTAAGTACCTGCATGCTTAGTCATTTTTCCTCACATTTTTTTTATGAATTTATGTAAATAAATCCGCAAAGGCCCGGTTTGCCTATACGCACCGTTTTACACCTTATTGTGAACAAAGCTTTCCAGTCGTACTTCAATCAATGGCGTCATCATCGCTGCTGCCATTTCTATTACCTGCAACACTAGCTTCAACTTCTTTATTAATATCTTACCACCCGCTTCTTTTATATATAGTCAAAATTAAATATAAAATATATAAAATTTATTTCTATAAAATTAGCATGTTCAATGTTAACAGGGATGTATCGAATATACATGTACATATTCATTTTTTTTGCCTTTAGAATATTAAGCTGGACCATACTGGTAAATTTGACATATTGAAACTTCATTCTGCAAGCTGGATGCTTGCTTCTGATTTCTCCAGGATAGGCGTTGATGGCTCAACCAGGGCATTCTTGTGTTTTTTATTTGTTTATTTTGAGATTTGCAATTATCTGTTTGATTTGATTTGAGCCAACAATCATATTAAACCGGTCTGGATCGTTTTAATCTCGACAAATCTGCCAAGCCGATCACCGGTTCGGATGGGTCTGGTCCTGACAAAATGTAACAGAGATCCACATCATTAAAGCACGGAACTCTCATGTGGGTGTGAGAGCAACAAGTGTAGTCACATGTTCGTTCAATTTAGTTTTATGCCATCATTAATTTTATCTATTCTAATTTTATTATAAATTGAGTAAAATTTAATGTATGGATAAGTTGTAAATTATTAGATTGAGTATTTTTTATTTTGAAAAATATAAAATTCAATATAAACCATTAAATTTCATTCATTAAATTTTGTTCAATACATAGAGGAAATGGGGTGGGCAAAAATTGGACTAGGGTAGGCTTATATAAATATTAATGTATTTTTGCCTAATTCAAGCTGAATTTGGCCTAAATTTTTTTATATTTCCCATGTACGAACCTTTTTTTTCCCCTTGAAATAGGGATGTTCAAGCCTGATTTGATTAGGCTCAATTTGTATTTTTTAATATATATTATAATTAAATCCTAAAAATATATTTATATTTACCCATATATTATATTTAATATATGTAATAAAAAAATCATTGAAAAATCATTATATACATATACAAATTTCATATGATTGAAATTTGCATCACATAATATATATTAGATATATAATATAATAATATAATAAATATTTAATATATAAATATGTTCGACTTCAAATTTGTAAGTCTGAGCCCAACTCATTTATAAAACAAAAATTTTCAATCCTTGAATATAAATTTTCAATCTACGTCCTATTTATTCAAAATGGGGTTTGGGTTAAGATGGAATCAAGGAAGAACTCACCTTTTTTTTAAATGCTTTAATAGTTCAATTCTCCTTTTTTCCTTAATTCGTTCAATCTTTGAAGTTTAGCTATTGTTTTTATTAACAAATAGTAACATTTGAATTCTTTTAAATAATTCATATTTTATATAATATATTACTAAATCATTTTTCTTTAAGTATGTTATTGACATTTATAATAAAAAATTTTAAAATTCAAATAAATTGAAATAAAATATGATTTTAATATTAAAAAATAATTCTTTATATATTTATAAAATTATATTAAAAATTTACTTCTAATATGACCACCCCAGTGAATTGATTGAAGCAATTTGATTATGACCTACTTATTTTTTTGGGATCATTGTCTGATTTGAGTTATAAAATATTGCATTTTATTAAAAAATTTAAGTTTAAGTGTATTATTATTTTATATTTCAAAATAAGTCTATATAGATTTTAAAGACAAGAGGATATTTATGTAATTTCACCAAAAAATAGGGAATTTAAAGTATTATTCTTCTTTTTCTTTTATACATTCCAAGCTTTTACTTCTCTCCAAATTATATGCTCAGCCTACATTCACATGACATAATTATTAGTTATACAAACCCAATCCTAAATTCCCATATCCTAGTAACCATGATCCCTTTCCAATTCCTATTTTAATATTTAAATTAAACACTCATTTTGGTCCTTCAATAAATTTAGTATTAATTTGGTCTCTATTTAATTATGTTATTCAATTTATTTCCTTATAAATTTAATTTTATTTGATGTTATCCATTATAAATTTAAAGTTATCCTTTCACCAAAGATTAAATACTCATTTTAGTCTTTTGAAGATGAATTCGGTATCAATTTTAGTCCTTATTTAACTATGTCACTTAATTTAATCCTTTATAAATTTGATTTAATTTAATGTCATCTTTCCACCAAATTTAAATTTAAATTTTATCTTATTTTTTCTCTATTAGAGTTAACAACATGTTCCTCCTTTCTTGATAAAAAGTATGCTAATAAAGTAGGTTACAGAGGGAAAAGTAGTGCTAGTATTGTGATGGTTCTTGGTCTTCAATATTTTTGTACAACTACTTCAGTTAGAGAAACAAAATATTATGATTAAATAGAGATGCTCTTATTTCTTATGTACTTAAAATATAAAGGTAACTATTGTGACTATTTCAAAAATTAGCTTATCTTATTTTATGCTCACAGGTGGCTTCAATGGAGAAATTTTCCTTAAGTTACAAATGCTCCTAACCTCATGCAGGGTTTAATAGAGAATTTGCTAAAGTTGTTTCAAGTTTTATGATAGATAGCATTGTAGTAAATTTTATTAACTTTGTTAATAGTGCTTTAAATTATTTTATTTGATGTGACAATTTGTTATCTATGATGGATTCATTTTTTTCCTTGATTACATAGTGAAATTAAAAAAAATTGAAGTTATAGCTTTTATTCACTATCATTTGTACATTAACCTATATGAGATTAAAAGCTTCATAACTTAAGAAAAATTTCTTCATTGAAGCCACCATTAACATGGAATAATGTAAACTAATTTTTGAAATAGTCATAAAGTCACCTTTATACTTTAAATATATAAGAGATAACCAATATTATTGATTAACCATAATATCTAATCTCTTTAATTGAAATAGTCACATAAAGATGCTGAGAACTAAAAACCACTGCAAAATTAATTTTACTTTCTCCATTGTAACTCATTCCATTAGCACAATTAAATAGAGACCAAATTGATGTTTTGAATTTGGTGAAGAAATGATATCAAATCAAATTAAATATATAAGAAACTAAATTAAGTAAAATAGTTAAATATGGACTAAATTAATACTAAGTTCATCTAAAAAAATGAGTATTTAGTCTTTAGTGAATGAATGATTTTAAATATACGAGGGATGACATGAAATCAAATTAAATTTATGTTAAATTAAGTGGCATAATTAAATAGAAGCTAAATTAATACTAAGTCCATCTTTGAAAGATAAAAATGAGTATTTATTCTAATATTTTTATCTTGATAATCCATTTAAACCATTCCCAAGAAGTAAATAGAAACTCTTTGCTTCCTCAAAGCAAAAGATTTTCATAGCATTGTGCCATCCGTTGTATAATTGAACATTGTCTATCACATTCATTGTGCTACTGATAGCCACACTACCACTTCGCATGGTAAGAATAGAATATATAGAATTTGTTTATTTTTATTCTAATATTATTAAAGTTAATAAATTTCTTTTCAATTTTATGTTAAAACCAATCAAGATATATGTATTAAAGTATTGACATGTTTTTGGTGATTTTATTGCCATTAGCCATAACCAATAACTTTGAAACTTTCTTCTTATTTATTTCAAAATTTATATTTATAAATTTATAATATGTAACATCTAATTGTTGTCCACATTTGTTAGACTTTGAATTAGAGTATGGTTATCTAGATCATATATTAACATAGTGTAAGTCCTAACATTAATATAAATAAGAAAAATAAGAAAAAGTTTGTAATATGGTGAAAATCATAAGTAATGTGACCAATTTGCAAGATTTATTGATATATATATATGTAATTTTATTGATATTTAAATTTAAAGTGAGCAAAATAAACATAATCATTTAATTCTTGTTGATATAAACATAATACAATAAAAACTAAATATGAATTTTGTTAAATTCATATAACTAGAAATAAATTGAATAAAATATAAATATAAATATTTATAAATATATTATGCATAAATAAAAAAATGAAGAACCAAATAAAAAAAAGTTTTCCTATAAAAGTAATGAGTGCATTTTTATGGGTTAAGATTAATTTTAACCTTTTGTTCTTTATAAGATTAAATCTATGGTGCTTGCAATCATCACATCATTATACACAAAATTCATCTTTTTTTCCAGAAGCTTATCATATTTTACGTTCTCCTTTCTTAGTTTTCCAATTTCATTTTTTTAAGATTCTTTTTTTTCTTAATGCCTTCACACTCACTCCCTAGACTTGATATCATAGTTTTTCTCCTCCTCTACCATTTTAACTTAGCCAAAGCCCACCAGCAATTGTTCCCTTCTTCTAAAATTTGCCTTTTCCATATCCTCCTCATCTCACATAACTTTTATCACCATTAATTTGCTATTTCCTTTTCTTTTTTGACACCATCGTCAACCTTGACCTTTCTTAAATGTCACAGGGTTGATCGCTGCCTTCTTGCTTGGCTTTCTTACAACTTTACCTCTTTCTTTCTTATATTGATGCTTTCCATCTTAAACCTTCACTTTAACTTCTTACTCAAGCTTCCTAATTATTATAGCTCTCATTCTTTTTTAATATATAACTAACTTAGCTTACAAACTTTATTTTCCCCTCCAATTATACTCAAATGTAGATTTTTTTCTTCTTTTTCTTTCATAAGCCATAAAAAATTGATGAGATTTGATTAGCTCATAATTATCTTTAAGTGTGTTAGTTTTTCTTGCTTCTACTGGGAAGATGAAAGAGACTAAAAATAATAATACGATAAAATCAATCTTTAATAAAAAATATTCATTAAGAATTTCATCATCAGTTCTTTAAAGTCTTAATTTTGAGCATTAAGTGTTCTAACTTCTAGCTATATCAATTTTTATTTACACCATAAATTGCAAAGCGTATATCAAACTTATTTTAATTTGTACACAATTAGGAGCGAAATCCCTAACACAAGAAAAATAAAAAAAATTACATTGATTAAAAATTAATAAGATTTAAAAAAGGTAAACATTAGAAAATTGGCTTATATTTTTTTGATAATTTGTAGGTGTGGGACTACTAGTGAATCAAAAGGAAAAATATAATTAAAATAAATAGAAAATGAAAATTTTGACTAATAAAATGGTGAGTTTCTTTGAAAATAAAAAAATATAAAGAGGCTCCATAATGTTTAAGATCTTTTAAATAAAATAAATGGTAGATAATGTAGAAGGATTTCATGAAATCTAAGGATTGGATGATTTAGGAAGAAGCGGAAGCTTATGTCGGGCATCTAGCAAAAGTAAAGGCTTGTAGTGGCATTAAAGAAGATACTTTGATGAAGAAATTATAGATTTATAGTGGTAAAAGATTTAGAAAAGAAATAGTAGTGAAGAAGTGAAAGGTGATTTTTAGCAAGAATGCCAATACTTGATTCATGGTTGCGAGAAAAAAAAGATGGTGGTAAGAGTGAGGAGGGAGAAAAGAAAAAGAAAAAAGCTAATAAATATAAATCATAGTGTTGAGTTCTATATAAAATGACATGGCAATTATATGCACCATATACCATATATTTATAAGGTAAAAGATAAAAAGTTATGATTATTTTAACCATAGCTCTTTTAATTGAAGAGGATCCTAATCCTTTTTCTTCCATTTCTTACATTGCCTTTCAAACAAAATAGCATTTGTTCAAGGAGTAAATTGTAGTTTTAAAACTCTGACACAATTCTAATTAAGATTGACTTTGTGCACCCTTAACTACTAGGTAGCAGTAAAATTTAGAAACATTAACTAAGGTTCATAAGCCCTAAACACCATCTAGGATGCTAAAGTGCTCACCTTTTTTTATCAAATAAATCATTAAAAATTCTTCCAAGTGTTATAAGTTAATAGTTGTAACAATTTGATAAGCAAATGTGCTTGATTTAATATAAGACTAGGTAAAAAAATTATGTATATTATGGTGGATTTGTGGTTAAAATTTAGAATCAATTCAGTTAGTGTATTATTTTTTCTAATTTTTTTAAATTTAAGATATTTTGGTTATTTTGGCATAGTTGAAGAATTTAAAGAAGTTTGAGAAAATTATATCTATGATCCTCACATTTTTATCTTTGTGTTGCTGTGTTTTTAATACTAATTGGACATCCAAGTTTTAAGAAAAGGATTTATGGCAACTCGAAAAAAATATATTAACTTTTATTAGGAGGATTTTTATTCAAAATACTCTTTAAGAAGGTGGAGTGTTAGGAAAGCTTAGCAAGGCACTTGGATGTTGAGTTAGGGACTTAAGTGTATTAACTTGTGACCATCTCCTACACATTTAAAATTATGAAACAAGGCATATACCAAGTGACTAGAATGTCCTTCTTCTTATTCAATTGTTCTTTTTAATTCGTTATACTCGAAGGTTTCATGTTTAGGGCAATCTTATGGTTCTATATGTGCAGACACTTTGATGACATTAAATTCTGACTTGTGAACTTATAAGTTCCATCGCCTATTCCAAAAGTGCTATGTGGGTTTAGTAAGAAGGTTGATATGTTCACTAAAAATGGCAAACATGCATCACACGATTTTAAATAGAAAGTTACTAATTTGGATATATGATATTAGAGTCTGGTTTGTGCCATAGGGCCAAGATTAGGTATGCTATAATTAGTTTAGATGCGACTTATCCTATGCTGTATGAAGGATATGTGAAGCTATCATTCTTAAACTTGGAGGAGCCATTGCCATAGACTTAACTAGAAGGTACAAGAGATTGGATTAACTTGAGAACCTAATGTGTGAGAGGATGATTCACTCAAGTGATTACGGATTGGTGCATCAAATACAAGTATTTATACCAGAGGGCTATCTTACTTGTATATATGGGACATTAGTTATACATTCATTCATAATAGTTACATCGAGAGATATAAATTATCATCCAAAAAGATAAGTGAATTGATAACTAATCCAATGGGAGAAACCTTGGTCCTATCAAAGGGCTTAACCATTACTTAAGGGATTAATAGAACTAAAAGATGAAGCCTTTGGTCATGCAAAAGTATATAGCCATAATTAAGAGGCACGAGTGGATTGTCCTAGAAGGAGTAATCTTAAATCATGTCGAGGTGGTTTGAAAAGATCATTTGTATTACTTGAAAGAGTATAACTATAAGGCAAGGCAAAGATTCAAAGGAATTGATGCTATGTGCATAATATGTAGGTTTAATAAGGTGCATGCAATCTTCCTACATGATTCTTTGATGTGTTAGGCTAGGCTATATAGCTACCTTAGGAAGTGGAAACAATAATTCAAAGGAGTAATAGTAGACTAACACGATATAGTTGTAGGGTCAAGAGACTTTATAATAATAATCATGAGTTTATATTTACTTATGCGTAGGCGAAGTGGAGCTTGAGTTAGAGTTAAGGATACCTTATGCTTAGTAGCCTTCAAGATGTTGAAATGGGGACCCAATGGAGGATGTGTTAAAAAAAGTCATCAAAAGATGCATATAGGAAGGGTTGTGAGGACCATGATGCCAGAGGTCTCAATTTAAAATGAATCAAAGGATCCAATTGAGTATGAAAGTGGCATTGCGAAGTATTATAAATTGACTAAGAGCAAATAAGCAGGCTAAGGAGTAAGGTTATAAGGCTTATGCATAGATCAAGCATAAGCCTTATCTATTGCATTGGTAGTTATAAGATATTAGGTGTAAGACACCTATAAGTAGGTAATTTAGAGTGCCAAGTATTGTTCATAAACTATTGAGTTAGCACACACTTTTGTTATGGAGGTAGCATTCATGCAAGCTATAAAGGCAGTGAGCATAAAATTACAGAGGCAACTACTTGTCGAATAAGTTACAGAGATAATAAGTTTGGGAAAACTAGTGGGTAAGCAACACTAGAGGGTGTCAAGGCATTTTGAAAGGAATTTACAAAGGTAGCACTTTGAAAAATTTATGTAGGATGTAATTGGTTAAGAGGATACTATATTATAAAGGTAATAATCCAAATTCAAGATACAGGAATATTTATAGCGTTCAAAGAGATAGGCATGAGCGATTAAAGTAGTAACTTAAAGGATTAGGTTGAAAACCACTATAAAATTTAAAAGAAGTGAATAGATTCTTTATGAAGCTATGTTAGGTTGAGGCATCAATGAGGGTATCAATATTTGAAGTAAGAAAGAATGTCATAAGCTGATAATTATGATAGTTCAACAGTATTAGGTTTAAGAGGAGACTTAGAAAAAAAATTAAGTATGCTGTGATGCACCTGTGGCTAAAATTTGATATCAATTTGATTAGTGTACTATTTTTTCTAAATTTCCCATATTTAGGGTTGTTTTAGTCATTTTAGCATGATTTGAAAATTCAAAGAAGTTCGAGAAGTCTATATTTATGATCTTCATATTTTTATTTTCATGTAGATGTATTTTCGATGCTAATCATACATTTGAAATTTTAAGAAAATGACTTATGATAATTCATAAAAAGTATATTAACTTCTATTGGGAAAGCTTTTACTTAAAATGCTTTATAAAGGGGTAAAATGTCAAGAAGGCTCAACGAGGTGTTTGGATACTAAATTAGGGACTTGAATGTGTTGACTTATGGCCAACCTTTACACACTCAAAACTATAGAATGAGATATATACTAAGCAAATGGAGTGTTCTTCTCTTTATTTAATTATCTTTTTTAGCTTGTTGTGCTCGGAGACTTCATGTATAGAGTGATCTTATAATTTGGTATATGTGGCTTGTGAACTTGTGAGTTATATCATTTATTCCAAGAATGCTATGTGAGTTTAATGGGAAGGCTAACATATTTATCAAGAGTGGTAAGTATGCACAGCATAATTTCAATGAAAAAGCTACCGACCCATGAGGTATGGCCTAACTAGGATAAATGGGTTCCTTTTTTCTTTCTAACTTATTTATACAAAGTATTTTATTTATTTTTAAATAAAAATGATTCAATAATTGAATGTGTATATATATATATATATATATATATGTATGGAATCAAACTTGCAAAGGAAGGCAGCTTTCAAAAATTATTATATATTACTTGAGTTAAAAGTTTTTGATAATTATAAAGTATTTTGTTATTATGCATAACTGTTAAATTTGTGGGCATGTAATTATTAAGCAATTATGAGAATAAAAGAAATTTGTGCAAATAATATTTTTTTTGGTAATGTAAATAATAATATTTTTAACAAAATATTGAAAAAGTTAGTTTGACAAACAATTTTGTAAAAAGTATAAAATGTATAGTAGTTTGTCAATTTAAAAAATATTATATATATATGTATGTATGTATATAAGTATTGGTATTTCTTATATTTATGTAATGTTATGTTATTAGTAAGTCTTTGTAGTCAGAAGATAAGTAAGGAAAAATTACTTAAAAAATTGAAAAGAAGGCAACGTTAAAAAAAAAAGGAAAGAAAAAGAAAAACTCACGGAGAAGAGAGCACGAGGATGGATAGATACAACATAACTTCTCTTTTTCTTCTTTAATAATTAAAAACTCTTTCAAAATTTTAAAATAAGTAATGTTATTCATACCTATATATATTTATTTTAATCTTATTCTCCTTTTCAAATCAGTAAATTTTTTTTAATTTATCTCTTTCTTTTTGAAGTCAAGAAAGTCTTTTTTTTTATAATTTGAAAAAGAGGATAAGAGAAGTATGAATACAAGAAAATGTAAATTACATTACACTTCTAAAATTGAAAAAGCATAGAAATATAATTCTAAAAAGGATAAAAATGAGGTAAAATTTTTTTAGTGTTTTTCGTAATATTTTTCATTTATATTATAATGTGAATATTAGTTACTTTATTATAATTGGAACATTACTAATTATTATAATTATTAAATTATCAATAATTAATAGAGTAATTGATACATTTATTGTAATATGAATGGGGAACATTATAGTAAATATATAAGAAAATTTACCTAAATTTTTTTCTTTAAAAAATATTGGATGGTTTTAAACAATTAATCATAATCCACATTGATGGTAGAGATAGGATCTAAGAGTTAGTGGATAGTAACTGTATTTTAATTTTTAATGAAGATAAATTTTAAAAATTAGTGAAAATATTGTGTATGAAACACATAATTTTATATAAAATTTTAAAAAAGGTAGTGGAGGATATATATTCACATCTAAATACACATGGATCCGTCATTAATCCACAATTTCTTCTCCTTACTTAGCAAAACTCCATAAGAAGGGTTAATAACAAGTCAAATTAACTCACAAATATTAACATGTGAGTAGCGCATAACTTAATTTGTATTTTGGCTCAATAAGTCAAGCTTACAAGACAAATAAATAATATATGAATTAAATTATTTAACTTACGATTTAAATAAGCCAAGTTTGAGTTGATAGGCTCAACTCATTTGTACTAACTTGATATAAATATACAAAATAAAAAAATATGTGTAAATAAATGGAATATTAAGTGAGTGGATTGCAATTATACAAGAGCGAGGGAAGTGAATTATGATTATTGAATTTTTTATTAATGAATAGGATTAAAATATAATTGAACATCATATGATCATTTAAAATATTCACTTAATTTAATATTTTAATCTTTTGTGCATAAATACAAAACTTGATAGTTATAATTTACTTTTCTCACTCTTATGTAAAATAATGTTCTCACTTGATACATTTCTTATAGACATATACATAAATTAATGCTATTATTTGAGACATTTCTTGTATAAAAAAACTCACACATACACATAATATTTATTATGTTTTTGAATAAAATATTTAATAAAATTGTATTCTAAAATCTATAATAACATATATTTTTATTGCTAAATATGTGATATCAATATCTTTTATAATTACTCTAAATATTATTTTATGTGAAAATAAGAAAAAATTACATTAATATTAGTTAGTAATTTTAGGTTTATAGACATTTTATACTATTAAAAAAGGTAGCAAAAATTTAATAAATAACTTATTAATTTCACTTTTATAGCTCAAATAATTAAATAAATAACTTTGACTTTAAGTTTGATATTTTCAAACAATTTAAATTCTAAATTCACAAAAAACTTAAAAAAATAATTAACTTCTCTCTGCATTTATATTTATTTTTCTTATAACATTTGGGTAACAGTATAATAATATCAAATTTAACTATTTTTATTTTTTATTTATTTAATATTATTAAGTTTCTAAATATATTCTCTTTGGTAAATTTTTAAGCTATTAAATTATCAACAAAAATTTTAATATTATAATTAATTTAAATTAATAAGTTGAATTAAGCTATTTATAAAACTAATTTGAGTTGGAAAATTTGACATAAATCGAGTTTCCTCATGTTTGGCAAATCTTACACTTAGCGTTTGTTTGGTTGGAGGTGAAAATGGGAGGGGGTATAAATAGAGGGGGAAGGAAATGGAGGTGGAAGTAATTTCACCTAGGTTGTTTGGAATAGGTGAAAATGGGAAGGGAAGTAAATAGAGGTGAAATAAATTTCTTTTATTTGGAATGGGTGAAAATAGAGGAGGGAGGAAATGTGAATGAGTAAAATAACTAAAATGTCCTTTTATTATGTTATGTTGAGGTAATTATAATATTATTTAATAAAATTAAAAAAAAAAATTTACGGATGAAGGAAAATATGTTAAATTTTTTTCTAATTTCTAACATATTTATATTTATAATTTATAATTTCATATAATTAATAAATATTAAAAAATTTGCATTATATTTTAGAAAAAAACTTATGGTGAGATAGTAACATTACTATATTATCCTTGTTTATTAGAATTATATATGTTTGATGATAATAATTTCATTTGACAATTTTGAATTGCTTTTAATTTATTTTATTACTAATAACATTAGTCAATCATTGATTATACATTTTTTAAGGACTAGAATTATTATATTTTTATTATAGAATTAATTAATAAATAATATCTCATTACATAAAATTAATTAGTAAATAATACATTTTTCCTAATATTGTCAATTTATTTTTTGGTAGCAGAAGATATATATCATATTCATTAACTGTTGCAGTAGATATATACACACATACACATAGAAGCAATAATTCACTTAATATAAATATACAAACTTCTGTATTGAAATTAAATTAAAAGAAGTATAACTAGTGGGAATAACATTCAACATAACTAAAATTGAATGAAAAACACTTGCTTCTTGGGTGTAACGTACATATTTGAATGAAATCAATTTTTTTTATTTGGAATAGGTGAAAATTAAGGGGGAAGGAATGTGATTGAGTTAAATTACTATAATATTCTTATAATATATTGTTAGTTTTTGTAATAATATTAATTTAATAAATTTTATTGAAAAATTTATAATACACTAATAAAATATTATATATTTGATAACAGTATTTTTAAAATATTAAAAATTTTATTTTTCATTTTTTAAGATGTTAATATTACAAAAAATTTATCATTTATTGTTATTGTTTAAGTAAGGATTTTTCTCATATTAAATAAGCATAAAATTACTGAATACAATTAAAAAATTTTTCAAATTTGGGAAAAAAATTCAATAGTACTAAAATTTATCTTTAGATGGAAATGATGACTCTCTTTCCATAAACTATTCATAAATTGTTGTTTTGTCAATAAAAGTTAAATGAAAAATAATAGGATGTATTTAATTAAAAAAAAGCATAAAAATTCAATTTAAAAAATTTAAATTATAAATATTTAATTAGAAATCCAGTGAAAATAATTTAATTATAAAATTAACTATATTTATCAAGTTGAGAAACATTTTAGTATTTTTCCTTGCATCCACCTTTAGATATTTATAAAATTATAAATATCTAATTAGAAATCCAATTTCCAAAGTCTCAATCCCCTCATTTCCCAGAAACCCATTTTCCCTTTTTCTTTGGCCTCGTCTTGTCCTTTATTTTCTCAACCGTCGACCACAAAACAAAGTATTTTTCTGTCCTGTTTCTCGTCAAAAAGATTCAAACTTGTGGTAGTTTTGCTGATTCTGTCTTCTGGGTCTAAGTGATTTCATTTTTTTCTACGAGCTAAATGAAATGGCAATTGAACTTTGCCCAGAAAACTGTGGGGCTCCTATGAGTTGCAGCAACAAAGATGGAGAAGGTTTCTTCTGGTTCGGCACACAGAAGGGCAGAGTAGGGGCTTCCTTTGGAAATGAAAAAATTGAAAGTTTTTCACCTACGTTTCCTCGCATTTGTGGGACGGTTTCAATTTCACCGGGCCCCACTCAAAAATCACTATGCCCTTTTACCCCTTATCCTAATTTTACCTAAAGCCAAATAGGTGAAAAATACAATTTCACCCACTTTTCACTGTAACCTTCCCCCTCCTCCCTTATTTCACCCATTCCAAACAATGGGTTAGGAACGGAAGATAGATGAATAGATCGGACACTGGCTGCTCGTGTTCGGTGAGAAAACACAAGCTAAATATATAAATATGTTAAGATAGATTAATGTCCAAAATAATGGATTTTGTGTCTGTCAGCATTGCCCCCTTTACAAAGTAGGATGGTAAAAAATTCTTGAATATTTCATATATATTATATATTCTTAATTATAATTGATAAATTAAAGATAATTATCAGTTTTTATAATTTTTAATACTTTAAAAATTAAAAAATTAAAATTTTAATATGTATAGATCTTATAAAGTTAATAAGTAAATAGTAAAATTAATAACTACTATTCATTTATTATTTATAATTAAAAACATATAATATAATTAAAGCATATAAAAGTTTTTCTGTGACGAATTAGGTAAACCAGGGAAGAATGGATAAAGACGTTAATGCTCACTATTTGACATTTTTATGGTTGACCAATAGAAGGCTTTTTCAGCCCTTTTTGGTGCGGATTTTGCCTCATCTAATATTTGACGGTTTTATTTATTTATTTATTTTACCTCATGCTTTTGTATGACTGCTTAAAGTGACTTATGTTACCTCGTGGAAATTTTAGTGCATTGTGGTTTCCCAACTAGGTGAAGGTAAGGTGAATTCAATGTACCTCTTAGGTTTAAAATTCGGAGTGATGCGATAAAATTTAAATAATTAGATGAGATTATAAGTTTCTTAATTATTTTACTTAATAACTTAATTTTTTATCATATTATTTTGATTTTTAATCTCTTATGAACACCTTAAAATTTTTCTGAAGGTAATAGCTATTTGATTAGAAGAAAAAACAAGTGAAGTCAGAAAACATGATTTTGGGGAAATAACATCTTTTTTGTTTATGTTTTCAAACTCTAAGAATAATATTCAAGAGTTATCGGGGAGATGCTGAGATGAAAACGTAGTAATATGATAACGGGGAAGCCAAGATCCCAGTGAAATTCTATTCATGGCACCTATTTAGTGGAGGAGTATGTGTCTGGTTTTGGAGTTTACTTCTCAACTCAAAATGAAATTAAATAATACTTGGCTAGTCCAATTATAAACTGGCATGGATTAATTCAGTCTTGTCCATTTACATTTTACACTAGCAGTACTTAAAATATTTATTATTAAGAAGTTTTCGGTAATTAAAAAATAATATATTATTATCAATACTCCTAGTGTTATAATGATACTTGATGTTACGTTATAAATCATATTAAAAGAGTAAGATTAAGTCAAAATTTTTATGAACTTTAAACTTTCTTTTGGAATATCACAACACTAAAGTTTAATGTTACGTGAAAATGAATCTATGTATAAATTTGTTATATTTAAATTATTTTTTGTACATTAATGATGAAAAGAAGTTTGAATATCAAACATCCAACATTTTATCCAGTTTTTTTATCACTAAATCAAATTTATTTTCATACAAATTGGATTTTAGTTTTCTATGATTTGAAAAGAAAAACAAGTATTTTAACTATTTTTAATTAGGTGACAAATCATAAATAAGTAATAATGTAAATTTTTTTTACATGGTTAATATATTGAAATTAAATTCTGTTAGTAATATTTAAAAAAATTAACACCTATTTTATGGAACAATTTGCATATTTTTATTAAGCTTAGAAAACTGAGGCAGATTGAGTTGCACATATTGTTTTATTCGGAAATCCCTCAATTTCCTTGTCCCTTGATTTCTCTAAGAAAATGAGGGAATAGATTTATAAAAGACAAAGATACAATTCCGATCACAGGACTTACTTATAAAAAAAAAATTAAAACTCATAATTTCAATAAGAAAAGTTTACATACATATATCCATCCTAAATACATAATTTAAAAAATGATATTCAATTTATTTGAAATTAAATTCATGTATCAAATTGAGGTATAGTAATCGAGATTGTTTTTCCCCCAATCCGAAGGTACAGAAATTGACGGATTCAAATTCATTTATTTCAACTTAAAAAATAATTAAATTAAAGTAAATATTTTTATGTATAGTATTTATTTATACATTGAATATCTAATTATTAATATTAAATTTTATATTTTATTAAAATAAAAAATATTCAGCCTAATAATTCATAATTCGTTCGTATAGTCAATTTATTCATACATTCTAGGGTAAAATTGGCCTTAAATCAATTTACTTTGATTCCTTGAAATTTAAATTATATTAATTGTTTTTTCCGCGAGTTGGCCGACTCACCCAAAATTATGGTGAAGTGTGAAACTGCATTTTCTTCGAAGCGAACTTTTTCAGCAAATATATGCAGCTGCTGAAGGCAAGCGAACGTCGTATATAATAATACAAACAAGTTGTGTTCCTGTGCCTTGCCCTAACCGGGAGTGTCGGTGCCGCCGGATATCCTGCTTCACTCTCTACACTTCTCTGTTGACGCTATTCTTGTAAGGTAATTTATCAAATTAGACCAGAAACCCTATCGCTCTGTTTGGTTATTGAGAAAGTACTGCAATTACTATGCTGAGGTCTAACAGTTTGCTTTAGCATGTGACGGATTGTATTGATTATTTAAGCTAGTTATCGACTTCTTGTTGGTCTCCATATTGCATTACATGGGGAATTTGTTTTGATTGGATAAATTAAGCCGGTGACGTTGGACGGGAAGATTTCCAATAATTGAAATTGTAAATTTACTGCTTATAGATGGTATTGAATGTGCCTAGCTGCTCCGAATGGAGCACAAGAAGAGGGAAATATCATTTCTACGCTTTGTTGAATGTTCAAAATCATGGTGTTAATATTGAATGTGATGTAGGGAAGGTGATACTCATACCAGCTTTAGGTTCTCTTTTTCCTTTTTTTCCCCCCTTCCTTTTTTGGGGGGTGGCTTGTTTTCGAGGGCACATGGTACGGGTGGGTTTCTGCGAGCCATTGAAGTTAGTTTGTGTTACTTATAGAGAAAGATGTCAATAGCTGAGTCATACATTTATAGTTGTTTTAGTCTCTTAACATCTAATTTTTCCTACTCATTCTTTCTGTCAGTATCATTGGCAATAAAATTACATTTTGAGCAAAGATTTGGTGGAATGAAAATCAATATTGCCACTTGAAATTTAGCATGGGTGGTAACATCCCACTAGCTTGAGAGTGGATTCAGTTCCTTTGTGTCAATCTCTCATCCCCCACACTCCTGTTCACTTCCCTCCACTAGTGCTCCCCACAATTTTTGGGTGATTTGATAGAGACCTTTAGAGTGAGGATGGCAATGTCTTCGTCTGGCTGGATGAACCTGCCAAAGGCAGACGAGGACCATTCTGTCCCAAGTTGCTCAAAATAGATATATATATATATATATATATATATTGGCAATTTAGAAATGATAGCCAGAACAGAAATAAATAAGTTGATTTTAATTTAATGACTAAGATTTATAATGTGCATTTGGATTATGTATTTGATCACCCATTATCTTGCAGATATTGCCACACCAAGCTTCATTGCAAATTATATTCTCGAAAGTGAAGAGAGACCTGTGATGGATTTTGATGAATATGAGTATTTAGAGAAAACAGTTGAAAATCTTGAAGTGCCAAAGGAGAAAGAATCAGCTAATGGTGGGAATGGAACTGTGAAATCTGAAGTGAGAGATCGTGGTCGGAGTTCCAAGCGTAAGACTGATGCAATGGATGATGATGTTGAGCATCGATCAAAGCATTCAAGATCTGGAGGAGATTCTCGTGATTATGATAGGCCTAAAGAAAAGAGGTCATTTCGTCATCGTTCACAATCAAGGGATAGAGAAGAAAAGGATCGACACAGAAGCAGCCGAGGCCATAGGGATAGGGAGAGGGAGAGAGAGAGGGAAAGAGACAGAGAGGGAAGTTATGGGAGGGAGAAAGATAGACAACGGGACCATGATCGAGGAAGAGACAGTAGAGACCCTGGTGATGAGATTGAAAAGGAAAGGGAAAGGGAGCTTTCAAGGCGAAGCAGAAGTAGATCTGAAAGGCGTCGAAGTGAACTAGATGAAAGAGAAATAGAAAGGAGTCGTGACAGGGATTATAAGGGCGGGGAAAGAAGTAGAGACAAGGATTCCAGAGACAGAGAAAGAGAGAGGGAATCAAAGGAACAGGATAGAGAAAGCAGGTACTTTTTCATTTGTGTTAGATTGTATATTCTATCATTTTGGCTATTGTGCTAGATTGTATAAAAGTACCAACTATTGGTAGTGATGACTCGCATTGGAGTGAGAGACATATTATTTTATAGCTATAAAAAAAAAGCTATAATGGGATCTTCTATGCCCCCCCTACCCCAATGCCTCCTCTGAGTTACTACTTTGTTTGCATTGGTGGAGGATTGTCTATATAAGAATACATTATCTAAATTATTTGGATATTTTGGCTTTAACCCTGCACTGCTAAAAGTATGGTTTGTAAGATGTATGTCATTTTGCCTTAAGTGGAAAGTGTGGAAATGACTTCTAGTTGAGAAATTCTTGTACAATGGCTAGAATTCCTTTGGTTTTTCTGCATATCCTACTGTGAATGGGAGCTTATCCATATTCTTCTGATTGTATTCCGGTTAACCTGCCAAATGCATTTAAAACTCATGATGATCAAGTCCTGCCTGGACAATGAAGACTAGGCCCTTGCTTATTAATTGAAGCTTTTTGGTCAAATGTTTCTTTACTATAGGATTTGAGCTGAGCTGATCAAGAGTTATAGAGTTTGATTGTGGTACCATTGACTTATTGGTAGAACTTCATCATGCAGCAGTAATGATAATGTATTGTTCAGCTCAAGGTAGTTGTAAGCTTGTAACTTTTTTTTTTTTAATTTTTATTTCCAACCCAAGGAGCCAAATGATTAAGAGGAGTATCCAAGAATTATGAAAAGGTATATTTTAACCATTTCTTAGCTTAAGTACTACATGTAGTGGTTCTTTGACAAATTCTTTGATATTCTTTTCCTTGATCTATTTGCTGGTAAAATATCTACCCTTTTTGTGTCATTTTCATTGTAAACAGTTTTTTTTAAATTACCAATGTTGTTGGGACCATCTGGTTGGTTGAAGGAAGTTCTAAAGGTTAGACCTATGTTGGTGATATGAATTTTTTTTGGTAATTCTATTTTCTGAAACCCCTTTTTTTAAGGTTCCCATCATCTACTATTGTGTTTTTTATGTTTTTAGCTTGCATTTCGTGGCATTTTTGTGCTTTTAGTTGTACAATGATTACAAAGGAGATGCTGCACGCTAAACAAGACCCAAGTGGCCTTAGGAGAGTGTTGAATTTCGTTAGAACCAAGTTTGCTCATTTTTCGGTTGAGGTGGTGATATAAGATCATAAATATTCATTGATTCATTGATGTAGTTGCATCTATGAACTATGTCAAGCTTAGGTGACAGAGAAGGCTCGATCCTCTTGGTTATTGG
This sequence comes from Sindora glabra, assembly GCA_020226215.1. NCBI lineage: Eukaryota > Viridiplantae > Streptophyta > Magnoliopsida > Fabales > Fabaceae > Sindora > Sindora glabra. The sequence continues at coordinate 107,954,089 of CM035227.1, read as the reverse complement.
ATTTTAATCCCCTGCTGCCCCTCCTTATAGATGGCTTTATTTTAGGCCAGGCTGGACAAAAATTTATGGCAATCCGAAACAAGTTTATTATTTGATTTGATAATCATGAATTGACATCCTTCATTGTGGATTAGGTTCTCCTTTCTGTCCATCATTTTTCTGCGAGGATCTCTTGTTTTCTTAATAGGTTGCTTAGATAATAGTATCTTAGTTAATTTTGAGATTAATGGTTATTTAGCTGCATATATTAATTATGCTGTGTAATAGTCTTTAAGCTTCTGAATATTGAACATTAGATTCTGGGAACTCGCAGATGTGGTAGAGCAAACTTCAGATGGTCTTTCTGGCAATTGGGCCAGGCACTGGAACTTCAGTTCATGGGTTTTAAGAGTTGCTCCTTTCTGGAGTGTATCTGAAAGTATCCATTGCGAGATTGGGGGGGTCTGGATGTTTGGTGCAACAGCGGTGATGCCATGTTATGATATATGTTATCCTTAACCTTTGAACTTAGTTGCTTAATTGTATTTTTCTGTTGCAGAAATGCTGGTGAGGGAGTGATGGCTGTGCTTTAAGAGAAGCAAATTCATCTTCTGATGCCTGTAGGAAAAAAGAAAAATTGTGTATATGGCACATGTTGGTTACAGTCTTTGTTACTGTATTCAATAGATTGGTTTCAGTTTTGATTCTTTCTAGAAGTTTTAGATTTTAGAACATTCTCCGATTAATTTACTTTTCACTTGTGTATCAATTAATTCATTGGTCCTTTGAGTCAAAGATGAGTTGAGTTAGACTTGTCCAGTAATCAAACCATTATCATCTATGTTGTTTACGGGTAGCATCTTCTCAGAGATTTCCCCCCCCCTCCAATTTGAACATTGAATTCCTCCGTTAAAATGACACCTCTGATTCCAATAATGAAATGATTTTTGTTTTACATGTCTTTTGGTTTTGATTACAGTGTATAAGCTTTTAACACATTTCAACTTAATGCAATTAGGTCCCTTGTTCTGCCCTCAATACAGCTTGGTGATGCTGTTTCAATATTAGATGTTGTTTTATTTATAGAAGGTACAAAATCTTGTGTCAATTTCTTGCTTGAAATTGGATGGCATGCTTTCCTGTCACTATCACATTTCTCCAGGTTTGATTATTTATGAGCAGGCAAGCAAGCAAGCAAAGGCTTGTAAAGTTAAATCTTGGTTGCTTGGTCTTTCTTGTTACCTTTTTCTAGTTCCCTGCAGATCTACATTGCACTGTATTTGTCTTTGTACATTAGAGGAAACCTCTGTCATATCTCTCTTTAACAAAAATGATAATTTATCTGCGCAAGCAATAATTGTTTACTAAAATAGTTTGTTGCATGGCTTTTTAAGCCTTAGCTAATTGGAAATTTAAACTATTATTGTGTTTTATGCATCGAGTTCCTTGTGGAGATGTTTGAACTGCTATAAAGTTGTAAGCAATACACTACTTGGTTCGTTACTTGGGCTTTTATTATGTTGCAGACGGCATAAAGAGAAAAAGGAAGAAGTAGCAGAACCTGAGGCTGATCCTGAGCGGGATCAGAGGACTGTGTTTGCTTACCAGGTACTCCATTTTTCTGAGAGGCATTGTTTAGGTGCCTTCACTTAATCTTTTATTCTTTCTGTTGAAATTTCCCTGGAGCTAATTTGTTGAAGCATTTTTTCCAGATTTCTCTTAAAGCTGATGAAAGAGATGTATATGAGTTCTTCTCAAGGGCTGGCAAGGTTATTGTATTCCATTTAATTTATTTGGCCAATCCTTGGCTTTTTTTTTTTTTGGATAGAAAATGAAATACTTGGCATTTCTTGGTCTGTCTATTTTTGTTGACATCAATTTCTATGTACAATATTTGGGTGTGAAATATGAAACTGTTGGATGAGGATTGGCTTGTTGCTTTGCTATCTGAGTGAAGTATGCTAGGCATAATATAGATCTGAGACACATAATATGCATTTCAGTGATTTATCTTCGCCATGGGAACACTTAACTCAAAAAAAGTTCCTTTTTGATCGTAAACATATCAGAGATAATAAGAGAATCCTGGTGCTCTCTTAGACCATTGTCTTGAGCCCACTAGATTGATGAAAAATCTTCCAGAATCTTCTTTTCATCAGTGTTTCACCTATGGACTCTGAGCAATTCTAGGGTCTTTCAAGGGTCCTTGGCCAGCCCTTTCTTCAGGTGCATTTGCCTTTCAACTGGTTCTGCTTGTGATCTTGACTTGGGATCGAATTCTCCATGCGCACCCTACGTTAATCTTACTGCTAGTCTTGTTGGAGCTGCTGAAATGAGAGAATTTGTCAGCTTTTAGGGAGGGAAGGATCATAGAATAGAAAAAATCCTACTCTGCTGTCTCTCCCCACCAAGAAGAAAGAATCTGTGGTTGAAGATTCCTTTCTTTTCAATTTTTAATATCCCATTCACTTGCACCTAATCTTTTTCCTCTTATAATAAATAACAAAAATGAGTTCCCATGTCTTCTGATGCTTGTAGATTCCTTCTTTTTTTTTTTTTTTTTTCAGGTACGAGATGTTCGTCTGATAATGGACCGCAATTCAAGACGTTCTAAGGGTGTTGGGTGAGTATCATATAACTGATTGGAAATCAAGATAATTTGATTCTGCAGTCAAATTCTGACCATCAAAGTGTCATATTGGATCTGATTGCAGGATGTGTTACTAACTTATGTTCAATTTATAAGTAGTGGGGGAAAAACTTGTTATAGAGGACCAAGAACCTCATTATGAAAAGAAATGGCATAAACTCTTGCTAATTAACCTGACATCAGATTTGCTTCAGATTATTGCAAGTCAATTATTCCCTTGTAAAAGAGGTTTGATAATGTTAATTCTGTAAATTTACCTTGAAGATGGTGCACAAATACATAGAAGTTTGGGGATATGATTTTTATTTTATATCGGCTGGAAGCTTTGTAAGATCAGTGCCCCTGCAAATGAAGTTATGTTCCCCATCTCCCTTGTGATCTGGTCTTTAGTTGTTTTTCTATTGTGATGCACACTGGTCTGGCAATATTCAGACCTTTGTCAACTCTCATAACTTAAAAGTTGTGTAAGAGAGCCTAGGGGTCAGGTTTTTCTTGAAATTTGTGTAAAAAAAAAGTCATTTGATAAGATTTTTGTGTGGGCATGTGAATCATTATAAAAATAACTACATTCTTTTGTTTGAGGTGTCAACTATAGTCTTGGATCACTGGGTTTCTTTCTTAGATGTGTTTTGATTATGTGATTGGAGGAATTATGTCTTAAAAATATGGAAGGTTTTACTTACCATGGCTGCAATGATCTGTTGCATTTCCACTTCGAAGAAACAATAATATCTGTTATTTGGATATTTGAGATGTGGTGCTTGGAAGAGCTTTTGGACTCTTCTTGTTATATCATATATGCTGATTTCTCAAATTGCCAAATGTACTAATGGAACCTTGTCTATCTATGCTTTTGCATAATTATTGATGTGGGATGAAGAAATATAATATTTTATGGAAAATCCAATCCAGCAAGATGTGACAAGGAATTGTATGATATTGCTTTATTTAGTTTTAGAGTTATATTGATGTTTAAATTAAATTCTGGTCGCCCCCTGCATGTATTCTTGAGGCCTCACATTAGATAATTTTGGAGTTTCAAGTTTTAGAAATAATTATTACTGAATACTGATAGAGTTGCACATCACTCAAGTCTTGTGGGCTAGATATTTATACTACTTGGGGAGTTTTAATCAATGATTCAGGATTTAGTATCAGTGAAGTTTCAGTTATTTGTTTATTTCTTGTGCACTAGAAATCTATCTTGTTACTTCCTCTTTCTGTCTTGTGTCAGTTATATCCCATTGTATGATTATATGCCACTTCGTTTCTATTTTGTAGGTACATTGAATTCTATGATGTCATGTCTGTCCCTATGGCAATAGCACTCTCTGGGCAGCCTCTTCTTGGTCAACCAGTGATGGTGAAGCCATCAGAAGCAGAAAAGAATTTGGTTCAGTCTACTACAGTTGTATCTGGTGGATCCTCCGGACTTATTGGCCCATATTCTGGGGGAGCAAGAAGGCTGTATGTTGGCAATCTGCATTTCAATATGACTGAAGCTGATCTCCGCAGGGTAAGTGCATTTTGTTTGTCATCATATCTATTCTCAGTCATTGGTTGGTTTGGAATTGGTCCTTCTGGTATGAATGAAACATTGAGGCTGGAGTTGCTTTTTTCCCTCTTTCCCATGTAATACTGATTTCTCAATTACTTGAGAACTCTGAGCTTCCTTATTTTAAAGGATTTTTAAAAACTGTTGTGACTCCCAAGTGTGCTAATTTATTGTGTTATTCCATTTTGTTCCTTTAGGTTTTTGAAGCATTTGGTGTGGTTGAGCTAGTTCAGTTACCTCTTGATGATACTGGGCATTGCAAAGGTTTTGGCTTTGTGCAGGTGATCCATATATTAAACAATTATTGAAGTATTTGTATCAATATCATTATATTGACTTTTCAATTATGCTTTTGATATATACCCCTAAAAAAGTTTTTTAATCTATGTTCCTTTCTTTTGAGATGCTTCTCACAATCCTTTCTTGCATTGTTTGCTAATTGAATAAAATTGTTTGCTGCAGTTTGCACGTCTCGAAGACTCAAGAAATGCCCAGAGTTTGAATGGGCAACTGGAGATTGGTGGCAGGACACTTAAGGTGCTTTGCTTGTTGGTTATACTGATACTTGTGCAATTTAAGGATCTGATTCATGGAGAGACTTTTCCAACTGACTTGACCTTATATTTACAAACTTCTATTTATAATTCACTTAGTCTATACCAAGCTCAGCTCTGAGTGATGTTACACAGAATTGAGGGTTCAAGCAGAGGGTTAGGGAATTTTTCTACCATCCTAACTGTCTTTAGATTCCATTACATGCTTGTGACATGGGCTTGACTAATTTGTTAATTTGTGAGCCATTGAAAAGTGCTTATTTTGTGTACAAAATGCATATTATGCTGTTTCATCATGACATATGATCTGAATTGCATTGATCTCTGTGATCATCTATTTATTTTCTTTAGGTATCAGCAATTACTGACCAATCTGGAGTGCAAGAAGTTGGGGGAAATACTGGTGATTTTGATGATGATGAAGGTGGTGGCTTGGTAAGCAATCTCTTTTCTTCTTATTTTATACTTCCATCTTAAGAAATATAGGGGCTGTTTGTCTATCGTTCTTAAAAATCGTTTTTGATTTTTATGTTTTTACATTCAGTTTAAGAACTGTAGCTCCAAAATTTTAACTTTAAACAGAAAAAAAAATTTAGTTGTTTTCTTAGCCTTTTCTTTTTTTTTAAATTTTTATGGTAATTTTGTAAATAAATAAAACATTTCCTTATTTCTTTCACTGATCATGTTTTGTTTCTTTGTTTTCCTTGAACCCAAAGCAGTTTTTGAAGACAAATTTTAAAAACAGTTTTGAAAATTAAAAAAAAAAATAAAATAAAAATACATCCAAACAAACCCATTGTTGCAGGTTCCTTATTTCATGTGGTTGTATTCATTTTACTTTTCAACTATTGGGGTTCCACAATACAATGCAGACTTAAAATTTATGATACAAGGGTTATAATTTTACTAATAGTTGATGGCTTTACGCCTTTCTGCATTTCTAAATAATTAGATGGTAACCGTTGCAGTGATAGGTATGGTTCTGATGGATATTTCTAAAACTTATTTCTACAAAGAATTTATCAATTATTGTGAAGTAGTGTTACCTGGAATAGTAATGCAGGATTTAAATAACTTTACTGGTTGGCCACTTATTTTTTAGTCACTACACTAGCCTTAATCTGAATTCAAGCCTTACTTGGGGATGGATGATGTGGGTAACATGATTAATTGGTAATCTCTGTATAATCTAGTGGCCTAACTACTGGCTTTCGTGTGATTTTCAGGCTTTGAATGCCTGTTCTCGAGCACAACTAATGCAGAAGTTGGATCGCAGTGGTGCTGCATCAAGGTTCCCCCCCCCCCCCCCAAAAAAAAAAAAAAAAAAAAAAAATTCTTGTTAATTTGAGACTAGTGAAATTTATCTTAATCTGTTTGCCTTTGTTGACAGCATCGCTGGTTTCCTCGGTAATCCTGCTGTGGACAATACAGGCCTTAATCTATCAGCAGCACCACTTCTTGGGGCGGCACCAGTAGTCTCTCCCCTTGGTTCTATTCCTACATTATCTGGACTACCAGCTGGAGGCCTCCAAGTTTCCCCCACGACTGCTGCTCCTACAATCAACCCTATTGATACAATAGGTGTTCCAAGTGAATGCTTACTGTTAAAAAATATGTTTGATCCAAAAGATGAGGTAGTTAACAGTTAACTAGTGCCATTACTAAGGAGTTTTTCTTTCATATTTTGTTTTGTTTAATATGTTACTAGTTGTCTAACATGACACTGCTGCAGAAGGAGCCAGATTTTGACTTGGATATCAAGGAGGATGTTGAAGATGAATGCTCGAAGTTTGGAAAGTTAAGACATATATATGTTGACAAGTGAGTAAATTAGTAATTTAGCATTTTTTCTATTAGTTTTATATAACATTATATGCATGTGACATGTTTATTGTTTGTCTATGACAAGCAGGAACACTGCCGGTTTTGTCTACCTGCGATTTGAAAATACTCAATCTGCAATAAGTGCACAGCGGGCTCTGCATGGAAGATGGTTTGCTGGGAAAATGATCACTGCAAGCTTCATGGTAGCACTTTGCCACTTTCTATTGGCTTAACATTCTGGCTATTCACAACTAATTGTATGTTTCCCTAACTCAAAAACTGAAACCATGTATGCTTGCAGGTGCCCCAGTCTTATGAGGATAAATTCCCGGAGAGCAGATAGGGTTTGTGAAATTAACTTAAGAATTTGTAATGCTTGCTTATGCAGGCATATTTCCAAGGTCCGGTATAATGACCTTGGACTGTGGTTGCTGGTCGTGCAACCTTTTGTGGCAGTGGTCTTCTTGGAATTATTACCAGTGAGAGCAACCTTTTGAGAATGAAATACATGTTGGAGTTATTACATAAAAATTTCATTTTCCCTTTGAAAAAGCAGATACTGTTTGTAAAACTTTACACAGTTACTTTCCTTCCTTTGGTTGTGTGAGGGGTGGATCCTTTGTTGTTACAATTTGTAGTGCTTTGATTACGACGAGAATTTTGGGAAACTAGAAAAATTGCTGTAGTAGTTATAGTTAGCAATCATAAAATTGATTGTGTACGATTCTGTTCTGGAGTCTCAGTAGCTGTACTTGTTGACGTAAAAGATTGTTTTCGAGTTTTTTAACCTCAAATTGTCTCGTTAAACAAGTTTGTCAAGAAAACTGGTCCTGGGTTAATTTTAATTTTCCCATCATTTGCTAGTTCTGCACTTATTTGACTGGCGAGAGTACTTGATTGTACTGCCTTGAATGTATGTAGTTCAGTGGGTGTTTTTGACATTTCAAGGTGAGAATTGGCCGTTTATCGATTTCCCAGTGCCGTGTCCATCGTCAAGTTGTAATTACATTGTATTTATCCCTTCGTGCGCTTCGTTTATCCACATTTTCTTTTCCATCTGCTGTTCTTTAGTGATACAGAGCTGTGTTTTTTTTTAAAGTACTGTTTTCCAGTGAATATTATTCGCCTCAAATGTATTACCAGAGATCATGGGGACTATGAATAATTTTTATTTCTTCTTATCCTTCATTGGGGATTAATTATCAGAAATATAATCAGAATTAAACAAGATTTCAGTAGGATTTTTTATTTAGATACCGTGATTAATTTTTCCTTTTATATTTATTATTATCATCAATCTTTTGGTTCAACCTTGATGCAATTTTTAACTCAATTATAGATCGAAGTTAGACTGTTAAACTCTTTTAACTATAGATTCATTTACAGATAAATTATATTCAAGAGATCATTTACAATTGAGTTAGAAGGATTTTACTCAAGCAATTTAAAATATATTTTAGAAAATTACATTCAAACAATGCATTAGTGCAGTTGCAGATATCTACATCGCTATTCTTACTACGTACGGCTGTCGTCGTCAAGTTGAATTACCGGAATTCTTATCGTCATCAGCGACGCAGTTTTCATCTTTATGCATATCCAAGTAGAATTAAATTGGAAAATTTTTTGTATGCTTTCATTGGTCCTTTTAGTACGTTTTACTTTTCATCGGAGTAATTATAAATAGTTCCTTTCTCATTAATTCCCTTTTAATATGTTCCTTGTTTTTTATTGTCTGTCACAATTAATCAATTCCGCAAGGTAATTTTATTTTTTTTAATGAACTTTTTAATATTACCCTTTGAATTGAGAGTGTAAAATAATAAAATATTTATTAATAAAAAGAGTGAAATTGAAAAAAAATATTTAATACTTCATTAGAATTTTAAAATAATAAATAGAAAGGAATAAAAAATTATTTCAAAATACAATACATAAAAAGTAGCGGAGGTGGTATTTATTTATTAATTTTTTTGGTCATATTCTTATTAATGATAATTAACGTTGACTTGGGACAAAAAAGTAGTCCATGCCTAATTCTTAGGCATAATTTTCAACACAACTGATAAGGGTGTAATAATATTAAAACGTATTACAATGGAAAAATTCAATGACATCTGTTAATTATTAATTAATACTAATAATTCTCATTCTTTAATTTTAAAAATCGATTTATAAAGAATAAATTGACAGCTATTGTGTCATGGATTATTTTATTCACGGATTTGAAAAATTATAATTATAATTTATAATATAGAATAATGAGAAATTTCTTTGAAAAATTAAAAAATTCATAATGAATGTTGCAGCCAGCGTAATATGAAAAATATTTAAACGAGACTTTTGAAATCACGCATGTGATTTGAGTCCTTTAATTTTCAAATATTTAAAACAGACTTTTTCAAATTATTAATATCACTTTTGTAACGAGTGTGTGATGCAAATTACAATTGTAATGCGCACATCTTTGTATGAAAAAAATTAATTGTTTTCATGGACATTAAAATTGAACATTTCACTGGCTAATCATACGGTTGCTCAAGAACATTGCCTCATTGATGTTACAAAAAAATTATTTATCAAGGGAAAGCTTCCCGCACTTTACGAAAAAACTAAAAAAATTGGTATTTTATAACTCTTCCAAAATTTTATTTGTCATTCTAGCCTAAAATAATTAGTGGTGCATTTAGTGAAAGTACTTATACTTAATGTCTTTATTGTGAACTTTACATGTTTTAATTCGTAAAATTATTATTTTTAAAGTTGTATATCTGACACGAAAGCAAATATTCAAACCTTGATTTTGAATGGCATTAGAAGGATTTTAATTTCTTATTATATTTATATTTTTTACATATAAATTGCAGCAAAGTAACATATATTCGCGTGAATGCACGGATCTTAAACTATAAGAGTATAAACCATTGAAATCATGCAATTCCTATTACATCTGCAAGTTCTCAATTATTAACTGGATTTGCAAGTTGTTTTATATATTTATTATATCATTTTCATTTTTCAATTGATTATTTCATTTCCAATTCTTGTCGAATTTATATTTTGCTACCTTCAATATTAGTTAGGGTAGTTTTATTTTTGTAAAGTTATTATTTTTGAACGGTATAGACTTCAGAAGTAGGGCAAATTATCATGTTATATTGTCCAATTGTACACCATTTGATAAGTTGATATGGCAAAAAGAGATATTAAGAAATTTTAACTGTAACCTGAAGCAAATTAGTTAGTTGGGCTAGGTAATAATAGGGGAAAATTATGTTTAAGCCAAATAAAAAAGTGATAATTATTAAAATACCTCAAGAAAAAGATGTTATTTATAAAATAATCCTATCAATTAAAGTTGAAATTGATAAATTTTATTGGCTAGTAAATATGGTTTTTTTCATCCAATTGGTATAGTATTTTCAAATTTAAAATTATAGTGGGAGAATAGGAGGATATTTGTTAACTTGTAGCGAGTCAATTGATAATTTCAGTAAATTAATATTTTTAATGTTATAATAATCATAATATTACCATTTATGCATTATGTTATTTTTAAAGCAAATATATATACAAAACATACTTTTTTTAAAAAAATTTCCTTCAACCTATCAATATATATTGTATTACAAAAATATTTGAAGTATGTTAGAAGCTTAAAATATAATGTATAATTGATATATTGATTGAATTAATTAATTATATATCCTATTTAATAACAAAAGTTTTTGAAAACCAAAATTAATTTAATTAAAAGACAAAACTTATATAAAGTTCTTTAAGTATTTGCGATTAGATTTTTCATTCAAATTGCATTATGTATATTAATTATTTTATTATAATTGTAATATTGATAATTATTGTAACTATCAAATTGAATTTATTAATAGTTAGTAAAATAATTAATACATATGTTGTAATTTAAATGAAGAACATTAACACAAATCCCTAAGAAATTTTACTTAAATTTTGTCCTTAACAAAAATTTATCAATATTTTCTTCATGTTAATTTTTAAGTATTATATTTCATATTAAATATATAAAAATTCAAATTTTGTCAAGGGTTCATTACTTACGTAATTTCTTTTCATTTTTTCTGCACAATTATTTCTATTTTTCACTCCAATTATTTACAATTCAAACATTATTGAGTATTATAAATACAATAATATATATTTTTTATTATAAAATATTAAAAAATTTAAAGAGTTTATTTAATTGAATTAATTTATTACATATTTTTTTAAAAATTAATGAATTTTATAAATTTAGAGTTGTAAAAATTTGATAAAATTCAAATTTATGTGTACTTAATTTGAAATATAGTGAAAATTCATATTAATAAAATATTGAAAATATATAAAAATAAAATAAATTTAATTTTTCATATTTTTACTAAAAATACAATAATTAGTTAATTAAATAAATTAATAATTTATATATTAAAACCTTAACTTATTTAAAATATTCTAATAAAAGTAAAATATATTATATTATATCGATATTATTTAATAATATTAACATTCAAGCTACAAACAATACAAATAAATATATAAAATAAATAAATATTTAGTAAGATAAAAAAAAGAGAAACAATGTATAAATTATAGAGTGATAAAAGTTAAAAATAGAATATGCAGTTAATTTAATTGAATAAAAATTTTAACTAATATAAAATATAATTTAATAAAAATATATTATGTCATATTTATACTATTTAATAATGTTTATTTTTGAGTTATAAATTATAGGAGTGAATAGGAGAAAAATGCAATAAAATCGATGGAAAAAATAGCAATTATGCATGAATTATAAATATTTCATAAAATTTAATTTGATGTATATTTAATTTGAAATATGACACTTGAAAATTAATCTCAAGAAAATATTAAAAAATTTAAATGAATTAGTTTGGTTTTAATTTTAAAATATTTTTGTTAAAAATTAAAATATACAAGTAATTAATTCAATTAATAATTTCCATATTAAAATAATAATTTATTTAAATTATTTTTATAAAAAATAACATATAACTTTATACTATTAACATTTGAGTAATAAATAACATCAATAAAAATAAAAAATTAAAATAAAATATTGGAATAAATAAAAAGGAAAGAAATAAGGCATAAACTGAAAAGTAATGAGAGTTAAAATAGAAATATATAATCAAGTAACTCAATTAAACTAAGTAACTTTGACTTATTTAAAATGTTTTATAATAAAAATTTTTTATATACATTTATACTACAAAGTAATATCCACATGCAAGCTCTAACCAATAAAAGTGAATAAAAAGAGAAGAAAATGTAATATAGTATGTAAAAATAATTGAAATAGTACATGGATTGTAAACCCTTTACAAATTACAATTAATGTATATTTAATTTAAGATATAATATTAAAAAATTAAAATAAAAATTTTAAATTATTGAAATGTTTAAATTTGATTTTATTATTTAATTTTTTTATTAAAAAATAGATATTTAATTGATTAATTCAAATAATAGTATATATATAAGTTTTAAATTATTCAAAAGATTTTTATAATAAAAAGATATTATATTATGTTTGTATAATTTAGTGATATTAGCATCTGAGTTACAAAAACTATGAATAGACATTAAGAAATAAAAAATAAGAATATATATAATAGGGAAAATAAGAGAAAAGAAACAATACATGAATTATAAAAAAATAAGAATTAAAAATAAAATATATAATTAAGTAATTCAATTAAATCTAATATTTAAATTATGTAAAATATTTTTATAATAAAATAAAATATTTTGCATTATATTTATAGTATTTAATGATATAAAAATTTGAATAGTAAATGATAGGAGTGAATAAAAAAAACATATAATGAAGTAGATAAAATGAATAAAATAATGTGTGAATTGTAAAATTTTGATAAATCTTAATTAATATATGTTTAATTTAAAATATAGCATCAATTAATTTTTAAATATTTTTATCATAAAATAAAATGCATATATATAATTAATGTTCTATTTTATTAAGTTTTAACTTATTTAAATTTAAAATAATTATATTAAAATTATGAATAAGGAAATGATAAATTAAACAAGTGAAATATAAGGAAGAATAAAAAAAAGAAAACATAATTGGAATGGTTTTATAATGTTAATTGAAAAAAAGCTTTTTTTTTTTATATAATAATCATATTGGGTGACAAAGCTCTTTCAATCAAATTTTAACGTAATTATATTGTGAGGGATTTTAAACTTAAAATCTTTAACTAAGATAGAATAATCTCGTATTAGTTGATCTATATGTTTCATGGTTGGAAAAAAGTATTATAAGTAAACATGACATATTTATAGAGACCACAAAAAATCAAAGTTTCAATAAATAAATAAGGGATTTAATATAAATGATAAGTAATATCTTGGACTTTTATCATAAAATCAAAAACTTGATGGTTAAAAATAAAAAAATAGAATATAATAGACTTTTTACTGATTATCATAGGATAGTAAATTCAAATCTTTGATTAGAGCAATATACCCTAACTTTCTATCAATCAGGATATTAAGTCTACGCCTTTTTGAAGTATATATATATATATATATATATATACTGTGAAACAAATATTGCAAGAGTAATTAAAATACATTTAAAAATACTCTCTTTTCATATTATATATACTTCTTCCGTATATAATAATTACAATAAAATAACAAGTACCCCTGCCTAGCACGGATCATAAATCATATATTTTAAAAAATTACATTCAAATGGATTACTGTAATTGCAAATTTCCACATCGCTATTCTTACTACGTATGACTGTCATCGTCAAGTTGAATTACAGGAATTCTTATCGTCATCAGTGACGCAGTTTTCATCTTTATACTATATGTAGCTGAAGCTGCCTTTAAACGGAGGAGATAACATGATAGCCCTTGCTAGACTTATACATACAATGGGAGCAAGAGTTGCAAACATTGTGATTGTTGGGGCTGGAATTGCTGGCCTCACTACTTCCTTGGGACTTCACAGGTACCTATTCTCCATCTTTCTAGTCTATAAAAATACACCATGAGTTCATCCCTTCGAATGGAATCATCGATGACTCTAATCGCGAATGGTAAGATTATGACAATTATGGTTGTGCATATTAATTCTCGATGAAATTATAAATATGGGTTTCCATATTTGCAGATTAGGCATTCCAAGTTTGGTATTAGAATCTTCTGACTCTCTGAGGATTACTGGGTTTGCTTTAACATTATGGACGAATGCTTGGAGAGCTTTGGATGCTGTTGGTGTTGGTGACATCCTTCGTCAACAACACGTACAACTTAATGGGTAAGCAAGTAATGGCCATTCTGTCACTGGGCCTCTTCTCCACTCTTGCATACTTCAAAAAAGCACCAGTCTGTATGTGTTTTTGTTTCCTAGAAGAAAAGCTGAGTAAGAAAGTGAAACTAAACTAAGTGGGATTGAAGTGCAGGAGTGTGACTATTTCCCTGGTTACGGGACATCAAACGGCAAGCACAAGTTTTGAGGCCATGGGAAAGCAGTAGGTCCACTTCTCACAAAGAGTTCACCTTGTATTAATATTCGTTGGTTGTTATATGCTTCTGCCTTTCTAGTCTCACTCATCACTTAACTGCTGAATAGTGCTATCAATATAAAGAACTCCTAAAACTGTATTTAACTGTGTAGATGCAGAGTCTGTGTCAAACTCCCCCGGTTATTTAAAGGAGGGTCAATTTGATTCGGATAGAGGCATGTGTGCATCTATCATGTATGGGATGCGATTAACATTTATTTTTTTTTGCTTCAGTTATCATTCACTAGAATATTTTTTGCAATAGGCAAAATTATTAATTTTGCCCCTAAAATTATATGTTGCGGATAAAATGATTCCTAAATTATATTAAATAATCAATTTCATCATTGAATAATAATTCGTGTAATAAATGATCAATTTCATTCTTGAATAATAATCTGTATAAATTTTTTTTCTTTATTTGTATAGATCTGTATAAAATAAAATTATTTATATGAATTATTATTTAAAAATAAAATTAACTATTTAATATAATTTTGAAACTAATTTACCAATGTTATATAATTTGAGAGGTGAAATCAATAATTTTATCTTTTGGAATATATCAGCTATTATTATGTCTACTAGTAATGTTGTTACTCAAACTATTCTTAACATTGCTCACAATATTTGACGAAAAAATTAAACTGGCCCTACTTATTCAAAGTAGGTGAAGTCAGTGTGATTCGGACAGGGTCGTGTGAATGCAATTAGCATCTTCTTAATTTTATTGTCATTCACTTGAGTATTTGTTCTGTAAGATGATTGGGGGTAATTCTATGGTGCAGAGGACTACATGAAATTCGACGTGTTAGAAGGCAATTGTTGTTGGAAGTCCTTGCCAATGAACTTCCAGAAGGAACCATCAGGTACTCCTCAAAGGTAGTTGCTATTGAGGAATCTGGCTTCTTCAGTCTTATTCATCTTGCTGATGGAACTATCATCAAAACCAAGGTAACTACGAATCTGGCACCCGTTTGAGATGAGGTATACATTCATTGTGAACTTTTGTGCTTAACCTTAATTCGGGGTGACATCCTTGTTTGTTAATTGATATTTACTAGATATTGATTGGTTGTGATGGAGTGAACTCTGTGGTGGCAAAATGGCTTGGCTTCAAGACTGCTGCTTTTACAGGAAGATCTGCAGTTAGGGGCACTGCTGAGTTTTCGAGTAATCATGGGGTCGAGCACAAATTCATGCAGTTTTTTGGTAAAGGCCTTCGAGCAGGTGCTTGTCCTTCTGATGCCAAGCGAATTTACTGGTTTTTCACTTGGGTTCCCACCAACGAAGGTGAATTCTTTAACCTTTACTGCTTCTCAGGGTAATACTGTAGAATAGAAGAGCATATGGAACCACATACCCCTATCTTCTATGTAAGGTTATATTGAGGATTGGGACACACTTATGGGAACGACATGTTAACGTCATCTTAACAGGATGCACAAGATTTTCTGTTATCCAAGATAGGATTCTGGCTGCCGTTGAACATACGAAGATTTGGCATCCATCCTTTTTCTGAAATGGCAATAATACAACCATGATAAGAGCAGTGAATCCAAAATTTGAATTTCATTCTTGAATTCATCCAATGAATAAACACACTCATTGCAATCATATTACTACTGGGTTTTTTTTTCCTCACATAATCTGTTTTTGTTATTTTTGTAACTTTCTCTGATCATAAGGATATTTTAAATCCCTGCGTCACATTTACTCATCCACTTGTATTTCAGACAAGGAGCTAGAAGAAGACCCAGCTAAAATGAAGCAATTTGTGCTGAGCAAGCTTGAAAATGTACCAAATCACGTACGGGCTGCCATAGAAAAAACAGAACTTGATGGCTTTATATCAGCTCCATTGAGATACAGACATCCGAGGGAGCTAATGTTTGGAAATATCAGTAAAGGCAATGCTTGTGTTGCTGGGGATGCCTTCCACCCAATGACCCCTGACTTGGGCCAAGGTGGATGTGCTGCTTTAGAGGATGGTGTGGTTTTAGCTAGGTGTATCGGTGAGGCCTTTTCTAGAAAGCCAGGAAGAGATGAAGAAGAGAAGGATGAATACAAGAGGATTGAGATGGCTTTGAAGAAGTATGCAAATGAGAGAAGATGGAGAAGCATTGATCTCATTAGTACAGCTTACTTAGTGGGTTTTATTCAGCAAAGTGACTCGAAATTGGTCAGCGTTTTAAGGGACAGATTATTGGCTGCATATATGGCTAGTCTGCTGTTAAGGAGGTCTGATTTTGATTGTGGAAAGCTAAGCAGCTCTTAAGCTGCCTTTGTTTTGAGGAAGAAAGCATCTTTAATAAGATTATAATTATAAATTATTAAAATGATAAAAATAATTAATATGTTGAATGTTAAATATAATAAATTTAATAGAATTTAAAGAAAAAATTGTCTTCTTCTGTTATTATAATTCTAGGAATCTTTTTTTTAATTACAAAATATAGAAATACATTGTACTGTATATGAAAATAAATTAATATTGCTGGGGATGCCTTGCACCCGATGACCCCTGACATGGGACAAGGTGGATGTGCTGCTTTAGAGGATGGTGTGGTTTTAGCCAGGTGTATAGCTGAGGCCTTTTCTAGAAAGCCAAGAGGATTGAGATGGCTTTGAAGAAATATGCAAATAAGAGAAGATGGAGAAGCTTTGATCTCATTTGTGCGTCTTATTTGGTGGGTCTCATTCAGCACAGTGACTCGAAATTGGTCAGCGTCTTAAGGGACAGATTATTGGCTGCATATTTAGGCAGTCTGTCCTTAAAGACGTCCAATTTTGACTGTGGAAAGCTAAGAGGCTCTTAGATGTACCGAACTGGGGCATGCTTTTTGCGTCACTGTTGCCTTTCTTCTTCCTTCTTTGTCAAAAAGTGTTGACCAGCATGACATGACTCGAGCTATTAAAAAAAATTTGTTTTTTTTTATCTTCTAGAAAATAAAGAAGCTTATCATGCATTATGCTATTTTCTAAACACTAATCTCATATGCCTAATGTGTTGCAGATTTTTCTGCAATCTAATTCTCTCTATAAATGGATGCTTTTATGACTCAATAAATATGTAAGTTCCTTTACTGTGCACAAATTATCTTGTTTGCATACTGGTGTAAAACATCTTTAACCCTTCTTCTTTTTTTTTTTTTTTAATAAAAACATACGAAGGGAAAGTTATTTGAATCCCATCGAATAGCGCGTCAATGGAGTATGTTATGGCTGCTAGCATATATTGATTCAGAAATTACTATTAAACTTAATTAGATTCTAAAGATAATAATTTAACTAACTTATGAGCGCTAGTAATTTTTTTTTTGAATAAAGTTGTCTGCCATGCAAGACGAATAATATTGAGGGGATCTTGATACTTATTTATTAAATATTAAATATGATAAGTATAATAAAAAATAATAGCTCATATTTAAAAAAAAATTATTCGACATCATCAATGATATTAATCAAAGACAAAATTATATATATAAGGAAAAAATTCAACGAGCAAAATATGATTAAAGAATTATTATATCATTTTATAATTCAAAATATTATTTTATTAACATTTTATAATCTTATAAATGAAATTATTAATTTTATCAGAAATTAAATTTCATGAGAAAAAATGTTTAAGGTGGGAGAGACTGTTTTAAGCCGTCATTCATTGTATAATAAAATAATAATATTATATACATGTTCAACTTTAAATAAAATTAAAAATTATGATCAAATGCAAAATAAATCTATAAAACTAAATTTTATAAATATTTGAAATTCAATTTTAAGATTCATTTTCAATGCTTATATTATTCTCATTATGAAAATGGCAGCCACCGTATCGAATCCCTTCCTTCTTCAACTGTGGGGCTAACGGTCATTAACGAAGAAGACCGCAGATTAAGAAATGGAGCAGGCCAAAACTTGCAAAGGAAACAGTGCCTACAGAGAATGGAAGCAATAGTTGCAGACATTGTGACTGTCAGAGCTGGACTTGCTGGCCTGACTACGTTCTTGGGAATTCCCAGGTACCAATTCTCCATCTTTTTAACCTGAAAGGAGTTTTGCATATTAATTCTTGGTCAAATTGTAACTATGGAGTCCCATAATTTGCAGATCAGGCATTCCTAGATTGTTATGAGAATCTTCCAACACTTTTTAGGGTTACTGGATTCGCTTTCACAACATGGGCAAATGCTTGGAGAACCTTGGATGCTGTTAGCGTTGATCACATCCTTCGTCAACAACGCGTGCAGCTTTTTGGAGAAATAAATAATGGCCATTCTGTAAATTGGCCTCTTGCCTCCTCACTCTTGCATAGTTCAAAAAAGCACTAATTTGCAGCTATCTTTGTTTCTTAGAAGGAAAGCTGTGTGAGAAAGTGAAACTGAACTATAGTGGAATTGAAGTGCAGGAATGTGATCTCTGATTACGGGACATCAAACGTCTTATACAACCTTTGAGGCCACTGGAAAGTTGCAAGTCTACAAGTCTACAACTTGTCACTAATTGTTATCCCGTCGTGTTTGTAACACAAACTACTATTCAAACAATCTTTTTCTATCTCTATATGTATACATAGTCAACACAAAATACCATTCAAACAATCTTTTTCTTTGTTATGTATAAATAATCTGTATCAAACTAGTATCACTGAACTAGAGTGATTGGCATCAATTTGAGTCCGATAAAGCTGTGTGTGAGGTGCAACTAGCATTTTCTATTTCTAGGATAATTTATTAGAATATTTGTGCTATATATATCAGTATTGTTATTTCTGTAAGTAATGTTGCTTATAGGTACTATTCCTCAAAAACTATACTTAACACTTACATATATGACACCGTTTAAATCAAAACTGGTTATCCAGGGTTAAATTAGTTGGAGCCAGTTTGGTTTTAACATAGACCAGACTGAATGTGTGAGGTGCACTACCATCATTCTATTTCTATTATCATCCAAGGAAATATTTGTGCTATAAGATGATTGGGGTAATCCTATGGTGCAGTGAATGACACGGAATCCAATGTGTTTGAAGGCAATTGATATTGGAAGCCATTGCTAATGAACTCACAAAAGGAACCATCAGCTATTCTTCAACGGTAGTAGCTATTGACGAATCTGACTTCTCCCAGCTTATTCATCTTGCAGACAGTACTATCATCAAAATATAGGTAACTATGAGTCTGGCGTACATTTATGAAACGCGGTATACATTCATTGTGATTTTTTTATATTAACCTAGTTAAGTATTCGGATCCTTTTTGTTATTGCTATTTACTAGGTTTTGATTGGTTGTGATGGAGTGAACTCTCTGGTTGCAAAGTGGCTTAGCTTCAAGAAGGCTGTTTTTACAGGAAGATCTGCAGTTAGAGAACTGCTGAGTTTTCCAGCAATCATGGGATTGAGCGGAAATTCATGCAGTTTTTTGGGAAAGGTTTTCGAGCTGGTGCTATTCCTTTTGATAATAGGAGAATTTACTGGTTTTTAACTTGTCTTTCCTGCAACTCAAGGTTGGTGTGCAAATAGCCTTAACGTACTATATAGAAGAGCACATGAAAATCAAATGCCTTTCTTTATGATGTGAGGTTACTGTGTGCATACAACATTTTCCTTAAACCAACAAGGACTGAAACACTCTCTTTTGCGTGGGTCAAGTTAATCTCATTTCGACAAGGATAATTACAGGATTTTTTGTTTGACACTGGAAATCTGGCTCTCATCGAACATGTTCTCCTAATATGATGCTAATACCACTATGATAAAAGTAGAGTGTCCAAAATTTGAAATTTTCCAATGAATAAACATGACATCATCAAGGATACAAAAACAGTTTGCACATTGAAGAGTTGACACTCATTGCAATTGTTTGTGACTTTTTGTAACCACAAGGACATTCTAAGTCCTTGCGTCCGATTTACTCGTCTAAATTGTATTTCAGAAAAGGAGTTAGAACAAGACCAGGCTAATATGAAGCAATTTGTGCTCAGCAAGTTTGATAATGGACCGAATTACATAAGGCTGCAATAGAAAAAACCAAACTTGTTGATTTTATATCGTATCCATTGAGATACAGACATCCTTGGGAGCTAATGTTAGGAAACATCAGCAAAGGCAATGCTTGTGTTGCTGGGTATGCTTTCTACCCAATGACCCCTGATATTGGTCAAGGAGGATGTGCTGCTTTAGAGGAAGGTGTAATTTTAGCCAGGTATATTGCTGGGGCATTATCTAAAAATCCAAGAGGCGATGAATAAGAGGAGGATGAATACAAGAGGATTGTAATGGCTGGAATAAATATGCAAATGAGAGAAGATGGAGAAGCATTGATCTCATTATTACATCTTATTTGGTGGGTCTTATTCAGTAGAGTGACTTAAATTTGGTCAAAGTTTTAACGGATAAATTTTTGGCAGCGTATTTAGCTAACCTGCAGTTAAAGAGGTCTTACATTGATTGTGGGAAGCTAAGCAACTCTTAGATGAATTCATCTGGAGCATACTTGTGTCATCACTGTTGCTTTTCTTCTTTACAAAATGAAGAAGTGAATCCTATGTTCCTGTTGTAACCTGTGGTTTGATTAGGCCAGGAATTTCAGGTAGCTTGAAACATTGCTGTAGTAACTATGACCGGCATTCATAAAATTGATTGTGTATGATTCTTTAGTTTCTTGTTTTCTGGAGAGTTCCTGTAGGTGTATCTGTTGGACGCAAATGATTGTCCAAGAGTAATGGTATCTTAATCTAAAATTTTAATTTGGGAGAAATATTATTGGAGAGACCAAATGACTAGTATAAAAATGATTTCTCATGTAATTGCTAATTGACTTTAAAGATTTTGGGGCCCTCTCCTCTCCTGTCTGGGCTCCGCATCTATCTGAAGGTTTTTTAGCCTTAATTATGGTTTGTTTTTAAAAATAGTAGTAAAAGTGTCTGGGCTCCGCATCGAGAAAACTAGTACTAATATATGGTTTGTTTTTCAAAATATATTTTTCATAAAAATATTCTATTTATTTCTACTTAAAATGAAGGAGTAGTGTTGTTACCTTTATATCTTATTATTAAAAAAATAATATCTATGATAATAAAAAAACAACTTTTTCTTCAAAAAAATGAAATTATATTCTATCAAATTTTTTTATATGTAACAATGAACATATTAAATATTTTTTATCATATTAATGATTTATAACTATATTTTAATGCAAAATATTTTCCATCAAATATAACGGAACATTAGTTTAAATGTTCCCTTCATTGCTAATTCAATGTTTATTATTTAATTGACCTTATGACAAGAATTAAATTTATCATACAACAAAGCTTTTACACGTACAATCAGTTCGAAACTAAGGAAATTACTTATGATGCATGTAGAATGGTCCCTTGAATATATTTAGACATTTGAAGGCAAAAACCAAATTGAACTTTAATTTTGGCTAAAACAGTAAGATGAAAAATACAAACAATGGAGTCCCTCGCCGCCTGCAATTTTTTTTTGTACATTGTGTTTTAGATGATTTAAAAAAGGTAAAAAATTGCGGACCAGCCCGCCAACCGCATTATTGGTTTACGTGGGGACCATACTGGAGGAATTGTTAAGTAGATGATGATATGTATTATAGAATAACGTTTAAATAATTCATCTATTTAAATTATTAAAATATAATTTAATTTTTTTAAAATACAAGTAGTACTCCATATTTTTTAAAAATTTTATTTTTTTATATTTAAAATTTGATCTGTATTCTTTACTTTTATATATCTAATGACCTAACAATTTCTTTATTTACCTTGAGAAAAGATTTAATTTTCATCTCACGACATTGTAAGATGATTGACCTTGTTACGTGCGTTATATTAAGTTAAACCCAAAGACGAGATCATGATCATATATCATTGGATTAATCACTTTAATAACTATTTTATTTTTTAACTTAACATAATTAACATATTTAATTATTTGAATTGTTGCCAAGAATTTATATCTCAAGTATCACTTTATGTTTCTTAAGACTGGTTGTAAAAGAGTTAAGACATCTTTGAAAGAAAGGGGTTGAAACTTGAAATGTTAATACAAATATTATGTTTAATATGCGGACTATTTTATTGTGAATTGTAAATAATTTCTTCGTTTGAAATAGTCTCTCTGGGTAGAACAGATAGGTAACAACGATATTTCATCAATTTGAGTTAGGAAAAATTGCTTATATTGATTATCGTCATTGGCTTCCAAAGATTTACACATGAAGAAATCGGAAAGAATTCAATAGGAAATCAGAAAGGGAAGGCCCTCCTTATCCTTTTACTAATAATTATTTTAATTTTTAACGCAACATAATTAGCATATTTAATTATTTAAATTGTTGCCAAGGATTTATATGTCAAGTGATACTTGATGTTTCTTAAAAAAAATATATCTTTTGTTGAATTTAAGATTTGATTTTTGTTCTTTATGTTTTATAATTTTTTACAATAATAAATTATATATAATGCCATGTGGGAGTTTCTAAAAATAAAATTTGGGAGTATATTACCAAATTTTTTTAATATTTTAGTTTTAAAAATTGAAAACTACTTTTTTAAAAAAGAATCCAAACACACATGTATTTATTTAGTTTTTCTGTACTCCATTACTGATAGGCCATGGCCGCTCTCTGTATTGAAAGTCGCCGGCCCTGCTCATCTTCATCAGGGGTGACGTAGATATCATTTTTGTATATAAAAGGGAGATTCAGAAGCGTCACCCATTCAGTAATAACACCATTAGTAAAAGGCCAGGGCCTCTCCTCTCCTGTCTGGGCTCCGCATCTATCTGAAGGTTTTTTAGCCTTAATTATGGTTTGTTTTTCAAAATAGTACTAAAAGTGTCTGGGTTCCGCATCGAGAAAACTAGTACTAATTTATGGTTTGTTTTTCAAAATATATTTTTCATAAAAATATTCTATTTATTTCTACTTAAAATGAAGGAGTAGTGTATTACCTTTATATCTTATTATTAAAAAAATATATCTATGATAATAAAAAAATAACTTTTTCTTCAAAAAAATGAAATTATATTCTATCAAATTTTTTTATATGTAACAATGAACATATTAAATATTTTTTTATCATATTAATGATTTATAACTATATTTTAATGCAAAATATTTTCCATCAAATATAACGGAACATTAGTTTAAATGTTCCCTTCATTGCTAATTCAATGTTTATTATTTAATTGACCTTATGACAAGAATTAAATTTATCATACAACAAAGCTTTTACACGTACAATCAGTTCGAAACTAAGGAAATTACTTATGATGCATGTAGAATAGTCCCTTGAATGTATTTAGACATTTGAAGGCAAAAACCAAATTGAACTTTAATTTTGGCTAAAACAGTAAGATGAAAAATACAAACAATGGAGTCCCTCGCCGCCTGCAATTTTTTTTTGTACATTTCATTCAGTTCTATACAAAATGCCTCGTCCACAATCACAAGTCATATGTTTCCGGTTCAAACACGGTTTGATTCGGTTCTCCATTAAAAACTACTTACCTCAAAAGACAAATTAAAGATCATAGAAATTATGAATTTTTTTTTTTACCCACCATTTGGAGCTATGAGAGAACAGAAATTTAATTAGTAAAGGTTATCAGCATTTAGACAGAAAAAATTTCTTCAATTCTTTCTGTAAATTATGTTTTATGCAGAATTTTTGTATTTTAAAGTAAGGCAAAAAAGTGATCCTTAACTTTCAATGAACTTTTAATCTTGATCACTAAGTTTTATTTGAGGTGCATGATACAGTGTTCCTAAAGTTTCAAAACTTAGAAAAATATACTAAGTTTTAAAATTATTAGATTAAAATTATTCAATCACAATTGTCCTTTTTTTTAATAAGTGTGATCAAATAATTTCAATTTAATAATTTTTAAAATTGTTATATCACCCCCAATTTTTGAAATCCTTTAAATACCATAAAATTCACCTTTATGTAAAGCAAATTTACTATTTAACTTTTAAAAAATGTGCAATGTTATCTAGTTAGCTAATGCTATGAAAGTCATGATCCTCTAACTTTTACTAAATTTGATTTTTTTCTGCTAAATTTTATTTTAAATTAAATTTATCCTTTAACTTTCCAAAACCATAATTACTTTTATGTAAGGATAAAATGTAACTATAATATGACGATTTCCATTGCAATTAACTAACACAAATACTAAACAAATCCAAATAATAATTTAAAGAATTCTAAAAAAAAACAATTTATATATTTAAAAATTGTCATACTCATCAAAATAGCAATTAAGGATTCAAAACAATTATATGATGTTGTGAAAATGTCGTACTCATTAAAAGAATTTTTTTGTCATAAAAATAATAAAATATAATTTATATAAAATGCTAAGTTGAATATCCATTAAGCATTTCGGTTAAAAAAAGTTAATGATATTAATGAATCAGATAATGTTGTACGCTTTTGAAAATTTAGAAAGTAAATTTATTTCAACTAAAATCTAGGAGACGGAATTGAAACTTAAATAAAAACAAGGAACAAAATACTTTTTAAATTGAATTTAATATTAAAGTCATAAAAATTATAATTATTGTATAAATACGCATAAATTTTACATATAAATAACAGATACACAACAAAAAACTCCAACTCTACCGTTCAAAATCATATAAAAAAAATTCTAATTTTTTTTAAATTTTGTACAACATTATATTATAATTTTAAATAAAAATGCTACAAAAGGATTGAACTTTTGAACAAAACTAACTTTAACTCATAATTTGACTGGATCATCGTGGGAGAATGCTACGTGACTGCTTTTATCCATACGTATTCGCTATCATCATCAAGTTGAAAACTGTTGAATTGGGAATTCTTATCATCATCAGCAGCGACGTAATTATCGACTTTGTTCAATTATTGTTCATTAACAGGATTCAGAAGCACCCACCGCTCACTGATCAAGTGATAATAATCATCAATAACCACAGAAAGCCCCAAAACTCAATAACACAGCACATAAAATGGAAGCAACAGTTGCAGACATTGTGATTGTTGGAGCTGGAATTGCAGGCCTCACTACTTCCTTGGGACTTCACAGGTACCAATTCTCCATCTTTTTCTGCATTTTAATCCTGAATCAAATAGTAATTAAGGAATTCCATATTAATTTGCAGATTGGGCACTCCAAGTTTAGTATTAGAATCTTCCGACACTTTGAGGGTTACTGGATTCGCTTTAACAACATGGACGAATGCTTGGAGAGCTTTAGATGCTGTTGGCGTTGGTGACATCCTTCGTCAGCAACACGCACAACTTCATGGGTAAATATATGATGGCCAATGGCCATTCTGTGACTTGGCCTCTTCTTCAATCTGTTTGTGTCTTTGTTTCTTACGAGAAAAGCCGTGTAAGAATGTCAAACTAAACTATGGAAGTGCAGGAATGTGACTACTTCCCTGGTTACGGGACGTCAAACATCAAACACAACCTTCGAGGCCACGGGAAAGCAGTAAGTCTACCATAAACTTCACTGTATATTTGTTGGCTATTATATACTTTGCCTTCTTAGCGCCGCTCAACAGTATTACTATCTGTCATCCCGTAGTGTTATCAACACCAACCATCTTTATATCACTCTATACATTAAATAATTTGTATCAAACTGGTATCACTTGTTTAGAGTTGGACAAAGCCATATATATGTGTGTGTATGTGTGTGTGTGTGAGGTGCAACCAGCATTTTTCTATTTCTAGTATCATTTACGGGAATTTTTGGGCTAATTATCACTTATTGTTATTCTTGCAAGTAATGTTACATATACATACTTCCTCAAAATCTAAACATGTGAAAACCTGATACCATCGAAATCAGGCTGGCCTTGCTTAAATTCGCGCTAGGAGTAGTTTGGTTTAGACAGTGGTTTATTTTATTATCATTCTCTGTAATCTTTCTGCTATGATTGATTGGTGTCATCAATAGTACAGTGGACCACATGAAATCCGATGTGTTAGAAGGCAATTGATGTTGGAAGTCCTTGCTAACGAACTCCCAAAAGGAACAATCAGGTATTCTTCAAAGGTAGTGGCTATTGAGGAATCTGGCTTCTCCAAGCTCGTTCATCTTGCTGATGGAACTATCATCAGAACAAAGGTAAACTATATGTCCTGGCATACATTTGTGAATGAGGAATGCATTCATTGTGAATTTTCGTTCTTAATCTTAATTATTTTTGGTATTGTTTTTTCGTTTATTGCTATTTACTAGGTTTTGATTGGTTGTGACGGAGTGAACTCTGTCGTTGCGAAGTGGCTAGGCTTCAAGAAGGCTGCCTTTACAGGAAGATCTGCAGTTAGGGGATCTGCTGACTTTTCTGGCAATCATGGGATTGAGCAAAAATTCATTCAGTTTTTTGGGAAAGGTCTTCGAGCTGGTGTTATTCCTTGTGATGAGCAGATATGTTACTGGTATTTAACTTGGTCTCCAACCAGCCAAGGTGAATTTCTCAGTGCATCTCAGGGGTGCTTATTAAATCAAGAGTGCACCCAATCTTCACATATTATATAGAAAAGCGAGGCTTAGATGCCTCTTTTTACTATGTGCATACATCCTATTCTTAAACCAACATGGGTTGAAATACTCTCTTCTATGAGGGTCAAGTTAATCTAATTTTAACATCGACAAATACAAGATATTTTTGTTCTCTGACACTAGAATTCTAGCTCTCAATGAACATGAAGATTTCGCATTTATCTTTCTCCAAAATGGCCCTAATATGACCGTTATAAAAGTAGAGAATCCAAAATATAAAATAATCCAATGAATAAACTTGAGATCAAAGGATTTAAAAAGGCAGTTCACAAATTGCAGTGTTGACCCTCATTGCAATAGCATTACAATTGTTTTTTTGTCGTACTACACCTTTTTTGTTCCTTTTTCCCCGGCAAATTATCAATAACCACAAGCACATTTTATCATCTACTTGTGTTTCAGAAAGGGAGCTAGAACAAGACCCGGCTAAGATGAAGCAACTTGTGCTGAGCAAGCTTGAAAATGCACCAAGTCACATGAGGGCTGCCATAGAAAAAACTGAACCTGATGGCTTTTTCTCATCTCCATTGAGATACAGACATCCTTGGGAGCTAATGTTTGGAAATATCAGTAAAGGCAATGCTTGTGTTGCTGGGGATGCCTTCCACCCAATGACCCCAGACCTGGGCCAAGGTGGATGTTCTGCTCTAGAGGACGGCGTCGTTTTAGCCAGGTGCATTGCTGAGGCCTTCTCTAAAAAGCCAGAAGGAGACGAAGAAGAGAAGGATGAATACAAGAGGATTGAGATGGCTTTGAAGAAGTATGCAAATGAGAGAAGATGGAGAAGCTTTGATCTCGTCATTACAGCTTATTTGGTGGGTTTTATTCAGCAGAGTGACTCGAAATTGGTCAGCGTTTTAAGGGACAGATTATTGGCTCCATATATGGCCGGTCTGCTGTTAAGGAGGTCTGATTTTGATTGTGGAAAGCTAAGCAGCTCTTAAGCTGTCTTTGTTTTCAGGAAGAAAACATGTTATAATTATTAAATATTAAGATGATGGAAAATAATTAACATGTTAAATGTTAAATATAATAAATTTAGTAGAATTTAAAGAAAAAAATATTTTTTTCTATTATTATAAACTTAGGAATCTTTTTTTTAATTACAAAATATAGAAATATATTGTACTCTTTTATTTATGCATATGAAAATGAAGTTTTTTTTGATAAAAATTATCTTTTGAAAAATAAACAAAACATTAAATGATTTATTCCGTAGCATACTCTTGTCATAATGGTTGCCTTTCTTCTTGCCAAAGTGAAATAGTGCGTCTTACGTTTCTGTTACAACTAGTGGTTTGATTAAGACCGGAATTTCGAGAAGCTTGAAATATTGCTGTTGTTAGTATGACTGGCGATCATAAAATTTTGATACAATCACTTTTTTTTTTAAAAAAAAAAATCTGATGCATGCATAACGATCCTTTGAATTTATATAGACATTTGAAAGTAAATACAAAATTGAACTTTAATTTTGGCTGAAACTTGCCTGCATGTTTTAAATACATTACTCAACCCTTCCCTTAGTCCTGTCCAAAATCCTTTATCCACGGGTCACATGATTTGTGTTCAACCTCGGTGTGATATACTGTTCAATATAGATTAAATGTCAAAAGAGGAAAACGAGGAGGATTAAAACTTTATTTTGATTTTTATGAGATTGAGTTTACTTTGATTCTCCACTAAAAATTTGTTTCAATTTGATTTCTATAAAATTAATTATATATTAAATTTTAATCCTTCTATACATGATATAAAGTTATTTAATTATATTACAAAATGACTAAAATTGAATGATGATTTTATTTTAGTATTTATTTTTGTGCGCTTAGCATCTCTACATGTACTAAATCAGTCCAAAACACAATCAACTTCTTGATTATAGAGTGGCTATGCTACCTGTTCTATTTAAGTGATTTTTTTTTGGGGTCAAAATGATGATTTTACTCCTACTTTTAGCCTCCACTTATTCGTACATAGCCTATTCTTTCTTAATCAAGATTATATTATTTATTGATTTAGTTTTACTGTCCTAATTATAAATTTTATATTTATATAAAATAATTAAAATACCCTTATTCGTATCAAGCATAAAATTGTAGCAAATAATTACATTGTCTTAATCTATGTGGTTCTATTTTATGATCTTAATATTTGTCGAGGGAGGGCTTTGTGGGCAAATGCTCAAGGTGAACTCTTAAATCGTTTTAATACGGTATTGTTATCATATATAATGCACCCTCTCACAATCAAGTATTTTTATCACTAATCTATCTCAATTACCGCGCTAATCAATTTAAATTGTTAACTAATTATTATAAATAATGCAACACATTTATTTTGACTTACTTACGTGTACGGACCTGTGCTTAAGCGCGAGCAAGCGTTCACACTCAATTTATTGCCTTTTTTTTCATTTATATGTTTGATTTGGTAATATATAATTAATTTTTAAAAATAAATTAATTTACTATACCCACACAATCCTAAAATTAGACCATTATTGACTTATTAAAATAATAAAGTGAAAATTGTCATTTAAGAGGACATATTATATTATAGAAGTAATTTATTATAGATGAAATTAATAATTTCATTATTGAAATTATAAGACATTGGTAAATGGTACATAAATTATATAAAGTTATAATTTCATCTATAATTAAAGATCCATATAAACAAATTTATTCTTTTGTATAATAATTTAAGAATGAAATTATCTGTATAGAGAGACAGAATTATCTTTACGGATTATTATTGAAAAACAAAATTATAACTAGTACATGATAGTTTCGAGGGCAGAATTATTAATTTGATCTTTATTGTAAAAGCAACAAACTATGTTGTGATTTTTTTTAAATGGTCGAAAGTTAAATTATCATTTAATGTGCATAAAAATTAAAAATCATACGATGCATTTTAATTAAAATCATTGATACAAGATAAAGTTTTCATATTTAAATATTGATATTACTCTTATTACAAATCATTGAAGTTAATCATATCATTTAAATTATTTATATATTTCATACATATATATTTTTTATATATATTTTATTGTGTAAACTTTGAATTACTTTATAAATCATTTTTAAAATATTCTGATCAGTTTGGACATTTTAATTTTTTTTTGGAAACATTGTATTTCTTTTTGCATAACTTCTTTTGTATTTTGTAATTTTTTAATCAAATTTTTATATGTAAATACCTATAATGTATTTTTTGGATCTTTTTTATGTATTATTACATATAATTATTGACCTACTAATGTTTAGGTCTTAAGGAGTCATTTAATTTATATAAGAAGTAACTTCTTGTAAAAAATTAAACTTTTAAAGAAATAACTTTTCATATAAATTTCCTGAGAAGTATAAAAATTTTTTTGATTGATATATAGAAAGTATTGATTAATACATAGAAAGTAACAATTTTTAGAAAGTAACTTTTTATATTTTATTTTGTTCAATTTTGAATATCATATGTTAATAAAATGACTATTATATTCTCAATATTATTATAACACAAATTAATAAATGTCAGTTGTCATTAATTAAATTTAATGAGAATAATATTGTTATTATATTCATAAATAATACCAGAAGTAGAACTTACCTAAGGAGAGGTGGGTAAGTAACTTTTCATATTTTGTAGGAAGTATGATTTCTTAAGAAATCTTATTTCCTATAATTTGTTAGATAATGACTAAATAATACACCTTTTTTATTTTCTAGGAAATAAAATTTTCTATATTATTGAACTTTTTATGGGAAGCGAGAAATTGAACTTCCAAGGATATTTATATGAATTTTCTGATAAGTTTAAAAACCTACCTAATTGATACATATGAAATAACACTTCCTAGGAAGTAGCTTCCTATATTTTGTTTAGTTTAATTTTGAATATTATAGGAAATGTTAATAAAATAACTACTATATCCTTAATATTATTATTGCATAAATTAATAAATTTTAGTTATCATTAATTAAATTTAATAAGGATATATTCATAAATAACATAAAAAATAGAACTAACCTAGAGGGTAGGTAGGTAAGTAACTTCTAATATTTTATAGGAGGTAGGACTTTCTAGAAAGTCTTATTCTTTTATAATTTGTTAGATAGTGACTAACCAAACACCACCCCTCTTTTCTATTTCCCAAAAAATAGAATTTCCTATATTATTGAGGTGAACAAAACGACCTCTAAGTCTCTCACTACTAGCTAAAATCTCGCACAAAAAGCTTAAAGGAATGTTAAGAAAAACTCCAAGATACAATAAGTCTTTTAGACTAGAAACTTTCTTATAGATTATAAGTCATAACATTATTTCTTTGTGTTTCTTTCTTTTAGAGTCCCTTAACATAAAATAGGATTGCAAATGAAAATAAGGTGATTCCTTCTTATATAGGAATTCAAACTCAACTAGTAGACTAATTCACTTATGCTTGTCAATCGATCGTATTTGCCTTTTTGATAGTGTATGTTGTAGTAGTTCATTTTATGGTGGTTTTAACCCTTACCAAATGCCAACTTCTTTGTGAAAGCCATAACTTCCTTATGTTAAGTCTAATTATGACAATTTACTTATTGTTGGAAAGTGTTTTAAGTATAACTAGCCAAACTCTTCATGTATCAAATGAGTTTTTTGTAATTATAATATTTAAGTATATGTTGTGTCTAAAAAATAAATAACAAATAATACTTAAACTATAACCATTAAAAACTATAATGATTAAACAAAATTATGTGAATACAAATAATAAATAAGATATATTTAATTGAAAAATTATGAATAATATAAAATTAAAGAGTCCTTCCAACTATTAAATAAAAATGAATTTAATACATGGTTGACTTCTATAAATAAGGGTGTAAATATAAGAACTTTTTTAGACAAATAATTTTATAATTTTTTAGATTTTGTAGGGAAATAGAAGCACCATAATTTAACACTTGTCCAAAAACTACATGTAGGTGGAAGAATGTTAAGAAAGACTATTACTGGAATTGGTTTCATGCTCAAAATGCAAATGATTTTTAAGTTAGACAAGAAGCACTTTTTGAAGGTCATTATAGAAAGGTTCAAAAAAAATAATGTTAAGACCTAACCTGGGGCACATGACTAATGTAAAAAGTTGTAATGAACAACCATTTACAAGCCTTATCTAAATATAATTGATGCAATATTTTACACACAATGGTACATCTTTTTTGAGGAAGTGTTAGTGTTAAAATTAAATATAACAAATTTTAATCTATGATGTAACAAATAAGTATTTACAAGTATTTAACCCAATTATTTCAAAACTTACTTAACACTTTTGAGCAAGCCCACTTCTAATTCATTGGAGAGTAATTACTACTTGAAAGAAAGGTCCCTATAAAAAATAATAAAAGAGAAAAAAGAGAGTTTCAAATAACTCAATGAGTCATAAATCAAAGAAAAGTGATGAGTTAAAGGTGTACATATTTAACCTTACACTTAATTTAGAAGGCAACCATCTAAATCTTATTGAAGGGAAAAAGCATATCTATAATGTATATACCTTGGTGGTAGAAAGAATAAAAGAATATAAGAGGATTCACTCTACCTTTTAGAATAGTACTCATTTTCTTATATAATTAAACACTTGTTAAGGTTTTATTTCTTATTAGCTTATCATTCAATCACAAGGAAATTTATTTAATAAGTTGATGCAAGAAACAAGTGAATAACAAAATTTGAATCTCCTTTTAACTTCTTTTATCCTTATCCATCATAATTTTATCACTATCCCTTCATGTCATCTTTATCTCTCACAAGTGAATACATGGATTTGATGCATAAAGTCATAATATGAATATCATCACCCTTAACATAATCAAATATCATAATATAATTTATCATAATATAAACAAATGCCTTAATTATTACTTTAATTTCAAGTTATAGCAATAATATCATCATATGTATATAAATATGTATGTATGTATGTATGTGTGTGTGTGTGTGTGTGTGTGTATCAATGCCTCAACTAGCATGTTAATTTGAAAATAAATTAAAATCCACATAACGAATATGAATAATTGTATGGGGGATATCACGAATTGGCTCTAAGCCATGATCACATTGCATATAATAATGACTTGAGGGATTCTCATATTTACTAATCTAATATAATTTTCTATAGCATACCTTAAGTTCACAAATTAAATGAAATTATTATTGTCCTAATGTTAAATCTATAATTACACCAATCCATATGGAAATTAATCGAGTTCAAATTTTGATTTAAAAATTTTACATGAATAATTTTAGAAAAAGAATAGTTGTCACATCCTAATAATTAAATTTATTATAGATAAGTTTAAAATAGTATTTTAATTAGATAAAATATGTTTTTATGAAGAAAATGGGCATAATTAAATTAATTAAAGGATTATGTGAAAGTAGGAATTTATTTATTTATTTATTCAATACTTTATATGAGTAATAATTAATAAATTATTGTGAGTAAGTTTAGGGTAAACATTTATTTATAGAAAATAAAATTTTATTATGGAAATGAGTGAGATAAAGTTAAAAATAAATTAATGTAAAATTAGATTTGAAGTAGAGTATGTGAAGGAGATTTGTGAAGAAGATTTACTTATATTCCCCTAATAGATTTTAAAATTCCTAAGATGCCTTTAGTAACTTAAATACTCAAAACCACATGAGTATTTTACTTCTTTCATGAGTTGATTGTCCTTTTTTTGTCTCAACTTTTCCTTATTTCCACCTTATAGCCTTTTTGAAATTTTGCAAGAATCATCAAAGGATTCAAGAAAGCTTTTAATTTCTCAAGCTAGTCGAGGTTTTTTCTCTAAATTCTAAGCATAATAATAGTATTAGTATAGAAAATGAGTTAAAAATTTAAGGTAAGCTTTTACACTAAAGTTTCTTTAATTGAATATTGATAGGAATCATTAATCTTCATCCAACCTTATAACCATTTTAGTCCATTCTTTTACACGTTCTCCTTATTTCCACCTTACAACTTTTTAAAAGTTTTGCAAGAATTATCAAAAGATTCAAGAAAGTTTGTAATTTTTCCCTCAAAATCTCAAGCATAATAACAGTGTTAGTATGAAAAATGAGTTGAAAACTTAAAGTAAGGTTTTTAGACTGAAGTTTCTTTAATTGAATATTGATAGGGATCGTTAATTTTTTTACAACCTTCTCCATTCTTCTAATTTAAAGGTAAGTAGATAATCTACTTTACTAGGATTTATAGCATATATGTGATTACTAAGCTTTTATGCTAAATGTAATAAGGTTTGTGGTTTAAATGCTTAAATATTAATGTTAGTTGTGAATTTCTTGTTGACTAGAGCTGGAAAATGTTGGTAGTTAATGATGAAATAATGTTTATTGAGTTAAATGTGTGGTATGTAGATGAAGAGAATAGATGTAAATGAGTGTATGCATTTTTCATTTGAATTTCTAGAAATCCCATATCAGCATTTGAGTATAATATTCAAATACTATGTTTAAATACCAAACCTGAACTTATTTTTTAATATAAGTAGTCTACTATTATATTTGATTACTTTCTATTTGTAAGACTAAGTAATGGGATATTGTATTTGATTACTTCTTATTTGTAAAATTAAGTAATAGAATACTGTAATTGATTACTTCCTATTTATAAAGTTAAGTAATAGCCTATAGTATTATAATACCTTAATTTATAAAACTAAATAGTAACTCATAGTATTAGAGTACCACATAGTTATGAACTAAGTAGTGAAATACATTAATTTGTAAAACTTGGTAATTGAGTATAGTAATGACATACTTTAGTCGGTCACGCTTGGTATTTAAGTATAATAGTGTATTATCTAAGACTAAAGGTTAACTATATTCAACTACTGTATCTAGATACTTTTACCTAAATGTTAATTATGTTTTTATAAAATCAATATTTCATGGGTTAATTATATAACATGTTTATGATCATAGGTTAGCTATGAAATAAGTGTTTAAGGATGACTTGAATAACTAATAGATTGTTTGAAATAGCATTTTGAATGCCACCAAAATGTGTTTATATAATTCACCAACTTTATATCCTCTTACAATGTTGAATTATATTATATTACAATATTAAATTATATTACCTTATATTTTATTAAGTATTAAATTACATTGTCTTATATTTTAGTATTGAGCTATATTATCTTATATTTTATTATGTATTTAATTATAATACATTATATTCTATTATGATCTTAAATCATATTATCTTATATTCTATCATTGTATGAAATTATATTATCTTATATTATATTGTAGTATTGAATTATACTATTTTATATTCCATTATATTACTAGATTATATTAAGGGTATATTGTATTGTAGTACTTGATTATATTAATATATATTTTATTATCATAATAGACTATATGAACATATGTTAACCATTATGAGAGATTTTATAGGTATATATATTTGATTATCATAATGAACTATATAGTCTCATATTTGAATACTGTAACAAACTATATAAGCATATGTTTGAATATTATGAAATATTATATATATATATATATATATATATATATATATATATATATATATATATATTAGAATACAATAATAGATTATATAAATGCATACTTGATTATCATAATTTAATATTAATAAGATTTGTATTCTTTAAATGGAAGAACTTAACCACTATAATTAAATATGGATTATAGATTTCATTTCTAAAATGCCATATATGACTAGAGTAATCAAATACCCTCAATTATTTTATCTTGAGTCATATAAAAATTAGATTATTAATGCCTACTTATTTTTATAATTTAAAAAATGTCATAATTAAATTATAATTAGTTAATTAGATCAAGAATGATGAAAATTTCATATTATGATGATGTTTCATTTGTGAGATATAAGTGTATTGCAAGCATGTATTTATAAAATGTCAATTAAGATTATTTAGTTTATTACATATTCTATTGTACCATAATGATATGAATTATTATAATGTATGATGACATTCTTATAATTCTTGAACTTAACTGGGTGCATGCATATGGAATGTTGATAATGAATTTCCATTTGGAATATGCATAGATTAGAACAATAACTTATGACAAGTATTGATGTTGAATTGAAATAAGGATAAATTGATATTGTGAAATTTTACTAGAACCAGAAATGTTGAAAAGGGATAAGACAAGACTCAAAAAATACAATATGGATTTATCAATGTTATTGATTTGTATGTATGATGTTAGAGTTTAGGTTTTCTTTATATGAGCATAAAGAACCTACCCTTAGGAGTTTTTATGTGTGAACAATATTAAAATATGACTCTTTGCTTAATGACTTTTTTTTTTGTAAAATTTGAAATACTTTTGGTAGGTGCCAAGGGTTGTCACTCATAAGTAAGCGCTTGTGTCATATCATATAGTATATCCCATTCAGGCACTTATGGGGAGTAGGCGGTGAGAATGGTAAGTAAGTTAATTAAGTAGGTAGGATGAAAATAACTACTAATACAAGGGTTGAATGATTTTATACTTATCTTTATACATTTGTATGAATGTGAATTAAATTTATTATTTGATATTTTAAGATTATGCCATAATATTGTATTACAATTGGATATAATGGTGATTAATAATAGAAATCAAACAAAATAAATTATATATGTCTCATCTTATAATTTCCTATTGAATATTGCATATTATTGTTAGTGAATAATAATGTTATGTGATATATAAACTAGAGTTGTAAATACAATTGTGGAAGTTATGATTATTAGGTAGATTATTTGCTTACTAAATCTATAACTATTATTATTTTATTTTAAAATATTTTACAAATTCATTTGTTACAACTTTCTAGCCACCATTATCGGCTCGAGAGTAAATATATTTTGGAATTTCCTTTTTGAGAGCGATCATAATCTTGTTAGAAAATAGTTAGTGAAGGATTTGGATTATGTAAATTGGTTGGTAAAAGTTACAATATAAACTTTAGTTGTAAATATTTATTTTGGTATATTAAAATGAAATTAATTAACTTAATGGTTGAGTTTATTTGTAGTTATGTAATGATGCCACATTGAAAACTAGGAAATAGGTTCCATATGGGTCACAACTAGGTAGGTTGTGACAAGAATCGATTTTGTAATCAATTGCAAAATTGATTAACTCATTTCAAAATTTGATTTTGTGGGAAGATAATCGATTACATAATTGATTATCTTGTTATTTTCACTAACCTAATCAATTATCTCATTCCTAATTTTTGGTTCTATGACATATAAGAGTTTGGTTTTGGAACAAAAACCTCCTCATCTTGATTTTATACTTGTTTTTGCTTTTTTTAAATAAAAAATCTATTTTTGTCTTTATAAAATTGAGTTTCTATTAATTTCATCTCTTATTAAAAATTTATATCAATTTGGTCCGTGTAAGAATAATTCCATCTCAAAATTTACTATTTCGATATAGTAATCCAATAACTTCATTCAATATATGGAGGGATTAAATTTTGAGATGGAGTTAATCTTATAAGGGTTAAATTGATATAAATTTTTTGTGAAAGATGAAATTAATAAAAACTTAATCTTACAAGATTAAAATAGATTTTAAATCTTTTTTGTCCAAGTATTAACTCTAGACATGACCATTTGTTTCCTTTTTCTTTATCTTCCTTATTTTGTGCAATTGTTATTGAAATAATTTGTTCGTCAATTTATTTTTATAGCATAGTTTATGAAAGCAATTTTTTTGGGCATAATTTAACCTTCTCGTTGTTTGCTTGCTTTTAACCAAGGTATATAATCAAAACTAAATTCTTCAAATAATCTATAAGAGGGAAAAAAAAACTATTAGAAACTTTTCCATAGAGGCAAGCGCAAATTTAGTATTCAATGGTAAAATATACAATTTAATGAGTAGAATAACAACAATTTAATAGAAAATACTAAATTAATAATAAGTGTAGCATACTCAAAATCTTAGAAAAATGTCGATAAATTTTAAAATTAGAGAAATGATAAGTGCATTTTTTTTAATTTCTCTTTATGACTTGTTTTAATTATAAGTTCATATTTTAAAGGAAATTTTGAGTTTTGAGCTATAGATCTGCAGGGTCTTCCAAAATGGTTCATGTCGGTCAAGTCTCAATAAGTCAAGATATGACATGTACAATCTATTATTTCACACAAATTAGATTAAGTGGATGAGACTGACATAAATTTATCCTTTTATATATATATTATTTTAGTCTTAATCAGCCTGTTAGTCCAATCTTATTTACCCAACCTATTAATTATATAAAGAAAATCACTACCCAGACCATTAACACAACCGTAACAAGCAAATCCTCATTCCTTACCATATCAACTCTATTAGGATTTGAGGGGAGACTGAAGCCTAAAAGATAGAAATGCGCTGTTGAAAAGAGAGGTAGAAGCACTTGGACCAAAGTTTGTTACCGTGAAGTCAAAATTAAGGTTGTATTCACCTTAATAAAAAATATTTTTGATAAGAACATAATTATAAATTAATAAAATAATAAAAAATATTTTATATAATTAATCTTAAATATAAAAAATTAATAAAAAATAACTTTTATTTTCTTAAAAAAATTTATTATTATAATTCTAAGTATATTTTTTAATAATAAAATATAAAAATATTATATTATTCTTTTATTTATATAAAAAATTCTTTATATAATATAAAGAATTATATTATTCTTTATATATTTATATAATATATAAAGAATTTTTTTTTTACGAAAAATAGCGACAATGAAGAACAAAAAAGAAGATTTGGAGCAACTCCATCGTTCGAAGGCATTAGTAGCATACAAGTTACGATATGTCTATCACCACCTTTTTGCCGCATACAAGTTACGGTATGTCTATCACTACCTTTTCGCCCGATGGCCATGCTTTTCAGATCAATTATGCTGCTAAACCAGTCGACAACACCAGGTTCCTTATCATCATTTTATTTAGGTCCCTTTTTCCCCCCCCATATTTTCCAATTTTGTATTGATCTATATTACGGTAAATATAATAATTAATCTTTTATTCATAAAAATATTAATTATTTTATTCTTAAATTTCATAAATAGTACTAATAATTTTTTTTATTTTTTTATTATAATTATTCATTCTTTTATTCATTTATAATGTTAAAACAAATTAAATATAATAAAGTTGTAAAATCACATCTTAGTAATATTAAATATAAATTTATTTTTTTAGTTATATTCATTCTTTTCATCATTTATTTTATTATTATAAGTAAAAAGGTAGACAAATAATTATAATAAAAATAAAAATAAGAGATTAATTATATTATTTTTGAAATTTAAAATATATAATAATTAACAACTTTATAAATGAAAAAATTAAATATTACATTTACTATCTATTTTAATCGATTCAAATCATGATAATGATTCTGAATTTTTTTAATATATATATATATATATATATATATATATATATATATATATATATATATATATATATATATATATATATGAATAATAATAATTTATTATTGAAATTTAGTTTAACTTATTTGAACGAGCATCGAACAGATTCTCTGACTATAAGAGAAAAACAAGACATAGGTTAAGGATGGCCTTAAGGTTTATTCCAATAATTGAAATCATTTTTTAAAATTGTGGTTGTGGCCACCCTTTTTTTGTCTTTTTGTGATTTTAGCCGTTGCAAAAGTATAAATAAAAGTTGCAGTACTGCGATCATGTATCCTTATTTTGTTCGCATAATAAATAATTAAAATTATATAATAATTAATTTATATTATTTAATATTAATTTTTTATTTTAATTTAATATTATACTATATTAAATAAATAAAATTATTTTTTAAAAAACATTAATAATTTGTGATTACTACGATTACAATTCATACTGCATTGTAATATCATTATGATGCTCGTCATAATTATAATATTGTACGTTATATGTGTTGCAGCTCATAATGTAAAACTAAGATTGAAACGAAAGAGAAGAAACTAATAGGAATTGAAAGAATGGAAAGTTGTCGAGGCATATTTTAATATTTCTAAATTATAATGGCATGATTTTGAATTTATTTGGTTTGGATTTTGAAGTATATGGATGATAATGATACAATTGTAAATTTATTTTAATCCTAATTTTGAATTATATGATTGATAATGACACAATTTTGAGTGATAATGTCATTTCATTTAATTTATTCAAATAATGATAATAATTTTAAATTATAATAACATATTTGAATGACAATGAATTATAATTTTGAATTTATTTTATTTTATTTAAATGAGCAACAAATATATTCCCTGTTGGTATGAAAACAGCGGGGACAAAAACCAAAAATGAAACAATCTTCTTCTTTGCTTAGTTTTAATAAATTAAATTAAAAAAGGTTAAAAATTGCGGACCAGCCCGCCAACCGCATTATTGGTTCAGGTGGGGACCATACTGGAGGAATTGTTAAGTAGATGATGATATGTATTATAGAATAACATTTAAATAATTCATCTATTTAAATTATTAAAATATAATTTAATTTTTTTAAAATACAAGTAGTACTCCATATTCTTTAAAAATTTTATTTTTTTATATTTAAAATTTGATTTGTATTCTTTACTTTTATATATGTAATGACCTAACAATTTCTTTATTTACCTTGAGAAAATATTTAATTTTCATCTCACAACATTGTAAGATGATTGACCTTGTTACGTGCGTTATATTAAGTTAATCCCAAAGACGAGATCATGATCATATATCATTGGATTAATCACTTTAATAACTATTTTATTTTTTAACTTAACATAATTAGCATATTTAATTATTTGAATTGTTGCCAAGAATTTATATCTCAAGTATCACTTGATGTTTCTTAAAACTGGTTGTAAAAGAGTTAAGATATCTTTGGGAGAAAGGGGTTGAGACTTGAAATATTAATACAAATATTATGTTTAATATGCGGACTATTTTATTGTGAATTGTAAATAATTTTTTTGTTTGAAGTAGTTTCTTTGGGTGGAACAGATAGGTAACAACAATATTTCATCAATTTGAGTTAGGAAAAAATTGTTTATGATGATCATCGTTATTGGTTTTCAAAAACTTACACATGAAGAAATTGAAAGGAATTCAATAGGAAATCAGAAAGGGAAGGCCCTCCATATCC
Source organism: Sindora glabra (assembly GCA_020226215.1). Taxonomy (NCBI): domain Eukaryota; kingdom Viridiplantae; phylum Streptophyta; class Magnoliopsida; order Fabales; family Fabaceae; genus Sindora; species Sindora glabra. The sequence continues at coordinate 107,913,135 of CM035227.1, read as the reverse complement.
TTTTACTAATAATTATTTTATTTTTTAACACAACATAATTAGCATATTTAATTATTTAAATTGTTGCCAAGGATTTATATCTCAAGTGATACTTGATGTTTTTTAAAAAATTTATATCTTTTGTTGTATTTAAGATTTGATTTTTGTTCTTTATATTTTATAATTTTTCACAATAATAAATTATATATAATGCCATGTGGGAGTTTCTAAAAATAAAATTTGGGAGTATATTACCAAATTTTTTTAATATTTTAGTTTTAAAAATTGAAAACTACTTTTTAAAAAAAGAATCCAAACACATGTATTTATTTAGTTTTTCTGTACTCCACTACTGATAGGCCACGGCCGCTCTCTATTGAAAGCCGCCGGCCCTGCTCATCTTCATCAGGGGTGACGTAGATATCATTTTTGTATATAAAAGGGAGATTCAGAAGCGTCACCCATTCAGTAATAACACCATTAATAAACACAGCAGGGAAAGAAAAGAGAAAGACCAAAACTTGGAGATCATACAATACGTAAAATGGAAGCAGCAGTTGCAGAAGTTGTGATTGTAGGAGCTGGAGTTGCTGGCCTCACTACTTCCTTGGGACTTCACAGGTACCAATTCTCCATCTTTTTTTTCTTTTGCATTTTAATTTTGGATCAAATAGTGACTAAGGAATTCCATATTTGCAGGTTGGGCATTCCAAGTTTGGTGTTAGAATCTTCCGACACTTTGAGGGTTACTGGATTCGCTTTAGCAGCATGGACAAATGCGTGGAGAGCCTTGGATGCTGTCGGCGTTGGAGACTTCCTCCGCCAACAACACTTACAGCTTTCTGGGTAAAGGCCTCTTCTTTACTCTTGCATAGTTCGAGAATCTGCCAATCTATACGTTTCTTTGGCTCTATATTTGTTTACTGTTTTTAAAACAATTTTTTTATATATTTTTAAAAATATAAATTTCTATTTAGTAACTATATTCATATTTTATTTTTAAAAATTATAATTTTGAATGTGTAATTTAAAAATAAAAGATAAATAATTTTTAAATATTTTCTTAATATATTTTTTATTCCTAATGCTTATTTTATAATTAAATAAAATATTTTTTATTTATTCATCAGAATATTTTTTAATTTTTAACTTTTTAATTTAACAATAATTTTTAAAAATAAAAAATAAAAATATATCTAAATATATTCTTATTTCTTAGAAGAGAGGTGTAAGAAAGTAAAAGAAAAATTTATAATATACTATTAACATAATATATATTTTGTATGATTATGAAATTTAATTATAAAAAAATTAAAATTTAATATATAATTAAATCTAACAGTGAATCTGTACTTTACCGAAATACCTTTGAAAAGTAAAACCTGTGGTGGGATTGAAATGCAGGGTTGTGACTACTACGCTGATTGCGGGACATCAAACATCAAATGCAATCTTCGAAGCTATGGAAGGAAAGCTGTAAGTCTACCATAAACTCCACCATTTGCCACAGTGTTATCAACACAAACTGTTGCTTAAAATATATTTTCATCACTGCGCACATTACATAGTTCCGTATTAAATTGGTATCACTTGTTTAGGGTTGATGGACTCAATTTGACAGAGCCATATGTATATATGCGAGGTGTAGTTAGCATTTTCTCTTTCTTGTATTATTTATTAGAATATTTGTGATATAAAATAATTTTTTGTTATTCTTGCAAGTAATGTTACTTACATATACTATTCCTTAAAAATTATTCATAACACTGTAAAAATTTGATACCATCTGAATCAAACTAACCGTTCATGCTTAAATTAAGTGGGGCGAATTTGATTTAGACAGTCATGCGTGAATGTATGAAGTGCAACTTGCATCCTTCTACTTCTATTATCATCCATCTCAATATTTGTGCTCTATATCATTGGGGTGATTATATGGTACAGTGGACCACACGAAGTCCGATGTGTTAGAAGGCAATTGATGTTGGAAACCCTTGCCAATGAACTTCCAAAGGGAACCATCAGGTATTCTTCAAAGGTTGTAGCTGTTGAGGAATCTGGCTTCTCCAAGCTCGTTCATCTTGCTGATGGTACTATCATCAAAACAAAGGTAACCAGGACTCTGGCATACATTAATGAAATGAGGTATACATTCGTTGTGAATTTTTGTTCTTAACATTGATTAGTTTTGGTATCCTTTGTTTGTTTATTGCTATCTACTAGGTTTTGATTGGTTGTGATGGAGTGAACTCTGCGGTTGCAAAGTGGCTTGGCTTCAAGAAGGCTGCTTTTACAAGAAGATCTGCAATCAGAGGTTTGGCTGAGTTTTCCAGCAATCATGGGATGGAGCATAAATTCATGCAGTTTATGGGGAAAGGTCTTCGAGCTGGTGTTATTCCTTGTGATGACAAGAGAATTTACTGGTTTTTTACTTGGTATACCCACAGCCAAGGTGAATTCCAAATCTTTTTTCTTCTTCGTCTGTTTTTTATATTTTTCCTAACTTGTCTTGTACTTTAGACAAGGAAATAGAACAAGACCCGGCTGAACTGAAACAATTCGTGCTGAGAAAGCTCGAAAATGCGCCGAATCACATAAGGGCAGTCATTGAGAAAACTGAACTTGATGGCTTTGTGTCATATCCATTGAGATTTAGACATCCGTGGGAGCTAATGTTAGGAAATATCAGTAAAGGCAATGCTTGTGTTGCTGGGGATGCCTTCCACCCAATGACCCCAGACCTGGGCCAAGGTGGATGTTCTGCTCTAGAGGACGGTGTCGTTTTAGCCAGGTGCATTGCTGAGGCCTTCTCTAAAAAGCCAGAAGGAGACGAAGAAGAGAAGGATGAATACAAGAGGATTGAGATGGCTTTGAAGAAATATGCAACTGAGAGAAGATGGAGAGGCATTGTTCTCATTAGTACAGGATATCTGATGGGTCATATTCAGCAGAGCGACTCGAAATTGGTCAGCATTTTAAGGGACAGAGTATTGGCTGGATATCTAACTAGTTTGCTGTTAAAGAGGTCTGAGTTTGATTGTGGAAAGCTAAGGAGCTCTTAGATGAATTTAACTGGAGCGTGCTTTTTGTCATTGTTGTTGCCTTTGTTCTTCTTTAACTGATCAAATTTGGTTGTATGTTTTGAAGCACGTGAGATCTGTTTTACTCAATGTATGATTTGTCAAATTATAAAAATGATTATCAATAATTTTGAGAGTTTTTCATTTAAGTGATATTTAATATTTTTTTTGACAGTTTTGTACCTTTTTTATTTGAAATTTGATTAATAATTTTAATTTTTATATGTGTGTATTCAATAATTTAATCATACATTGGATTACCAAAAAATGATTACTCAAAAGAGAATAACACTACTTCCTGATCAATTAGAATATCATCTAGAATATTTTTATTAGATGATTTAATGTTTTAGATATTTGAAAAATAAATAAATAAATTATGCTAATGTATGTAATTTTTCAAGTTAAAAGATGCCGTTGTGCATTCATGTTAAAACCGAAAGGAGAGTAAAGACTAGAGAGGAGTTAGGTTTTGCGGAGATAAATAAGGAGAAAGTGGAAGTTTAGGGACTGAAGTTGGATTTACAAAAAGGTTGGAGCGTTTTTCATTTTTTTTAAATCTTTTTCATACTTGTATTCTTATTTTTTAATTACTTATAAATTTTAACCTTTTGATATAATACTCTTTTTCTCATCTAATCCCTTTCAAGTCCTTCATTTCAACCCTGCTCAAATAATATATTTTCATTTATTTTAAGGTTTTATTCAAATTTTATTTAGTTAATTAACTTTTTTTCACAATATATTATCCACATCTTTCCTCTCAAAATTTATTCATTTCACTTAAATTAAATTTTTTTCATCTTAATAATTAATTGATTAATCATTCTCTCACAACATATAATTTTAGAATTTTAGGGAAAATTTTAACATATAGTTGAATCATTAAAATTTCACTCTAAAGATGGAATAATTTTTCATAAATTTTTAAACAAGAATCATGGTATTATAATATATTAATTATTTTAATATTTTTTCACATATAATTTTTATAATATATAATTAAAAAATTAAATTATATATAATTTTAATTAGATATTTATAAATGAGTTATAAAATTATATGTAAAAAATACCAATATAAATTAATATTCTATAATAATGTGATTATTATTTAAAAACCTAAAAAATATGTAATTTTATAAAATAATTAATTAAATAAATGATGTGGATGTTAATTCTAAAATTTATAAAGTATGAAGAAATGATTTCCAAATTTTTAAAATTTATAAGAGTAAAATCTACTAATCCCAAAATTGAAATGAAGATTTTGCATTTTGTTTAAAGGAGCAAAATCTAACCATAAAAAAATTTATAACCCATCCTTCAAAATTACATCAAATAAATTTTCAATTTTACCTCATTTTTATATAAAAATATAACTTTCAGAAGCTTCAGTGATGACATAATTACCATTTGGAGAATTCTGTTGTACAAATCGCTTCTTTGTTGTATATCATACAACAAAAAGATCTAAATCATTAATTTATTAACCACAAAATCCAAACTGTTGACAGATGCAACCTGAAACTTGATGACTTTTCTTTGAGTTTGGTTGGCCCGCTTGCAATTTCATCCACCATCTTCTTTCAGCTATTCTTACTCTTGTTTTCAATTTTTTTCCACTAATTTTTTTAAATTAAATTCATCCTTTAATTTTTTAAAACCGCAATCATTTTTATGTAAGGATAAAATGTGACAGTAATGTGATGATTTTCATTACAATTAATCAATGCAAATACTAAATAAATTTAAATAATAATTTAAAGAATTTTAAAGATAAATTACTTTTATATTTATAAATCATCAAAATAGTGATCAAGGATTCAAAACAAGTATTTGATATTGTAGAAATGTCTTACTCATCAAAATAATAATTTGAAGAATTCTAAAAATAAATTACTTTTATATTTACAAATTATCTTACTTATCAAAATAGCAATTAAGGATTTAGAATATGTATATGATGTTGTAAAAATATTGTACTCATGAAAAATGATTTTTTGTCATAAAAATAATAGAATGTAATTTATATGTATCGCATATGATGTCAAATTGAATATCATATAAGCATTTGGGTTAAAAAACTTAATGGTGTTAATCAACTAGATAATATTATACATTTTTTAAAAGTTAAAAAATAAATTTACTTCAATAAAATCTAAATGACAGAATTAAAACTTAAATAAAAATTGGGAACAAAATATGCCTTTTTGCTTTTTAAATTTAATTTAATACGAAAGTCATAAAAAGTGTAGTTTTTGTATAAATACGCATAAATTTTACATATAATATAATAGATACACAAAACAAAAACTACAAAAGGATTAAACTTCCGAAAAAAACTAAATAAAAATTGGGAACAAAATATGCCTTTTTGCTTTTTAAATTTAATTTAATACGAAAGTCATAAAAAGTGTAGTTTTTGTATAAATACGCATAAATTTTACATATAATATAATAGATACACAAAACAAAAACTACAAAAGAATTAAACTTCCGAAAAAAACTAACTCAACTCATAATTTAACTTGATCATCGTGGGACAATGCTACGTGACTGCTTTTATCCATACGTATTGGCTGTCATCATCAAGTTGAAAAATGTTAAATTGGGAATTCTCATCATCAGCAGCAGTGACGCAATTGTCATCTTTGTTCAATTATTGTCATTATACAACAGGATTCAGAAGCACCCACCATTGACTGATAAGTGATAACAATCATCAATAACTACACAGAAAGGCCCAAAACTCAACAACACAGTACATAAAATGGAAGCAACAGTTGCAGTCATTGTGATTGTTGGAACTGGAATTTCTGACCTCACTACTTCCTTGGGACTTCACAGGTACCAATTCACCATCTTTTTACGCCAAAAGGAGTTTTGCCTAAGGAATTCCATATTTGCAGGTTGGGCATTCCAAGTTTGGTATTAGAATCATCCGACCCTTCGAGGGTTACTGGATTCGGTTTGACATTATGGACCAATGCTTGGAGAGCTTTAGATGCTATTGGTCTTGGTGGCATGCTCCATTAACAATACATACAACTTTTTGGGTAAAGGCCATTCTGTGACTATTGGCCTCTTCTTTGCTCTTACATTGTCCAAAATAGCAGTTTTCAGTTTTTATATTTTCAAAAACAGAAATTCCTTTTTAGCACACGTTTCCAAAATCTGTTTTAAGGAGTGTTGTTAATTTTTTTATAACAGCAGGAATTATTAAATTACTACATGTATGTACAAAAACTGACGATCAAATCAAAAAGTACAAAATCTTTCCATTATTTTTAGAAGTTTTTTTATTATTGATGTTAATTTTCATAATTAAATGAAATATTTTTTATTTATTCCTTTATATCCTCTATTTTATATTTTCTTTAAATTTGAAAATAATTTTTTTAAAAAATAGGTTTTATAAACAAATTTTTAGAACAAAGAAAAAACAAAGACATATACAAAGAGATGTGTAAGAAAGTATAACCAAAACTATAGTGGGATTGAAATGCAGGATGGTGACTACTTCCCTGACTGCGGGACATCAAACATCAAATGCAACCTTCGAAGCTATGGGAGGAAAGCGGTAAATCCATCATAAACTTCACCATCAACCACAGTGTTAACAACACAAACTGCTACTCAAACTCTGTTTTTATCACTGCACACATTACACAGTCTCTATTAAATTGGTATCACTGGTTTAGAATTTGTGAAGTCATTTTGAACTGGACAAAGCCATATGTATGTATGTGAGGTGCAATTGGCATTTTTCTATTTCTTGTATCATTTAATAGAATATTTGTGATATCTAACAGCTTATTCTTGCAAGTAACGTTACATACACATACTATTCTTCAAAAACTATCCGTGACACTGGAAAATATGACACCATCTAAATCAGACCGACCGTCCGTGCTTAAATTAAGTGTGACCAACTTGGTTTAGACTAAGTCATGCGGGAATGTGTGAGCTGCAACTTACATCGTTCTACTTCTATTATCATCCACGTCAAAAGTTGTGCTCTAATTCATTGGGGTAATTCTATGGTACAGTGGATCACACGAAGTCCGATGTGTTAGAAGGCAATGGATGTTAGAAGCCCTTGCCAGTGAACTTCCAAAAGGAACCATGAGGTATTCTTCAAATGTAGTAGCTATTGAGGAATCTGGCTTCTCCAAGCTCGTTCATCTTGCGGATGGTACTATTATCAAAACAATGGTAACTAGGAGTCTGGCATACATTTATGAAATGAGGTGTGCATTTATTGTGAGCTTTCGTTCTTAACCTTAGTTAGTTTTGGTATCTTTTGTTTGTTTATTGCTATTTACCAGGTTTTGATTGGTTGTGATGGAGTGAACTCTGTGGTTGCAAAGTGACTTGGCTTCAAGAGGTGTGCTTTCACAAGAAGATTTGCAGTTAAGGGGTTTGCTGAGTTTCCCAGCAATCATACGATGGAGCATAAGTTGATGCAGTTTTTTGGGAACGGTTTTTGAGCTGGTGTTATTCCTAGTGGTGACAAGAGAATTTACTGGTTTTTTACTTGGTCTCCCACCAGCCAAGGTAAATTTCTTGCTGCAACTTAGGGTTGCCTATTGAATCAAGAGTAGTGTTGTGTGGACACAGCCTTCGCACACTGTAGAGAAGATGTAAGACCCAGATGTCTCTCCTTATTATGTGAGTCCACAATGTGCATACAGCATTCTTTTTCATTTTTTTTTTGTTAACCAACAAGGATAAAAATAGTCTTTTTAATGAGGGTTAAGTTAATCGGATTTTAACAAGAGATTCTATTTTCTGTCACTGGAATTCTGGCTCTTGTTTCACATGAAGTTTTTGCATTTATCTTTATCCTAAAGTGGCGCTAAGACCATTATGAAATAGAGAATCCGAAATTTGAAATTATCTAGTGAATAAACACAAGGTCAAGGATTTAAAAAGGCAGTTTGCAAATTTATAACCCACCAAACAGTTGTTCCAGTTGAAAGTTTATCAACCAGCTGAAATTTGGTTAAACAAGCTGAAAAGCTGTTTATCAAAAAAAGTTTTGCTCTATTAGGATTTGAGGGGAGATTGATGCCTAAAAGATAGAAGTGCGCTGTTGAAAACAGAGGTAGAAGCACACGGAGCAAAGTTTGTTGCCCTGAAGTCAAAATTAAGATTGTATTCACCTTAATAAAAATATTTTTAATAAGAATATAATTATAAATTGATAAAATAATAAAAAATGTTGTATAGAAGTAATCTTAAATAAAAAAATTTAATAAAAATAAATTTTATTTTAAAAAATTATTTTTATTATTATAATTCTAAAAATATATTTTAATAATAAAATATAAAAATAATATATTATTCTTTTATTTATATAATATAAAGATTTTTTTTACGAAAACTAGCGACAATGAAGAACAAAAAGAAGATTTGGAGCAATTCCATCATTCGAAGGCATTAGTAGCATACAGATTACGGTATGTCTATCACTACCTTTTCGCCCAATGGCCATGCTTTTCAGATCAATTATGCTGCTAAACCAGTCGACAACACCAGGTTCCTTATCATCATTTTATTTAGGTCCCTTTTTTTCCCCCCATATTTTCCAATTTTGTATTGATCTATATTACGGTAAATATAATAATTAATCTTTTACTTATAAAAATATTAATTATTTTATTCTTAAATTTCATAAATAGTACTAATGATTTTTTTTATTTTTTTATTATAATTATTCATTCTTTTATTCATTTATAATGTTAAAACAAATTAAATATATTAAAGTTGTAAAATCACATCTTAGTAATATTAAATATAAATTTATTTTTTAGTTATATTCATTCTTTTCATCATTTATTTTATTATTATAAGTAAAAAGGTAGACAAATAATAAAAATAAAAATAAAAATAAAAATAAAAGATTAATTATATTATTTTTAAAATTTAGAATATATAATAATTAACAACTTTAGAAATGAAAAAAATTAAATATTACATTTACTATCTATTTTAATCGATCCAAATCATGATAATGATTTTGAATTTCTTTTAATATATATATATGAATAATAATGATTTATTATTGAAATTTAGTTTGACTTATTTGAACAAGCATCGAACAGATTCTCTGACTATAAGAGAAAAACAAGACATAGGTTAAGGATGGCCTTAAGGTTTATTCCAATAATTGAAATAATTTTTTAAAATTGTGGTTGTGGCCACCCTTTTTTTGTCTTTTTGTGATTTTAGCCGTTGCAAAAGTATAAATAAAAGTTGCAGTACTGCGGTCATGTATCCTTATTTTGTTCGCATAATAAATAATTAAAATTATATAATAATTAATTTATATTATTTAATATTAATTTTTTATTTTAATTTAATATTATACTATATTAAATAAATAAATTATTTTTTAAAAAACATTAATAATTTGCGATTACTACGATTACAATTCATACTGCATTGTAATATCATTATGATGCTCGTCATAATTATAATATTGTACGTTATATGTGTTGCAGCTCATAATGTAAAACTAAGATTGAAACGAAAGAGAAGAAAATAATAGGAATTGAAAGAATGGAAAGTTGTCGAGGCATATTTTAATATTTCTAAATTATAATGGCATGATTTTGAATTTATTTGGTTTGGATTTTGAAGTATATGGATGATAATGATACAATTGTAAATTTATTTTAATCCTAATTTTGAATTATATGATTGATAATGACACAATTTTGAGTGATAATGTCATTTCATTTAATTTATTCAAATAATGATAATAATTTTAAATTATAATAACATATTTGAATGACAATGACTTATGATTTTGAATTTATTTAAATGAGCAACAAATATATTCCCTGTTTGTAAGAAAACAGCGGGGACAAGAACCAAAAATGAAACAAACTTTCTTTCCGCATTGTAATTAGGGGTGTGACCTTGGGCCTATTCCCCCGTCTTGGTGAAAGATGATTCATTTGATAATGTCATGGCTTACGATCTCGATTTTATTTTAATTTTTCTAATGTTAATGACCTTGAGAGATAATTTATCTTTTTGTTAATCTTCTTCTTTGCTTAGTTTTAATAAATTAAATTAAAAAAGGTTAAAAATTGCGGACCAGCCCGCCAACCGCATTATTGGTTTACGTGGGGACCATACTGGAGGAATTGTTAAGTAGATGATGATATGTATTATAGAATAACGTTTAAATAATTCATCTATTTAAATTATTAAAATATAATTTGATTTTTTTAAAATACAAGTAGTACTCCATATTTTTTAAAAATTTTATTTTTTTATATTTAAAATTTGATCTGTGTTCTTTACTTTTATATATCTAATGACCTAACAATTTCTTTATTTACCTTGAGAAAAGATTTAATTTTCATCTCACGACATTGTAAGATGATTGACCTTGTTACGTGCGTTATATTAAGTTAAACCCAAGGACGAGATCATGATCATATATAATTGGATTAATCACTTTAATAACTATTTTATTTTTTAACTTAACATAATTAACATATGTAATTATTTGAATTGTTGCCAAGAATTTATATCTCAAGTATCACTTTATGTTTCTTAAGACTCGTTGTAAAAGAGTTAAGACATCTTTGAGAGAAAGGGGTTGAAACTTGAAATGTTAATACAAATATTATGTTTAATATGCGGACTATTTTGTTGTGAATTGTAAATAATTTTTTTGTTTGAAATAGTCTCTCTAGGTAGAACAAATAGGTAACAACGATATTTCATCAGTTAGGAAAAATTGTTTATATTGATTATCGTCATTGGCTTCCAAAGACTTATACATGAAAAAATCGAAAAGAATTCAATAGGAAATCAGAAAGGGAAGGCCCTCCTTATCCTTTTACTAATAATTATTTTAATTTTTAACGCAACATAATTAGCATATTTAATTATTTAAATTGTTGCCAAGGATTTATATCTCAAGTGATACTTGATGTTTCTTAAAAAATTTATATATTTTGTTGTATTTAAGATTTGATTTTTGTTCTTTATGTTTTATAATTTTTTACAATAATAAATTATATAGAATGCCATGTGGGGGTTTCTAAAAATAAAATTTGGGAGTATATTACCAAATTTTTTTAATATTTTAGTTTTAAAAATTGAAAACTACTTTTTTAAAAAAGAATCCAAACACACATGTATTTATTTAGTTTTTCTGTACTCCACTACTGATAGGCCACGGCCGCTCTCTATTGAAAGCCGCCGGCCCTGCTCATCTTCATCAGGGGTGACGTAGATATCATTTTTGTATATAAAAGGGAGATTCAGAAGCGTCACCCATTCGGTAATAACACCATTAATAAACACAGCAGGGAAAGAAAAGAGCAAGACCAAAACTTGGAGTTCATACAATACGTAAAATGGAAGCAGCAGTTGCAGACGTTGTGATTGTAGGAGCTGGAGTTGCTGGCCTCACTACTTCCTTGGGACTTCACAGGTACCAATTCTTCATTTTAATTTTTTTTTTTTCATTTTAATTTTGGATCAAATAGTAACTAAAGAATTCCATATTTGCAGGTTGGGCATTCGAAGTTTGGTATTAGAATCTTCCGACACTTTGAGGATTACTGGGTTTGCTTTAACATTATGGACGAATGCTTGGAGAGCCTTGGATGCTGTTGGCGTTGGAGACATCCTCCGCCAACATCACGTACAACTTTCTGGGTAAAGGCCTTTCCTTTTCTCTTACATGGTTCGAGAGTCCGCCAATCTCTCTATGTTTCTTTGGCTCTATATTTGTTTACTGTTTTTAAAACAATTTTTGATATATTTTTAAAAGTATTAATTTCTATTCAGTAACTATATTCGTATTTTATTTTTAAAAATTATAATTTTAAATATATAATTTTAAAAAATAATTTTTAAACATTTTCTTAATATATTTTTTTATTCCTAATGCTAATTTTACAATCAAATGAAATATTTTTTATTTATTCATCTGAATATTTTTTATTTTTTATTCAAAAGTATTTTTAAAAATAATTTTAAAAATAAAAAATAAAAAATATATCTAAATATATCCTTATTTCTTAGAAGAGAGGTGTAAGAAATTAAAGGATAAATTTATGGTATACTATTAATACAATACTAGATCTTATATGATGTACGAAATTTGATTATAAAAAAATTAAAATTTAATATGTAATTAAAAATTATAATTTTAAATATGTAATTTAAAAATAAAAATAAATAATTTTAAAATATTTTCTTATTTTATTTTTTATTTGTGATGCCAATTTTATAATTAAATAAAATATTTTTCATTTATTCATCTGAATATCTTTTATTTTTTTATTTTTTATACTTAAAAACAATTTTTAAAGATAAAAAATAAAACTATATATAACTATACCTTTATTTCTTAGAAGAGGGGTGTAAAAATGTAAATTTTGTATATATTGGTATATCATTACATCTGTGATGGAGAGAAGTAAATAAAACCTGAAGCGGGATTGAAATGTAGGGTTACGGCTACTTCACTGATCGCGGGACGTCAAACATCAAATGCAATCTTCGAAGCTATGGGAGGAAAGCTGTAAGTCTACTATGAACTTCACCATTAACCACAGTGTTATCAACACAAACTGCGACTCAAGATATCTTTTCATCACTGCACACATTACCTAGTTCTATATTAAATTAGTATCACTTGTTTAGAGTTGGTGAGGTCAATTTGACAAAGCCATAGGTGTATAGGTGAGGTGCCGTTAGCATTTTCCTATTTATAGTATCATTTACTTGAATATTTGTGATATAAAATAATTTATTTTATTCTTGCAAGTAATGTTACTTACATATACTATTACTTAAAAACTACCCCTAACACTGTGAAGATACGATATCATCTTAATCAAGCTGACCGTTCATGCTTAAATTAAGTGGGACGAATTTGATTTAGACAAAGTCATGCGTGAATGTGTGAAGTGAAACTTACGTCCTTCTATTTTCATCCATCTCAATATTTGCGATCTAATTCATTGGGGTAATTCTATGGTACAGTGGACCACACGAAGTCCGATGTGTTAGAAGGCAATTGATGTTGGAAGCCCTTGCCAAGGAACTTCCAAAAGGAACCATCAGGTATTCTTCAAAGGTAGTAGCTATTGAGGAATCTGGCTTCTTCAAGCTCGTTCATCTTGCTGATGGTACTATCATCAAAACAAAGGTAACTAGGACTCTGGCATACATTAATGAAATGAGGTATACATTCGTTGTGAATTTTTGTTCTTAACATTGATTAGTTTTGGTATCCTTTGTTTGTTTATTTCTATTTACTAGGTTTTGATTGGAGGTGATGGAGTGAACTCTGTGGTTGCAAAGTGGCTTGGCCTCAAGAAGGCTGCTTTTACAACAAGATCTGCAATCAGGGGTTTGGCTGAGTTTTCCAGCAATCATGGGATGGAGCATAAATTCATGCAGTTTATTGGGCAAGGTTTTCGACTTGGTGTTCTTCCTTGTGATGACAAGAGAATTTTCTGGTTTTTTACTTGGTATACCCACAGCCAAGGTGAATTCCAAATCTTTTTCTTCTGTGTGTTTTTTGTATTTTTCCTAACTTGTCTTGTACTTTAAATACAACAAATAGAACAAGACCCGGCTGAACTGAAACAATTCGTGTTGAGAAAGCTCGAAAATGCGCCGAATCACATAAGGGCAGTCATTGAGAAAACTGAACTTGATGGCTTTGTATCATATGCACTGAGATTCAGACATCCGTGGGAGCTAATGTTAGGAAATATCAGTAAAGGCAATGCTTGTGTTGCTGGGGATGCCTTCCACCCAATGACCCCAGACCTGGGTCAAGGTGGATGTTCTGCTCTAGAGGACGGTGTCGTTTTAGCCAGGTGCATTGCTGAGGCCTTCTCTAAAAGGCCAGAAGGAGACGAAGAAGAGAAGGATGAATACAATAGGATTGAGATGGCTTTGGAGAAATATGCAAATGAGAGAAGATGGAGAGGCATTGTTCTCATTAGTACAGGATATTTGATGGGTCATATTCAGCAGAGCGACTCGAAATTGATCACCATTTTAAGGGACAGAGTATTGGCTGGATATCTAGCCAGTTTGCTCTTAAAGAGGTCTGAGTTTGATTGTGGAAAGCTAAGCAGCTCGAAGATGGATTGAACTGGAGCGTGCTCTTTATCATCACTGTTGCCTTTCTCTTTTGTTCTTCTTTAACTAATCAAATTTGCTTGTATGTTTTGAAGCACGTGAGATCTGTTTTCCTCAATGTATGATTTATCAAATTATAAAAATGATTATCAATAATGTCTACACTTTTCAATTTAAGTGATATTTAATATTTTTTTTGAAGATTTTGTATCTTTTTTTATATATAGAATTTAATCAATAATTTTGATTTTTATATGTATGTATTCAATAATTTAATCATACATTATATTACCAAAAAATGATTATTAAAAGAGAACAACGTTACGTCTTGACCAATTTGAATACCATCTAGAATGTTTATATTAGATGATTTAATGTTTTAGATCTTTGAAAAATAAATAAATAAATTATGCTAATGTATTTAATTTTTCAAGTTAAAAGATGCTGCTCTGCGTTCATGTCAAAACAGGAAAGAGAGTTGAGAGGAGTTAGGTTTTGTGGAGATGAATGAGGAGAAAGCGGGAGTTTGGGGGCTGAAGTCTGATTTATAAAAAGGTTGGAGCGTTTTTCAGTTTTTTTTTTAAATTTTTTTACACTTATATTCTTATTTTTAATTACTTAAAAATTTTAATCTTTTTATATGATACTCTTTTTCTCATTTAATCCCTTCAAGTCATTCGCTTCAACCCTGCTCAAATAATATATTTCCCCTTATCTTAAGGTTTTATTCAAACTTTTTTTGATTAGTTAACTTTTTCCACAATATATTATCCACATCTTTCCTATTAAAATTTATTCATTTCACTTAAATTAAATTTTTTTATCTTAATAATTAACTAATTAATCATTCCCTCACAACATATAATTTTAGAAATCTAGGAAAAATGTAAGATATAGTTGATCGTTAAAATTTCACTCTAAAGATGGAATAATTTTCATAAATTTTTAAATAGGAATCATGATATTATAATATATTAATTATTTTAATATTTTTCACATATGATTTTTATAATATATAATTAATAAAAATTAAATTATTTACATGATTTTAATTAGATATTTATGAATGAGGTATAAAATTATATGTAAAAAAAAATAAATTAATATTCTATAAGAATGTGATTATTATTTAAAAACCTAAAAATCACATAATCTAATAAAATAATTAATTAAATATTTGGTATAGATGTTAATTCTAAATTTTATAAAGTAAGAAGAAATGATTTCCAAATTTTTAAAATTTATAAGAGTAAAATCTACTAATCCCAAAATTGAAATGAATATTTTACAATTTTTTAAAGGAGCAAAATATAACCATAAAAAAATTTATAACCCATCCTTTAAAATTACATCAAATAAATTTTCAATTTTTCTCATTTTTACATAAAAGTATAACTTTCAGAAGTTTAAGTGGTGACATAATTACCATTTGGAGAATTCTGTGGTACAAATAGCTTCTTTGTTGTATATCATACAACAAAAAGGTCAAAATCATTAATTTATTAACTACAAAATCCAAACTGTTTATGGAGGCAACTGAAACTTGATTATATAACTTCATCCACCGTCTTCTTTCAGCTTTTCTTACTCTTGTTTTCAATTTTTCTCCATTAATTTTTTAAATTAAATTTATTCTTTAACTTTTTAAAATCTTAATTATTTTTATGTAAGGACAAAATGTAACAATAATGCTATGATTTTCATTATAATTAATCGATGCAAATACTAAACAAATTCAAATAATAATTTAAAGAATTATAATAATTGTCGAACTTATCAAAATAGCAAATTTGATATGGTAGAGATGTCTTACTCATCAAAATAATAATGTGAAGAATTCTAAAAATAAATTATTTTTATATTTATAAATTATTGTACTCATCAAAATAGCAATTAAGAATTCTGAATATGTAAGTGATATTGTAAAAATATTGTACTTATTAAAAATGACTTTTTGTCGTAAAAATAATAAAATATAATTTATATATGCTACATAGGATATTAAGTTGAATATCATATAAATGTTTTAGTTAAAAAACCGAATGGTATTAATCAATTGGATAATATTATATACTTTTAAAAAGTTAAAAAATAAATTTGATTCAAATAAAATTCAAGTGAAAGAATTGAGACTTAAATGAAAATTGGGAACAAAATATGCCTTTTTGCTTTTTAAATTGAATTTAATACGAAAGTCATAAAAAGTGTGGTTTTTGTATAAATAGGCATAAATTTTACATATAATATAATATATACACAACAAAAAAACTACAACTCTGTCGTTCAAAATCATATCAGATAAATTTCTAGAATTTTTCAAATTTTATACAACATTATATTATAATTTTCAATTGAAAAAAAAACTACAAAACGATTAAACTTTTGAACAAAACTAACTTAACTCATAATTTGATTGGATCATCGGGGGACAATGCTACGTGACTGCTTTTATCGATACGTATTGGCTGTCATCATCAAGTTGAAAAATGTTGAATTGGGAATTCTCATCATCATCAATAACTACAGAAAGGCCCAAGACTCAACAACACAGTACATAAAATGGAAGCAACAGTTGCAGGCATCGTGACTTTTGGAGCTGGAATTGCTGGCCTCACTACTTCCTCGGGACTTCACAGGTACCAATTCACCATCTTTTTACTCTAAAAGGAGTTTTGCCTAACTAAGGAATCCCACATTTGCAGGTTGGACATTCCAAGTTTGGTATTAGAATCTTCCGACACTTTGAGGATTACTGGATTCGCTTTAGCAGCATGGACAAATGCTTGGAGAGCCTTGGATGCTGTTGGCGTTGGAGACATCCTCCGCCAACAACACGTACAACTTTTTGGGTAAAGGCCATTCTGTGACTATTGGCCTCTTCTTTACTCTTACATTGTTCAAAAAAGCAGTCTTCTGTTTTTATATTTTTAAAAAATAGAAATTCCTCTTTAGTAAATATTTTTGTAATCTGTTTTAAGAAGTTCTTTAATTTTTAGTGTCAATTTTTTTGTAAGAGTAGAAATGATAAAACTATTAAATGTATATATAAAAACTGACGATGGAATCTAAATGTTAAGGAAGGTATAAAAGTCTTCCACCATTTTTTGTAAGTTTTTTATTATTGATATTAATTCTGCAACTAAATAAAATATTTTCTTACTTACTCATTTATACCCTCTATTCTGTATTTTCTTTAAATTTGAAAATAATTTTTTTTAAAAAAAATGGTTTTTATAAACAAATTTTCAGAACAAAGAAAAAACCAAAACATATACAAAGAGAGAGATGTGTAAGAAAGTAAAACTAAAACTATAGTGGGATTGAAATGTAGGATGGTGACTACTTCCCTGATGACGGACATCAAACATGAATGCAACCTTCGAAGCTATGGGAGGAAAGCGGTAAATGCACCATAAACTTCACCATCAACCACCGTGTTATCAACACAAACTGCTACTCAAACTATGTTTTTATCACTGCACACATTACACAGTCTCTATTAAATTGGTATCACTTGTTTAGAGGTTGTGGAGTCAATTTGAATTGGACAAAGCCATATGTATGTATGGGAGGTTCAATTGGCATTTTTCTATTTCTTGTGTCATTTAATAGAATATTTGTGATATAAAACAACTTATTGTTATTCTTGCAAGTAATGTTGCATACACATACTATTCTTAAAAAACTATCCATAACACTGGAAAATATGACACCATCTAAATCAGACCGACCGTCCATGCTTAAATTAAGTGTGGCCAATTTGGTTCAGAAAAAGTCATGCGGGAATGTGTGAGGTGCAACTTGCATCCTTCTACTTCTGTTACCATCCCCGTCAGAAGTTGTGTTCTAACTCACTGGGGTAATTCTATGATTGGGCGACCAAGTCCGATGTGTTAGAAGGCAATGGATGTTGGAAGCCCTTGCCAATGAACTTCCAAAAGGAGCAATCGGGTATTCTTCAAAGGTAGTAGCTATGGAGGAATCTGGTTTCTCCAAGCTCGTTCATCTTGCGGATGGTACTATTATCAAAACAAAGGTAACTAGCAGTCTGGCATACATTTATGAAATGAGGTATGCATTTATTGTGAACTTTTGTTCTTAACCTTAATTAGTTTTGGTATATTTTGTTTATTGCTATTTACTGGGTTTCGATTGGTTTTGACAGAGTGAACTCTGTGGTTGCAAAGTGACTTGGCTTCAAGAAGGCTGCTTTTACCAGAAGATGGTTTGCTGGGTTTTCCAGCAATCATGGGATTGGACACAAATTCCTCTTCTCTGGGAAAGGTTTTTCGAGTTGGCACTGTTCCTCGTACTGACAAGGGAATTTACTGGTTTTTTGCTTGGTCACCCCCCAGTCAAGGTGAATTCTCTAGTGCAGATCAGGGTATCTTATTGAACAAGTAATATGTCGTCTTTAATAAATTTTCCTCTTGATTAACCAAAAATTTGTCATGTTTTCACTTGTACGGCAGAAAAGGAGCTTGAAAAAGACCCAGCAAAAATGAAGCAGCTTGTGCTGAACAAGCTCGAAAGTATACCGAACCTTGTAAGAGCTGCCATTGAAAAAACTGACCTTAGTAGTTTTAAATCATCCCCATTGAGATACAGACATCCTTGGGAACTAATTTTAGGAAACATCAGTAAAAGCAATGCTTTTCTTGCTGGGGATGCCTTGCATCCTATGACTCCAGACATCAGCCAAGGCGGATGTGCTGCTTTAGAGGGTGGTGTGGTTTTAGCCAGGCTTATTGCTGAGGCCCTTCCTAAAAGGCCGAGAGGAGAAGAGAAACATGGAAATGAAGAAAAACAGGATCATTACATGAGGATTGAAAAGGGCTTGAAGAAATATGCAAATGAGCGGAGATGAAGAAGCATTGATCTCATCATCGCATCTTATGTGGTGGGTCGTATTATGTTTAGCGATTCGAAATTGGCCATCATTCTACGGGACACAGCTTTTTCTGCATATTGAAAAGTGTGATGTTACAGAGGTCTGATTTTGATTGTGGGAAGCTGGACAATTTTTAGATGGAGCCAACATTGAAAAATGTTTTTTAAGGCCACCATTCAGCCTTGTCGCTTTTCTATGATGTTTTTTATAAATAATAAATGATCTTTGGGTTGGTGCCGAAGCTCTCCTTCTCTAGAGTTTCTCTCTCTGGTTGTTTGTGAAGAGGTATCCTGTTTCTGTAGTTCTGCAAGCAGCAATTCCTCCAGTTGTTGGAGCCAGATTTCGTGCAACAAGACCTATCAGAATTAGGCTCTTCTGCTCTCCATTCATATCTCTAAGTCCACCCCCCTCCTTTTTTTTAATAACAGTAAGAGAGACAATCCACTTAACATATATACATTAGATCTTGAATTCAAATCGCAGAATTGATGGAAAATAAAATATAATATCAAATGTCGATGTATTATTAACTGTGTTAAGACACAATTGAGAGCTTAACCTTTCAAGTCCCAAACCACCTAAAAATAGGGTGCCGTACAGTCATAAGCATAGGAATGGAGGGTCAATGGCCGTGCTTAAGGGTTCATAAATTAATATTGTATAATTACATAGAAAATTTTTTACTCAAGCCCTTCAGCCCCTCAAAATTCTGGTCACAGATCCATCTGTTTACGGTCCGATCACAAATGACCGAATGCTGCAATTTTAGCATAGGCTAAAGCAGAGCGTTAGCCTCCACCTTTACCCCTTTAAATTACCAATAATAAGCTGGATGTTGACAAATTCACTTCTTTGATGATAAAAAAACCTTCAAACTTAAGTTTGCGGAAGGCATTTATGGAAGTAGGAAACAAAGGCTATTGTTCATTTTTGCCACATAAAACTTGCACAATAAGACTTTGGGAATGATGTTGAATGATACAATCCCTGTTCAAAACATTTGTACAATGTCATAACTGATAAGCATTTCATCAAAAAGTAATTTCTAAGGAACCAATAGTTGTAAGCCAACCATTCATGAAATACAAAACAAGCTATCAACAAGATGTTACGCTAGAAAATAGCTATAGAAGTTCACACAGCTGAACTCAAACCAAAAGACTGAACAATTGTGCTCACTCTGTCTGCAAAAGTTCTGGAGGTGATCTTTTTACCAGGCACATGAAATGGGTTAGAAACTGCGTCTACATATGCAGCATGGAACTTCCTGAAAAACTGTCCCAAACAACCCACAAGAAGTTAATTGATGGTAAAAGATATATTTAATGGACAAAATTTTGGAGGCCATAGCTAAAACCAATGGATGATATGCAATGAATCAATATATAATTATATGATCTTTGAAGGACAGAACAATAGAAAAGCAACTGATGAAAGTTAGAGATATCATAAGAACAATATGCAATGAATCAAGCATGTGTATTTCTAAACAAAAAAAAAAAAGGTTGAATCGAATACGTGTGGATAAAGGCTAATATTTCACATATGACTGATTTTGAATAGAAATGATCATAACTACAGATAAATAAACTATATATCAGTTTAAACCTGAATATCCACATGCAACACCATTCAACGACCAGAGCTTCTGACATACAGAAACATCAAGTTGGCATATGAAGCTCGTGAATGAGCAACACCATAATTGAACAAACATCAACACCATCTTTGTGATAGATAAAATGCCCCATTTTATAAAAGAAAACCACTGTTCATCAAAGAGGAGATCAGGATAACACTAGCACCACCTATCAGTACCTCCTGACACAATATATTCATAGGGCAGCAAACCAGTGTCATCTAGAGTTTCAACATAATTGCTTAAACTACTTCAGTCCTTACCATTGCGCCAGTCGAATGAAAAATCTTTGATGAATAACATTTTCTCTTGAAGAAATTGTATTCAAACATGAAAAAAATAATAATAATAATAATAACATCAATTTCTATCCGTACTCACATTTCTTACATCTGCATCTTTAACATCCAGATCTGTCGTTACCAAGATAAACTTGACTTTTGTATTAGTCAGATAGCCGTAGCTGCAAATCATATAATAAAACAAAATAAAAATTCCTTCCATTTGTATCTGTGGGGAATCAAAATAGCAAAGAATTCTTGAAGATGACATAGCCAACAAAGGCAAACACTCACACTTTGTAATTTTCAGTAGGATAAAGAAGACCCAGAAAGGTCTCATTCAGCATTGGTCCAGATTTTTTAGGATTGTTCACTGCACACAAACACAAACCATTCTATAATCATAATTGTAAACATTTACCTCTAAAAAACAACATCTCCCCCACAAACGCACACACAATAAGAAAGAGAGAAAACAAATTTAAAGCAACTAGTAAAAATCGAAATACTAAAATAAGTGATCCGAAATTCCAAGTTTATGGAATGAGGAAAAAGCACAAGATATGAAAGCTAAGCAAATTGCAAAAGGAATGGAACAAAGGCAAGAGATCCACAGTGCAGAATAAGCTTCCCTCCAAATCGAAGGGTCCCAATCCCGAAATCTCAATCATTCAGTAATGGAATCCGAATAAGATGGTCAGGCAATTCGTATAATGGATCAAAACCTAAACCTTCTATATCAATACTCTGACAGAGCTAGATCCATCTCACGTAATCAACATAGACCAACATTTCCAAATCCAAACATACAAAACAGTAAATCAAGGACATTCTTCGAATAACAACGTATGGTCGAGACGGAGTACCTCTTTCATCGACTACATCGAGGGAACAATGGACGATGTGATGGAGCTTGAGAGCATCATCCGCCTCAGTGAAGCTCTGTATGTACAGTGGGTTGTTCTATTCATCGGACAAAATAAATAATTAAAAATTGAAAAAAATCGAAAGAAAATTTTGATACAAACAGCAAGCTGAAATGAAGATTGCAATGACAAATTATGACAGAGATTCACCTGGTGACCAACGACGGCAACGCAAACGATCATTTTCAACGGCAGATGAAGCCGATCACCGTCTTGTTGGCTCACCGCCACTACTTCTATGCCTCTGGTGCGATATAGGGAGAGAACTAGCAGTGATTTGGTGTGTAAACGTGCACTGACTAGTTGATGCGGTCCCAATCTATAACCTAGCTGGCATGCGTATATATATGTATGAATAATGTATTTTTAATTATTTTTATGGCAAAAAAATAATTTTTCCTTTTTTTTTTGGTCACTTAACGCACACTCACAAGAATTGGTGTATCTAACGCCAAATTTTAAAAAAAATAAAATTCCTAAACTACTGCACCACTAAAATATTAGTAAAAAAAAATTACTTTTTCAAAAGAAAAAAGAGTAAACAGCACCTCTAAAGTGTTAATAAAAAAAATACGCTTTAATAGAAGGAAGAGTGAGATTGTAAAATGTACAATTTTTTTTGTTTTTTATTTTTATAACATTAAAAATAATTAAATTATTACAAATATACACGTAAAATTAAACTTAAATTGTGAAAAGAGAAAATTTTCTAATAAATATTATATATCACTTAAGTAAAATATTCTCAATAATTTCTTCGCCCTTTTGCATCAATTGCTGTGAATCGCGGATATTTTGCATCACAATTGCCACTCTCATTGCATGGAGTGCACAAAAATACGGTGTAATACATTACAACACATTCATCCACGGTTGAGGGATTAATTTGTATTCGTAGCAACAAATTTAATTATTTTAAAATTTTCCTTTAACTCTAGTTCACGAATTAATCTTAAAAACGTTTACATATTCAATAAAATAATAAAATATAAAAGTAAGGAAATTATTATTATTATATGTGTCCTAACTCATTTTGATATTATTAGCTAAAAGAGTTAAATAACATGAAACAGTTTTGTGTTTGACGACCCACATTTAAAATTAATTTTTTTCAAAAATAATTTTGATGAAGAATAAAAATTTCCAACATGTACCTCATCTTACTTTCCATCCAAAAAATACAAATTACATCTCTTAACTTTAAGGTAATTATATTTAATACTTATAATTATTAATTTTTAAGATCACTTCCTAAATTTATTTGTAAGTGACAAATTAGACTTGATATTCTTCTTGTAGATTTAAGGAAGTGAATATACTTGATTTGATTTGATATAAAACTTTGTAATAAAATAAATACTATATGGAGATCATGTGATTCAAATTTGGAAATAATTTGATTTGTGTATTATATTTTTGAAGTTTTCTCCATTTAAGGTATTTTGATAAAAATCACCTAATAAATGTTGGTATGAAAACAGATATTGACATTTCTTGTACTTTTGCATGTCATTGTAATACAATGTTTAGATTCTTCAAAGAATTACAAGAAAACTCTCATATAAGTGTAATTTATCACTTTTTGAACAAGTTCAATATTCTATTTGATGTTAATTAATAAATAATGAATTAATTAAAAGTTAATAACATAACAATAGTTGATAGTAAAAAATTTATAATTAATAAGTTAACTAATTGTATTAAAAGTAGTTAGTAAAATTAACTATTGAACTAATAAGTATATGTAAAATAACCTAAAAAGACATAATAGATATATTAATTAAATTAATTCATATTTATTTTAAAATTGAATTATATTAATATATTTAAAATAAGAATATACTTATCTAAAATTTAATTAATTATATGTAAGATATTAAATATTATTTATTTATAATTTAAATACTAACATATTAGCCTAAAATTTAATTAATCATACTTTATAACATCACATATTTATTTACTTATTTATTTTTATATTGAATTATAAAAATATGTCAACTATTTATTTAGATAATTAGAATATAAAATATTATTTAATTAAAAAAGATAAATTTAAAAAATTTGAAAAATTACTATTTGATAAACTATTTTGAAAAACTAATTAAATAAGAATTTATGGTTAACAATGCACCAAATACCTAAAAAATGACCTTTATAAATTAATTTATTTATTGCGTTAAACATACACTAAGATAATAACTACAAAAATTAATAATTATAAATGTTAAACATATCCACCTTGAAATTAAAGAGCATAATTTGTATTTTTTTTCTAAAGTTAATTTTGAGGTAAAAATAGATAAAAAGTAGTTTAGATTTAACTATTCAAATGTCATTTTTACTTAATTCTATCTAACTAAAATTAATTTTGACAATTGAAGTTGCCGAACATGACTAAATTTCATATATTAATAACTGTTAGTTTAAAAAAATTATTCTAGATGCGTGATTTTTGCCAATACCTAGAATAATTATACTATGTTATGTCTTGCAAGTATCCTAAATTTCTAAATCTAATTTATTAGAAAAAAAAATAGTTGCACATGCAAACCAATATATACCTCACGTCTACTATGAAATTGAAACATGTTTAAACTTGGGATAAGAGGATGCTTTTCCTTGTCCTATGAAAGTAGAAGAATCCCTTAGCGATATCCCTTCAACAAAGTAAACATTTTATTTCTTTGCTTCCACTAAAAACATATTATGCCTTTCTTGGCTCCTGTTGATTCATCTAAAAGTAATTTTTTTATAAGAAAGTGTTATTTAATGATATATTATTTGTATTATAATTAAAAATATTTATAATTATAATATTAAAAGAATAAAAATTTATTTTTCTTTAAAATTTTCATATTTAATATTAAGCATAAAAAATATTTTCACAATTTTAACATTTCATAATTATATTTTATAAAAAATTTATTCTCCTTCGAAACAAACACATGAATTAGTTTCTCACCTTTTTGGGTCTAATTTCTCACTTAAAATATAAATATAATACATAAAATTTAAGTAAAACTACATTTTAAAAATGGTCCACTGATTTCCGATCTAGTCTTCAAATCCAACGGTTCTGATTGGCTTACCAATTAGCCGGATCTCAGATCAGGTGTAGTTGGTGTAACACAAATGTCAAGGGCATTCCAAGTAATTTTGCCAATTTGATCCCTCCATATAAAAGCCGAAGCAATTTGATGTCTGAAATGACATATATGCCCTTCCTCTGTTTCTCACATTATATTCTCCTCCATTTACGACCACTGCCGTACGGAGGACGAGCTATTCGTTGGGAGATACGGGCTCTTTCTCTTCGTCTTCTTCATTGCTTCTTCTTCTTATTCTTCTTCTTCCCCGGCTTCTAATTATCGATTATAATCTCAAAATATATAGTAAATTTCATCTCTTTACAAGGTATCTTTGAAATCTTGCTGTTGGATTTATACATTCATTTTGAATTTTGAGTTGATTTTGGTCTTTGATTTTCTATTTTCGAGTTGGTTTCCTCTTGAATTTTTTTAAGGATTTAATCTTGAAAGGTGATGGTGGATTGGAAATAGCTCATTCATTTATGGGTTTTCATGAGGATGATCAATTTTTTGTTTTCATTTTCTATATTTTAATCATTCTTCTGAGCTGCCCTAGAGCGTTTTAATTCATCATTCGTTAAACTTTTGTTCATTCTGCGTGCATAATATGGACTATGATACTATCGGATTGAACTATGTGGTCTGATGATGATGCTGTGCGTGTGGTTTTAAATTCAGAAGCTGTTTTGGTAGCAACAGAACCGTATTTCTGTTTTATTATTTAATGTGATTTGAATCCTGTAAGCTCGAATCTTTCATGTGTTGATGAATAGGTACAGGCTTTAATTTTTCTACTTCTCTTGCCTGTCATGTTTTCTTTCAAGTTCAGCTATGAAGTTATAGCAAAGCCAGTGCATTCAATACTCTCGGCATACTGGCATTTGTTACTTTTCCATTGACATATTTTACATGAAGCAGAATATTTTCCTGTTGCCCAACAAGGATTCACCTCACTATCTATTTTGCTACAGTGCCATGAGAAAGATTTAGTACAGGAGTTTTCTTTGTTATCATTTTGAATCTTATTGTTTATATTTCTAATTTTAAGTTGGATAGCAAGATTTGGATACCTATCTCACAATGTTGCTATGCATGCTATCAGATGGAAGTTCAGCAAACTCTTCCTGAAGATAATGAACCTATTGCAAATGCTTGTGACAAGAATGAATCAAACCTTGACAATCTTACAAGTGGGTTGGTCAACAAAAGAAGTGTAAATACTGAAAATTCTGAAGTTAATAAACCTGATGTAAGTCTTTGCAAGAAATGTGATGTCCCATATATATATAGACAAGATGTTGTAAAGAGTAAGAACAGTGGCTTGATTGGATTAGTGACTGAAGTTGCTGGTGATTCGGATTCAGATAGCAATATTACTGACGATGAGGATGAGGATGATGATGAGGATGATAGCGAGAATGAGGATGGTAATGTTGAGGAAGGTGATGTTGATGACAATCATGATGCTGGAAAAAATTCTGACAAGAATGCTGGTGATGATCATTGTAAGACTGGTCCTCTTTTGGCAGACCAGGTGCGTGTACTCTGGATGGATGAAACTGAATCCACCCAAAATTTTAGTGATATAGAAATTATTGATCGTGGATTTTTACATGGTGATTTTGTTGCTTCTACTCTGGACCCTACTGGGCAAGTTGGTGTTGTGGTTGATGTCAGTATATCTGTTGACTTGTTAGCCTCTGATGGATCTTTTAGAAAAGAGGTCTCATCAAAAGGCTTAAAACGTATTAGGGATTTCACTGTTGGTGATTATGTGGTGCTTGGGCCTTGGCTTGGCCGAGTTGATGACGTTTTAGATAATGTGACTATCTTATTCGATGATGGTTCAGTATGTAAAGTCACTAAAGCAGATCCGTTGCAACTTAAACCAATTTCTAAGAATATCCTTGAAGATGGACATTTTCCTTATTACCCTGGGCAGCGCGTAAGAGCTAGCTCTTCATCGGTTTTCAAGAATTCAAGATGGCTATCTGGCTTGTGGAAAGCTAATAGGTTGGAAGGTACTGTTACTAAGGTTACTGTAGGATCAGTGTTTGTTTATTGGATAGCATCTGCAGGCTATGGACCTGATTCTTCTAATGCGCCAGCTGAAGAGCAGAGTCCAAAAAACTTGAAGTTGCTATCTTGTTTTGCTCATGCTAATTGGCAATTGGGTGACTGGTGTCTCCTACCCGCTTCAACGCTATCATCTACAACTTCCTTGGACAAAGGCATGTCAAAATTGGAACTTCATGATTCTGTCAACAGTGAATTAGATTCTAATCTGACAGGAAGTGGGTGTGATTCGGAAGAAGTTACAGTTGAGGAATCAAATGGGCATAGGGATGCCATGGACATTGATCCCATGGATGCTCTGGAGGCGAATGATGGAAATGTTGGAAGCAATCCCTCACATGATTCCAGCTCATGTGGTAGTTCTCTCTCAGTATCAAAAGACCCTGTCCATGAAACTTGGCCTCATCACCGCAAGAAGATAAGGAAAGTTGTGATTAGGAAAGACAAGAGAGCTCGAAAGAAAGATGAAAATTTTGAAAAAGCTCTTTTGATTGTCAACACAAGGACAAAGGTTGATGTTGCATGGCAGGATGGAACAATAAAGTGCGGGCTAGATTCTACGAGTTTGATTCCCATAGATAATCCTGGGGATCATGAATTTGTTGCAGAACAATATGTTGTGGAGAAGACCACAGATGATGCTGAGGATGTTTGTGAAACTAGACGTGTTGGTGTTGTTAGAAGTGTTAATGCCAAGGAGAGAACAGCTTGTGTGAGGTGGTTAAAACCAGTTGCCAGAGCAGAAGATCCCCGAGAATTTGATAAGGAGGAAATTGTAAGTGTATATGAGCTAGAAGGCCATCCAGATTATGATTACTGCTATGGGGATGTGGTTGTCCGACTGTCACCTGTGTCTGTCTCTTTAGAACCATCTTCTTCCAGAGAGTTCACTGAGAGATCTGACCAGAAAAATGAAGAAAGTGGACCTAAAAAGGAAATAAAAAGCTATAAAGGTAGCAAAAAAGTAGAAAAGGTATCTGGTGATGAAACTGTTGCGTTCGCGGATCTCTCTTGGGTTGGAAATATTACTGGCCTAAAGAATGGTGATATTGAAGTCACTTGGGCTGATGGGATGGTGTCAATGGTATGTTCATCACAGATTTGCTTTCTCACTTCATCTGTAATTTCTTTCTATTAATCTAAATATGAATGCCTGCAGGTTTAGTTACCTGAATTTTTTGCATTATACAATACTCTGTTCATTATCATCTTGATCCATGCATGTAATTGGGGTTTATGGGAAGTAGAACTGCTTCACTTATATCAATATATGGTGGAAATCCTGGTTTTCTATGATTTGTGTGACTAAGATACAATTGGGCACTTAAGGCATCAGCTGGTGACTGAAATAGTCTTCCGCATGTCTAGTAATTTGGCAACATATACATAATTACATAATACTTATAATTAAAGAGCCCATTCAGGACTATGAACAGTAATGTGGAGATATTTCATGATACTTGGGCATTTAAGTTAGATTTTTTTTTCCTGATGCGTTTGGGCTTGTAAAGCCCAATTTTGAAGTAAGGGTCAGGTCTGAAGGTCGTCCAATCTGATTGTAGAAGTTCAGACTAGTATTAAACGTCATGGAAAAGGAAAAATCTTCAATCCTGGGTTCAACCTGGTGTGTGGTGTCTGGCTAGCTTTGATAGGGGAATCAGTGATGTATTCTTTCCATGCATTTTTGGTTACCTGAAGGATTAAATTATAGACCACTTCATGTCTTATTTTGTCATGGATTGCTTGGTTGAATCGATGCACATAAGAGGATGCAACCATAGAGCTTCAGAAATAAGTGAGAAGATGGTGACTTCAATGGTATTTTGCTTTGTAAAATGTGGGGATTGGTCTAGTTGAAACTTGACATATTGTGTGGATTAGATTCTTTGAATTTTATCTGCAAGAGTGTGATTCTTATACTTATATGTGGATTTTATGTATTTAAATTTATGTGTCATAGATGAAATGGATTTAGGTGCAAATCCACTTATACAGCCTTCTATTTTAATTGTTAATTAATTTCTTTATTTCTAGGTTGGACCCCAAGCAATCTATGTTGTGGGTCGTGATGATGATGAATCAATGGCTGGTGGGAGCGAAATAAGTGATGCTGCAAGCTGGGAAACTGTTAATGATGAAGAGGATGCAGTTCAGGATTCCAGAGAGGTTTGTATATTGTTTTTTACATGTAATCTGGTTATCAGCCTTGAATTTGTTTCTCATCTCAGGTACTCTCAGAAGACCAACAAGGGAACTGTGATTTAGGATTTGTCTCTTTCATGTATATATGCATATAGATATCTGTAGCAATGCATGGAAGGAATTCAATATGAATATTTTGTTATTTAATAGG
Source organism: Sindora glabra (assembly GCA_020226215.1). Lineage (NCBI taxonomy): Eukaryota > Viridiplantae > Streptophyta > Magnoliopsida > Fabales > Fabaceae > Sindora > Sindora glabra. The sequence continues at coordinate 107,883,680 of CM035227.1, read as the reverse complement.
TGAGGTGAGTGTAGAATTCATCATGTTAAAAGAAACTGTTAATACCTAATTTTGGAGGGGTCTACTGGTCAATTCCTCCCTTAGATGAGCACATTTGTTCAAAACATTGGTTATAGTTATTAGCATGTTTTTATAATTATGCAAACTAACGATGTGCAGGAAATTGAGAGGGAAATTTCAAGCAGGAGTACTCCTGAGGTAGAAGAGAGTGGAGAGGATGACTCTGGTAGGGCCACAGCACTTTCTGTTCCCCTAGCTGCATTCCGGTTTGTAACCAGGCTTGCCACTGGAATTTTTTCAAGGGGCCAAAGAAACTTAGATCCAGTTTGCTTGCAGTCAACAAGTGAAAGTGATCTTTCATCAGAGGGGATTATCACGTCTTATGAGGCAACAGCAGCTGCTGACGAGTGTAGTACTCAGAGATCTGTCATTGTTGATGGTGACCATTCTGAAATTAGGGACAGAAAAAGTGAGGAAACTGTTGCTCCAGAAGTATCTGAAACTTTAGAAATGGAATCAAAGAAATTACGCAGCTTGGATGCTGAAGAAGCTCCAGCAAAGTGTGATAATGATGCTTGCAGTTTCAAACGCTTTGACATAACCAAAGATCCTTCAGACCATTATTTTATTGGTGCAAATGGACAGGTACTGTTTCACTCCTATTCTGATATCCCAATAGGATAATTGACTTGAACAATTATACATTGACTTGAAACATTGTTGATAGTTTGTTTTAACTTCCTTTGCTGACTGTTGGGCAAGACATGCAACTCCCGTTGACATGCATGCATAATGATAAAAATAAAAAATCATATTTTAGTCTTTATGCTGCTTCCTTTACTTGGCCATTTATAAGACTGAAGTATTAAACAGAACACACATAGAGACGGATTTATATGTTTTTTTCTCCCTTTCAAATGTAACTTTTTTTTTATTATATCTAGCCAAGATCAATATTTGATTTCAAATATTCTTCCAGAGCAACAGCCGGAAATGGTTAAAGAAAGTGCAGCAAGATTGGAGCATACTGCAGAATAACCTACCTGGTGAGTATTGTTTTATCATGCCATCCAAATTTCTCTGTAATAATTTCAGAAAGTGTGAACAGTTGAAAATTTTTGACAGAGGGAATCTGTGTGCGAGTTTTTGAGGATAGAATGGATTTATTACGAGCAGTCATAGTTGGGGCGTATGGGACTCCCTACCAAGATGGGCTTTTTTTCTTTGATTTTCACCTTCCACCAGAGTATCCTGATATTCCACCGGTAAGGAATACTTTGTACAAAATTCATTTTCAATTTGTATAGAATTAGTCCAATTGGGAATGTTTTGTGTCTGTCTGTTCTTCAACGATGTCTCTGATGCTGCAGTCAGCCTACTATCATTCTGGTGGTTGGCGGATTAACCCTAATTTGTACGAGGAAGGGAAGGTATGCCTTAGCCTTCTAAATACATGGACAGGCAGAGGAAATGAAGTATGGGATCCAAAATCTTCAAGCATTCTCCAAGTCCTAGTTTCATTGCAAGGATTGGTGCTAAACTCTAAGCCATACTTCAATGAAGCTGGGTATGATAAGCAGATCGGGACAGCTGAAGGAGAGAAGAATTCATTGTCATACAACGAGAATACGTTTTTACTTAATTGCAAGACAATGATGTATCTTATGCGGAAACCACCCAAGGTGATTATGAAAAAAGTTTAGATGATGGTTATTTTGTTTTCTTACTTTTGCTGTAAATATTTCTCTTTTTACTGGCCTTTTAGGACAACATGTTGATATGGGAGCTGAAAGTAGAGACATGCTAGAGTCTTATAGTTTTAGTTCAATGCTAGCACTGGACTTGAACATCTTTCTGTTTTCTTTAAGATTAAGAGGAACACTATCCTATGTTGCACTTTCATTTTACCCAGTGGCTAGTCCAGCACCGGCTTGTTATCCTGTAGTTTGCTAAACAATTTTAAGGCAAATTTGGGAAGGCTGGGAGGATGGGGGAAAGAGCAGATAAAAGAGGTAGCCTTTTTTTATTGTGTGGGTATGTAGTGGTGATGGGGAAGAGAGCGAATGACATGATACTTTGATTAGGTCATTATTAGTACTTACCGACAGCTATAGTTTATGTGCAAATACAGCCAGTTATATACCAGAATGGAGAATGTATTGTATAAGACAAAATAGTGAGATCAATTAGGTTTGAGAGTACCAAATTGCATGGTAGGAATTTAATTTGATAAAAAGAGTTGATATTTTTTTTTAATGCAGCACTTTGCATTGTCTTGGACGTCAATTCTTGATGTTGCAGGATATTTAGATTATTCTCCATGCTAGAACAGCATTGTAATATGACTCTGGTTTTTTATATGCTTGATTTAGTGGGATGGTAGCTTCCTTTGACTGTGCAAATTGTGTTTGATTGATATCATGTTGATGAAAATTCCAGGGTTTTGAAGTGCTGATCAAGGAGCATTTCAAGCAGCGTGGTCATTACATCCTTAAGGCTTGTGATGCATATAGGAAAGGTTGCTTAATTGGCACACTTACTAGAGATGCCTCAGCAAGTGACAAAAGTGATCAGAATTCAACTTCCGTTGGTTTCAAGCTGATGCTTGCCAAGATAGTGCCTAAGCTTTTCTCGGCACTGAATGAGGTTGGAGCCGACTGTGAGGAATTTAAGCACCTGAAAGAGCCATAGCACATATATTTGAAGTTACACAGGTACAATACCTCCACAAAGCCTACAGGGTCAGCCTGCTGTTAAAAATTTAAGGTCCAGATGAATGTGAAGGTCCTCATTTGTTGTCAATCAATGCTTTTGATTACTAAAACCAAAAGCTTTGATTTTTCTTGTTGGAAAAGCCAATTTACTTTTAGGAGCTTGTAGGAACTTTGGTGGTCTGCTCTGCTGCTGTTGTAATGCGGAAAGCAATATTGACAAAGCAAGCTGGGAAATTATTGTTTATGGTCGCCTGGGGAAGGTGGAAGATGATGTTTGTTTCTGACTATATTCTTTTGTTTTTGAAAGGGGGGAGGGGGGGGGGGTTTCTTAGGTATTGAAAGACATTTGATTGTTCTGCGTTGATTCAATTTCATTGATTAAATTACCTTCCATTTATACTTTGCCACTGGCTTCCATTTTAATGGCTACTATAAGAATAGTGATTTTTTATACTTGATACATAAAGCTGAATCATTTCTTGTGGAGTTCTTAGTTATACGTCCATTATGATTTTGTCCATTCAAATTGGTGTAACATCATGTGAGGCATATGAGTAGGAGCAAAACGTTCACTGAATAGCCAGATGCTGAATGCATTCGAGATATCTTTCTCTTTAGCAGAAAACTTAAACGTGAATTTGTCTGTTCCAAATATGTTATGTGTTGTTAGTTACAATTAATAATTATTAATTTTGTGATCTTCCAATCTTCAAGAATTAGGATCGTAAAAACTCATAATTGTTTTTTATTTATTGATTATGGTTAAATATATGATATTGTTGGAGCATATAAAAATTTCTTCTTTTTTTTTTTTTCTAATAACTTGTGCCACGTGCAATAGATTTTACATTATACTCAATGGAGAATGTGCACCCCTTGTAACTGACAATAGTATGGGTCATTTTGATTTAACATTAGCTGCTCATTGGTGTCGAGGCTAGTTATTTCACTGACAGCAGCTTGATCTTAAAACTATCATTGCCGATTCCAATTACAAAATAGGATTGACAGCTATTTGATTGAAAATGCTCGATAACAGAAAACCACCCGCTATTCATTCGTAGATAATTTAACCAAAAAGCAAATGGCATTTGTTGGGTAGATGCACTTTCGAGTTCTTAGCAATTGTTGTCACAAATGAGAATCTAAATTTCTGCAGATTGTCATCGGTTTTATACATGGTAAAATTTATGGTGTGAGATATGCTTGTTGGCAATTAAATAATTTTGCAGAGTAGTAAAATTTTAAGGCACACAAGACTGGTATGAGAACAGCACCGTAATTTCGGTAATTTGTCAATATGGGCATGCATACCAAGTATGAACTAAATATAGTGCAAGTTGACATGTGACAAATTTTAAAACCTAGAAATTTATTTCATATGATGTGTTTGCCAATATCTCTAGTGGTGGGATAGTATTGCGGTGCAATAGTGCAACAACAGTACAAAAGTTGCCTCCGAGCTTTTCTCTCTTCTGCATTTGAACTTAACACGTTACATGTATTAACATTACGTGTGAATTCAAGATGTTGCATGCATTAATATTAGATGTACATGGTCGGTGGCTTCCCTCTTCTGCTATAAAAATTGACGAGCTACAAAATTTCTTTAATTTGCTAATATAGTTAAAAACATCAAGAATGTACCGGGATGCCAAAATCTCAATAATTTATTATTGTAAATACACGTTAAAAAATTTAGGGTAAAATGCAACAAACCCTCTTGAACTACAATCCATGTATAATTTACCCCTTGAACTTTTTGAGTGTGTAATTAGCCCCTCAAACTAAATAAGTGGTACAATTTACCCTCTCCCATTTATCATTCCACCCAAATTAACAACAGAAGCTCACGTGCAAAATACATGCCTCATCCCCAACCCTTTTTCTGCTGTAGCATCTCTCTCATTTTCTATATTTATGGGCGTGGGATGTGCAGAATGCTAAAGATTTGTAATTAGATGGTTTTTAATTCCTTCTTGCATTCATTAACCCATTTATCATTATCATGTGATTTAATATCATCAAATAGAGTGATTTTGGGCATCGAATTGGTTGGAGCGTCCTGAGCTTTAGGATGCTTTCTCTTAACTATGATAGTTAAAATTTTGTTCCAGTTCTTGTTTTCCCTCGGAATCATTCATTCCTATGCAAGTAAGGGCTTTGTTTTTGAGTGTTACGATCTTCGTAAATTATTAAGTCATTCTTCATTTTTTTTTGGGGGTGTTTTGTCTTTTTGTGTCATAAGATTAAAGGCAAGGCAGAACAGGTTCTTCTATGGCAGTAGCTTCTTCGATCTTTGTAGACCATGGTAATAAACAGTGGAATTTGCTGTCGCTAAAGACGATTTTGAAGTCCAAGCCCCGTAATTTTGTCATTTATTCTTTTACAATAGTTTAGAATATAAGAAGGTCCATGAATTATGAAAAAGGTTGAGTATTTTGATTAAAATAGAGGTCAAATAGGGCATTTTTTGGTATTTTTTTTTTCTTGGTGATAGTGGGGAAGAACGTAAGGGTTGAGTCCATGAGTTTTGTTACTAATTTGATTGGGAAGGCAAGGGGAGTGGATTAATTGCACTACCGATTGAATTTGAGAGGCTAATCATACACTTTAAAAAGATCAGAGGATAAATCACGCATGAACCATAATTCAACATGAGCCATAATTCGGGGGTGTTTGTTGCATTTTTATCCAAAGATTTACATCCCTCAATTTTTCAATTTATCAATTTTCTTCGATTTCAAATAGAGAATGACAAAATTTCCTATTTTGAAATCCACTTTTTTTTCTTTTTAAGTGGGTCCCACTACTCCAATAAGAAAAATCTATATTTATCTCTCTTTCCTATGTTCACCTTCTTAGTCAGTACCCAAGGAGGTCGAGGGATCCATATTCATACCAAGTATGTACTACCAGTTTCAATACAAATAAGAGAATGGAAGCCTAAGTTAATATTGGAAAAGCTCCATGCAAAACTAAGCAGGATTTAACACTTACTGAGTGTTCATGTATTAGCTTAAAATGCTTCATTTTAAACAGCAAACTGATTCTATTGCATAAAATCAACCGGCAAGCAACTGCATATGACATTACCCCAAAAAAAAAAAAAAATCAAATGCAAGAATTAAAAAAGCAATCTTTTGCATAAACAAAAATCTCAATGTGACTCTAACTCTTCCTGTAAATTTTTTTTGTATATTCTAAGTTCTTAATCATATTTAATAAATAAAGAATAATTATCAGTTTAAAAATTAAAAATCAAAATTTTAATATGCATGAACCTACAAAATTAGAAAAATATAATAAAATTAAAAGTTACCCTTTATTTATTAAGTACAAATAAAAACACGTGGATTAATCCAAGAATTTCTTCTCTTCCTATATCTTTTTTAAACAGGACCATACAATACATAATTGTTCTGTTATCACATGAACCAAAATCCCTTATTTAAAATTAATCCCAGAGAAAATTGGATGCAGATTTCATTACCTAGCCAAATGGCACACATAGCAAATGGCATAACACAGTTGCAAGGGAGAATAGTGACAAAAAAAATTTAAAAAAAAAAATTCATACGCCAGTCTTGATGATATTCCTCCTGGCCAAGAACCTCGCAATAGGAGGCGTCAGCGCAATTGTAATCGGAACCCTAACCGGAAAGAGAGCCTTGTTGAAGAGAAGAGCCAGAGCGATTGTTCCCCCAGTGGAAGCTGCCAGCTCGGCCGTCCGATTCCTTGGTTGGTTTTGCGGATTCTCCTGCGAATCATCTTTATCTGAAGCAGCACCCATGTGAAACTTCTCGAGCACCGATTCGACATCGACGTTGTTCTTAATTGCAATGTAGAGTCCAGTGATGGAAGCAGCTGATACGGAGCAATGAACTCCCACTGCCACTTTGCCATACTTCTTGACCAGTTGACGGAATCGGCCACCAGTGGGTGCTGCCATCGGAAGAACAGTAAGAAAGATGGGGGCTTTAGACAACAAAACCCTTGAGGAAGAACCAGAGGTTCATGCAGTTGTTTCTTGGGCCACCATCTCCTTTTTGAGCCTTGAGCCCAAATATACCAACTTAATTTGATAAGAGGCTTTGTTTATTTACAACGCTTTCGATAAAGAGAATAAAAAGGAAAGAGAACGGAACACTACCTGTTTTTTTGTTGGGGAGGGGGTTCTTCAATACCCTAAATCCTAAATTCTTCAATACTTTAATTATAATATCTTATCAATTTTATTATTTCATTGTCAACTATGTAAATTCATAGAATGAATTATGAAATGTTTGAGCAAAAATTGCTCAACATTAAGATTTTATTTATACATAAGCTAATTACAATTAATAGCTAATTACAATTAATTTATTTAGTTACATCAATCAAAGATAGACAACATAAATAAAAATTAATCTAAGCCTAAATTAGAATTATATTTGATATTCAATATAACTTCCTAATATACCTAATTACATCAAAGCACATATGTTATAGGCACTTAACTTGTTACACATATAATTAACTCTTAGTCATTAGAAAGATTTAGTAAAAATATCAACTCACTGATCATGTGAATCTACAAAAATGGCGCTGACCTCATTAAAGGTTATCTTTTCTTAGATGAAGTGGTAGTTAAGTTCAATGTACTTAGTTTTCTCATAAAAGACCGCATTTGAGAAAATATGCAATGCAATCTGATTATCACATAAGTTCCATAGGTCATGATTTATATAACTTGAGTTCTTATAGCAACTATTTCGACCATGTAAGGCATAGCCTGATACTTAACTTCTACATTCAATCTTACCATCATGTTTCATTTTTTACTCTTCCATCAAATAAAACTTCTTCCAATAACAACACAATATTGAAAGTAAGTCATTTGTTACTTGGAGATCCAACCCAATTAGCTTCAAAATATCTAATAATTTGAGTGTGGCCTAAATCTTTATATAGTAGTCTTTTTCTTAGACCTCCCTTAATGTATCTAAGACTCTCTATTGCAGCATCCCAATGAATTTCTAAGGATAAGTTGAAGAATTGACTCACTATACTTACATTAAAGGAAATATCCAATCAAGTAAGATTAGCTTTTGCACAAGTCTATGATATTTTCCTTGGTTTGCAAACAGCTTTCCTTGATTGGCCAAAAGTTTTGTATTTAGATCTATAAGTGTGCTAGCAAGCTTAGACTCTATCATACTTATCTCACTTAGTATATATAAAACATATTCCCTTTAATTATAAAGATCTTGATTGAGATTGAGCTATCTTAATACCAAAAAAATATTAAAGCTTCCTAAGACCTTTAACTTGAAAGTGATGAAACAATTATTATTTAAGCTAGTCAATAACCTTATGATCATTTTCTATAATCACCATGTTATCAACATAAACAATTAAATATATGTAACTAGAAATAGAATAATAATAAAAAATAATAGTCTGCTTTATTTTGTTACATGCCTTGAATAACTTTATTAAATCTGTAAAAGAAAGCTTACAGAGATTGTTGAAGAGCATAAAGAGATTTCCTCAATCAACATATTAAATTAGTCTCCCTTTAAGCAATAACCTTAGTAATTGCTTTATGTAAACTTCATCCTTAAGATCATTATGTAAAAAGATATTTTTAATATTTAATTAACGTAAAAACCAGTGATGAATGATAACTAGAGAGAGAAAAAGATGAATTAAAGTAATGTAAGCCAAAAAATCTAAGTATAAACTTTAGCTACTAAGTAAGCTTTAGGACTAACTTTAATAGCAAATATTCATTGACATCCAACTAAAGATTCACTAGTAGGTAAAAGGCACTAAATCTTATGTGCCACTAATGTATAAATTTATCATCTCATCAAGCATTGCTTGTCATCATCCTGGGTGAGAGAAAGCTTTTTATAGAGTTTTAGGAATGGAAACATAAGATAAGATAGAAATAAAGCATGGTGGGATGTAGATATGTGATAATGACTTAGAAATTATAAATAAGATATAGATTTCAAGTAGAATAGTTACTTTTTTGAAATGTAACGGGAAAGTTGTTAGGATTTTTCTATAGATTAGATTCTGGAGATAAGACTAAAACATGAAATGCTATAGGATTTTCTTCAGTAATTTAAGTTGGTATTGAATCTTTAGTAACCTAAGTTAGATGAGGTCATCTTTGATAAATAATAAAAGGCTCATCTTATGAAGATGAAAAAGATACAAAGGTAGGTCAGTTAACATATTTTAAAACTAACCATAAATATAAAGAATTGATTTCAATAGTAAAGATAGAAGAACATTTGTCTGATCAATAATTTTTGCACTAGCTTTAAATTCATAAGCTAAAGTCATAGTAGGAAAGATTCACTAGTATAATGAAAGTGAGTAAATAAAGATTTGTTATCAAATATGTGATTAGAAGCTTTCAAATTAAACACTTAAAGATGTTAAATGAGATAAATATATTATAGAATTAGTAGTATAGGTTGTAAGAGCAATATTCTTTCTTGGTTTGTTTTGAATGAATAAAGATTTAAAGAACTCTTGAAGTTTTAGATCAAATGGTAATGAGTGAGTGGTGCCTATTGTAATATCAATTACCTCTATACTAATTTTAGAATTAACTAAGGTTGTAGATTATGTTAGAAGTCTATGTAAGACCTAATAATATTCTTGTGAATATCTAGGCTTTTGATAGTAATTATAGTAATAACAAAAGTTCCTTTATCCTTTATTGTCTCTTCCACTTTTTTAATTTCCACAGCCACTTCAACTTTTGTCATTGGATTGTGACTTTAAAAAAGGAGTATCATTCCTCGTGGCAAAAGGTGCTAGAGATTTATGTCACATGAAGCTTAAGAAAATATCATTCAAAGTTGGAATTTGGATGAAGAGTAGTAGCTAATTACATATTATAGATAAATTTGGGCTAAAACCTACAAGAGTAAGTGCTATAAAAATTGATTCTATTATTTCTCCTGCTTAGTGATATCAATGGAGGTATGCAATAGCCGTTGAAATTCCTTTATAACAAATTATACTTTTAAGGAATATGAGGAGATGCTTAAATCCTTATTATGATAAGTTAACCAAATTACATATAATATTATAGAGATCTTGGATGCCATTAGAATATGACTACTTAGCTTTTTCTTGCATAAAATAACAAGTTTTAGAAGAGCAAAAATAAATAAACCAACTTGATTCAATTGACTATTACAAAATAGAACATAATTGAGCATTTAATTTAAGCTAGTTAATTACATACATAGATATCTTTAAGCTGTTTTATCAAAAGGTTTTGCATATCTTAACCCTTAAACTAAACATAAATAACAAAAGACCAAGATGTATAGCTATGCTCATTCAATTTTATAGAAGTGATGATAGAATTACCACTAAGTATGGAAGAAATATCAAAATAAGGTTTTGTAATCTTTAGACCTTTAGTTATATTAAGAAGAGCAATTAGATTTAAAAAAAAAGAACATAAAAAGGAAAACTAAACCTAGTTGTCCAAATCAAAAGGAAATGTTTCATTGCTTGGACTAATGAATAGAGATGATAGATGGAATCAACGAGAAACAATAGCCAATTCTTTATAACAAATGTAGTTCATGCATTAGTGGAGAGGGTGATGTGTAAGACTCATGTGTGTCTGATGAATTTGGTGTATGTATCGATAGGATTTGCTAGAAATTATCTAGTAAACTTATTTTTTAGAAGTGATTTGTTGAAAAGCATTATGATACTTTAAAATCGTGTTAAATATTCTTATTAATTTATGTAGAAACCATGCAGTTGAAGGCTAGGCAATGAGTTGGGTTCTTTTTGCGATTTTTGAATTGAGATGACGATGTTGTGTTAAAGAAAATATCAGGGAGAGACCCTCTAAAAAAGGGCTTTGATACTTACCTAAATTTAGATAATGAATTTTGAATTGCTTAAGTAAAAATTGCATATCATTAAGATTTTATTTATGCACATGCTAATTATAATTAATCCATCTAATTACATCCATTAAAGATAGACAAGATAAATCAAGACTTAATCAAAGCTGAAACTAGGATGATATTTGGTATCTTAATATAACATCCTAATATACCTAATATTATTTGCAAATATAACTTCTACAATTTAATATTTCAATTTTGAAGACATTAAGACTTTAATGTTCTATTTTTCAAAACATTGAAAATTATAGAAGTTCAAAGCTATCTTTTGTTCATTATAATTGAGGTTTACTATTATAACCTTTCTTCTTTTATGTACACCTTGAAGTTGCACATAAATGTGGCATTATACCAAAAATAACATGGCATCATTTGGTGGTAAGGAAGATGAGTACTATAGTTACTTACATGGAGATGTAAGGAAGAACACCAAATGAAGAATCAATCTAGTGTTCCTTTTAACTATCAAAAAGCTCTTTAATTAAAGAGGGCGAAATTAAAATAATTTAGTTAAGAGTTATGAGAAAATATGAAGAAAAGGAATAAAATATGATTATCTTCTATTTTATTTTTTGTTCATTTCTAACTTTCTCTCATAATTCTTCTTCCAAACATACTAAAAAATGTATTGATAGATGAAGCTAAGGAAGTGTGAGTATGTTTAGAATGATATTGTTTAAGGAAATATAATTTTAATTCTATATTTTAAGAGTTGTATAAATCACATTTGCATAATTAATAAGTTTATATTATATAATCTTACTAGCTATAATTGTTATGGAAGGTATAGCTTTTTGGTTCACTTGGAAAGTGCAAAATTTTGTAAATGGAAGTCTTTTGGAAGGTTAATTTCCATGATTACAAATCAATGGACCTAAATAAATATACTTTAATCACTAAAGCTAATGTTGGTTTGTTCTGTTAAAAAATATTTTTTGTAAGAAAATTTTATTATGATAACGAATTATATTTTAGTATTTTTTAACCAAAAAAGTTGAAGTGCAAAAAGAAATACTAAACAAGAGCTAGAAATCAAATCAAAGAGACTTTCAAAGCATCAATTAATAAATAGCAAATGAATTATGCCATGAAAAAAATGTGCAAGTTCATGAATTTTTTGATATTTGTTAACCAATTTGCATAGAAGTTTGCTTCAAGGTAAGTATGTATGAATTTTGTCTCCCATTCACACACTAGAATGTTTTATTTCAAAATAAACATATTCTAAGTTAAAAGTAGTGTGATTATCAAATGTATTTAATATAGTCTAAATTAGACAATATTTGTAAAATTGGATCATATGATTAGATAGGTCTAACCATCAATAGCACCTAAGATAGCTCAAATTGACCTTTAGAATCATTCTAGTAATTAAACTAGTTTGAATAGAATAAAATTGGAAAAAAATTGAAAAATCGGTTCAATTATTGAAAATCATCATGGTATTTTTTTTCAATATTTTCATTTTTTTTACAAAATTCAATTAACATTCTCAAAAGCCCAATTCATAAATATATTTTTTAATATCACTAAACTAATAAAAGGCCTTATTTTTTATTTGATAACTTTTATTAATTTTATGATAATTTTTTTAATTTTATTATTTTATATAATTTAAGACTTATATTTTGAGAGTAAATATTTAATTTATTTACAAAAATTTATATAATATATAATTTTTTAGTTATAATATTTTCTGATCTAATTATTAATTCAACTAATTTAAATTACATTCAATTTGATTTTTAGAACATTGAAATTAGGCTTACATATTTAGAATTAATTTGATTTAAATTGTAATATGGGTACAAATATAAGAAGATTGTTCCTAAATATAATATATATTATGCTTTGTATAATAAGCTTAAATAACATATTTTACATGATTTTAAATAATGAAATCAATTGAAGGAATCAAAACATGAGTTAACTTGATGCATTCCGATTCAAATTTCCCCAGTTAACCGGTTTGATTCATTTAAATAGATTAAATAAACAATTAACTCAGACTATGCTTTGAACTTAATTCCACCTAATTCAAATAATGAAACGTAATTCACACAAAAACATTATAGGTTATAATGAGAATTTTAAATTTAAGTGGCACCTGATATTTTTTGATATTCTTTGAAGGATATTAACCTTCCATTATATTCAAGATTCGATCTTTATTTTTTATGTTTGTGTATTTTGTAGTTTAATTACTCTAATAATCACAAATAAATAAAAATTATTATAGGTCACAAAGATGGAATTCAAAATTTAATTTTTAATTTTTAATTTTTATGGAATTAAACTTATAGATTTATTTTACTATTATGTATTTATTAATAATTTTTAATGTGCATTAAAAATTTAATTTTAAATTTTATTTTTATTGTATATGGTATTATTGTTTATTAAAATATAGATAAAAATTTTTGAACGAAGTCAAATTTATTGAAATAGAGTATTAAACCCTAATTAGTGACAAACCGGATTCTCCATATTCATGGAATTGAAATTTGTTGCAAATGATGAAGCTAGGAAGGTGTCTTATGCGTGCCTAATACAATTGGAAGCCCAATCAGTACCTCGTCGATTGGATAATAAAATTTAAATATTCAGGATATTGTATAAATAAACATTCTTACCCCTATTAAAAAAATCTATAAAATTACAAAAAAAAAAATCAGCATCTAAAATTAGAACTTTTACATGCATGCCTTAATGTTTATCTTCCACCTAATAAAATAAAAATATTTATGTAATCATGGAGCATGTTTCATGCTCTCACAATATGACTGTTGGATACTGAGATCTTATATTTAACAAAAATAATAATTATTATTATTATTACTTGTACTTTCTCTTTCTCATTCCTTTCTCCTCTCGATAAGAAAAAAAATTCATGAATTCTTAAAAGAATGAGTTTAATTAACCTATTCTTCCTAATAAAGAAAAGGTTAAATTATACTTTAAATCCTTATATTTTCTTTTTTTTTAAAATGGATCTCTATAATTTAAGAATTTTAAATTAGATACTTATACTTTCATTTAATTTCTAATTGGATCTTTGTCATTAGTTTGCTATTAATTCTAAATGATGTGGCTAACCATTGGCTGATTGAACTTAAAATATGTTAATCCAATAATTACATAAGTATAACAAATATCATCTAAGTTCTTATACTTTCACTTGTTTTTAAAATAGATCTTTATACTTTCTTAATATTTTGAATTAGGTTCCTAATGAATATAAGAATGAAGAGAAAAGAAAACAAATAAAGTATAATAATTAAATTTAAATTTTAAATTTAGTATGATTAATATTAAAGTACATTAAAGACATATTAGATAACTAAAATAATTTAAATAAAAATTTTAGTAAAATACTAATAATTTAGAATTTTGATTAACTAAAAATACTAAATCGTTTAATAAACTTAAAGTTTAAAGTTTGTTATAAATTAAAGTAAGTTAAATATACATTAAGTAATTCTAATGAAAAATGTACTAAAACTTTTAAATAAGAGTAAATAATTTATTTATATTTTATGATAAATAGAAAAATAATTTAATAAGTTAAAATATTAGAAAAATAATTATTTTTATTAATTAATTTGATAAAATATACATTTTATCATGCTGAATAATTTATTTATCATACATGCTTAGCAAATCTAATCCATTTTGTTATTTATACGTTGTTTCTTAATCTTAATTACTACTAATAGCAAAACATATAGGTAGGAACCTAGAATATAATTTTATTTATAAATAATATTATATAATTGATACATTCATAATTCATATATTTTTATAAATTAATAATTCAATGCAAATAAAAATCACTTACTATATTTATGTGTACAAGTTAGTTATTTTCATAAATAGTATTTACACTAATTTATTTTTTTGAAATAAAAAGTTAAATTACATTTCAAATTCTTCCAATCTTATAATTTTTAATCTAAGAATTTTTTTCACTTTAAATTTTTCCAATTAAATACTTACAATTTTTAGTAATTTTTAATAGAAACATATTGTAAATCCTTTACCTAAATATGTCAATGAAAATTAAAGAGGATTTTATAAGATATAACAAAGTATTTCTAATATGTAATTATGAATAACAATTAAAGAATGAAGCATCTCTAAACTTATGTTTGTTTTTGTAGAAAATGAATGATTTTTTTAAATAAAGAAAATGAGTAGAAATTTTTTTAATTTGATTATAAGATAGAAAATGGACGGAAGAAAGTAAAAAAATATTATGACCCACCAAAATATTTTCTTACCACATATAGGTTGAAAAAATATAAGAAATTGATTTATTATAAATTTTCCTTTAATTATTTAGTGTAGAATTTCATTTGAAAGGTAATTAAATTTGTCATTTAACTTTATTTAATTTTGATCATAAAATTGACACTATATTATGAGAGAAAAGGACTTTATCTCTCGACCTCAGAAAAAATCCTAACCATGGCTGATGAATTATCTGGTGAAGGATTTGATTAATTAGGTAGGAGCACTAAGAAGGCTAAGCCAGATAAGAAGGACACTATCATGGTCTTAAGGGAAAAGGAAAATCCCTTAAAGTTTAATGATTTTGGTGAGGTGATAAAGTGTACATGTGATAAACCAATCCTATCTTATAAAGACAAATTGCTCAATGTAAATGGAAGCCGTAATTTTCAATTAGATAAGGGTGAAAGGTTTTTCATGTATGAGGATAAGGAATCTAATGATGAAGAGGATAACTTACCTTTAGTAAACCAAGATCCCTTATGCTCTATTGTTAAAGTGTCCTAGGAAGAACGCCAGGAATGATGTAAAATGTGGAGAGGGTCCTTAATCATCAACTTATTGGGTGGAAAAGTAGCCTTTAAAATTTTAAAGACAAGGTTGGAAAAGATATGAATGTTAAAAGGAGTAATTCAAATGATTGATATTGGGAATGATTATTATGTTGTCAAACTTGACAATAAGGATAACGATTTTCATGATTTGGAAAACAACCTATGGAGAATTTTATACCATTATCTAGTGGTGTAGCGATGAAGGCTAGACTTTGATCTTTTTGATAATGATTTCAAGTAATTGACAATATGGATATGTGTTCCAGGACTTCAATTAGAGTACTACGACCAACATTCTTATGGCGATTGGGAAACAAAGTGGGGAGAACCCTTAAAGTTGATTTACGTATTTTGAAAGAGCAAGATAATGGAGCAATGATGGAAAGAGGGAAATTTGCATGAATATATCTTGAAATTAATTTGAGGAAGCAACTGGTTCCTAAGGTACTTATTCATAAGAAAATTCTTCTAATATAATATAAAGGTTGTATCTGGTTTGCTTCTTATGCAGTTAATTTAATCATAGGAAGGAAGGCTGTCCATTCGTATCGAACATGCTAGACAATAATCTAAATTTGGGTCTAGCAGATAGAGTTTCATTAGAAAAGAAACAAGTTTTGCTTCATATGTTTGGTCCATTGTTCAGTCGAACGATTGGAAAAGTTATTGCTAGTGAGGAAGAATTCGATGACTGGATGATCCCACAAAAGTTAGTAAGGAAAGTATAATCTTAAGCAAAAATCCAAGTGTAAACTTCGGTTACAATTAAATTAGGAAAAGCTATAGTAGTTAACCATGGACCAAATAGCAGCAATGGTCTAATTAATTCCTGATTTAATGCTTTGTTGGGGCTAAATAAGGAAGACTTAGTAGTCAATGACGAAGATACTACTGAGATTACAATAGAGACATGTGTTAATGCTAAGGAGAGAGAGTAGAGCATGTTTTCTCATGTAAACAAAAAGTAACAAAAGAAACCTGTTACTGAAAACTTTAAGTCTTTAGCAAAATAAAATCGAATTAGGCTGTAAAAATAGAATTTGACCCCCTCATCTAATTAAGGCAAGTAGACGCGTAAACATATGCCTACTTTGGTTGAACCTGAGCCATGTCCATAAATCATTGCTCAGTATCCTAACACTAAGTGCAATACCATGGACAAGGTAAAGAACAGTGAGATTTTTGTCCCCATATAGATTGAAATGTCACAACAAGCTATAACCTTATCTTTACATTCGAACATCACTCTATGTCCTCCAAAGAAGCCAGATCCTCTAATAGTAACATAATTAATAAAGATGTATTCTTCCATTTTATCCAAGGAAGACTTGGAATGTCATTTGCTTATGAACAGTGGTCTGTACCATGGGACATAAGGTTATTTTAGATATTGCAATTTTACTCCACTCTTTTTCTCTATGAATATAGCTAGCTGGAATTGGAAAGGAGTTGGGGCTTGATGTTTTATGGCTCAAGCTCTTAAATTAATAAAGTTACATTAATTAGGTTTACTTATCATTATTAAGCCTCGCATTTGTGGGTCCAAAGATAAGGAAACTATAAGGGGAATTAGATTTAATGATGTAGTAAAAACTGATCCAATTGAATTTTTGTGGGGTATTTAAATCCTCTAGAAAACCATATCCTATCAAGTCTTGATTCTTAAAGTTCATCATCAACATATACATATCAAGTATTCTTTATCTAATCATTTTTAATCAAGAATTTTGATAACAATTAATGCCTTAATGAATGAAGGTTTAAGAAAGAAGCTATGAAGGGAAATTAGTCATTTAGCTACTACTATTTCAAATTTTTGGATTTTTATTGGCAACTTGGAATTCCTATTTTTCAACTGATAAGAAACAAGGAGGAGGCACCCCTAACTATCGTAACATGAATAATTTTGCTGAATGTCTTAAGTCTTATAATCTTATGGACTTAGGATTCAAAAGTCCAAAGTTACGTGGGAGCAAGGAAGGTTAAGAGAATGCTTAAATATAGTACTTGCTAATATGGAATGGAGAGCAGAGAATCAAGAAGCCTTTGTTGTTCACCTTTATTTCATGAAATCTGATCATAGCCTAATCCTCATTTAAGTAATAAAGGTAGAAAAGAGATTAGGTGGAGTGTGGCCCTTCAAATTTCATGCAGCATGGCTATTTGATGAGACATTTCCATACATTGTACAAAATACTTGGAAGTCCCATAACAATTGGTTCTAAGCCTCTAATAAATTTAGAGAAGATGTCTAAGTGTGGAATAAGCAAATATTTAGCAAACATTATATAATGAAAGAAGAAGCTAATGGCGAGACTAGAAGGAATTGATTGTGCTTTGGAAAGACAATATAATCATTTTCTTATTTTTTTAAGGAAAGCACTTTGCCTAGAATATGATAAAATCCTCCTTCAAAAGAAAGTAACCTAGTTTTAAAAATCTAGATGCAATTAGCTTTTGTATGGTGATAAAGATAAGAAGTTTTTTCATATATCTATAATTGTGAGGAGATAAAAGAACAAAATAAAGTTTTTGCAGGATGAAGATGGATTCTGGCACAAGGATCAAGAGTACTTGGTGAAAATGGCTATGGGTTTCTATTCTACACTTTTCTCTCATGATGCCAATGTGGTCCAACCATATCCCTTAGTTAGCTTTTTTCCTACACTTTGAAGCAAACATTTAATGGTGATTTAGAAGAAATTTGAAAATGACAAAATTAAATAAGTTATTTTTAGTATAGGTGCCTTCAAAGCTTGTAGTTTGGATAGATTGTAAGCTATTTTCTTTCAAAATAATTAGAATGTAGTTGGCTAATCTGTCTGTGATCTCATAAAGGAAGTCTATGATCACCTTGAGTGAGTTCAAAAAATTAATAAAACTTTAATTGTTTTTATACAAAAAATAGATAATCTTAAAAAATTGAAAGATTTTTATCTAATCAATCTTTATAATGTCATCTATAAGATGCTTATAAAAATTTTAGCTAATTAACTCAAATCAATTATGGGAAATTTAGTATCTCTTTATTAGAGTAGTTTTGTGCTTAAAAGATAAAGCTCGAACAATATTATTGTGGTATAGGAAATTATTCATTCAATGAAAATAAAAAAAGGGAAGAAGGGATACATGGCAATTAAAGTTGGCCTTGAGAAAGCTTATGACAGATTAGATTAGAAAATTTTGGCAAACACACTTAAAGAAATTAGGTTTCATGATCATTTTGTTCACCTCATAAATGCTTGTGTATCTATAGCCAATATGAAAATTATCAGGGATGGGAATCTCATAGATAGCTTTCAACCATCTAGAGGTGTTCGCCAAAGGGATTCATTGTCTTCGTACTTATTTGTGCTCTATATGAAAAGGCTATCACATCCTGTTGAACTTGAAGTTAAACATAAATTTTGGAAACTATTTATTTAGGGAGGAATGGAGTTCCATTATCTCATCTATTCTTTCTAGATGATTTTATTCTTTTTGTTGAAGCTTAATTGGATTAAGTTGACGTCATTAATCTCTGTCTTAATACTTTTTATGGTAGTTAAGGTTAAAAAGTGAACAAAGAGAAGACTAGAATTTATTTCTCCAAGAATGTTAATTACATTCGCATTAAAGAAATTAGTGAAAAGTTAGGCTTTCGTCTAATAACTAATTTGGGTAAATTTTTGGGAGTTCCCTTCTACCACAAAAGAGTTTTTGTGAATTCTTTCCAATTTATTATTGATAAAGTGAATCAAAGATTATCTTCTTAGAAGGTAAAAACTCTTTTGTTAGTCGGCCACATTACATTAACAAGGTAGTGCTTTTAGCTTTGCCTCAATATTATATGCAAACAAGCCTTTTTCCCACCTTTATTTGTTCTAAATTGAACTAAATGAGTAAAAATTTCATTTAAGGTACATCTAGTGATTTATGTAAAGTACATCTGGTGGCATGGGATAATTTATATTTTTTTAAAGATTTAAGGGGTTAAGAGTTAGAAATATGAAGCTATGTAATGTAACTTTTCTCATTAAATTAGCTTGGGGTCTCATTCATTCCTCGAAAGTAATTTGGGTGAAGGTTCTGTAGAGCAAATATGGATATGGTTCTTCTTATCTCCCTGTTGTTGAGAAGAAATAGAACCAACCTAATCTATGAAAAGGTATTTGTAGCATATGAAAGGAATTTTTGCATGGCTTACATTGGAACATGGGGAATGGATTACAAGCCAAGTTTTAGGAAGATGAATGGATTTTAAACTATATAGCTTTATGCTAATATCCAGATGCCTTAATCCTAAGCCATGATAGAGACTCACCTATAGCTTCTTATGTTAATAATATCGGGGACTAGAACTTTGCAAAGTTAAACTTAATGTTACCTTATAATCAATTAATGTTATTACAAGGCGTTGTACCTCTATCCTATCAACAAGGTCCTGAATTCTTACTTGGAAATACACCTTAGATGGGAGCTTCTTGGTGAAGTCTGTGTACAAAATGCTCTCTGAACTTTAGAATTTTTCCATTTATCTAGTTTAGAAATGAATCTGACGTTGGCCAAGTCTAGAGAAGATTTGAACTTTTCTCTGGTTATTAGCCAAGAATAAAGTGCTTACAAATAATAATAGAACGAGGCATCATCTCACACATTCTGATATTTGTCCTTACTATGGTATATCCAGTGAAACAAATTTGCATTTAATAAGAGATTGTTCCATCACTTAAGACCTCTGGCTATTGATAGTTCATATGAAGTATTAGCTTACCTTTTTCTCTCTTCCTATACAAAACTGGGCTTTTTGAAATTTGACAAATAACATAGGATGAAACTCTAGTTCCAAGTAACTGGTATTATTTCACTTCATTATTTCATAGTTATGGATTAATTGAAACAAACTAATATTCCATGGTATTATTGCTAACATCCACCATATCCTTTTCACTGCCTAGATACATATAAAGAAATTAATGTCTGAAATGTTAGCACATAATAGATCAAGGAAGGAACCATTAAAATAGGTTAGGATGATTGGTTGGTCTCCTTCAGTAGTGGCTTGGTTAAAATGCAATATTGATGGTTCTTTACAAAGCTAGTGAGTAGGCTACAGAGGATGTTTTAGAGACAGCTCTAGTGTATAGATTCTTGATTTTTGTTGATGGGTTGGTAGGTCTTTTATGTTACAAGTTAAGTTATGGGGTCTGCTCAATGGATTTTAGCTAGCTTGGAAGAGAGGTTGGAAAAATGTGCACTTTGAAATAGATTCAACAACATCAATTTTACTAATTT
Organism: Sindora glabra; assembly: GCA_020226215.1. Taxonomy (NCBI): domain Eukaryota; kingdom Viridiplantae; phylum Streptophyta; class Magnoliopsida; order Fabales; family Fabaceae; genus Sindora; species Sindora glabra. The sequence goes on along the minus strand of CM035227.1, from coordinate 107,862,908 downwards.
TTAATGGATGTGATAGAACTTACCCTTGTAGTCCAATAATTTTTGTCATACATTCCTTAATGATAAGCAAAGGAGACTTCTGAGTTTCTTATTTATTAAAGGAAGCCAATAAGGTACCAAATTCAATGGCTAACTTAACTTCCTTAGTTTGCTCAGTACAGGCTCCATATTTGGAGTTTCGATATTCTTTAGGCTCTTGTGCAACGTTTGTTTTGGAAGACATGTTGGATTTTTGCTTTCTTAGAATAGTCATGTTGTAATGCTAGTTTTAGCCTTTCATTCACTAAAAAAAATTTAATTTTCTCTCCCTTTTTTTTATCTAAATAAGTAAATAAAAATTACTTCTTTCTTATTTTATCTTTCTCTAAATAACAAAAAATATGAAAATATTTTCCTTTTTCTAATTTTTTTCATACCTTATCAATTAGATAATAGAGCATAAACTATTAAAAATGAGATAAATTTAATATATTTATGCATATATGCATTTTGTAAAAGTAATGAGAAGGATATTCTGAAATATTCATCTTGCATTAAATATTTAGCAATTCAAAACTAGTTTTTTTCCTTGAATCTTATTGGTAGCTGTTGTATTAGTGTTACATAAGTCAAGTTTTAAAGCTATTAACATGATTGAAAAATAATATATCTATATTAAAAATAAATAAATTATTTATTCTTATTTAAAAGTTTTAATACATTATTTATTCGACTTACTTAATGTACACACTCAAAATTTTAATTTTATTAAATGGTGTAATATTTTTAATTAATCAAATTCTAAATAATTAGTAATTTATTAAAAATATTATTTAAATTATTCTAAACAAATTCTAAGTCAATGATACTAAATTTAAAATTTAAATTTAATTATCATACTTTATTATTTTTTTCCTCTTCTTTCTTCCTTTTAATAAGGATTTAATTCAAAATTTAAAAATGATATAGGAATCTTTTTAAAAGAGTAGTGAAAGTATAAGGACCTAAATAGCATTCGTTATGCTTACATGACAATTTCAAATTATCATATTTTAAGCTTGATCAACAAATTATTTGTCATAATATTTAAAATTAACAGCAAACTAACAGTAAGGGTTCAGTTTAAAAGTAAATAAAAATATAAGTATTCAATTTGACACTTTTAAATTATAAAAATTTATTTAAAAATAAACAATAATAGGAATCTGGGATATAATTTAACCTACAGAAAAGAAAGCAAGAGTAAGGAAGAAAAATGCAACTGGTATTTTTTCAAAAAAAAAAAAAACATGTTATCACGCTCTCCCAGCACCTCTTACTCGCTCAAAGAGTCAAAGTAGCCACCTATCTTCACCAATGGATTTATTGGCTGGCTTTTCATCAACTGAAAGAAAAGTCAAATTTCAATGGAAGCATGGCCCCATCAATGGTTATGCAATTTAATTTTTTATGTAATAAATATGTATATATATAAATATATATATATATATATATATATATAAATTATATTTTTATCAATTCAAATTATGTTAATTTTTTGGAACATTTTTTTATCTAAAAATTGTTAACTTTCAATTAAAGTGTAATAAAAAAATGAAATTTCTTTATAAAAATACTAATTCAAATGTCATGTATATATCACGCATTACCCTCATTTTATTGAAGTAGTGAAAATGATTTGCGTGTCTAAGTTCATCAATCAAACATGAACTTGATTTTTTTTTTGTTGGTAAAGACAGAGAAAATTAAATATTATTGATTGCAACTTTGAACATGGCTTAACTTATTCGTGGAGCTAAGAAGTGGACAAAACAAAGGTCGTCGCTGACAACGATTTTTTAATATTTCTTTCAATTAAAAAGGAGTAAACTAAAATCTGGAGTGTGTCATGTTCGATTTCCATTTCATTGTTTGTTTCAATAATTCTACCAGTTGCCTGACAGGACTCATTTGTATGATTTGAGTGATCGTGAGCTCTATCAAAGCCTTCTTATGACACAGCCACTCCTGATCAGGTGACAATTTTTTAAAGGTAAAATCATTATATTTATTAAATTATGCTTAGAAATTAATTGTATCTGCCAACATAAGTTAGTTTAACTGTTTGTCATGATCCAAATAAGATTATTATGGCTTCTTTTTTAATTTATGATTATAGATTCAAATCTCTTTGATCTTTAATCGTTCTACTGAGTAGACAATCCTGTTCAGAGAAATTTCTTGATATTCATAAACTAATTGAATCATTTAAACACCAACTCAAAAATTAGTTTCTTCTTCTATATAAAGAGATTCTTAACTCGGTGCCTGACTAAGGATTTCATCCTTGTATATATACCATGAAGTTGCATGTAATTCTGACATAGTACCATACTAAGAATAACATGGCATCATCTCGGGGTGAGAAGGACAAGTACCGTAGCTATTTGCACGGAGATGCAGAGAAGAACACCAAATGGAGATTCGGTGCTCCTCCTACGTACGACGTCGTCAACAAGCTCTTTGAAGAGGGCAGAACTAAGGTCCGTGTGTAAAATATAGATTGTTTGGGAACTGAGAAAATGATGAACAAAAAGAAAGAAATACAAGAATTTATTTATTTATTTTTTGTTATTTTCAACAGAATAATCTTCCTGATCTTTTCTGTATTTCTCTCATAATTTTTCTCCCAAACTTAAAAATTTAGTGGCAGATGAAGCTAGGGGAGTAGGAGTATGTTTAGAATGATGTGGTTTTAGGAAAGAAAATTTAAATTCTATATGTTTAGTGTTGTATGAGTAGCATTACTGGTAAGTTCATACTAATCTTACTGGTTATAATTGTTATGGAAGGTATGGCCTCCTGGTTCACTTGGAGAGAAAGTGCAGAATCTTGTAAAGAATTGGGAAATGGAGGTCTTCCACAAGGCTGATTTCCAGGATTACAGATCAATGGACCCAACCAAATATATTTCCAGCTTAAATGGTAGTATCACTAAGGTTAAGGTTGCATTTATTTTGTTAGAAGATATTTTTCATCAGAAAAATTTATTTTGTTTATAAATAAGGGAAGTAGTTTCTTGATATATTGTCATTAAAAACCTAATACATAGTAGTATCATGATAGTAAAAGAAAACAAAAGGAAAATAGAGAATGTTATTTTCTAATATATTTTTTTGGTTTAATATTAAACAAATACAATTTTTTATTTTATTATTTTATAATTAAAAAATATAAATAAATAAGATTGTCCTAACAAAATATGTTTTCATTTCCAAACAAACCAACCCTATTCATGGGCATAGCACAGGCTAAGTTAGGCTGGCTTGATTAGGATCAATTTTTTTTTTTCAATGATACTGATGATTAAATCATTAGACAAATCGAAAGAATTAAGCATCAAATTAATTAATCTGATTCAAACTCTGATATGCATGCAAGTACGAGGAAGTTATGTGTAAAATCTGTTCTTAAGGCAGTGATTCATATAGTAAGTTTTGCTTGGAGGTGTTGTCAGGAAGGAAGGCAATAAATTTGGAGGAAAAAAGAAAACTTGGGGGAGGCTATAACGCTCTGCTGCAGACCTCATTGCCGGAGGAATTGAGGGCATACAACCCAGAAAAGGAGACGGCAGATTCATCCCACAGGGCTTTTACGACGACGTTTCCCAGGGGATTTGCTCTGGAGGTTGTTGAAGTGTATTCAGGGCCCCCGGTGATTGTGTACAAGTTCAGGCACTGGGGTTACATGGAGGGTCCTTTCAAAGGCCATGCTCCAACCGGAGAAATGGTTCAATTATATGGGATAGGCATTTTCACGGTAAGAAAAGGAAAATGTTGTTTGCTTAAACTACATCTCCGCTTCTTACTTAGTTTCGGTCTTTTTGAGAAATTCTTAAACTAAATTTAAATTAAAAAAAATTTATAGTATACTATTGATATAAAAATTTAGTTATATATTACTAGATTTAATAATTGATATGTTATTATATGGTACGTGGAATTTAATTTTTAAAAAAATTTAATATATAATCAAATTTGATGATATATTGATATATTACTATAATGTACTAAAATTTTTCTCATCATATAATATGCTATCATATAGGAAGTGAAATCTGATCTGAAGGGGGAGGGAATTTAATGTATAATAAGATTTTATAATGTACAATAAGATTTAATTTTAAAAAGAATAAATTTAATGTACTATCAGATTTGATGGTACATTAATGTATTATTGTGTTACTAAAATCTCCTCCATCATGTAATATGCTATTATATATAGGGTGTGAAATTTGACCTCAGAAGAAAAAGGAAAGTCTAATGTATAGTAAAATTTGATAATGCATCGAAATCCTTGAGCCATTCATTGAGCTTTATTCTTGCGGTGACAGTTGGACGAGAATGAAAAAGTTGTGAAGGTGGAGTTCTTTTTTGACCCTGGTGAACTGCTTGGACCTCTGTTAAAGGGTCCTGTTGTTGATGGCTCTGCTGAAGATGCTGCTTCAAGCTGCCCTGTACTTAGAAACACCGGATAGAGCAACAGAAAACTCCATATTCAAATTGAAAAAATCATGCCAAAACTATTCAAGTTGCTTCTGCTTCCATTATCAGTCTCAACCAATAAAGCAAAAAGAAGTGGCTATATAACAAACATGATAAAATAATGAATCAGGAAGTATCATTGCCCATTCCTCGATTTGCCTTGTTTTGATTCGAGCAACATAAATATTAAAACAGTATGTTAGATTTATAGTAAAATCATTTTTCAATTTTTATTTTCTAAAATTTAAAGTTTAACAACGATTGTAATCAGAGGACTATTTAGACCTATTCCTCTTAAATAGAATAATTGTCGATTTTCAATTAAAAATGAATCTTAAGCTCTGTTTATTTTATTAAAATTTTTTTCGTAGTTATAAACAATAACATGGAGAAAAGTATTTTTTTGTTTAATATTAAATATGAAGAATTTAAAAAAAATAATTTCTTCTATTTAAAAAAGTAATTTATTTTTTTTATTTTCAAATTTTTAAGTATCATTTTATTTTAATCATAATATATCACTCTTTTATTAATATATGTACAAATAATATTCTTTTATACAAAATACATTTTGACGGAATAAACGGAGCTTAATTGTTGTGTTCAATTCCTCTTAAATAGAATAACTATCGATTTCCAATTAAAAATGAGTCTTGTGGTGGCGATGGACCAAGCAGCCATGATTTTGAGGATGGAAGGAGAATCATGATAAAACAAAGAAAAATGAGAGAAATAGAGGTGAAAATAAGACAGAAAGAAGAAAAGAAAAGAGGGAAGGAGAGGAATTGTATTGATAATATTTCTAATATCTCCCCTCTTCCATAACGATAAGATCTATTTATACACCAATGACCAACCCATTACTTGGTTAGGTACAAACTGATAACAAGGAAATAAACTAGCTATAGCAGCTATCAGAACTGTCACTAACTAAAATTACAGCCTCTTAATTTCCCTTCGAGGATCATTGCGTCTGTTCAAAAAGATAATAATATGGTGTTAAATATAGTTTTCAAGGACCTGTTTGCATGAGTTTTTTTCCCCCCTTTCAAAAACTGACATTACAGTAAAGTGTAATGGCAACACAAGATGTTTAACAAAATATGTGGCACAAGCACATTTCCTGATCGGCCAATCAAGCAAGTACATAGTAACAACAAGCGCAATGACCTTGCAGTAACCTTAAAGTACATGTTCCCCACTAAGGATGCAAATCACAATTTAATTCGAGAAACTCGCTATTTTCTCAGCTAAACAAAATCTAATCTCCATATTATATCATGAGAACTTCTGCAATGTCATCATATTGACTACCTCTTTTCTGTTAGTTTATACTGTATAATCTCCCCAAGGTGTTTGTCACAATCACCAAGGGAGGACACCAGGATAAGGGGCTGGTCCACAATATCTAAACAAAGGTTCAATTTCTGGACAACCATTAGGATAAGGGATTGAACGATGAAAAGGGTCACGCCTTAATTTCTTATGATAAAGCGAACCCTTGCAGCCATATGGATCTTGTTGGAATTGAGCTCGCACTAATGCCTCACCTTTTGTAGCTGCAGCTTTTGCATTTGATGCAGCAGGAGTGCCAGCATAGAAGAACCTCGAGTCTGGAAAGCCAATTGCAGATCGATGAAGATGTGCAAACCTATGTTCCTTGAAATCATAGCCTACAACCTGATTTTCAAATTAAGGAAAATGAGAATGAAACTCAGAACCCAAAAAAGAAGTAAATGTATGCTGAAAATACCAGAAGTTTAAAAAGAATTTTGCTTAGTTTCTGTCAATAATTTCAAATTTAAGAACCCATATATCATGCCAAATATATCTGGGGCAACGTCTTCTCTGTATGTAACAAGAAAAATATGAACTACAACACATGCTAATTAATATTTTCTACCGGTACCAAGCAATCAACTTGGACAGGATCATCAAAGATAACTCTATTCAAATTTTTTCCTGCATGATATACTTTGCAAGCAACCTGAGTAGATGCACAAAAACAATTCATCTCAAAAGTATTTTGATTCTGTCATTTCTCAGACCACCACAAAAATCAAGGAAGTGGTAGTGCCTATAACATAGTAAAGTATTGGCACCAATTTTGGTAATTTCTTACCCCCCCCCCCTTGTCTCTATTGTTACTTCTATCCTTCCACAGAAATACGACAGACCCATTCCTCCTTCAAACAAATTGGAAACGAAATACTCCACAAAAATTAAGGCATACATACGGTTATATTTTGGGGATATGTTCCAGTAAGTTCTCGAAATCGACAGATGCTAAACAAGAGATTTTCAAAGCTGTCCCGTGCATGCTCCTCTGTAAGTGCTCTTGATTTAACACTTTCTTCATTACCTACCAAAGCATAAAAAAGACAAGCATTATAAAAGGATAGTTTCTGATCAATGCAGTTTTTTAAGGAAGCATAAGCCATAAGCTAAGGCAAAACATATCAGTTCATCCACATCAGCAACTAAAACCCGAAGAAAACAGAAATGATCTATGCAAATGAAACTCATAACAATATAAGTTACAGAAAAAATGTTGAAGAAATGATTAAAGTAGAAATTCACCGAGTAAACATAACAAGTTTATAAAAGGTAAAAAGAGGGAGTATAGAGTTTCCTTAGCATGAAATATTTGGCAAAACATGATATTAATAAATCGATGAAGGCATCGACGAATAGTTACAATAAAAAATATGAATGTGCAGGTGGTGGTACATGCACACAAACGTGTAAGTGCCATAATGTGGTAAATTGGTCAAAATAAATTTTTGGTAACTATAGCAGAGGTGTTTACGATGGTAATACTGACCCAGTGGCTAATGCAGGAGTATGATGTTTCAGTTACAAGTTACAACCTCGTGATTAAAAATTTAAAACTCAAATTCTGCAGATGACATGCTGAGTTTTATTAAAAGGATCTTGAGATGCACAGTAGTATCCAATCTGAGCCAGCGGTGGCTGTAACAGACTAACAACAAAATTGGCCAGGCAACCAAATCTAATATAGTAATTCATTAAACAAAGAAATTCCGCATATATTAAATTGCAATTGACATTTTTCAGCTGCCAAAACACTTATGACACTTTTGCTCAAATGAACTAACTCACCAAACCATCCTTTTGAGTCTGCAACAGCCCAATAACTCTGTGCCTCACTACGAGGACCGGCGTCTTTTCGAGTCTCTCCCCCACTAAACAGAAGCAAAGCCGAGTCATCTCTGGCTGCAATTTCAACCCCTTCCTTAATATGTGTTAAAAATGTCACCGCTTGACCAGGATTCTTCTGATAAGATTCCAAAAACCATGAATCTTCCTTGTCAGCTTTCCCACAACTACTGCTCGTATAAATTGAATGGCCAGCCACCATTACAAGATTTTGAAGCTTTGGAAATGGATAATCCTCCACAGCTGGATCGAATTTACGGTAATTATTCATAACTCGGTTATGGCCTTCATACAGAGACAGGATTATGATAACTATGATTCCGAAACACAAGGAAAATAAGAAAGCCATAAATGGGTGAAACTTGATATAGTGGCGAAGACGGTATCCAAATGATTTGATCATCTTGAAGGGTTGAAGATTAGAGCTTTTGGACTTTCGCGATCGTTTGATGGTTCCGGATTCTAAATCAAAATCACTTCTCGGGTATGCATTAAAGGACTTCGAATTTCCGAATCCAAATGGATAATTATTCATCGTGGTTTACGATTTGAAGATGGGAAGAAAAAGATTGCAGGGAAGCAACCGAATCATTGGATCTCGGCTCAATCTTCAAAGCTAATCAGTGCTACAAAGAGAGAGCACCTCTCATAGCAATCAGACATGAATCCTTAAAAGGATTGTTAAAAAATGTAAATTTTGAAAAGTTGAGAACAGAATTGATAAGACCCAAGTTGGAAGCTCGGAGGCTAACGAGATTCCTCTCATTGGACAAAATTATAGTTGAAGGGATCTGAGGTTAATGACGAAATAGTCGACTGTGTTTCTAGAATTTCTCTTTGAAATGCTTGCTTCTATCGAATATGGTTGAGGAAATCAAAATGGAGATCCAAATTCGGGGCTCCTCTGTCTCATCGTCCGCTCGAAGGGAGTACGATGTATTAAAACAGAAGTGAAGCAGACGACATCTAATGGTTCCAGAATACTGTTCCCCTTTGGCTAATGGACCTAGATCCTCAGTGCGGTGGGCTCGTAGGATTGGATTTTTGGTAGCCTATGTACCAAAGTGACACGAAAACAGAAGAGTCAACCGCTTAATTAGACTCGAGAATATACATCAAATTTTTTAAAATTTATTTTATATCATATAAATATGCAAATTTTTAAATTTTACATCAAATATATTCTTTAAAAATAATTATTACATCAAAATTTTCACAAGATTATTGTTAATTGATGTAAAATAAAATACTAGAGGAAATTTGATGTAATTGTATTTTTCAAGACCTAATGTGACGGTCTACACAAATGGGTGTTGGATTCTTAGAACATTTTGTGGAAGAATGTGAGACTTTCTCTTTTGCTTTACTAATATTTGATTAATTTTGTTAAATAATATTTTTGTTTGTACACGTGATACTCTTTTATTGGTTTTTTCCTTTCTTTCTCCAATAATGCATCCCAAATCTCTATTTATACAAAAGCAGAAACTAAGATTCTAAATTTCTGGTTGTTACATGGAATCCACTGATTAATCTGGACATGTCATGATTTAATTTTTTTATAATAACTTATTTTTTATATTATGTTGCACATGTTATTTTTTGTTGCTCAAAATTAAAATTTTATCATGATTTTAATTTATTTCATATTTGATTCATTGCAGTTCCATGAAGTAGAAACTGCAAATCTTGCCTCCATGAACCCATGAGGACCTTGGATGCGCGTAATAGATAACAACTTCAACATCTTTTAGAATTGCAGGGAGTGGAAGGATACATTTTAAATAACTTCTTTCGGATTCGTTCTTGAAAGGAAAGACAGAAAAGAGTGTCTTCTTTTAAGTTAGTTTTTGACATATTATTATTTAAATGCTCTATTTATTAACAATAATCATTTGGAATCCTGTTATGCATATTGAATTAAATGGGCTATTAAAGTCAATGCAATGAAATTGCTAATTTGAATCTACTGATATTGATTAAATTTAATTATAGCAAAGATATATTATCTAAGTTTACATAATCTAAGATTATAAGATTGCATACAAAAATTTGGAGTTACAGATTTGTTGTCTAATATGATTTGAAAAAAGAATTGCATAAAGAATTCAATATAACATAGTTAGTGCACGGTTTTGAAATGCCACTAATTAATTCAAAATTATAATGATTATTTTTGCAGTAATTATAAACTGCCACAAAGGTCAACTAGAACTACATTTTCCCCGGTATAGTGGCAGTTATAAACTGTCAATAAATACAATAAGTGGCAGTTAAGATAGCCACCACTTAACCGCCCTTAAATACTGGATATAGTAGCAGTTATTTCAATGGTTGGTTGACGACCGCTACAATGTTATTGATGATGATATTTAAAATCATGATGTTTCAAAAATTGTAATCGTAAAATATAGTGGCGATTAACAACCCTCAACACCGCCAACTTTGACCATCACAAATATCAATTTTTTTTACTTCATTTTTTTCCTTTACCGATACCCTTCCGAATTAAAATACTATAATAATGTACTATATAAAATTATAGAATATATTAAATAATATAAAAAGCTTTAACCTACAAATTATATTGGAAGAATTTTCGGTACATTGATGTACTAATAAATTTAATAATTTAATTTCATTCATCATACAAAATATTATATAAATGAATAAAATTTAACAATTTAAATGAATGTAAAAGAAAAAATAATTACATTAGGGCGATGCTTTTTTTGTTTTTAAATTGAATTTCATATATCCCTAAACTATTTAACCTAGTTCTTGAAATAAAAAAAGGAAAAATGAAAATTTATATCTAGGCCTTCATCTTGTTTAAGTCATCTAAGGTAGATAGGTATGTGGGCTGGATGCGATGGGCCAGCCTAAAAACATATAGGGTTTAGAGATTTTTTTTTTAATTTGAGAGAGTTTTTATGCTTTTTTTTAATGATTTGATTATTATTCAGATTAAATTCGAGTAGTAAAAATAACAAAAATAAGCCAACCTAACTTGATTATATTAAATTAGTTTTAATAATATAATTATATATTATAAAAAATAATTATATCTAATTATTTTTAATATAAAAAATAATTTAATATAAATAAATATTTTATATATTTAAATATATTATTATTTTTTAAAAAAATTATTTTTTTCTTTAAAAATTTACTTTTTTAAAAAAAATAACATTCGGACTTTTCGACCATGTAAAAAAAAGTAGGTTAAATTGGGTTAAATCTTTTAAAATTCAACGTATCAAGCTTAAGTGACTATAAATTTTATGCAATTTTGTCTGATGGCATGACCTATTGTATATCTCTGATCTAAGCTGGAATTTGGAAGGGCAGGAGCGAGGTTTTTCACATGAACCATTTTTGCACTGTACGTAAGCTGAGGGCATTGGGTAGTTACCACCAAAAAGTAACGAATCAATAGAAAGTATAAGCCAAAAGAGATGCGAAAATCCCTATACCAAGAATTTCGTCAAGTTTTAGTGTTGTCCATGAGGAGAGCTAGAGTTCCCTGTTGCAATATCTAAAATAAAAACAATAATGAAAATGACTACAAATATTCAGCACATAATTGTTTAATCCAATTTTTAGTGAATTTCATAGTAGAATAATTTAATTATAAATAATATATTTATGAATATATAACTTCTTGTTATATTTATAAAAATTAATACTATATAGTTTTTCTTAAAATATATCACCTTTAAAAGGTGTAAAAGAAATGGTTGTAAGACATATAAACTCTCTTTATACATAATATTCATTCTTTCAATCTTTTCCCTTCATTCAACCATAATCTTCTCCCACTAAATAGCATTAAGCTTATCATCATTGAATAAAGCAAGGGCATTGTCATTATTATAAAGGGTAAATATTTTTTTTTGGGACTCTAGACATTGAGGCATAAAATTAATGTGCTATTTCTTTCGCCTTTAAATTTACCCTTAAAGCAACGACTTTGTTATTGTCTCCTTAGATATCGTAAGTTTAAACTTTTTTTTCTTATAGTGCCTACATCATTCGAATTATATTTGATGCAAAGTTGTAAAATAAGAACCAGTAGTCTATTCACTAATCCTTTACTTAAGTTAAGTAAAAAAGAAGAAAGAAAAAGTTAAAAGTTTTTGACTTAAGTGACACATGATATTATAATAACTTGAGGTAATATTTAAGATTTTATTAGTAAATACTTCAAAATATTTATTCTAATTAAAGAGGATGGTTAAATTGTTAGTATTTATATTGAGGTGAAATATGAATAATTTGAATTTTTGCTACAAAATATTAGCCTGAATTTATATAATAAAAATGTTATCCAAATATTATTGAGACTTTTAAAAATTGAGGGAGGGAAGTTCACAAGAATAAACATTAATTTTTAGTGGGCGATCTCATGCATAAATTTGTAATTTATAAGAATATTTTTGAAGTTTGGGATGTGAGGAATTATGATAAATACATAAATAAACATATACACACTAATAGGTAAATAAATTATTCTTTTAATATTTATAGAGAAATATAATATTTCAGTTCAACATTTAAATTTTATTTGGTAAGAGAAAATTTTATAAAATATGCAACCTTAAAATGACAAATGAATGGCAAGAATTTTAAAGAAATAAAAATGAGTAATGAGATTTTATTACATTTGGATCTACGGTGTACCGCAAAGCGCTAGATAATAACCCATAACTCTATTTTTTTCTCCATCTTTAATTTTTTAAGTTCTTTCTCTTTCTTCTTCATTTTTTTTTGTTCTTTCATTCTCTTCCTTTTCCCTTTTCATTCTTCTCCCTGTGTAGCTCCTTGGGTTTGCCGTCATTGCTCTTAGCAATTCTGTCACGATTGCCAATGGTTGCCACTGTGAATGATCTCTTCTTTCGGTGACTGATTTAGTGGTTTAGTGTAGGGAGTTGCGAACTATGAGGACCACAAGCATAGGTCCCTCTTCTTTCCAACATGATTTTTCCTATCACCTCAACCACTGTGCAGCTTTCTCTAACCACCATGCTCTACCTCGTGCTTGGGGGTTGTTTCCTCACAGCATGGGAACTCTATAGCACAAAAGGAACTAGTGATCAGAGCTCAACTAAAAGTGCCACCCCTTTGTACTTTTCTAGTAAGAGGTTACTATTTTTCGAAGCTAGCGACCTCCTAAGGTGGATGTAAGTCACCTCAGACATGAAAACTCCAATATTTCTATTGTTGTAAGCTTAAATCAGAAAACCCATTTCTGTGTGTTTTAAAGAAAATGATGACAACTTTGAAAATTGAAAATTTTATACTATGGAATATTAAAATAACATAGTTAAGGTTTTTTTATATCATCAATCTTAATATTTTTGAATGATTTAGACTTGAGCTAAGAAAAATATATTTTTATTCATATTTTGAGAAACTTGATAATAACTTTAAAATGTAATAATGTAATGCTATGGAATGCTAAAATGATATTTTTAGAATATGTTTGGATCATCAAATTTTAATATTTATGTTTAAATGGTTCCAATCTAAGACAAAGTTCTTAGAATAGAACTAAAAATGTTAGATGTTAAATGTATGATTTTATGTAGTGATGTAATAAGAACATGTTTAATGTACAAAGTTTCAATATTTTACTTGTTTTATGCTAGATTTAGAGAAACTTTTATTTATGCGAATCTTTGAATTCTTTATGATTATATATATATATATATATATATATAAAGGTGCTGGTATATGATAATAGAGTAGTATGAAAATGCAATTGTTATAACATCAAATTTTAATATTTTATTGGTATCTTTTTTATGTAAATATCTCCATATTATGATGTATTTTTGGTTTTTTGTAATTAACCATAAAGTCATAATGTGAACGGTTAAAATATTATGGTTAGATCTTGGAATAGTAATTTGGAAAGAAAATAAGAAGTGGCAATGTATTTATAATTTATAATTTATCATTATAGATTGTGAAATAAGAAGTAAAAGATGGAAACAAAATATTTGGATGTTTTAGAGTAAATGAAATAGATAGGGCTTATCAGATAATATATATTTTACCCTTAAAATTTAATTATTATTCATAATTGTTGAATGTTATGCTTTTTAATATCTCCATAAATTCTATTTGTTATACTTATAATTTATGTATGGAATTTGAATATAATTATGAACAAAGAGTTTTAATTTCAATAATTGCTACTTAGTATTACCTGATGTAATATATGCTTGATGGAATAATAAGTCAGGAATGTATGTATAATGAGTGAATGTGAATTGGCCATGCTTAGAGAGCATGATGGTGCTATTATTGATTGTTGAAAGTTTATAATTGAGTTCCTTTGTTATTTGTATGCTAAAAGCTATAGTGTGAATTGTATTAAAATGTGAATAAATATTATGGTTATATAAGAAGGCATAACGGTATTCATACACACACACACACACACACACTATTATGTGTTTTAACATTGCCCTGTGATGATGAAATAACTTCTCTATGATTGAAATTTGCATTGAAATCATGATAAGTAGAGTTAAGCTTTAATGTGCATATTATAATGTGAATTATGTCATGAGAGGCATTAGAAATTGAGAAATGTGATAGGGCGATGATGTAAATACTAGATAGAAAATTTCTAGTAATAAAGTGAGAAATGTATAAGGTAAACCTTGGGGGAATAAAGATGGAAAACCTGTGGAGGATATAAAATTGACTTGGGAGATAAAAAATAGATGCATATAAATTTATCATAAATTTTTATGTATTATGTTATGACATTGAGATTTACTTATCCTGAATAATTTCATGTGATGTGATTGTCATGATTGGATTATAATTAAGCCTTGTTGGCTATTTAGAAATTTGATGATTACTTGGAATAGGTTATGTGTGTGATATAATATGGATATTATGTAAATTGAATGGTTGAAATAATTGCAAATGATGATGTGAAATAAATAATTTGAGCATGTTCAAGTAAACATCATTAACTAGAAAATTGGCATTGTGAGTTACAAAGATCTAAAAATTTGTCATGGTTATGTTCTATTTTAAGACTTATTTAGTATTTGATCATTCTATATAATGAATTATAAGCATGGTTGTGGTAAATATATACATAACTCGTTTTGTTTTGTTTTCAATGTTTTGAGGTAGTAAAGAATGCTTTTGAACTTTGCTGCATCTATAAAAAATCAAAGACAACCTAGTTGAAGGATTTTGACAATTGGATTAGGATTGGGATTGGGATTGGAGATAGAGATTATATTGATTCATTATTTAATGTATTAGATCGTTTATCTATATATATATTTTGAAGTTATGTAGTATTATATGTACTTTATGTTTCCATCGTGTTTGTAAAAAATATAGGTTTTATGATACAAGATATATAGCCTCGAGAAATGTTTAAAAATAAGGCAAAATCCATCCTTTTTTATGCAAAATTTAAAATAAATTTTAATTCTTCATGGAAATAAAGAGATTTTCTAGTAGTTGAAATTAGTATAATAATTGTGAGATTGGTGGAAATCGAATATCAGGATTACATCAGTCTCGATTAAGTTTGGGTTGTAATAAATGTCTCTTGAAAACTTTATGCCTTCTTCTACATTTAGGATTTGATCCCTAACCCTTATATGTGTGAATCTTATAGTTTAACTATTTCTATTATTACTAAAAATAAGAGAGAGAGAAAGAGATAGAGAAAAGAAAATAAGAAGAAAGGATTTTTCTTTTTTCTTTTTGCTTGGATATGAAGAAAATAAATGGAAAAAAAGAAGAAAATGATATTCCTTTGCTTGTTTATATAAAAAAATAAGAGAAAATAAATGAAAATTTTAACATTCAAATTAATAAAATAACTTTCAAATTAAATAAAATCAATGGTAAAATTATAATAAATCAAAATTTCACTTATTTTCTACCTATATGTGCCAAGAAAGCATTTTATTGGGCTATAATCTTTTTTTTTAGTTTATTTTCTAGTTTATCCATTTTCTACCATAAAACCAAGCAAAGAAAAATCTTATTTTTTTACTCTTTTTGTTTTTCTAGAGTTTTCATTCCACAGAATTTTTATACAAATAAGGAACGGATAAATTAAATTCAAGAATTAGCATATGTATTTTTTTTATTGGTTGTCATTAAAAAAAATATAAGTATTACGAATATTTAGTTTAACTAGCATATGATGTTACATGAGACTTTACATTTTTATATATCCTATATTTAATTCTAAATTTTTACATGTATACATCTAATGATTTAAGTATTTTTGTTGATGTTCTTTCTTTGATCGTGAAGATTCCTTGTCGAATTGCAATAATAAAAAATAAGCCAATAATAAAAAATATTTTGATTAATTTTATGATATACAATATTATTTTTAATATTATAATACATAATAAATTTTAACTTAACAAATTATTTTAAATTTTAAATTATATGTATATCATATTTTTTAACATGTGCCATGCATTAATATATAACTTTATATATATATATTGATAATCATGAAATATGAAGATTCACTCAAAGACAATATGATGTTAACATTAAAACATTTATATACAAAATTTAGGTACAAATATAGTTAAAAAATATAAAGCAAAAGTTAAGAACCCCTTAATCAATCAATCAAAATTTTATTTTTTTTTATTTTTTAGTTTATAATGATTTAGTGCAGTTAAAAACTTTTTAATTACCACTAACCAATCAATTGAATTTTGCAAATTTTTTTATTGATTTTAACTAATGTTAACATATTAATCGCTATTAACTAACTAACATTAAGTTTAGTAAGTTAGTTAAGAATGGTTTGACATTTTTTAATCACCCCTAACTATGAATCGTTAGATATATGGTTAACTTGTGTTATGCACTAATATTGATAAGTATGATTCCATGAGTAAATAATTATAACAAGAAGTAATTTCAATATTACATTAGAAACATAATTATTGAAAATGAAATATAAACCTTCACTCAAACATAATATGATATTAAGATTTAAACATTCAAATTTCATATATGAAATTTGGACAACAAAGATAGTTAAAAAATATAAAGCAAAAGTTTTAAAACCCTTAATCAATCAATCAAATTTTGATTTTTTTAGAAAATTTCTTAGTTAGTATTAATTTAGTGCAATTAAGGGCTTCCTGATTGCCACTAATTGATCAATTGAATTTTGTAATTTTTTTACTCATTTTGACCAATGTTAACATGTTAACAACTCATAATTAACTAATATTGGATTTGGTCGGTGAGTTAATAATAATTTAATATATTTGATCACCTTTACCTATGATCCTTAAATACATGCTTTATATGATCCATCCATTTATTTATTAAATTATTATTTTTTATTTTTTATTATTTTTATTAATATTTTTTCATCATTATGTTTTATTTAGTGCCACCATTTCAAAATAAAATTGTGGTATTAGAAATTTCAAAATAAAAATTTATTCTTTCTTTTAAAATTGTAATTTTTCTTTATCTTTTGTAGCATAAATAATAATTTTTTAATATTATATTTTTTAAAATTGACGTTCATAAAATTAAATATAGTTGACCAAATATTTAACATTGGCATATATTAAAAATGATTTTTTATGATGTTCTTTTAAAAAATAATTAGTATCATTAAATTTGATTTTAAATTTAATTGTTATATAATGTAAAAATAAGATTAATACAAGTAACTATACTTGATTTTATTTTCTTTATATGAGAATTAATACTATCATATATATAAAGATATTATAATAGCTTACTCAAGATGTAATATTTTAAGATATTAGACTTATATTAAATTATTAATATATATATTTTTTGAATAAATTAATAAGAGATTTTAATGTAATATTTTCTTATTTATAATATTAATTTATATAACATATGAATTAATTTCTTTTAATACATTAATGGATAAATAATTATTTATGAATTGAGCTATATTAACTCACATTTAATAATGGGAAGGCATCATTAGTTCAGTAGGAACTTGGCTAATTTTTTCAAAAATTTATTTTGTATCTCTTTATGACATCTTGATATAATATTTGGTATTTAAAATTTTTATAAACATGATAACCTCATCGAAACTAGATTGCTCGGATTGTCTATGGTTTAATTTTGTGGTTGGATATATGTAATAGCTATCACTTTTGTGGGAGAAATGCCAAAATTTAGTGTCAAATTGTATTAATTCATTCTTATTTCCACCATCTCGTACTTTTTAGAAATAAGTTAGAAATAACTTATATTGCATTACTTTGAACGAAGTAAGGGATTTTGATATAAATCTTATTTTGTATTAAATAGAATAATTTGTTATTTTGTCTTCATTTTATTTAAATTTGAATTTTGAATAGATGAAAAATTTGATCAAATTTGATAAATGCTATTATTTAATATTATGATCAAGTTAGATTTATTATTTAGTAAGAATTTTGGATCATTATATTTGTTAGACATAAATTATGCTTTCAACCATGAGGTCATGGGTTCGATTCTCACAAATGGTGTTAATGAAGAAATCCAAAGGATTTGGGGGAAGACTTGTAAAATAGAGAAAAAAACACTCCGATATCAATAGAAAAATAGGAGAATGTAAAAGTATAAAGGAAAATTAACTTAAATTGAATCATAAGGGTACCTTTATTTATAAGGTAGGGGTATATTGCTAAAGGGTAATTTTGTAATATCAATGTCATAAATAATTGTGTGAATTATGCAATGTTTGTTTGTGAGAGGAAAGCATTAAGAAAGTTTGTATTATGCAAGGCTTTGGGATTTCAAGTAACCCCCGATAATTTTTTTTTACTTTTTTAATAAAATTAATTGTATTAAGAGTGAATAGTATATACCTCACTTGTAAGAATATGTATTGAAGTTAGAGGAATACTGTAAAATATTTTAGGTATATTTTGTGTGTGGATTTGATAATGGCCAAACATTTTATAATTCCTATCCTTGAGTTCTCTTAGTAAATTTTGTTTATCATATTTGTCCATGAAGTAAGTTAAAAGTTGAGCCACATTAAATATTTGTATTTTGTTAATTTCTTTGCTTCTTTGATACCAGCACATGGCTTCTATATCATCGCAACCATTTAAAAATTCTTTTTGACAAGTAGTATCAAAACTCAATCCTATTGGGTTTGGGTCCAGATTATTTAAATGATCTTACTTAGTTTTGCTATTGTATTTAAATTGATTAAAGAAGTTTTGACATATAATTGAATAGGAGTTGATCGATCCTAGAATTTGTCTATGTAACAACTCCATTTGTATTTTTTTGATGATTTTATTAGAAGAATTCTTTATGGAGAAAATAAAGCAAATTTTGTAAAATCTTCTTTGATGGATATGTAAAGTGTTAATATTTCATTAGAAGTGGAATTTTGAAGACATTCTTTGTCTATAGAGAAGATTTTATTCAAAATTTTTAGAGTTACTTGATCCAAAGTTGCTCAATTCAATAATGCAACCAGATATGATGCGAAAATTAAAATAAGTTCTCCTTCTGTGTAGTGGTCGAAAAATTAGGAGAAAATTATGAAATGATGTTCTTAAAATAATAATAATAAAAAAAAAACTAGAAACTCAATCCACACATCTTTATATCTTCTTTTTCTGTCTAAATTATGATCCGCAAAAACAATATTTTGCACTATAACGATCACACTTTTACATATTTATTTGCAGTGTAAAATTTCATGTCTGAATCTTAACTTTGAACCGAAGCAAGAGTTTCCAAAATCGATCAAGGGTGTGAATATATACAATCTTCGCGTACTAACACGCAGCTTCGAAATCTACAACTTTACTTCTTCAATATGCACAACTTTGAAACCTATTTTCCATTAGATCATTACAATCATGGCGCACAAATTTTTCTTTGAATGATATCACTACTTCATCACTCTTAATGTACATTGGTAGTGCCAAAAATTTAGGGTTGTTAAAATCACTTGACATAAGATTCATCATATTTTGTTTGCATTTATCTTCCCTTAATAACCGCAAATGTGTGATACCATGTATCTGTACCGCTTCACAAAGTAATCCTTTGAAATCTATGAGCTTCCTTCCTGTGACTAACTTCGCATCATCCAAATTATATATCTACCATTGAAGGCTAGAATAAGAACTTGTTTTCTATTCACTAAATCAAATTCAAGAATAAATAGATGTCATTCTATTGATCGGCTTTCATGACAAAAAAAAGCACTATATTATTTATTTCTTTGATTGCATAAATATTTTGTGTTGCTACAACAACTAGTAATAGATTAATAAAGAACACTACCATTTTTCATAGAAACCCATCTTTTCTATAGAAAAATGTTGAGGAATAACAAGGGATGATCTCTTCAAGGCATTTGTAAGAATCATTTTTCACTTAATAAATAAATGGTTTCAAAATATCAAAATGGAATGTAAAATATATTGGAATCATGACCATATCGAAATTCATATATGAGTCTAAATCCTTCACTTATGCATTTGTGAAACCCTACATGTGATAGACTATTTGGCATTCCTTTGTGCTCTTCAGTAAATGGATTTCACCAGAGTTATGTTTGAAAAAAATATAGGTCAGAGATAGAGTTAAAAAATAATGTAGAGAGATGAAACAAGAAGAAATACATTCTCCTAAATGCTTTTATGTCCCCAAAATATCACAAAATTCAAAACTCTCCAATTTGAAATAGCGAAAGTAGTTTAGTAAAAAGTGCTATCTATAACTATTTAACAAATATGACTTCTCATAAAATAATTATTGCAAATAGTCATATCTTTTTATGATGACTTCACACTTAATATATATTACAAATAATTATATCACTATTACAAATAGTCATATCTTTTCATATTGGCTTATCACTTAACAACTAGTATAAATAACTATGTCATTTTAGAACTTAAATTTTTGAAATAAGAAAAAAATTATTTATTCACTAGTTTAAATTCAAGAGTAATCTTTGACTCTTTTTATGTATAAGACTATTATGGAAAGTCCATTATAAATCAACTTAAGGTTTTTATTTATATGCTTTTTAAAACTAGTTTTTTTAAACAATATAGGATGTAAAAAGTTATCAACATTCAAAAACTACTAACAACCCCCCATTAATTTGAAAAGTTGGTGTTTATAACTTTTCAAAAACTACTAAAAATCACATTTGAGCTTTCATTCAAAAAATGTTATGAATTTTCAAAATATAAAATATGTAACCTTTCAATTTTCAAAGGTTATAGATTTATAAGGTTATAACTCCCCATGCCTCTTCACAAGATTATAACTCTTATGACTCCTTATGTCTTTTCACAAGGATGAAACTTTTTAATTTCTTGAAGAATTATGTCCCTTTATGTATAGAGGTAAATTCCTTTATAGATAGACCATCTTACAATTCCTCTATAAATAGACCATCTTGAAGAATTATGTCCCTTCAAGTTTTTGAAAAAAGAAAAAAAATGCTCTCTCATACTCCTACAATTCTTTCTAAAGATTAAGTACTATATTATTCCTATCTTCACTAAGTGCAAGGTGCATATAGACTAAGCTTTATTTTATTCTGAAGGAAATTTGTGGATCCTCTGTTGCATATATTAAGGGCAAATTTAGCCTAAAGGATAGTAGCATTGTTATACTACTTGAAGCAAATCACTTTCTAATTTTTAATCATTTATTCACCCTTAAAGGTAACATTAACAACAATCTTTAAGTTAATTTCTTTAATATACAATGGTTGGAATGTTGAAGGAATTTACTTCAAACTTTATCAAACTTAAAAGGTTTGATAATGGAAATTTCATAGGTTGGTAGAAGAAAGTGCACTTCCTGTTTATGACTTTTTAAGTGACATGAGTTTTGAACACCTCAAAGCCTGTAGAGAGTGAGAATGAAACTATGGCGAACACAAGACGTAGGCAGAAGTGAGAGACTGATGATAAAATATGCTGAGAACACATCTTTAATGCCATGAGTGATTCTCTATTTGACGTTTACTACAGTGTTTCTACCACCAAGGAGTTATAGGATAAATTGGAAATGGCATATTTGATTAAAGACTCCACAAGTAAGTATTTTTTGTTTCCTAGTTTAATAATTTTAAGATAGTTTATAATAGATCTATTATGGAACAATTTTCTCAATTAAAGAGAATTCTAAATCATTTCACTTAACATAACATGCATATGGATGGAAAAATTATTTTGAGTTTTATAATAGAAAAGTTACCTCCTTCTTAGAAAAACTTTAAGAGAAGTCTGAAATATAAGAAAAAAAATATTACTTTTGATGATCTGGCTAACTATCTGTGTGTAGAAGAAGAATTTCGCATACAAGATGAGACCAAAGATCCAAATGCCTCAAAGGTAAACATGATGGAAAAACAGTAGTTTAGCAAAGTCCCACCTAAGAGAAAGAGTCAATCCAGTGATAATCCTCAAAGCAACAAAAAAAAGAAAAGTAAATGCTTCTTTTGTTGTAAGGAAGGACATTATAGATCTGAATGTCGAGTTCTTAAAAAGAAAAAGGAAAAGCAAGGATCTAACAATATTCCCTCTAAGGATCTTATTACAATGATATCTGAAATTAATTTGCTTAAGGATGATGGTGCACGGTGGGTTAATTCTGGCTCTACCTGGCATGTGTACAAAAATAAGAGCTTATTCAAAACCCTAAAAACTCTAAATGATGACACTATTCAATATATAGGCAATTCTATGACTATTGTTATCCTTAGGATAAGAAATATAGAACTAAGTTTCACTTCTGGGAGGGTGTTAACATTGATAAATATTTACTATGTACTAGAAATTAGAAAAAATTTGGTTTCTAGTGGTCTACTGAATAAGTTTAGTTTCAAAGTTGTATTTCAGGCTGATAAGTTTACTCTGTTTGAAGGAGGAATGTTTGTGGGAAAGGGATATTTGTGTGATGGTAGATGAACATTGATTATTGTATTACCTAATAATAATAATAATAATAATAATAATAATAATAATAATAATAATAATAATAATAATAATAATAATAATAATAATAATAATAATAATAATAATAATGCAACTTCTATTTACATGATTGAGCCCTCTTTCCTTTAGCATCAAATATTAGGACATATACACTTTAAAAGGTTACATAAAATGATTAAATTAGATCTACTGCCATATTTTGAAAATAAATGTAAAACATGCATGATGACAAAAATTATAAGAAATCCATTTCCTAAAGTAGATAGGACATCAACCATACTTCAACTTATTTATAGTAATGTTTATGACTTACATAATACACCAACATTAGGAGGAAAGAAATACTTTGTCACATTTATTGATGATTGCACAAGATATTGCTATGTTTACTTGTTGCATTATAAAAATGAAGTATTAGATAAATTCAAGACATATAAAATCGAAGTTGAGTTGTAATTAGATCAAAAGACTAAATGTTTGAAATTTGATAGAGGATAAGAGTATTATGATCCTTCCTATTTTGAGTCCATTGATGTTGTTCATGAAATCACTGTTCCTTACACATCACAAGAAAATGGTGTGACTGAATGTAAAAATCATGTTCTTATTGAAATGGTAAATTCCATGTTAATAAACTTTAGTTTAAGTCAAAGATTTTTGGGGTGAAGCATTAGTTATAGCATGTCATATTCTGAATAAAGTTCCTAATAAAAGGAATAAGATAACCTAATATGAGCTTTAGAAAAAGAGAAAGCCTAACCTAAACTATTTAAGAGTTTGGAATTGTAGAGCTATTGTCAAAGTGCTTGAACCTAAAAGGAAGAAATTAGGTGAAAGAGATATTGAGTGCATTTTCTTGGAATATGTACAAAATAACAAAGCCTATTAATTTATGATTATTGAACCAAATGACTTAACATTAGTTAATACCATTATTGAGTCATGAAATGCTATTTTTAATGAGAATAGATGCAATTCTACTCCTTATGTTAATCGTAATAGCCAAATGTAGAATCAAAACCTTAGTAAAGACACAAATACATTAGAGAATCAACATGAAGATGAAGTTACTGAACTTTAAAGGAGCAAAAGATAAAAGATACCAAAGACATTTAGCTTTGACTTCTTTATGTATCTTGTTAAAGGTACAAGAAAGTCAGTAAGTAATAAGATTCCTTATTACTTTAACACCAAGATTGATCCTAAAACATACCAAAAGGCAATGAAATCATAAGATGCTGTGTTTTGGAAAGAAGCCATTAATGATGAAATGGATTCAATCATAGGTAACAAAAGTTAGAAATTAATTTATCTTCCATCTAGTTCTAAACAATTAGTTCTAAATAGATTTTAAAAAGGAAAATGAAGATAAATAGAACCATTAATAAATTCAAAGCCAGATTGGTTGCTAAAGGCTTTTCATAAAAGCATGGCATTAATTATTTTGACACATATTCTCTTATGGCAAAAATAAACACAATAAGAATTCTGATTGCACTTGCTTTATTTCATAATTTAGTAATTTATCAAATGGATATTAAAATAGCATTCTTTAATGGTGAATTAGATGAAAAAGTGAATATAAAACAACTTGAAAGCTTTGTTATGCTTGGTTAAGAACACAAGCTGCAAGCTTGTAATGTTTTTGTATGAATTAAAGCAAGCACCTAAACAGTGGCATCAAAAATTTGATGAGGTCATTCTTACTAATGGCTTTAAGATCAATGAATCCAACAAATATGTTTATAATAAGTTTAATGGGCAAAAAAGAGTTATAATTTTCCTGTTTAATATTTGGAACTAATTTAGAATAAATTGAACTCACAATATCCTTCTTATCTAAAAGCTTTGACATAAAGGATATGGGTGAAGTTGATGTCATCCTTGGAATAAAAATTATAAGAAATCAAGGCAGTATTGTACTTTCTCAATCATATTATATTAAGAAAATTTTAAAGAAGTTTAACCATAAGAACTGCACTCCTGTATCAACACCGTTTGATCTAAATATGAATTTTGTGAAGAATGCTGGAAACCCAGTATCATAACTAAAATATGCAAAAGTAATAAAATGCTTGATATATGTAATAACATATACTCGACTTGATATAACTTATGTTATTGGTCGAATGAGTAGATACACAAGCAATCTTAGTGACATGCATTAGCATGGTGTTAGAAGAATTTAAAATACCTAGAGAAAATAAAAGATCGTGACCTAAGTTATTTTGGATTTCCTTCGATACTAGAAAGATTTTCTAATGCTAGTTAGGTTACCCATAAGAATGATCATGCATTAGTAATTGGATAGATTTTCATGCTTAGTGGAGGTGCCATCTCTTAGGGATCCAAGAAGCAAACATGTATAACTGACTCTACCATGGCTATTGAATTTGTAGCTTTAATTTCTAAATGTAAAGAAACTAAATGGTTAAGGGATCTATTATGTGAAATTCCTTTATAGCCTAAATCAATAACTCCTATTTGTATCCATTATGATAGTACTGCAACCTTAGCTAGAGCATATAATTAAGTGTATAATAGCAAGTTTTGACACATTAGTCTTAGACATAGGTATGTAAAAGACTTAATTACAAATGGAGTGATCATTGTTGACTTTATAAGTTACCCATAATATGATTAACCTTTTGACAAAAAGGTTAAATCGTGATCTTATGAATATTACTTCAAAAAGGATAGGTCTTAAGCCCATAAAATTAAGTCACCATTGATGGAACCTCAATTTAATGCATGATACAACGTCATGTCTTAAGTTCGATGAGTTAAAGTACATCAATTATGTGATTGAAGCATTATAATGAGTTAATTATTTTCACCCCAAGATGAATAGTGCTTGTTTTCCTATAGTTCACTTAGAAAAGCCTGTGTTGACATAACACTTAACAAACTTGATAAAAATACCAAATAGTGGGGGTATTTGAGTTTGCATATATAGATGTGGAATTTAGCTATTCTAAAGAGCTAAGGGCTTGGCTTGAAACATCTATGAATAAGATATGAACACAAGGCCTTAAATGTGTTGTTTCTTATTATAGTTATTTATATCTTAAATCATATGTGCAAAAATTTATGCAACTTATCAAAAAGAATAGTTAGGTCAAAGCTTGTCTACCATTCTATTTAGATTTGTTATAATGAACTTTTACAAAATTATGATTTAATCACAAGATATCATTATTTATGCATATAATTTATTTCAGAATTGTTGATGGTCTATTGATGTTATTTCAATATTTTGAAAATAGCAAGGGATTGTTATGAATTTTCAAAAAATTAAATGTATAACCTTTCGATTTCCAAAGGTTATGAATTTATAAGGTTATAACTCCCCATATCTCTTCATAAGGTTATAACTCTTATGACTCTCATGTCTTTTTACAAGGATGGAACATTTGAGTTTCTTAAAGAATTATATCCTTTCATGTACAGAAGTAAATTCCTTTATAAATAGATTATTTTGGGGTAAGTTTTTGAAAAAAGAAAAAACACTCTCTCATACTCCTACAATTCTCTTCAAAAATTAAACACTATACTATCCCTATCTCACTAAGTGCATGGTATAGATAGATTAGGCTTTATTTTATCTTGAAAGGAATTTGTAAATTTCCTATTGCACATATTGGGGGCAAATTTAGATTAAAAGATAGCTGCATTATTATGCAATTTGAAGCAAATCACTTTCTAACTTTTAGTCATTTGTTTACCCCTAAAGTCAACATTGACAACATTGACAATAGAAAATCAATTATCTCATTCAAATGACATGTTTCTATTTTAATATTGTGTGTCTCTCTTTTTACTAAAAAAATGAGGGGAATGCTTTATGGCATCTAATCTAAATATTTCTAAATGAAAAATGGACAAGCATTTGACACACTCTTTCTTCTAAAAAAATTCAAAGGCAAACTTTTGTGACTTAGAGCCTGGAGACAAGCCAATCAGCCACACGATGGACTTATTCTATTCCTCAATATAGTGTTAAAATATAATAAATAAAGACAACATAGAAAAAATAACGAGAGAGCCTAACAAAACGCATGGACAAATAATAACGTTGCTTCCTGAGGATGAAAATATATAGGACCCAACAAAACGCAAGAACAAATAACATTCAGCTTAATTGTTTGTTTGCTGAAATTAATAGCTCTTCTCAAAGAGGTCCATTCTGTAAGGATCATAAGGAGAAAAAATACACTCACAAAGGTCATCATAACATGACGAAATTAAAATGATGGGAGAAAAAGACAACTAAACCTGATAGTGAAGTGTCAGTGGCTCAACAGGAGAACTCACAGCCTCCCTTGATTTTGCACAGAGCCTAGCAACCTTGAATGACAAAAGCTTGAATTAGAAATAGAGAAAAAAACGAAAGAAAGCATTTACAACTTGAACAAGAGAGAAGAAGGTTCAATTTTATCTAAGGTGGTCTAACATTTAGTGTTTCCAAGCTAGCAGTTTGCTCAACATGATTAAAAGGTTCACCTTCTTCCAAAGGTGCTACAGAAAGCCCTAGATGCCAACTAGGAGAACCTAAAGGATCATTGACTGACATCCCAGGGGAGGAGCCCCTTGGATGCCACACCTCATCGCCATGGGTATTAAGGTGCCGCCCTTTGACATCGTTGCTTTATTCACACGAATACATGTAACTAACCTCCAAATAGAATAAACATGAAGTATACCTTTAGCTCGCTAGTACTTATCTTCTTAGCTTGCTCTACAGCCACATCAGTAGGGGCACAAAACGGAACCTGAACAAAGAGTAGATTAACTTATAATTCATTCAATGAGAGAAATAGAATCAGCAAAATGAAATGAATTATTAACGAAATAGATTTTGTTGGTTATTTCTATGAATCCGGATACAAATACAAGTGCTTCCAGAATGCTTCAAAGACATCAACTGCATGTCGCATTCATGGCAGAAGAAGCAAAGTATTTTAATTATCCTTTCCCATATCTATATGATCAGCTATATGACAGTAATATTGAACCTACCTTCCCCTTTCCATTTCTTTAATATCTTTACAAAGCTTATCATTTGAACATATTTTTGATAGAATGTGTAAGGCCTATCAATTGAACATTTTCCTTCAACTGTACTGCACTTTCTTTTCTCTTCTTTTCTTCATAAAGAAGTCATCGAAAAGGAAGAAAAACACAAAGAAAGAGAATAGTGTATCCCTAGGACAAGGCAAAATTTGGGAAGACAAATTGACGACAGAAAAAGGTCAAGGATCAGATTATAAGTCTTTTCCAATCTTTTTTATATTCGAAGAGAAACCACCAGAGGTAAGCCATATGCAGAAACCCAAGGAAAACCAAAGAACTAGACTTTTCCCATGATGATGAGTTCCCAAAATTTTTTTATTTACATATGAACATTCATAAGACATTTTCTGGGTTGTTTTCTTCCACTCTAGATACACTTGTGCCAATGAAGTGGGGTGAAGTTTGTGTTGTTGATTTTCAGAATTAGTCCTTAGGTAAAGTCTGCTGGATATTCATTTGATTTTTTGAGAACTGTGAGACCCGAAATGAAGTACACCTACATATATCAATTTCTGAGGACCAACCAATTGGCAGCATGCGCTTTTATTCTTGACATGGACATAGCAGATGAAGATGACTGGGTTAAAATCCATTGTTAAAAAGGTAGTTAAAAGAAATCCAACACCAGAACAAGTATATGTTGATTCCTCTATTCCTGAGCTTGTTCTTCTTTTGAGTAGAAGGCCTATATTTCTGTTGGGTAGATTGATCATGCCTATGTTGAATTAGGTTAACCTGATATTGGTTGCAGTCCCAAGATGTTGCACGAAATTTCGGATCTGTTTGTACAGCCGAGTTCTACCTTTTCAGAAAGGTAATTGCAGCAAGTACTGCCCAATATAGTGCAAATTGATCAGTGTGGTTTAAATCTTGAGCTAACATTAATCTCTGTTGGTCAATGTATATCATTTCACCGACACAGATTGGTGAAAACATCACTGGATGGTAGAAGGCCATTTGAGTTAGTTTATCATGGCCAGTATGATGGTTCACGGCCAAGTAATAATGTACCGGTTACTGGAAGGTTGGTTGCTTTATCCCTGAACTTTAGGTCAGAAATTTATTTGAAGTGTAAGATGGTGATTTCATCTCTTCATGGTAATAACCAGTTTATTTTCTTTGCCAAGGGACTCGAGTTTAACTATAGATCGTGTTCATCAGTGGGCAGCCAGTATCCCCAGACCAAAAGCCCAGGTTTTGTATGCATTCTTTTCTCATTTTTTCAATTGATTAGGCATCTTTCCAATTTTAGTTTTCCATAATGATCAATGCCTGCATACTTACGGCAATCCTTTTTCAATTTGTAAAACAGTAAAAGTGTTGGATGCAGCACAAGGTGGCACCCTCAGAAGTAGTAACCTGTAGACTGTAACTATCATTCTCAAGAAATTTTTTCTTCCAAGTGTTTCATGTTCTATGTACTGTAATGTCATTCTAATTTGTTGTCCTTTATATTGATCCAGAGCTCCCGTTTCCACACCTTGAATTTCTAAATGAGGTTTGCAAGGAAATAGTATTATGTGTGGTTCTTCTGTTAATTGACCATGACACAAGCTGTAAAATCTTTGAATACATATATTATTGAGACTATTCTTTGGAAAGAGCTTCTAGTCTCCCGGTTCTTTTGCTTCATCTGTCCTGTTGTAGTAGAAGAAACCTTGTTTGCTTACAAATTTTCTTTATGAGGATATTGACATTAATTGTCGGCATAGTTGCTTTAAATTTGAAGCGTATTGTTTCTGGCACAAATTTTTATACTATACCATGGGAAGTCCTCCTTTTATTTTTGCACAATTTGTGATATATAATAGATACCTTGGTAGGAATCTCCTTTCTTTCCTTTAATCTGTGCAAATTTTACTTCGGACTTAAAGACTGGAAACCTAAAGGCCTGCGCTACAATTGTAAATAGTTGACTGAGGCTTTATTTGTTTCATCAAAAAGTATTTTCTGTAAAAAAATATCTCTTACATATATATTAATGAAGAAATAATATGTCACTTCTATTAATGATTAAAAAAATGATATCTAAAGACTTGGTAAAGGAAGAAAGCAAATTTTATTTTAAAATAGGAGAAGTTATTTTTTTCAAATTCTTCATATTTAACATTAAACAAATAAAATAATTTTTCCTATTTAACATTTTATGGGAAAATGTTTTCTGTCAAACAATTTTTTTCATGCAAACTCAAAGTAACACTAGATTTAGTATGCCAAAGGGAACTTAAGTGTGAAAATATTGTATGTTCTCAATGGCTGTTTCAATGTTTTTGTTTCTTTAGGTTGACCCTGTTGTTCTAAATTTTGATCTCTGTATGGTCTTGTTCTGTAATTTGGGTTTATCTTACTCATGGATCTTTGTTTGATTCATGAGATAGAATAAAAAAATAATGTAATTTTTTCTTCATAATATATGTTTAAAGGAGATAGAATAAATTAGGGGAGATACTGACATAATGGTAGCGACATGACACAGTTGGATTTGGATCCTCATTTAGAAGGAGGGGGCAAAAAATTAAAAAATACAATTTGCAACATATGTATTGAGGTGTTTCATATTCCTGAATCTAAATCTGATTATCAGATTGCCTAAAATTATAATCTCCAGTTAAGTAACTGAGACTTCTAAATGATATATACTCCCTACTTGCTCCAATCATATGGCTGCAATCATATTGTAATATTGAGTTTGCACAAGTATAAGGTAATTGCGTTTAATGATTTAATCATTTCTGTCATTATCCCCCCCCCCAAAAAGTGAAAAGTAATTTCCCCATGAAACTCTTGATAAGATGATAACCATATATTTTACTAAACTATTATAGCAATCCTTGTAAACTCAAAAGGTAGGATGATATGTTTATTCACATAATATATATGTGATATATATTATGTGATATTATTTGATATTAAAGTAATATCAGATAATTATATTATTAGATAATTATATTATGAGATAATATTATTTTCTAATATATAAGATAACTATATGTCAATTCTTAATATTAGATAATTATATTATTAACTAATATTAAATAATTAAGAGATAAGTCGCATCTCTCTTCACTCTCTCTATAATAAAAATAAGGTAATAGTTATTTAGTGTGATAAATTGACCTTTTGGCATGTGATGGACCTTTTGGCATTATTATTTTGTGCTCTTTGGTAAATGGATTCCATAAGAGATATTCATTATTCACTTTCACCCAAAGTATACCATTACAAGAAGCCATAACTCTCACAGAGTCTTCCTTCGCCTTTTTTGGTAAATTTAGCTTTGTTGGTTTTCCTTGGCAATTTAGGAGATATATTGAATTGTAAGTGCAAAGAATCAGCTGAGGAGTTTTGTTGATAAAGTTGAAATCAGAAATCACCAAATTCAATGATTTGTTGATGCACTTGAATCGCACAAGAGACTTACGAGGCAGATTTCGAAGGATAGAGAACTGAATTTCTTCCGGAATATAAATATTCTGATCGATTATGTTTTTCGGAACCAATTGCTCTCTATGTTTCTTCATAGCGGGGGCATGGAACAGTTGCTTCTTTGATTTGCTCTTCCCAGCCATATTTGAAGCTTTTCCCGGTCGTCGGTTTTGCCCTAAAAGAGATTTTTGGGCTAAGAGACTAGGGATATTATGCTGCAACTGCGATTTTCTCAATTTTGTTTAAGTTCTATCAATGAGATTACTATTATTTATATTACTATAGATCCCAAAAAATACTCCAAGGACTTTAATTTAATAAATATCTAAAACCTTGAATATTATCTCTTTCACTTTATTACACTATAAACATTTATAACTTGAGAATATCTCATTATCTCTTTGTTTATATTAGAAAACTATCAAGAAATCTTGATAGATAGCGCATCTAGGAGGCCAAAATTCGATACCTTGGCAAGATAGTTGTTAGAATTTTTATTCCTTCAACTAAATTCTAAAATAGACATATATTACTTTACTTTGAAAATAATTTTTTGCTTTATCAAAAACACTATTATCAGTAAACACCGGATCGATGAAATCTTCATAAAAAAATATCAATAGATAAATTCTCTAGATGTTTGGTATAAAAATTTTCATTTATATTATTACATGTATATTAATTTGTACTTAAAGAAAATAATTACAATATTAATAATTTCTCTAATTGTCAAATTTTAATTATTAATGATAATTAATAGGATAATTAATATACATATCATAAAATGAATAGACAAATTTCATCAATATCAATTAACCAACCTGAACGTAATTTATATAACCCTTCTCCTCTAATATGAAAGACAATAATACTAAGATCTAAGCGATAAAAAAAAAAAAACTAGAAATATAATGGTTGAAAAATTATTGGCATTTTGCTTATTCAGGATAGAAATTCATTAAAATGTGAGCCTTTAACCCTTGGCTTAAAAGGAAATTTTAAAACTTTTGTTGATCTTGTTTAAGAGGAAATTTTGAAACTTTTGGTTGATCATTTTTCATTGGATTCAGATAAGTGATTTGGTAGCTGTAATTAGATGACATGGATCAAAAGCAATGGGAATAAGCTAGAGTAGGGTTCAGTGGGAGACAATGGTTTCTTGAAATTTGTGACAACTTCTTGTTAGTTTCGATGGCTCTCATAGTGATATTCATTCAACAAATAAGACAGGCGAAGAGAAGGATAATCTTTCTTATGATATCTTGCATTTGAGGAACAATTTGTTGATGCTCTTGCTCAGTACAAGCGCGTATTGGATAATATATATCCTGATATATAAAAGTAGTGTTGATAAGTGATACATATCAATTTATTGATAAAGGAAGCATGAAAAAATATCACGCGCAAACTATCAATATAATTAAATTAGATTGTGACTTGGGCGATGCATGATATTAATTATTATTTATTTTATAATATGATATTTTTATTACCTAAATTTTATAATAATTTTTTTATTAATAAGTAGAGAATTAAGCTTTAATATATTGTAATATTATTTCATCATACAAATGGTCACTCACTAAAACTAACCATTGCAATATGTAGATTTTTTGCTTTTTTTTTCAATGCCAAATACACAATGGAAAATCATATCAATACATACATAATTAATATATTGTCTTTCTTGTATTAACTAATAATTAATATTCATAACTTGAAAAATTATTTTTTAAAACATTTCCAATTAAAAATGAAAATTTTTACTTGAGTTCCTAGTATAATTTAAGAAATTTTCTCCTAAATAAATAAGGACATTAAACTTCTTTTAGGTTGTATCATATAAGAAAATAAATATAAAACCAATATTTCTAGTTAAAGAACTTAAATCATTAGGTCTAGAGAACAACTATATAAAATTTTACTCTATAAGACACGAATTTAAAAGGAAAAGCAAATCTAATATCATTAGCACTACTAAACTTTAAACACAAAAATTTGAATTAAGTTCATTCACAAATTTAAGAATGAATAATTTGTACTTTATATATGATATAGAGAAATAATAGAATAAGAAACTGAAAGAAAAAAAATCAACATAATCCTACTTCAAATTTCTAATAAAAATAATAGGAATATGAATTTGAATAGAATAGGAAAAAAATAATAGTAACTAAAATTTTTTTCACAATAAGGTAATAATAATAAGATTCCCACAAAATCATCGAAATCTTCATGCTAATAGAATCACGAAACACATAAATTTTTAATTAAAAATATAAATGAATTGAAAATTGAAAAATAACATTCTTGCAAACAAACCAAATTTCAAAAGCATGATACCTTATAAATTTCGATTGAGGATGAGACCTTGTAGATTCTAATTAAGCCTAAAACTAAGGACTAAGGCAATCAATATCTTAACTATTATTCCCCTGTTCTAGTAGTAAACATTATTCAATTCAAACTCAAAAGATTAATTTCACAAAGAAAAAGGTGCAACATCAACCCACAAGAAATACAGAAAATCAGCATATAAAATGCTACTTGAAAATAAATGTAGAAAGATAAAGTGGAGAAAAAAAAGACTTTTTAAGAGATGAAGATAAAGGAGAAAATGAAGTTTGGAAACTCAGTCAAAGAAGACAAAGTGTGAAGTATCCTAAAAATGAAAATGTATATTAAAAATAATAATAAATGGCATATCAATTTCACAAAAATTAAAGCATATCAAGGAAGTTTGAGGAACAAAACACAATAAATTAAGGAATGAGATAAAAAAGATTAAGAAAATATAATAAATAAAGGAAAGAAATCAAGAAAATTATTTCAGGAAGAAAGAAATGCATTAAAATTAGAAAGCTCAATAAATTAGAGAGATTATGAAAATATAATAAATGAAAGAAAGGAATCAGAGAGTTATTTTTTCTTAATTCAATATAAATTACTATATATAAATCAGATATTCAATGTCTTGTGATGATTGTACGAGTATGACTCACTGCGGTGTAACATTCATTAAGAAAAGATTTAGTCTTATTTGGTATTAATAAAGCATGAATCCACCAAATGCAACCAATGTAGCATAAATTACCATGACCTTGGACTTCTCATTTTTTATCCTAACTATTTCAAATTGTTCCTATATCATATAATCTCTAAGTCTATCCCTAAATTCATGCACATCATTAAATAATGACCCTTCTCTAGAACAACCTTCCTATTAAGTTGCCTTGCAAATGGCTTTCCCTCAATCCCCTTATCAATATATACTTCCTTTTAACCAAAATCAAAGCCATCATATTTCTCTATTTTATCTATTCCTTCCTTAAAGACACTTAGACCAACCCTTTCACTACCTATTTCCTTTTTACGCTCTACTTCTAAACCATTATATCTATTATTCTCATCATCCACTTCTCAGTTAATATCACTCTTACTAGTTCTCCCTAAGCCATTTGCCATATTATGATCACTATGTTGCCTACAAGCATTATCAGTTTCATATATATGAAAATCATAAGGCTAACTATTAAACTCCACATGGATATTAGATTGGTTAGCATTATCATCAAGATTAACAACATTTAGGATGACTTGTATGGCTCGTAACATTAATATTTTAGTTGCATGTGCATCAACATGCATAAAACTAATAAATATTAATTTGGGTCATTAAATCATATAACCTGAACATCTCTATAACATCAACATTAAAGGCAAAAGGTTTGAGCTTTTCTTGTAACACCAACTCCTCCATTCCCATTAAGGAAAGCATTCAACACATCATTAAGCATTTTTGTGTATGAATATCTATTTGGGTTAATATCTCTAATAGTTACCACTCTTTTTTTATGGTGCAAAATTGAATCAAAGAACCCTAAGATCACTATTACATCTGCATAAATACCAACACATAAATAAGACAAATATCCCCCATGATATACAACTTTAATATTATAACTAAAAAAATATCTTCTCTCAAGTTAATTAATTAATCCAAGACTAGTCAAAAGGGCATAATAAATAAGCACACAACTTTGAATTTAGATAGAAAACCATCTAAATATGAGACCAATTTTGAAGTTAGAAAGACCCATACAATATCATGTTTCTTATAAGTTAACAAACACCTATCCTTACATATGCGCAAATACCAAAACACATAAAACATAGATATCCCCTGTGATACATAACTTTAACATTGTAATGAAAAAATAATCAATTCTTTTAATATGAATAAATAGACCCTAGACCAGTTAAAAGAGATCGTAAATAAGCAATAAAGTTTTCAATTTAAACTCTAAACCATCTCAATAAATGACCAATTTCGAATTTATAACCACCTATGCAATAATTTGTGTGACTTATAAGTTTGCAAACACCCATCCATGAATCTTTTCTTTCTTTGTCCTTATGTAAAATAATTTAATTCAATTATTCAAAATAGAAACAAGCACAAAAATTTGCAATTACTAAAGTAACTCAACACAGAAAGAAAGTGTTTAAACTTAGAAGCAACACTATACAAACATAAGCAAATAAAACATATACTACAAATCCCAACAAAAATGCAAATTTTCTTAACAAACAAGAAAGCAAGCATAAAATTCACAAATAAAACCAAACAAATGCTAAACTAGAACTTACAAAACTTTTCGATATCAACTCATAAAATCAAAATAAAATGAGTACAAACTCCAAAACTTGGCAAAATGTTTAAAAAGAAAGAAAAAATTACATTTTTCTTTAAAAAAGATTGCCAAAAATTGAAGTAACCCCTATTTTCTCACCAGAAATTCCAATAAAATTGCTAAAAAAGTTTAAGGAAATTTAGATGTCATAACTTGTAAATCCAAAGCAGACAATCTATAAACTTTTAAATTCAAAAAAATGTTTAGAATGAAAAGGAAAATATATTTATTTTTCTAAGAAAAGCCTATTTTGTTCTAAATCCCTATTTTTTTTACAATAATTGCAATCAAATCCTATCAATATCCCAAAATTAAACACTTTTCTTATTTAGTTGAAAAAAATAGAATGATTGAACTTACTTGGATTGATTACCTTACCTAGCCAGAAACCGCCAATGCTTATTGTTTCCGTTTCAATCTTTTAATGCTAGCTTCCAAACATTAAATGAGATAAACATCACTAAATGGTAGTTGCGAAAAAATCGACAAGGACCAATTTTTAAGGCTTGAAACAAATGAAGCTAGACTTGTGTGCCTACCTATTCTAATTAAGGGCAAATTTTTGCTCTCACATTTAGCAAGTAATAGTATCAATCAACTTTCAGTCCAAGGGAGGTATATTGAATTTCTCAAAATAAGGAAAGAGAAGAGAAGTGTAATTAGGTCAAACTTCAAGGAAGGTTATTGTAATTTACCTTTATTATTTTTACTTCATTATGAAAAAACTTCAATTATATATTAAGTCATCAATAATTGAATTATTTATGCTATCTAATTATGTTATTTATGTCACATAAGCAAAATCAACTCTACAAATTGCTAATTGTCTAATCATTATCTATATAATCAAAACTAATTTAACAAATTTCCTACATCACATCCATTATCTTAGACTAAATCATATAAATGGTTATATTAAGTTGATTAAATGATATCTAGTCTATTAGGGTAATTGATAAAAATTGTGCATTACCTCTTTTGTTAGTAAATCACTTTTTAGTTATCATGATGATCTTGTTTATGTGCTTAGTACTTTTTTTTTATTTGCTAAAAAGGTACCCATTTATTGATAATGAAAGTGATAATTACATAAAGGTGTCAAGGGCCAGAGGGAGATGGAATAGACAATTATGTCAGACCTTATTGATTGTGCTACTCATTTAGCCATATTACACTATCTTTAAAAGATAATAATTTAGAATTTATTTTATGAGAAGAATAATTGAAATAACTAGTATGTACTGTTAAATTGGGAAATTTGTGGATAAATCATGAAATAAAATGAAATTGGTAATTTAACAAATATAATAATATGAATTTTATAAGGATTAAATGGCAAAAGTTTAATAGAATTATGAAATATAAAGTTTGAAGTTATTACAAGTGAATATGTGAGTACGGAGGAGATTTATGAAATATTTTCCAAAAATATCACTATTACCCTTTCATATTATGAAATTATCCTTTCCTCCCTTTTATTTTCATCTAAATACCCTAAACCCTCATCTGTCACATTCTCCCAACTCCCTTAACTTATTTTACTCTTCTTCTTTATCAACTCATCAATCCAAGCAAGAAAGAAGTCAATCAATCTTAAATTTCACACTAAATCAAGGTAAGGATTCCATTATTTGCTAGATTCCTTCATTAATTTCTCTTGATTTGGTATAATTGAGCATATAAGCTCAAATAAGGAAATGGAACCCTAACTTGAAGAACTTTCTAATTTATGTGTGATTAAGGACAAGAAACCTCAAGTTTACCTTTTAGCATCCTCTTTTTAAATAGTTAAGTAAATACTCTAGTCTTATTTGTTAGAAATCAAGATATTTAAGCATTAAGTTGTTTATTCTGGGTTCTTTTGAAAATGAGCATAAATGCTTGAATGTGATGTTGATTTGCGATTTCTATGTGGTTCAATGAGAGAAATAGCTCTAATGATATGTTGATAACTTGTATTTATGATTTTATGATTGAGGTTTAACTTTTTCAATTAATAATAAAATCTTTGAAGAAATCTAGAAAATCCTAAGAATAATCGAGTATACACTTGATTATGTTCAAGAACATGAAGTCTAAACAAGCATAATCAAGTATGCAATTAAAAGGTGCTCTAGGACATTAGTATTCGAGTATATATTAGTATTCGAGTATATACTTGAGTATGAGCATTTAAAATTGCCTTTAGACCTTGGTACTTAAGTATAAGAATGTTAATATACTTGTGGACCTCGAAACTTAACTACATACCCGAGCATGAACTCCAAAAAAATTTTTTAGACTCCCATGCTACAATGTATAGTTAATTATACTTAATTTTTCTTGAAAAATCATGACATCTAACAGTCTAATATGAGATATGTGCATCTTCATACACCATAATATGATGAAGTACGATATGTAAGGATAAGACACATGAATTATAACCATGATATGTGGAATTGAGCTAACATGTCAAAAAATGCATGATATGAATAAGATCATATTGTTGCTTATGTAATGATATGTGATGTGTGGTCACTTAGGGAGACATGATATGGTATGATGCTTGTGATGAACATAAATTATGGCCTCTTATGAGCACCGAATGTTTTGAGCAATTATTGTGAATTGAGAAATTTGAAAATGAGTGAGTAATAACTTATTATATTCTCGTACCTTTTTTATCTCCATGTTTCAAACCTATCCACTTATTTCTTTGCTTGAAACACTTGTTGTTTATGATAATTTATAATATAATTTATAATTCATTATAACTTGTTGAAAGCTTTTTACTCATCAGGTGCCAAGTAATTATAAGAACCAGCTCTTGAAGTTAGAGTTTTTGCAAGGCCAAAATCTGCAATGAAAGCTTCAAATTGTGATCCTACTAGGATGTTGTTGGCCTTAATATCCCTATGAATGATTGGAGGGATACAATCATAATGAAGATATTGTAAACCTTGGGCTGCTCTCAATCCTTGCAAACTCCCATTGCAGATGCAATCGAACAGGGGCAATCTGGTTCTTCCACTGTTGAAGCAGCCTAAAAGCCTCACTATATTTTTATGTCTTATTGATCCAACGGTCTGAACTTCTGCAGAAAACAGATCCTCCTCTGAAGCTCATCCCGGAAGAACTTTGTATCAGGAAGATAACCGAAAAAACTATTGTAGGAGACCTTCAGAAGCACTAGATAATAAAGTGAAATAAGAGGAGATTAATTCCACGTCACAAAACATACGGACCTCATATTATTGCCAAAAGAGAATGCACTAACATAATCAAAGAAAAACTAGATCGTCATTTAAAATCTAGAACCTTAGCCAAAAAAATTCTAAACTTTTTTACCACCAAAAAGGTTTCAAAAATTGATTCCTTACGTTTTATGCATCCACATCCACTAATAATATTTATGCAATTGCTTGGGTCGTTAGACATATTTCTTTTCCTAAAAGAGTAAAAAATTCTTATATTTACAATTTTTTTGCAATTGTTAGAATGTTAATTTATTTAGGGCACACATATAAGGTTGAAGGTTCAAATGGTAATTTAATTAAGGTGCATATAAGGTTCAAGGTTCAAACCCAAAATATGAGGAAAATAAAACTTTTAAAATAAAATTGAGTTCTACATACCACTAACAATGCCAGCCCTTATATTTATAATTTTGAATAACATAATACTTCTTTTACAATAAATATTTTAATTATTATATCAACACTTGTTTTTAAAACAATAGAAGTGATGGTTCATTTAATATAATAAATACACAAGATTTTACATTAGAACTCCATATATAATAAAAAGCAAAATTTCTAAAATAATGTTTGTATTATCTTTAAGACTTTCAAAAAAAAAATTCAGTGCAGCATAGGTAGTATTACTTGCAAAATTTGGCCATGACTATTAATTATATATTTGTCACGGAAACATTAATTGTTTTCCCATCCGAGAAGGTATAGAAGAAAAATATTAGCAATAACAGAAATTTTGGATGTAGATTAGTTTAGCAACAACTAGTTGCAAGTGGAACGAAGACCATAAACAGTCTTCAGCATAAACCTTAAAGTAGAGGGAGTCGGTAATCAGCATCAGCATTCAGCATTCAGCATTCAGCAACGGCTGCAGTGGCACTGAACGTGTGCTCTGCTGGCTCGCGTTTTGTGCAATTTCCTCAGCAATTGGCTGCGATGAACACTGAATTATTGCAAGCTCGTTCTTTTTCCAAACTGCGTTTTTAATTTTGTTCTTTGCGATTGAAGAAAACTATGTCACCAAGAAGACTTGTGGTTCGCGCTGCTAGAACGGATTCCAAAGGGGTCTCCTTGGGCTTCAGAGCCCCCGAATTTCAGGCTTTTTTTTGGGGGGGGGGGGGGTTGGGGAGGAATTATTTTATTATTTATGATTTGAAACCTGGATTTGGCAGTGCTTTGGATATGCTAATCACATTGTTCTTGGATGGAGTGAACTAGCTTTCGGAGCCTCTCACTGGGAAAGTTTGGAAATTAGAAGATTTTGAAGGGTACCCAGCTCTGCTGGTAAAAGAGAACCAGTGCTAGATAGCAAGTTTATTTGTGTCTTTTGTAGCATTCAAAATTTGATTTTTCATTTATTAAAAAAAATTATATCGATAGAGTAACGCATAACTTCTTTTCTTTATGACTCTTGCTTGATATTATATATTTATCAGAAAACAGTGTTCAAGTAAGACTGCCATAAGCTTGATATAATTTAATTTGATTCCTCTCGAAGAAAAGTTGGCAGGCAGCATTGTATGACTCTTCTTTTACGTTGTTTCATCACTGATCAGAATGTTTCCAAACTACTGTAACTGCATGTTACATGGGAGAATTCTTTGAAAATCAGGAAATTTAAAGAGGACTCGGCCTGACTCTAATAATTAGTTTATATAAAGAGACTGATACGAGTAGTCTTTGCCTATGTTTTGTACCAGGAAATTATCAAAATCAGGTTACCAAAAAGCCCTTGGAAATTACAGCAAAGCAAACCAGTAAAGCACTGAAGCAGACAATAAACACATTGAAGATTCTGTCTTTGTTGTGTACAAAACAAGAGTCGCCAGGGAATAATATAGTCCCGGGAGATTCAACTTCAGGTAGATGAAGCTGGGGCATGCTGAGTGATTGCGTGAGATAAGAATGGAAAAAATCGCGCGATTTAAGGGTGTTTTAGTAATAAAATGGGGCGGTTTTCCCTAACTGCCGGAATTCTCAGGCCTAGTGAACCGCCGCTATTATCTCTGTTACATCGGTTCTCTCAACAGCTGCCATATAACATTTTTTATATACAGGAGACAGTGAAACTGAAATTTAAGTACCACAAATTTAAGACTAGAAATACTTCTCACATGCCTACCCATCAAGATGCAATTCAAACAATATTATAAATTCTAGAAACGTAAGAACCAAATGATTGATGGCAACAAAATTCTAATTTCTACAGACAAATGCCTAATTCCAAGTAGAGTAAAACTATAAAATAATGAAAAGTTTAATTCCGACTTATATAAAACATTCAGGCTAAAACCAAATTCAGAAACAGCTATCCACTTAGCCCATTACATAATGAATACAACTATGTTTAAAAGAAAGACTCAAAAGAGAA
This sequence comes from Sindora glabra, assembly GCA_020226215.1. Classification (NCBI taxonomy): domain Eukaryota; kingdom Viridiplantae; phylum Streptophyta; class Magnoliopsida; order Fabales; family Fabaceae; genus Sindora; species Sindora glabra. The sequence continues at coordinate 107,821,424 of CM035227.1, read as the reverse complement.
ATTAAATGATATATAGGAGACAATATTCCTATAATAATAATGAAAAAAGAAAATAAAAATGCAATGTTTTGCTCTGCAATAATCACAATCTTCTACAATCTTGCTAAGAGCACCATACTCATAATTGTGAGTTTAATTGCAATTTAGAACCTTAACTATGAATTGAAGCAACAGTTTGAGTATATCTAATCTCTTGGTACCAATGTTCAACTCCATCGATCTTAGCACTTCGAAATTTACTTTTTGTTGGATTATTACGATCATAGCACACAATTTTCTTTTCCATAATATTACTCATCACAACTTCTTCATCACTCTTAATGTACATCGGCAATGCATAGAAGTCAGGATTGTTGTTAAAATCAATTGACATAAATTTCACCCAATTTTCCTCGCATTTGTCTTCCTTTAATAACCACAAATCTGTGATCCCTTTCATCCAATTTCCTGTGGCTGCACAAAGAGATCCTTTGAACTCTGCAAGGTTCCTTACAATTTTTGAACCCACGTCAGACTCATATGCAATCAGAGGCTGTGAAATAAGAATGTGTTTTCTATTCACTACATCAAATTCAAGAATAAACAGATGTAATTCTCTCGATCGGCCTTCATGACAAAAAACACAAGCGCTGTGATTGTTTTTTTGGGTATACATAGCTATTGTCTGACAACAACCATATATAACAGGCCAACAAATGAGACCACCATTCTTCATAAGAAACCCTTCTTTTCTGTAGAAAAACATTGCATAATAATAATAATAATTAGGGATGATCCCTTCAAGGCTTTCATAGGAATCATTTTTCACTGAATAAATAAATGGCTTCGGAGAATGACAAGTTGGAATGCAAATTATCTTGTAATCCTTTGCGGTAACATCAAATCCAAATCCATATCCATATCCAAGTCCATATCCTTCATCTGTGGGAATTTGAAGCCCCAGTGATGGACCGTTTGGCATTATTTTGTGCTTTCCAGTGAATGGATTCCACAAGAGATTTTTACCATTCATTTTCATCCAAAGTATTCCATTACAAGAAGCCAAAGCTCTCAGAAAACTAAGTTTATCAAGTTTTACAGGTAAATCGAGCTTCATCGCTTTTATTGGCAAATTGGTCTTCTTTGCTTTTACTGAGGATACTTCACCATTCAGGAGATGTATTGATAAGGGAGAACAAAGAATGAGATGAGGAGTTTAGTTGAAAAAATTGGTGTCAGAAATCATGGAATTCAATGATTTGTTGATGCACTTGAACCGCACAAGAGACATACCAGGTAGATTTTGAAGGATACAGAACTGGATTTCTTCTGGAACAAATTCATGGAATAGTTGCTTCTGTAATTTGCTCTTTGCAGCCACATTCGAAACTTTTTCCAGTCGTTAGTTTTTCCCCAAAAGAAAGATTTTAGGGTTAGGGTTTTTCTCAATTGTTAGGACTTGTTAGCGCAGCTATCATACACTAGTGCAATTTTTTTCCTTTTCCTAATGTATAAATTAATTGATTGATAATCGATGAATTAATCCTCTTTAAATACAATATTATATTACATTTTAGTTCCCTGTATATAATATATATGGGTCGAAATCGATAACTTCCTTTAAAGTAGAAATACATTATATAAACTTTTAAAAAAGAATATCAATAAATTTATATTATGATGATGTAATTTCCTATGGCAATATTAACTCTCCATTAGTATTCAATCAATCATCAACCATTATTAATATAATTATTAAAATACAAATCAAATGAAAATCTACATCGTAATTATCTCAATCATAATTAATTATCTTGCATTGATTAAGATTAAAATATTAATCAATATTACATAATTATTTAAAATAATCACATAATCATTTAAACAAAGTAATATGATATTATATTTTAATCTTAATCCTTAGATATTAAATCTAATATTTATTATTTATTAATCTTATTTCTCATATAAAAATATTTTTTCATTTGACCTGAATTCAATACGTAGTAACCTAACACTACTCATGTTATAATTTTTTTTTTAGTATAACAATTAATGATAGTATAAAATTTAAATAAAGTTCCTTGAGTGCTTATCTTGCTAATTGTGTTCTTTAAATAAGATAACTAATATACATGTCATAATTGAACAACCCTATAACAAGCACAACATTTTACTTAAGTTTTACCCTTAACTATATTACATTATATTATTTATTTGTCACACAATCATTAACCTTGTGTTTGGATAAAGTAATTGCAAATTTCAAAGAAATTGAAATGCAAGAATTTGAGATGGTTTCGTTTTAATTCCCTTCATTTGAAGAATAACTTATTTGAGTTATAATGATGAATTTTTAAATTATTTATATTTTGGAAACTTTGAAAAGAAAAGAAATTCATTAGTATTGATAATTGAAAATTTTAATTTTTAATATAATAAATTATTAACATTCATTATTTTTTAAAAAATTTTAATGTTAATTTATCATGAAATAAATAAAATATTTTAATATTTTAATTACTTTTTCCAGTAATTTATTTAATTTCTATTATTGTATTTTGATTGTAGACAAAATTATCAAATAAATCAAAATGTAATACTTACTAATAATTATTAATCTGATTGTAGTAAAAATTTGAACTTAATATTGTAATTAGATTAGGTTTTGATAGCAGACCGGAAAACCTGAACCTCCTATGCGCGCGTCCACCAAGATTGGAATTTACATTGTCAAAATGCTTAATATTTTAGAATTTTCAAATTAGAGATTATCCAAAAAGAGATTTCGAACCTTTTCTATTTGTGTTTTAAAAAATAAAAGTTTTTGTTTGTCAAACTTTTCTTTTAAATTTTATTTTTAAAAAATTGTTTCCGAAGTTTTAATTTTAAAAAATAATTTTTAAATATTTTTTGAATTTATTTTTATAATTAAATAAAAATTTTACTTATTTATTTCAACATACATCATCTATTTATTATTTTTTTGAATTTAAAAATAATTTTTAAAAATAAAAAATATATATCCAAACACACCTCTTTTTTTTAGTAATTTAAATAATTTCAATTTCTTATATGGATGTGGATGTGGTAATTTAAGCAAGGAATATTGTAAAGCTGCTATTTCTTATGGTATTGTTCCATTTGCAAATTAATTAACCCATTTCCTAAAGAAATAGTAGAAATTGTAGATTGTAGATTAGTTTGGCAAAAAATAAAAATACTTGCAAGTGGAACGAGGGCCATAAATATTAAATAGTCTTCAACATAAGCCGAAAAATAGAGGGAATCTGTAATCAGCATCAGCATCAGCATCCAGCAATGGCTGCAGCGGCACTGAACTTGTGCTGTGCAGGCTCGCGTTTTGTGCAGTTTCCGCGGCAATTGGCTGCGATGAACACTGAATTATTGCTAGCTCGTTCCTTTTCCAAATCGTGTTTTCAATATTGTTCTTTGAAATTGAAGAAAAATATACCACCAGGAAGACTTGTTGTTCGCGCTGCTAGAACGGAGTCTAAAGGGGTTTCCTTGGGCTTCAGAGCCCCCGACTTTCAGGTTGCTTCTATTTTTGTGGGTCAATTATTATATTATTTGTGATTTGAAACCTGGATTTGGCAGTGCTTTGGATGTACTAATCACAATGTTTCTGGATGGACTGAACTAGCTCCCAGAGCCTCTCACCGGGAACGTTTGGAAATTGGAAGATTTTGAAGGGTACCCAGCTCTGCTGGTAAGCTGCCATTTGCTGATCACAATTTCTCAATTGTTGTAAGACTAGTATATAAAAGAATTTAGCTATAAGAATGTTAAGAGTCTACACAACTGCTTTAGATACAAAAGAGAGCCAGTGCTAGATAGCGTGTTTTTTCATAGTTGTGGGTGAAAAAGATCTTCTAGGGTGCCCTAACTAATGACATGCTTTATTTATGCTTAGAGATTCCAACATTTGATCCATTAAAGCTACTTATTCTTACATGGAAATAATTATACTCCATGGAACATACTTTCTGGATCCTTTTAATTTCTATGTGTGTTATGAATTGTTCAGCTTTAAGATGCATAAAGAGTGAGTTTATAGTAATTACGACTTTATGAACTGTTCAGCTTTAAGATGCATAAAGAGTGAGTGTATAGTAATTACATCTCCACTATAGTTTCTAATTCTCCCTGCTTTCAATATAGACCATGCTCCTCCATTGTTTTTACACTTTTATCGCCTTCTGTGGCTGTGCAGGTTATGTTTATATGCAACCATTGTCCATTTGTTAAACACCTGAAAGAAGATATTGTTAAGCTAACAAGCTTCTACATGAAGGTAACTAAACCATTTACCCTGATTTTTTTGGGCTACATAGTGATTACTGGCATAAGCTAAAGAATGTTCCTTTCCTTCTATAGAAAGGACTTGCAGTGGTTGCTGTATCTTCAAATTCTGTAGCCACACACCCCCAGGTTCTAGTAAATTCCTTTCTAGGAAGAAATGCTAGATTGAAGTTATTGCATGATTTTTCGAACATGGAATTTTTCCTCACAGGATGGACCAGCATTCATGGCAGAAGAAGCTAAGTATTTTAATTATCCTTTCCCATATCTATATGATGAGGTATATGACAGTACTTTTGAACCTCCCCTCCAGTTTCCATTTCTTTAATAACTTTACAAAGCTTATCATTTTAACATATTTGGATAGAATGTCTAAAGCCTATGATTGAACATGCTTTCCTTTTCTTTTGAACCCCCTTCCCTTGTTTTTGAATGTTAAAGCCTATCAATTGAACATATTTTCCTTCAACTGCACTGCACTTTCTTTTCTTTTCATTTCTTCATAAAGAAGTCATCGAAAAGGAAGAAAAACACAAAGAAAGAGAATAGCGTATCCCTTAGGACAAGGGAAATTTTGGGAAGACAAATTGACGACAGAAAAAGATCAAGGATCAGATCATAAGTATTTTCCAATCTTTTTCATATTTGAAGAGAAACCACCATAGGTAAGCCATTTGCAGAAACCCACAGAAAACTAAGGAGTTAGATCTTTCCTGTTATGATGAGTTCCCAACATTTCTTTCATTTAAATCTGAACATTCATGAGACATTTTCTGGGGTATATTCTTCCACTCTAGATACACTTGTGCCAATGAGGTGGGGTGAATTCTGTGTTGTTAATTTTCAGAGTTAGTTCATCGGTAAAGTCTGCTGGATATTCATTTGATTTTTTGAGAGTTGTGAGGCTCAAAATGAAATATGCCTACATATATCAATTTATAAGGACCAACCAATAGGCAGCATGTGCCTTTATACCTGACATGAACATAGCAGATAAAGATGAGTGGGTTAAAATCCATTGTTAAAAATGTAGTTAAAGGAAATCCAACACCAGAACAAGCATATGTTGATTCCTCTGTTCCTCAGCTTGTTCTTCTTTTGAGTAGGAGGCCTATATTTCTGTTGGGTAGAATGATCATGCCTATGGTGAATTTGGTTAACGTGATATTGGTTGCAGTCCCAAGATGTTGCACGAGATTTCAGAGCTGTTTGTACACCAGAGTTCTACCTTTTCAAAAAGGTAATTGCAGCAAGCACTGCCCAATATAGTGCAAATTGATCAGGGTGGTTTAAATCTTGAGCCAACATTAATCTCTGTTGGTCAATGTATATCATTTAACTGACACAGATTGATGAAAACATCACAGGATGGTAGAAGGCCATTTGAGTTAGTTTATCATGGCCAGTATGACGATTCACGGCCAAGTAATAATGTACCGGTTACTGGAAGGTTGGTTCTGTTATCCCTGGACTTTAGGTTAGAAATTTATTTGGTGGTAATTTCATCTCTTCATGACAATAACCAGTTTATTTTCTTTGCCAAGGGACTTGAGTTTAGCTATAGATCGTGTTCTTAGTGGCCAGCCAGTACCCTTGGACCAAAAGCCCAGGTTTTGTATGCATTCTTTTCTCATTTTTTCAATTGATTGGACATCTTTCCAATTTTAGTTTCCCATCATGATCAATGCATGCATACTTATGGTAATCCTTTTTCAATTTGTAAAAGTGTTGGATGCAGCATAAAGTGGCACCCTGAGAAGTAGTAGCCTGTAGACTGTAACTATCATTCTCAAGACATTAATCTGTGAGATGTTTTTTCTTCCAAGTGTTTCATGTTCTATGTATTGTACTGCCATTCTAATTTGTTGTCCTTTAAATTGATCCAGAGCTCCCGTTTCCACTCCTTGAATTTCTAAATGAGGTTTGCAAGGAAATAGTGTTATGTGTGATTCTTCTGTTAATTGACTATGACACAAGTTGTAAAATCTTTGAATACGTATATTATTGAGACTATTCTGTGGAAAGAGTTTATAGTCTCCCTGTTCTTTTGCTTCTTCTGTCCTGTTGTAGTAGAAGAAACCTTGTTTGCTTACAAATTTGTTATATGAGGATATTGACATTAATTGTCAGCATAAAAAGGTAAGCCCAGTGCACGAGGTTCCCACCTAGTGGGGTCTGGGGAGGGTAGATATACGCAGTCATACCCTCATAATTGGAGAGACTGTTTTCAGGATTTGAACTCGTGACTTACAAGTCACAAGGTAGCAATCTTACTGTTGTGCCAAGACTTATCCTCACATTAATTGTCGGCATAGTTGCTTTAAATTTGAAGTATAGTATTTCTGACACAATTTTTTTTACTACACCATGGGAAGTCCTCCTTTTATTTTTGCACAATTTGTGATATATACTGGATACCTTGGTAGGAATCTCCTTTCTTTCCTCTAATTTGTGCAATTTTTACTTCAAACTTAAAGACAAGAAACCTAAAAGCCTAGCCCACAATTGTGAATAGTTGAATGATGCTTTATTTGTCTCATTAGAAAGTATTTTCTGTAGGAAAACATCACTTACATATATATCAATAAAAAAATTTATGGATTTCTAACACGTTAACACTTTCTTTCAGTAAACTTTAGAGGAAGAACCAAGAGCTGTTGGATTATTAAGAGCAAGATAGAAGGCAGGTTCTCTTAACCTAATTGATTGCCAGATTTCTCTGATATCCTACAGAAGTTTCCGCAAGAATCAGAAGTGCATAAAGAACGTGCTATGAAGATGTAGAGGTAAGAATATCGGCTGTGATGTGAAAATTACTGTATTTGCTTATTCATGTATTACTACATGTTGCACCACCTGAGATCCCATTAATCTGCCAATAAAGAGAATCTAAATTCACCAACTCATATGCTATTATGTATAAAAGCAAAAGAGAAGCATGTATTACGAAAAAAATAGCGTCGCCAATTGCACAAACAACATTATTCATATCATAAGTTTCCATATTTAAATACAGGTGTGGGCCCGACACATTTAATCGAGTTAACTGAATGCACAACCATTTCTTTTTGCTCCAAAAAGTTGCGTACTTATTTATACCCTTCATTTTTAGATGCAAATGATCGGAGTTGCTGAGAATTTACCAAGCAATCATAATGATGGCTCATTTAACTTTCCATAACAAATCAAAATACTGAGATGGACTGAGCAGCAGTTAATAAATAATAGAGATATAAGTAAAGTGGTGGGATCTCAAAATCATATTGTGTATTTGATGAACTTGTTTCTTATCCAAAGGTACAATAAAATATAGTTTCATGTATACCTTTCTTTTTTTATGGGACAAATATACATCACCCATATACAATTTTGTTAATTTTTACTTAACTTACGTGTATTTTTAATAATTTCCTCATTTACATTTGTAAATGTTAATATTTTGCTTATTTAAATTTTTTTATCAAATTTTTAACAGAATTTTTCGTAATAAGTAAGTTAAATAAATTCGTAATTTTTTCATATTTATGTGAAGTGATATTTAGAATTATCAATTTAAATTAAAAAAATTACATTAATTCTATCTTCTTAATTTAAATCTATAAATTATATATTATTATCATATGTTCTACAAAATTATCAATAATAAAATACACGAATTTTATTATTTACAAACATTAAGAGTTTTAATTCATTTTCTTCACACATGCAATGTATGGTAATAATCTTTTTTCTTGTTTAAGGTATGTTATTAAAATATGAAGACAAAACTAAAATATTTTAGTTTTTATTGAGAATATTTTACATTAATTCACATAAATATTAAAAATATTATATTTTATTCACATCTGATTTTGTCTGATTTCATTAACTCAATTTTATAAGATTTTCCATTAACTCACTCAAGCAAAATATAAATATTAGAAAGTACAAAGGGACAAATTGTAATAGTTGAAAATATAAATGGATTCCGTGAAGTTACATTAATCTAACCCCTTTAAAGGAATAAATTAACCTTATATATATTATTTATTATACTGAAGATCCATAATTAATTTTGCATCTGGCAAATGAAATTTGAGTCCACAGTGTGAGCTATCTGGATTCCAGTTTCTTGGGGATATTTACTATCCCCAAATTAATCAGCATGGAACAAATATTGAAGCATAGCTGTCTGGCAGCCTTGTAGTCCCAAGAGAACAACAAAATGAAGGAAACAGACAAAGGAAAAATTTTACGAGAAAGAAAATGGTCTCTCAGTGGCCCGTGTCTTGGACAATAAAACAAGTTGTCCGTCCAGGGCCTATAACGTGAGATGGAAAGATCAACACAAATCTAGGACCGTTGGCAGTTGAAAATCGAAGACCCACACGGACAAACTAATTGAATCCGTAAACATAAACTCATTTTTACATTATCTTTAGGTTTCGTTTGTTGCATAATTTTTTTAAAATTAATTTCAATTTATTTATAAATGATGTAATTAAATTTTATTGTTTAGAAATTTTATTAAAAATTCACTTATAAATAAATTATTTTATTTGAGATATATTGAAAAATATATAAAATTTAATTAAAAAGCAAAATTTGATGATACTAAAGTAAATACAATATGAAAAAGAAAGTAAATCTTTTATTAATGTAATTTTTAAGTCAAATGAAATAAATTCTACTAATATTTTTACTAAATTGGATGGATCTTATAATAACATAAATATAAGTTAAAATGATATTGAAAATAAAATAAATTTTTTTTTACTTAAAGCTAAATTTCATTTAAAAATGAAATAAAATCTTATTTTTTATTATATTAACTTAATCTTTTGTGGATCTTCTTAACTAAATTTGAATGAACTAAGCAATTTTATGCACATATGTATGATCAACCAAAAGACAGAATAATCATCATTTCTATCAGCGTATCTTAGAAAAATATTCTTTATACAATGAGTCATCCTTACCATGTGGGAGGGAATGAACCCCACTCCTACATGTGAGGTCCATCTCACAGCTTCTCATTCTATGAGGATGCGGTGAAACATTTACTGTGTGTACAAGGGAAATATCAAGGCAAGCTATTAAGGTTGTACTACTTTTACCCATATCAAGCTTAGTTAAGTAATTTATAGATTTTAAATTTCTCATCACAAAAATATCCTCCTTACAACTCACAGATGTATCAAATATTTCAACATAAGAATGTACAACTAAAACAAATGACCGGCTAGTGTTGACTTCTTTGAATATGGAACTCCCCTCCGCTGTGATTTGTGTTGGAACTCCTTTGTACCATGGGTTTATATATTTTGGTAGAAAAAACTTTTTATAAAATATTAATGTCAAAAATATTTTATTTATTTGATATTAAATATAGATAATTTGGAGAAGGCAACTTCTTCTATTTAAAAAAAGAAAATCATTTTCTTTTATTACTATAACTTTAAGTAATATTTTTTAATCATAAATATAATAAATGACATAATACTCTTTTAGTAATATATATGTAAATAATATTTTTTATAAAAAATATTTGAAGCTTGAATTTCTTTTAATTATTTCACTGATATGATGCCTTCCCCGATATTTCAAAAGGATGAAAAAGGTAATTCTAAATATTGAGCATGAGATTTTGATTGAATTCCAAATGATTGACCTTCAGAAGGGTTTCTAACACCTTACATTAAGTTGCAGGAGCAGAATAGGCCCTTTTTGCAATTAAGTAATAATTCACGCATTGCTGCTTCCCCGCCAGCTGGGTGAGAGATGTTCGTATCTGAAGCAGCAAGTAGCGGGTTCGAGGCAAGCAGAGGGGCTGATAAAAGCCATGCGGAGGAAGAGGTATTTTAAAATACCTTTACTTTTGGCCTCCCCTTTTTTACGTTAAAATTCACATTTAACCCCTCAATTTTATCTAAAATTTCAATTTGATCCTCTTATTTTTAATTTGAACAGTATTATCCTTTCATTTTTCTTAAGATTAAAATTGGATCCTTCTTCCCTTTTTTAGGTTAAAATATGCTTTTAATCCCCCAATTTTATCTAAAATTTCATCCAAAAACGGATAAAAAATGCTAGCATGATTCTTTTTTTAATGATATGGTAGCCAATGATCAACATATAGAGTAATTATGTATTTTTCAAGTTTTCTTAATCTTATTTATTTATGAATCATGTTAGCTCATGCCCTTAGTTATATCCATACATCAATAAAATTATCTTAGATAATAATTCATGCCGTAATTATATCAAACATATCATATAAAAGACAAAAGAATTAAAATCTAAAAAATACACAATCAACTTACATAACCTAAAAAATGTACAGTCAACTTATATATGGATTCATTAGCTACAACATCATTTAAAAAAGAGTCACCTTAGTATTTTTCATCCATTTTTGGATGGATAGTAGATGAAAGGACTCCATCTTATTTTCAGAAATATGAGAGGGTAACATTATTTAAATTAAAAAGTGAAAGACTAAATTGAAACTTTAGGTAAAATTGAGAGATCAAAAGTATAATTTAACTTTCTTTTTTAAAATAATTAGTATACAATATCCAAAATTGATTAAAAAAGATAAACTAATACATATATATATATATATATATATATATATATATATATATATTATATATATATATATATATATATATATAGTGTGTAATATACTTTTGATCCTTCAAATTTATCTAAAATTTCAATTTTACCTTTTATTTTTAATTTGAACGATATATCCTTTCATTTTTCCTTAAAGTTAAAATGTTAGAATTTTTCATAAAGTGAGCTGCTATTAATTGGTAATTTATGATTTAATAAAAACTGACTGATTAAAATTTAGCCCAATTGTGAGACATGCATGAAGCCCATTTAAAATTGTAATCTTAAAGATATGGGCTTAGCACATCTACATAGTTTAGTATGGTTTGGCGGTTGTGTAGGTCCAAAGACTTAGTAATCATTTTATGGGGAGGATTGCTAGGATTATAAATAAGGATTAAGGCTAGGTCCCCTCTTCACTTTTCATACACACGGTTTCTACCCATTGAGAGGCGCCACCGAAGAGAAGAGCGAAGAGGAAGAGCGAAGAGGAAGAGCGAAGAGGAAGATCTAGTTGAGACGAATTTATTAGCTTCCGCTGAATTCGATTATGGCTGAAAATCCATCAGGTAAGTAAATTCTAATTTCATATTTATAGTGTTCTAATTATCATACATGAGATCCTAAAATAAATTTATAATTCTTACATAAAATTGGATCATGCGGCCTACTATCCATCCAAAAATGGATAAAAAGTGATGACGTGATTCTTCTTCTAGTGACGGGGTAGCCAATGACCAACATATAGATTAACTATTTTTCAAGTTTTATTTTTTTTTTCTCATATCTTATTTATTTATGAACAACATTAATTCATGCCCTTAATTATATTAGATACATCAGTAAAATTATCTCAGATAATAATTCATGCCATAATTATATCAAACATATCATATAAAAGGCAAAAGAATTAAAATTTAAAAAATACACAATTAACTTACATAACTTAAAAATGTATAATTAGCTTATGTATGGGTTCATTAGTTACAACTTCATTTAAAAAAGAGTCACGTCAATATTTTTCATCCATTTTTGGATGGATGGTAGATGGAGGGACTCCATTTTGTTTTCAGAAAAATGAGAGGGTAACAATATTTAAATTAAAAACTGAAAAACTAAATTGAAACTTTTGAGAGATCAAAATACCTAATTACACATCATGAGTACGTTATCATATACTTGTTTTTGCTTAAATTAATTCTCAAAATACCTAATTCCAAAACTTAAAGTATTTCACCAATTTTGGCCAATCCAATTTGACCACCACGCCTATATATGAAATTTGTCCAATTCCAATTTCATTTTAAAGTCATACTCATAAGATAAGATGTAGACGTTGTCATGCCCAATAATAAGAGCCAATGGTTGATTGAAAAATATAGGTACTTGCTACCTCAAATCATCATAATTCAACTTCCGTTGTGAATTTGAATAACATTGCTCAGATAATCCATTACAATTTAAACAAGTGTATCCATAGAAGAAATATTTAGAAAATCTAAAACGGAGTCGTCACCCAAAAAAACCTGTCAGCTTACCAGAAAGACTGAGTCAGAGCTAAGAATTTTCTAAGATATTTTGTCCATGACTGGCGTTCCAAATCCAAATTAAGATGCATAACATTGACCGTCATCATTGTAAATACCAATTTTCTACGTTACTCTGAAGCACTCCCACTATAAATATCTGGCTGCAACTATGGTTCCTTACACCTTATACAACTCCTGCAGCTGCAATTAGTCCTACTTTCTCTTTTCCAAAAATGGCATTCTCAGAGAAGATGTCCTTCATTCTCATGGCTATTTTTGTTGCTTTAATGATGCTCGTGTCCACCCAAGTAGCTGCTGAGGTTCTGCATGCTGCAGTTGGAGATCTCAATCTTGGTTTGTACATATATTGCAATCATGATATATTAATTATCATAATTTTAATTATAGTTTGTAGTTATAATATTACGTATAATATTATTGTTAAAAATCACTTAACATCTTTGGAACTGTTGATGGTGGAGGTTTGATAACTAACTTGAATTACATGAATTTGAATATATACGCAGGACGAAGGGCACTGCTTCAATATAATACCACAGGGCGTGGAGGATACAATTGACAAAGGCCCATGCAGTCCCATGCGAGCATGCTTGTGTTATATATATATATATATATATATATATATATATTATGTTAGTTTCAAAATAAGCTTCCCGTGATGATGGAAACAATAGTGGTATTGTAATTGATGTGTGGGATATATATATATTATGTTAGTTTCAAAATAAGCTTCCCGTGACGATGGAAACAATAGTGGTATTGTAATTGATGTGTGGGATTCCATTTTAGCATATATGTCATTAATTTTGTGACAAGCTGAACCAATGCAATTGCTATTAGTGCGTGTTCGCCTCTCCTCACCTATGGAATTTTAAGAAATATAAATATAAATGTAGTGGTTTTTGGGTTGGGCCAAATAAGTCATTTCGACTCGTAGACAAAAAATATCTTTTATAGAAATATAACAGCAATATAATTATGAAATATCAAAGTAATAAAAAATAATTTATATATTTAATATTAAATTTACAAATTTTAATAAAAATGAAATTTTTTAAAGAGAAAAAAAGAAATTATTTTTTCACTATTGTAACTTTAATATCATGTTTTTTAATCATAAAATATAAATTTTTTATTTATATATAAAAAAATAAAATTTTCCTTAAAAAATATCTTTTAGAAAAATAAATGGAGTGGAACGTGGAACGTTTAACAAAAAGAGAGCGCATTGTTTAGTTCACAAAAAGTGTTAGTTTCGTAGTTTTGTGTTTACTGATAGAACGCCATCATTAAAAAATGACAGAATTTATTAACACTAACAAAGATATATAGAGACAAAATAAATAAAAGCAAGAGAAATTGTATTAAGCCAACAATATGGGGTTTGTGGACCCAATACAAGTTCGGATAGCCCACCTGACCCATTCAAATGCTTCCAAATTTATTGGGTCTGATGGACTTAGCATTCAAAATTCAATAAAACTCAGCTCACTATCCACTTTGTTAACAAAACCCCATCCTTAGCTTTTAGACTCAATCTATTTATTTATGTAATTAAATGTATTAATCTATTCTTGATTTATTTATTTATATAAATTATAATTACCAAATTGCTTCCTCTTACACGAAAAACATTTGTATCTAAATAATTTCTTTGGCCGTTTCCTCAGTTATAAATTAATCGATGTCTTGGGCTTTTACTTGAATCGTTTTGTTTTAGAATTCCATTCAACAAATACTATATCCATGAACTAAAAATGGAAAAAGTTTCATTTATGTTTCAGATGTGGAGACCAGATAAATTTTTGAAAAAAATCTAAATTAATAATATAAACAAAGATTTAGTTAAATGTGTAACTTTTAAATATTTTTACTAAATTAATTCGGTAAAAATATTTTATAATGATAATGAAATATACTCATCCATCAATATTTTTTAAAATGCACAAAATTTAAGTAAAAATTTTTAACTATTTCTCATAAAGATTTTTTATTTAAATTACAATATGTATATTAATTATTTTATTAATAATTATTAATAATTCAAATTTGATGTTTATAATAACTATTATTAATATCAATAATTATTTTTTTAAGTAAAGCAATTAATACATGTGTCATAATTTATACAAAAAAAATCTTAGCACCTAGAAGTTTTTACCTAAATTTTATCCTTTTTAAATATATAATAATATAAATGCTCGATTGAATTCTTCCTGTTTTGTCCATCGGTTCCATTTTTGTTATAATCTACAGCATGTTTTACCGTAAGACTTTTTCTCTTTCTTTTATTTTTCAACAAATTTTAAATTTTACAGTAATGTTTCAAATGAAAATATACATTCATGAAGTGGAAATTTTTCTTTAAATGGACATATATATATTTCTTCTATTTTGTAAGTTATGGCGTTGAATCGTTAAAGACGGTATGATGTGTTGGCGTCCGTAATACTAATTGAATCGTATTCCTCGTTCATTTCATTTCTATAACTTGGAAATAAAAATATCTCAAACGCTACCATCTTATTTCAAAGATATTTTATTCTTTGTTTTATTATTTTGTAAATTATTTTATTCTTTGCCTGAAACCTAGAATTGTATTAGGCGTGGCATTCAAATTGGCTAGCTCCTTTTATGGCTTAACGCATAACTCCTTCATAATGTGTTTAAGCATTTTTCCCTAAGTTATATTTTTTTTTACTAATCTTAAATAATATTATGATGGAAATGAATTCAGATAAACCATACATATTAGGCTGAAAGGTCGAATAGGGCTTGATACAATCGGTAATCAATTTTATTGACTTTTTTGATAAAGCGCATGGAACAATCATAAATGTGTCAATATATAAAATTAAATATATCATTTCATTAATAATAATTGCAATAGAAAAATTAATTAATTGGCAAAGGCCTCCAAATTATCCAAAATACTCATTTGAAAATCTTTAGCATAAACAAAGAAGATTATTTTATCTTAATTTAGAATTTTTCGGTTTCTCTTCTCTCTTACTACTTTTAGTATGGAAGGGTGTTTGATGGAAACAATTACTTCAAGGCTTGTGTGCAAAAACTTTATGGCCAACCACCATGATCTTATTGTGGAAGACCTACCGGCCACCATCAATCCCTTCATTCTAATATACCAAATTACCAAACTCAACTTAGAGTAACCTAACTTGTTAAACTCGCAAATTGCACTTAAACCGTTAGATTCACAAAATTTTCAATTAATAAGATAAAATTTGTCATATTATGGAGTTATGATTGTAATCATTCAATTAATTGACCAACTATCTACTTTTATTTTGTGCAAAGGGTTCCCATATAAGGTGTATTTTTACACTTTTTTTAGAGAATTATTCTCCTTACTATACTCATTGACTTGATTGATGGAATTTCTTCAAAATTATTTTCTTCTTATTTTTCTGACATTGAAAGAAGAAAATTCTTTATAAGCATTGTCTATAGAGATTAAACCTATGATTATGTAATAGTAAAGGTTCTTACGATTAAATCAATCAACGCAGTAGATAAATAATTTCTAAGAAAGTGCAAGAACAAACCTTATATAAAATTTCCTCTCTATTATATAGAGTGGCCGTAAATAACTAGACAATTAAACTATTACCTCATGATATAAATATTTATCATGTAATAAGTTTTTTTATGCCTGCATGAAAGAGATATTTATGATGCCATCATTAAGATGAGCTTGAATTCAAATCTTACATTTCAAACTCAATTTTAATTTAAATGGTATGTTTAGAGTTATGAATGAAAGGGAAGATAATAAGTGATATTAAGAGTGCATTTGATTGGATGAAATATAATAAGAAGAAATAAAAATGGGAAAGGAAATGATTCAAAAATGTATTTGATAGATATTTTGGAATGGGAATCCTTATTCCCTAAGGAATGGGAATTCCATCAAATGATGGAATATTCATTTCATAACAAAAGTGATGGAAATGATTTATTTTTTTCATTCATAGATTAAACTTTGATAATATTATTTTTATTAAATTTTTAAAATCTTAAAATTATCAATTTTTATATGATAATGCAATTGAAGCATTGCATATTTTTCAAAAAAAAATTATTCTTTTATTATAAGTTTGAAAAGATTTCAAACTTTTAATTAAATATATCATATTTAATTTTTTAACAATATATAATATTAATCAATATAAAATAAATATCAAGTGATCCGTATTTTCTTTTAACAATATATAATTTTTTAACAACATTATAATTATAGTATATATAAGGATAGCATACTCATTAATATTTTTTAATTGAATATGATATAATCCTAAATTAAATTTATTTTAATAAGTTAATATATATTAATCAATCTAATGCAAATTATCTATATATTTAAACATAAAAAATTATAAGCAAATAAGAATAACATCATCATTTTTCATATAAAAATATACTAATTTTTATATTTTATTTTATTTTTAATTTGAGAATATTACTATCATTGATATATTTTTTTCATTCCATTCTATCAAAATTGTTATACCAAACATAAAAATAAAAGAGAATGCCTATTTTATTCTTCACCATATTAAACATAATTATGAAATGGAATAAATATTCCATTTCATTATATCCAACCAAACGGGAGGAATGAGTGGTTAAATATCATAAATTTTGTTTTTTGCTTATTTAAAATGTATAAAAAATCTTAAAAATCTTTCAAATCAGAGGAGTATATATATAAATAATTTAAAATTTCATAAGAAAA
Organism: Sindora glabra; assembly: GCA_020226215.1. Classification (NCBI taxonomy): domain Eukaryota; kingdom Viridiplantae; phylum Streptophyta; class Magnoliopsida; order Fabales; family Fabaceae; genus Sindora; species Sindora glabra. The sequence goes on along the minus strand of CM035227.1, from coordinate 107,804,219 downwards.
TTACAACTCCATACCTGAAGAGTGAAGGTTGCTAGCTGGTCTCTGTTGAAAAGGCATCATGCAATTTAATCAGAAAAAAATGAAAAACCGATGGATAAGAAATTAGATTTATAAAATCAACTGATCTTAGTTAGCTTCAAATCTGTAATTACTTTATTGTTTCATTGGCATTTATTTAAATGGTTTTTTCTGTAGTCTTTTTTCTTTCCCACAATCTTTCAATCCTAAGGTAGGTATGAAGTCATGACTCTGATGGCATCAGTAATTACTTGGCAGATGTACCTTCTATGGTGTTTATTTTCGTTGCATCTGACAGATGGATTGAAATTTGAATGTTTCCTACGCAAAAGTATTGCGAATCGTTGCACGACAAGGACAGTGATGGTTGGTAATGTGGCTCTTGGCAGTGAGCATCCAATAAGAATTCAAACAACGACTACAACCGACACTAAGGATGTTGCTGCAACAGTTGAACAGGTATAAACCTCCTATATTGCATTGATAGCAGTATTTCCTTCCCCATTTGCTCTGTCTTCCCGCAGTTCATTCACTTTTTTTTATTTATTTATATCTAAAAAATATTACTTGCTATCTGTTGGTAGGTAATGAAAATAGCAGACAAAGGTGCCGATATTGTACGTATAACAGTTCAAGGAAAGAGAGAAGCTGCTGCATGTTTTGAAATCAAGAACTCCCTTGCTCATTGAGGTGTAAATCTTTTTAACTTATTAATATGTATGAGACTAAAATTTAAATTCAGTCTGACCTAATAAAAAAGACTTATTAGTTTATTTAAAATTTTTTTATATAAATAATTTTTTAAATTTATCCAATAGATTAAAATTTTTATAAGATTTAAAATTATTCAATAGCCTAATTAGGCTTGTATACATATATATATATATATATGTATATCAAAATATTTATATTATTTATATGTATAATATATATTATATTATATTATTTATAATTACGTAGGTTAGCTTAATAAGCTTATAAATTGAGTTTAAAAAAATCTAATCTATCTATCTAAATAAATTAATTTATTAATCTAAATTTAATTTATTTAAATAAATAAATTATGCTAAACTAATCCTTGAGTATATTAGGTCATAAGCCCTTAATAATAAGATTGTGTATTGCACTTGTACCCTACTTGTACAGAAAAAGTAAGCATTATATGTTTCAAGTTGTGTTTGACTTGGTTTATATATTTCAGTTACCCCGCCCGACCCATTCATATGCTTCCAAATTTATTGGCTTTGAACAATTCAATCAAAATCAGCTCACTATCCACTTTGTTAATAAAACCCCAGCCTTAGCTTCTAGACTCAATCGGTTTATTTACATAAATTATAATTACCCAATTGCTTCCTCTTCGACCAAAAGAAGGGAGCAAAATTTTTTAATCTCAATAATTTCTTCGGCCGTTTTCTCAGTTATAAATTAGTCGATGTCCTTGGGCTTTAACTTTGATCCTTTCATTTTAGAATTCCATTCAAAATAAGCTAAGCAAATGCCAAGCCTAGCCCAATCCATGAACATAAGTCAATTGTCGTTACTTGTGGTCCCCACCCCCCTCTCTCTGTGTAAAACCAATAAAATAATATATCAAAAATAGAATTTAAAATGCACTTTAAAATATAGATTAATAATTATCATTAAACGTAAAATAATGAGTTGAATTTATAAAATTTAATTTAATAAATATAAAATATTTAAAATTCAATTTCAAATATTATTTTTAACACTTATAACATTTTTGAACCAACAAATACTGTATCCATGAGCTAAAAATGGCAAAAGCGTCATTTGTGTTTCAGACTTGGAAAGGGATGAATTTTTGAAAAAAAATTTAAATTAATAATATAGACAAAGATTTAGTTAAATGTCTAATTTTTAAATATTTTTACTAAATTAATTCAGTAAAATTTTTTATAATGATTATAAAATATATTCATGCATCAATATTTTTAAGTGCATAAAATTTAAGTAAAATTTTATAATTATTTATTATAATTTTTTTATTCAGATTACAATATGTATACTAATTATTTTATTAATAATTATTAACAATTCAATTTTTATGTTTATAATAACTATTACTATCAGTAATTATTTTTTTTAAATAAAACAATTAATATATGTGTTATAATATGAACAAAAAAATTTATCTAAATTTTATCCTCTTCGAATATATGATAATATAAATGCTTGATTGAATTCTTTCAGTTTTGTCCATTGGTTCCATTTTTGTTATAATCTACAGCATGTTTTACCATGAGACTTTTTCTCTTTCTTTTATTTTTCAACAAATTTCAAATTTTACAGTAATGTTTGTAATGAAAATATATATTCATGAAGTGAAACTTTTTCCATAAGGATGATATTAATTGAATCGTATTCCTCGTTCATTTGATTTCTATAAGTTGGAAATAAAAATATTTCGAAAGCTGCCGTCTTATTTCAAAGATATTTTATTCTTTGATTTATTCTTTTATAAATTATTTTAAAGTTCCGTTTCGTACAAATAGTTGATAAATTAATTGATAAGTTACTTGATAGTTAATAAGTTAATTGATAATTAATGACTGATAAGTTAATTAAAGTATTTCATAAAATTAACGGTTGAACTAGCTGAAATTATAAAATGATATAAAATGATACATTAATATAAATATATATATAATTAAAATAATTTATATTTATCTAAAAATTAAATTATATTAATGTAATTAAAAAATTTAAAATAAAAGTATAATTTTTAATATTTAATTAATTATATTTTATAAAATTATATATTTATTTACTTATCTAATTTTTATTTTATTATTTATTATAAAATTATAATTACTTAAAATATAATTAATTATATTTTTTAAAAATTACTTAAATTTATATTACAAAAGATATGGATTATAAATTAATAAAAAGAATAAGAATAAGTTTAAAAAGAATTTAAGAAAATAATAGCTTATAAGTTATAAATTATTTTAAGTAACTTATTAAATCAGAATTTATAAGTTACTTAAAGTAACTTGTAACTAATATAAAAAATATTTTTAAAAATTAATTTATACTTTATTAATTAGATCAATAAATTATAAATTTATTTATTTATTTTACGGAACGAAACCTAAACCTAAGATTGTACTAGGCGTGGCATTCAAATTTGCTAGCGCGTTTTATGGCTCAACGCATAACTTCTTCATATTGGGTTTAAGCTTTTTTTCTTAAAATATATGATTTTTTTTTTGTTAATCTTAAATTATATTATGATCGATTTGAATTCAGGTAAGCCGTACGTATTGGTCTGAAAAGCCGATTAAAATATATGATTTTTTTTTTTGTTAATCTTAAATTATATTATGATCAATTTGAATTCAGGTAAGCCGTACGTATTGGTCTGAAAGGCCGATTAGAGCTTGGCCCAATCGGCAATCAATCTTGTTGACTTTATTGATGGAACTCATGAAACGACCATAAATATACCGATTTATAAGATAGACTGGATCTTTTTATTAACGACGGTTGTAACAGAAAAATTAATTAATCGGCAAAGGCTCGTAAATTTTTTTACTTAATCTAGAATTTTTTTATTCCTCTCCTTATAAATTATCTAGGTATGCACTTCACGTTATATATATATATATATCAATTACCTGAAGACTTGCATGCAAGAATTTTACGACCAAACCCTATGATCTTAATTAACAAATTCCCTCCACTTTCAATTGTATTTTACAGGGAAAGACCGATTAGCCACTATCAATCCCTCCACTTTTGGTTTACTGAATTAACAAATTCAACTTGGACTAACCAAGCTCGCTAAACACACAAATTGCATTTAAATAGTTAGATTCACAAACTTTTCAATTAACGCATGATAAAAGTTGTTATATTATGGAGTTACAGTGATAATTATTCAATTAATTGTCTAACTATCTATTTTTATTTTGTACTAAGGTTAATTTTTACACCTTTTTTGGGGGATTCTTCTTTGTACTATACTATACTAATCGACTTGATTAATATAATCTCTTCAAAGTTATTATCTTTTTATTTTTCTAGCATTGAAAGAAAGAATTTTTTTATTAGCCTTGTTTATGGAAACCAAACTATGATTATGTAATAGTAAAGGTTTTGATGGTTATTCAATCAATTTAGTAGAGAATAATCTCCAAAAAGGTATAAGATCAAATCTTATATAAAACCACCTCTTTATTATATAAAGTGGTAGTAAGTAGTTACGCAGTTTAATTGTTACCTAATAATATAAGTATTTATTATGTAATAATTTTTTTATCTCTACATGAAGACAAGTTTGAATTCAAATCTTACATTTCAAACTCAATTTTAATTTAAATAATGGTAAGTTTAGAAATTAGAAATGAAAAAAGATATTGAGAGAAAATAAACAAATGGAAAAAAAAATGAGTGGTTGAATATTATAATTTCTCTTCTCCTTGTTTAAATATATAGAAAATTTTCAAAATCTTTTAGATTAAAGAATTATAAATAAATATTTTAAAATTTCATGAGAAAATTACAGCTCCGTACCTTAAACACCGGTAAGATTTTATCAAAACAAGTTGCAAACTGCGTGAAAGTTACCGTGAAGGGAATAAGCAATGGCTACAGTTTGCCGAGTCAAAGCAAAGGCATAGCTAGGGGTCGCGCTTGGTGGCAGTCCGTTGGGGTCTTCGCGAAGGGGCCAACGACGAAGATGGTCATGCTCTCTCTCGGACTTCTCACCCACCTCCTTTGACTTACAACCTCAAAATCTTATTCTTGAATCATTCAATCGAACTTGTTAAACTTCTCCGATATTTACCGGTAAAAGAGAGCAGGAATTGAATATTCAATATCAATTAAAAAATTGGAAAATTTATATCATATTATTATGCTAAAATAGATTTATTTTCACATCTCCATCAAATTGTTTCCATTGAAAACTTCTAAGCTGTTTGATGATTATTACATCGATATGGTTGAAACGTATTTGTTTTCTAAGTTATCGGCTCTGACATAATAATTTGGTAAAATCTGAAAATCCTAACAAATCATGTTAAGAAAATTTGAAAAAGGTTCCGGAATGTGTCTTTTTCTTTTCTGAGAGGAGCATCAATTATGAAGTTAATAATTCATTAGTTACAAAAGTTAATTATTCACCAATTATAAAGTCCAAAAATTGTTTTAATTATTAAGACTAAAGAGCTTTTTTAGCTATGAAGTCTAAGGATTCTTCTTAGAATAATATTTCTTTATGAAGTATTAAAAATGCATTTCTAGAATTATCCTTTACCTGTATTAAATTTTGGAATCAAACAAAATTTGAATTATCTGACCTTTTATTTTCCTCTTTCTCCTAACACATCATACGTTCTATTTGTTTTAGCCAAAAAATATTCCATAAAAATATAATTATAAATTATTAAAATAAGAAAAATAATTAATATATTTAATATTAAATATAATAAGCTTAGTAGAAGATAATTTTTTAAAAATAAATGTTATTTTTCATCTTTTTTATAATCGTAGGATCTCTTTTTTCAATCATAAAGTATGTACCATATTGGTAGAAATAGAATGCTCTAATCGTAGAATGTTCTAGTTCCGGATACGAAAACAAAGTCAAATTGTTTTTAAGTTTTACAAGACTGGAGGTTGAGTGCTGAGCATTGACAACTTCCGTGGGTTGCATGGCTCCAACCGCCGAGGTTTAATAAACAAAGGATGCCGTTAATATCATTTGCCTTTATCCATATTCTATAAACAAAGGATATCTGTGACATTTATTATTTATTTATTTATTTTATGGAATATATATATATATTAAAATTTTAATATTTTAATTTTTAATATATTAAAAATTATAAAAATGAATAATTTTTTTTATTTATTAAATATGATTAAATTTTTACAGTTTTTAATATTATAAAAATAATAAAATTAAATTTTTAATGTGTGTAAATTCACAAAAATTATAAATAATAAAATTAATAACTATTCTTTATTTATAACATATAATTAAAAATATATACAATTGAAATATACAAAAATTTCTCCCTTATTAAGATGTCATGAACGTCATGTGTAATAGCTAATAATTAAAGAACAAAACAATGTCAACGGGAAAAAAAATACTTAAGAGTAATTTTTTGAGTTAAATGTTTTAATAAGTTGAGTACTTTAATGTTAAATTATTTTTAATATATTAAAATTATATTTTTATCTAAATATTTTTAATTTGAAATTTAAAAAATTCAATAATAAAAATATATAATACATGAAAACACTGGGTACGGAGTAGACGGTACACATGTACGAGCATTTCTTGGTTGCATCGGACTAAGTTAATTAGCGAGTAACCGTGTCTAGTGTGGATCCAAAAGACTTGAATTTTGGTATTGTACATAGCCGGCCAGCATCCCAATTTACGTTGACAATTGTGCTACGTATTTTGACCTTAATATTTATAATTATGCCTTTAATGGAAATTTTCAATTTATTTGGTGGACTCAACCCATAACATATTAAACAAACATAGTATTTAATGTCATTTATAAGGATGATGGTTATTCATCCTTTAAATATTATAATTAATATTATTAATTTTTTTATTTTTATATTTATCATAATTATTTATTCATTTCTTCACTAATAATATTAAAATAAATAATGAGAACAAAAAATTTAATTAAAAAATAATTATATATTTGATATTATTAAGATAAAATTTATTAATTTATTTTAATATTTTTTATTTATTTTAACATGATAAATAAATAAAAGAATAGATAATTATAACAATTATAAAAATAAGATATTAATAATGTTAGTTATTAAATTTGGGGATGTAATTATCATTACTTTTATAAATAAAAAATTAAATATTATATTTATTTTAAAGTTTATTATTTTCTATTATTTATATATTAACTTAAAATCTTATTACATTTTGACCGGTTAAATGATCTATACATATTATTGTAAGTTTTAAGAAACTAAAGACAAAAATTGTTGTATTTATAGTCATTAATATCATTAGCTGAAATTTCGCTATTAATAACTTCAAGAAATTAAAAAAGTTTGTAAATATTATTGAAGGGACTAACAATGTATTCTAAATTTGAATTAAGTAAAGCAACGAGTCCTCTATTGTACCAGGGCTTGGATCAAAAATCTATTTTGATTATTGAATTTCATTAATTTTATTTTTAATAAAATAAAATATTAGATTATTATAAAAAAATTAAAATTTAATAATTTTTAATTTTATAAAAATTAAATTAATACAAATTCTTAATAAAAATTAATTTTATAAAAAGTAAAATAAAATTTTAATCTTATATTTGTTTGAGTATAATTAATGGGACCGGCATTTACAGGGATGGATATATAGTAAGATGCAAGATTTCCAGGGTGCGGACTGTGGGGGCGGACGCGGGCCCTTTGGCAGGTAAATTGAACTTTGCTTTCGCATTACTTTTTCGGCTTTGGTGAATTCTTCAATGCCTAGAAACTTGACCCTCGCTTGTTAAGTCTCAAACCGAGACCCTCAGTCATATAAAGTCAACCCCACGAGCCTGTGAAAATAAAAATATAATAGATACTTAAAATAGGATTAAAAATTAAATTTTAAATTTTATGAATTTAATTTATTATTTAACATTTAACAATAATTTTTAATTTATATTTGAAATTTTAATTTTAAATTTTAATTTTAAATTTTATTTTTAATACATATAGACAAATCTTTGACTTTATGCAGCTTAGTTAATCACATTCATGAACCTCCTCACATCTGCAGAAATGCATAGGTTATTATATTATATTGTCTTTACAGAGATTCAAAGCAAGGTGGTGTTCTAGGTAAGCCGTCATGCGAGACTTCGCAAGAGCAACTAAAGGGGTAAGAAAGTCAAGACACAAGATCTAACAGACAGTAACTTCAGCGAATGTTTCTTTTGCTTTTCGCCGATGAACCTTCCACATGTAAAGCTAGCAGCATGCAAATCAAACCCTAGCCAGCCAGTCTGCCAATACAGGACAAATTGAGTTGTAATTCTAAATAGCCATTTGAAAGGAGTCCAAAAAGTCCAACTTCAAATTCAAGAGATGTACATTTTTTAACCACTAGGCCTTTACAAATTACAAGTAATTTATTCACTATATGCATGATTAAAGGGTCTGTCTGGGTTTGAAAATTAGAGTAGTTATAATAATATAGTGTGTACATGGCCACTCAGCTTCTATGGAAAAAGCACATGATGAACTAGCAAGCACCACCTGCGAGACATATGACATATATATATATATATATATATATATAGAGAGAGAGAGAGAGAGAGAGAGAGAGAGAGAGAGTGGGGATCATTTGACACCACTTTAAATATTTCGCTCTTACGTTAATTTTTAACTATTGATCTTATCTACATCTAATGGTTAAAACATAACTATTCATTAGTAGAGTGCATCATTAATGAAGAGAGATAACATATAATCAGAAAATAGTCAATTACAATTAATGAATTTTTTTTAATTAATAAAAATATAAATATAAATGAACATAAATAAATAATTATTTATTGTAAAAGAAATTTATGATTAAAAGAATTTAGTCTTCCTTAAAACGATTTTTCACTAAAAAAATTATTGAAATTTTACTACATACATTTGCTGTTCATAATACTCATATTTTTTTTATAAAATAATCTAAAGCATATAATTTTTTTTATAAGTAATATAAATTCTTACGCATTGCTGGTAGCATTTTTCTAATATGTGAAAGGGGATTTTATTTTTATTTTTTCAAATAAAAAAAAAAGATGAACGATTTTGCTAGTTATACAAATATTATTTCTTTCAATAAATCTATTATCTTTTCTTTTAAACGAAGACGTTGAAGGTCATTTGCTCTCATACTGTCGCACATATATGTTATGTACAAACTACCAAAATTTTTCATTGCATTTTTTTTATTTTTCATTTTAAAATAACCTGGCATACTTAAAAAAATATTGTCAACAATGAGTAAAAACATACATCAATTATAAAAAGCAAATATCTATTCTCTAACTTATTTTACGAAATAGGTAAGAATATTAAAGATAACAAATATATATTTAAAAATTGTAAAATTTCAATAAAAATTTTTTATAGTGGAAAATTATTTCAAGAGAAGACAATGGTCAAAATTATTTTTAAACATAATTCTTTAAATTGATTAAGTTCTTTAAACATAAATTTAGTAGAAAATTATTTATTTATGTTCATTTATATTTATATTTTTATTAATTAGAAAAAATGATTACATGTTTTCTCTCTTCATTAATGATGCACTCTACTAATAAATAGTTATGTTTTAACCATTAGATGCAGATAAGATCAATGATTAAAAATTAGTGTAATAGTGTAATATTTAGAGTGGTATCAATTGATCCCCACTCATATATATATATATATATATATTACGGACTACATTGTAATCAGGATTGTACGTGCAAACTAAAATCATAGTTTGGATAATTGGATTTACGTAAGAAGTACATTTTCCTCTTTCTAGTTAATTATAAAATGTTAGAAATTGATATTTTGAAAAAGCTAATATTATGAGAAATTTCATTTTTTATGAGGTTGAATATTTTATCATTAAATTATTTTTTAATCTGAAAATTAATAAATTAAAATTAAAAAAATAAATTTTAATACATTAAATATAATCCAATAGAAATATTCAATTTCTTAAAATTTTAAACTCCTTATAATATTATCCTTTTAAAAAAGCAAGAGATTGATAATGTTTTATTATATATGAAAAGCAATGTAATTAAAGTTATAATCAAATATATCCAAATTTTTGCTCCGTTAGCATTTGAAGGATAGTCAACGTTTTCACATTGATCATTTCTATTCTCTCTCTTTTTTAAGATGAAAAAGAATTTGATTCAAATCAAAGATAATGTGCACACAAGTTCCTTACTAGATATACTTATACTTTGAATCTCAAATTAATCCTATTAAATAACAATTTTTTTTGTAATACAACGGAACATAAATTTAGATAAAAGAAAATTTATATTTTAATAACACAAAATAAATAAAAATTCCAATAAAATCACAATAAATTAAAACTTTTAGTTTCATAGACGGACAATCTAAAGTCTTAAGCCTCAAACCATAATCCGGAGTAGTTAATTACAGCCATTTTGCCAGATACATTCCGAGGCAAATAGCATTTTCCTAATGTTAGGTACACCGTACACGGAAGATCTAGATTTAGGAAGGCAAACGCACAGCGTAGCGCTGCAACTTATATTAAGGTATCGCTGGTTCTTGTAAGCCACAAACATACTGCTTAATTGTCAATACACCTATCCACTAGTTTTAGGGCTTACCTGTCCATATCCCACGTCATCACAAACCTCTCTGATGTGGCACTGACCTCTTCCAACTCCTCCACACGCACCAATTAATGGCAAACCCAAAAAATAATCCAAAATAAAAAAGAAGACACATTCAGACAACCATAACATCACGAAACCGGCCTTGTATTAAACCCTCCAGAAAAATTTAACTTTAGAAGAAGCCAAAATTTACAATTAAATATGGTTATTATTAAATTAATCCCTCTTCCATCATTGACCACCTCTTTTCATGTCAGCTCTTATATACCCCCCCTTCCATTACAAATATTATATGCCCTTTCCATCGACTTCTCCGTCGTCTTCTCTTCAGCCTCTTAAATTTTCTTTCCTGCTCACTGTTCAATCTTCACAAACATGGATTTTCCAGACACTCCCACTGGAAAATCCCCAAGAAAAGAACTCCAAGGTCCGCGTCCCACACCACTGAGGATACACAAAGACTCTCACAAGATCAAGAAACCGCCACTGGCACCGCAATCGCAGGCTCCGCCGCGCCAACCAGTGATTATCTACACAGTCTCGCCCAAGATAATCCACACCACGCCCGGTGATTTTATGAGCCTCGTTCAACGTCTCACCGGCTCTTCGTCCTCTTCTTCGTCGACGTCCGATGCGGTGTCGCATGATCCTTTCAACGGCGGCAATAATGGCGGTGCGTTATCACCGGCTGCGCGTTTTGCCGTGACAGAGAAGGCTAGGTCTCCGCAAGGGAAGAAACAGTATCAAAGTGCGGATATGGCCGGCAGCGATGTTGAAGGAATTATGGAAATTAATCATGGCATGGAAAGACAAAGCATGTTTCCGGGGATTTTGTCGCCGAATCCAACCTCTCTGTCGCCGATCCCGTCGAGCTTCTTCTCGCCAACGCCACCACCATCGGATCCGAGTGCCGTTAGCTTCCTTCATGATTTGAGCCCTACCTTTCATAGTTTCATGCCAAGCCCTTCCAACTTTGCTTCACCTCATACTCCATCTATAGACTTATTCAACAATTTCTTTGACCAATAGATTTGTAATTTCCGTAGTTAGAATTTTTGGGTGTTGTTAGGAACTTACAAACAGAGATATAAAGGTCTGATTGTTTCCCTTTATGGGGTAGTTTCAAAGAGGACGATGATACCAAAAATAAATATGGAGAAAATGGAAATTTGATATTTATTCTTTTTGGTGGGTAGCTAGCTAGTTGGAGACTTCTTAATGGATTTATGTTTTCTTTTTTACTAAAATTGATTTTAGTGGGCCAATTTTGCATTGACACCATTGGTGTGCATATATTATCATACTTAAGGCTCCGCTTAATTTTTTTTTTGAAGAGATTTTCTATGGATATAAAAAATCTTATTTTATTGTGTATATTTGGAGGAATATCATATCTATGTATACTTTATATTTAAAAAAAATATGACAATCAGAAATGTGATAGAGTAAGAAAATAACTTCTTTTTAAAGAAGAATTTATTTTCTATCAATCTTTTTATATTTAATATTGAGTATATAAATTATTTCTAATATCCTGATATTTTATAATTATATTTTAATAGAAAATATTTCAATCAAAACAATTGCAACCTAGATTTTAGAATTTAGCACTGTGTCAAAGCTATATGCAATTTCCTGAAATTTTGATATTTCAAATCGGCAGTATATATAGTACTTACGAATTAGCACGGCAAGAAAAAAAAATTATGTATATAAAATAAAATTTAAAATTAAATTTTTAAAATTTCAAATTAATTAAATTAAGTCTTATAAATTTATCCTTATCATTCTGTATCCCATTAACAGACTGAAATGAATATTTAAAAGAAAGTTGAACCAAAGGGCCGGCGGTTTAATGGTCATAATAAGGGGACTTAATATATATGCAATGCATCAACTCTCTTGAGCTCTCATTAAATATGGTTGGGAAAAGTGTGGGACATTAGAGAACCATTAGATCGTTTGATTCTTCTCAAACAGTATAAAAAATTTTATTTTCGAAAAAGAAAACAAGAAAGTGATATATTGTTTCGTTAAGAAATTAACAGAAATATAATTTTTTGAAAAATTCTATTTTCACGTAATATAAGAAGTTATTTATTCATCTTCTCTTATATGTCAATCAAATATTTTGACTATTTTTTGAAAAGTTTATATAGAAAAATATTTTTAAAAATTTTTTTAAAAAAAAAAATTACATTTTGTACGGACCAAATAGCTTTCAACGTCAATGAAGAACGTGGGTATTTGATTCAAAAGGTTTTCTTCCTACTTTGATTATAGTAGATTGGGACACTGGATTTGTACAAAAAATCGCAAATCCCAGTCATAAAAAATTAAGTACAAAATGAGATAAAATGTCACTTGAAATAAATTAAGGCTCTCGACAATTCAAACCATACTAATAAATCAATAATGAAATCAATAATCCATTCAAACATACATTTATACATTGAAATGATTTTGTAGAAAATAAGATAAAATGAAATGTTTGTTCGAGATTGAGGTTTTATTTTGTACAACTAGTTTATTAATTAATAACTAATAAGTTAATTAACTGATGATATAAAAAATATTTTATAAAAATTAATTATTAAACTAATTTAAAATATAAAATGATATAAAAATATATATTAATATAAATATATACATAAGTTAAATTAATTTTTATTTATTTAAAAGTCAAATTATATAATAAAATTAAAATGTTCAAAATAAAAATATAATTATCTAAAAGTTGATTAATTATATTTTATAATCTTATATATTTATTTAATTATATAATTTTTATTTAATTATTATTTATAATAGAAATATAATTACTTAAAATATATTTAATTATAATTTTTAATATTACATATTTATTTACTTATTTTTATTTAATTACTTATACTAAATTTATGATGTTATATATTTATTTATTTTCTCACTTACTTAATTTTTATTTATTATTTAAAAGAAGAATATAGGATATGAATTGTAAATTAATAATAAAAAAAGAATAAATGTATTAAAAAATTAAAAGTTATCAATTTATAAATTATAAATTATTCAAGATAACTTATTAAATTAAAATTTATTATTTTGATAAGGTAATAAATGAAATATTTAAAAATATTAGCTTATAATTTATTAACTAAATTAATAAGATATAAGTTAGTTAATTTATTTTCTACGCAAAACAAAGCCTAAAGAAATAAATAAAGAACAATATTACGAGAAACTTAATCTTCTAAAAAAATGAATATTTCATATTGTAATTACCTTTCTTTCAATTTTAAAGTAAAAGAATCAAAATTTAAAATATAGATCCTGAAACATTCGACTGCTGAAAAAGTAAAACTCTCCGTATTACTGATGGATAAAATCAGAGCACTATTTCTTTCTATAAAGAGTTTTGGTGTAAAAGCCTAGTTTTGATTGCATGATTCTTTCGATTTTTGTTACATTTAAAAAACAATCAATTTTGATCACTTTTACATAAAATTTTATGCAAACAAAATTTTATCATTTTCATTTAAGAAAAAGTGTAACCTGCTTGAAGATATGCAACAAATATACAAGTGTTTGAAAATTCATAAATATTGCAAAGTTTCTCACTTTACTTATGTGTGTTACAACAAAAAAATACTAAAACTAAATACTTTTTTCCAATAAAAATAACAAAAATCATATGTATGTATTTATTTAATCATGCATAAATACGAGTAAGTACTAAAAAATTAGACAAGAATTTGAATGAAACTACGAGTGCGTAAGTACTCGACAATATTGTGTTGTAATTTCATTCTGTATATCATATAAAATATCTACATTTGTTTTTGTTTTGAAATTAAAAAAAAATGATGAAATTAACTTCCGAAAGCATTTTAAATAATAATTTCAAAATGTTTTAAACTAATTTATTTTTCTTAAGCATATTTAAAGTACATGAATTAAAAATATGTATATTTTGATGGTGAAATATTGAAAAACAAATTAACAATGGGATCGAGAGGGTCTTGTACTTGGGGCTCAGGCCCCCGTTTAACCCAAAAAAAAAAAAAACATAAATAAACAACGGTGCGAGAGTGATATATGTATATATATATATATTGTACAAATGAGAATAAAGTTATGAATGCTGACTGAATGTCATTAAATTAATGTGGGATATATTTAAAAACCAAATTTTAAATTCGCTGAAATTCAAGCTTGCTTTAAATTCTAATCTTTAATGATTCTAAATAAGTGATAAGTGATTAAATCAAAATCGATATTTTCTTCCTTTCTCACCCTCTTTTCTTTTGTGCAAGGAAGCCATATTTTAAAAGTTCTGAATTATGCAACACGACTTCATATGTACTTATGAAAGAAATAATCACGCAAATCGATAGATCATTGCCTTGTTGCCATCTTTACTGCCTCTGTTTATTAGAAAAATTAATAATTTATCTATCTCCAGCTTCTTGAAAAATTTTCTAGCCCTACGATATTGATATTGTTAGTATTATTTCATATTTTTTTATAAATGAAAAAATTATTTCATTAATTTTGAAAAACATTTAATAATGATATTAAAATTATTGATTTGAGTTTCTGGGTTACCATACGACTAAAATCCCCGAAAGCATGATCTAAATTTGAAACCCCAAAAAAATCATAAGTATGATACACAAGACTAAACCAAATAAGGTTAGTTCATGTATGCATGTAAGTATTTTATGATTAGTTGGCAACGACATATATATATATATATATGAGAGTTGTTAGAAATGGAAAAGCAGGATTAGTAAGCCCATCGAAGATCAAATTGTGGCATTATAATATTATCACCCGCTTATTTGAAAGAAGAAATAATTGAAAGCAGAAGTTGGAGTTTAGTTGGCGTCACTTACAGCAACCTAGGTTCAGACCAAAGCTTTGTTATATATATATATGTTCCAATTTGATCCTCCTAATTTAAAGTCAAAGATATGATGTTTAGAATTGCATTAATTTACTAATTTTTTTCTTTTTTCTTTTTACTTTTAGAGATGTAGGAGTTACAAAGGGTTTGTTTATTGTATTTAAAAATAATATTCAATTTTTTTATTTTTAAAAATAGAAGAATTTATTTTTAGAGTCTATTTTTTAAAAATTATAATTTTAAAGAACATAAAAATAGTAATAAATTTTAAAAATTTTCTTAACTTTTTTATTTTTTATATTAATTTTGTAAATAAATAAAATATTTTTTTATTTATAACACCAACACCCTCTATTCTTTATTTTTCTTCAATTTAAAAATAATTTTTAAAAATAATTTTTAAAAATATAAAAATAAAAAATATATTCAAACACGCCTAAAATAAAAGTCAGAAATCCATTCTAAGTTGCGGGAAAACGAAAATAGAGCCTTTAAAGGGTCAGAGGAAAAGAATGCAGCAAGCACCTTAGTATTTTGTTTTGAAGAATTTACTCTTTATTTATGTTCGAATTGAACAATTTACACTTATATTTTAAATGAATTATCACTTTTATTTTTATTAAAAAAAGGAAAATAATGTAGTGAATCATTTGAACTTAATGACATTTGTAATCCTACATACAACGTATATAGAAATGAATCAAATGGTGTGTGTGAACTGATAGTGATAGCTTATAAAGCCATCGGATTAGGATTTCAATTATGTGTTTTGTCCCACTTTAATCAATGGGCGAATGACTTGGTACATACTAAAAATTTTATAAAATTTGTACATAAAAGCTATAAAAATTATATGGTTTTATATGGGATTTTATAATATTTTTATAAAAAAATCAGAAGTATATACGAATTTTACATATAATAAATACATAAAAGATTGTAACTTTATTATTTAATGTTGCATAAAAATTTCTTCAAAAAATTATGATTTTTACCAAAAATTACAAAAAAAAAAAATCGGTACATATTAACACGTGTTTTCTTAAGTATCAAACATAACCTTAATAAAACTAACACAAACAAACATTAGAGAAAATGGAATTTAATTGCTTGCCTTTTTTTAGGAACATAAAATCAGTTCGGATGAAAAGTACGGTTGACCCAAAAATACCGCTAGCCTAAAACATTGAATACTTTCATTTGTGTAAAGTTTGTTTTAAGATTTCTATTATTTATTTTAAGATTTAAAAACAAATAATTTAGTGATAAAATATTCAATCTTTAAAGAACTTAAAATAATCTTTAGCTTTTTCAAGAGGAAAGAAAATAAATTAACTTGTAGGAAAAATAAATAATTTAATTCTTTGAATTTGTAGGTAATAGAAATCCCAGTTGAAATTTAAGCTAGAACCAAATGGCAGTAAAGTAATTTCATATACTTTTAATATATTTACAAAAAAAATTCAATAGAAGATTTCAACAAATAATTTAATACCACATTCAACTTGAGAGATAGAGTGGGAAATGTGTATAAAATTTTAAGAGAAAAATATTCTAACCTCTCCTAAAGTATTGAAAATTTACACATACTTCACCTTTATTTTCAAAACCTACACAAACCTCTTTCCTGTTTTCAAAATAAATAAATAAAAATACACAAACCTTTCTCAAAGTTTTGAAAACTTGCAGAAACCTCTCTTCTATTTTCAAAACTGGAAGAGAGATTTGTGTAAGTTTTCAAAACTTTAAGGAAGATATGTATATTTTTATTTATTTATTTTAAAAATAGAGAGGAGGTTTGTGTGAATTTTGAAAATAGAGGAGAGGTTTGTATAAGTTTTGAAAACCAAAGGGGAGGTCAAAGTAATTTTCTCAAATTTTAACTACAATACATGTACTCATTGAAAATAATTATCAAAACAATTATTCTAAATATTCTCTACATCAAATTTATATTCCAAACTTTAATTTGAATAATTTCTTTGTCGTGGTGGATAATTGGTTTTGATGAATGATGACAGAGGTTGAAAATTATATTTTACCCATTTATAATTTTGTTAATTTTTATTTAATTTATGTCTATTTTCAAATATTATAATTTATTCAGTTATATTTTTTACTTTTAACATTTTCTTTACATAAATTTTTTATCCAATTTTTAACAAAAAAACTCTATAATAATTAAATCAAATGAATTCAAGGGAAACCATGAATAAAGTGTAATTTTCTTATATTTATATAAACTAATGTGAAGAATTTTTAATAAAACTAAAATACATTAGTTTTTGTTTTAATAACACATCTTGATACGGGTAAAAGAAAAATAAAGCTCTTGTGTTCGTAGATGACCAAGTCTAGGTATTCTATTTTTTATGATTTTATAAAGTATATAACAATAACACATAGTTTATATATGTCTAAATTAAGGAGACAATGCTAAATTATTTTTTTATCTTAATTGAAAGTTTCAAATATTAATTTACATAAATATGAAAAAATTATAATTTACCTTATAATTTTCTTCTAATTCACTTATTATAGGATATTCCATTAATAATTGAATGGAAAAAAATTTAAATATACAAATTGTTAACATTAAAAAAAATACAAGTAAACAAATTATAATTCTTAAAAGTATAAAGACATAGATAAGCTAAGTAAAATCTAGTTACACTACTGTAAATAATGTATAATTTTTGAGCTCCTAGGAATCAATTGACGTGAAATGTAGATTGTTGTGATTTATCCTATTTGAACTTCTTTTAATGGAGTAAACCTTTTGAAGAAGAGTGCAGATCCTGAATCTCCAGAGCCCATTTACCTTGAGACTTTCTTAGCAAGCTCCATCAGAAAGAGAGGATCCGAACATATTCTCTCTAAAATTTAATATGTATGACGTTGATGGATTAAGATTTAAGAAGAAAACTTTCATTTTAATATCATTTCATACTCTGCTTGTAACAAATAAAATTAATATCAATTAGTATTGTACTGAGATATGAGGATAGATAATTGAAAACCCAAAAAATATGGAGGATTAGAGAGTGGTGAACAAATTATGAAAATTGCATAAGAAAGTAGATGGTTAAGATAAATTAAAATCTGAATGAATTCTAAGAGAAAACAATACAAAGAAATGGGAGGTAGTCGTTAAGTAATGAATTCCAGCTGTAAATTAATTTAAATTAGCAATGACAATTTTGAAAATGTAAAATGCTTGATCAAATGGCAATACCATACATCATTAAGATATATATTATTGAAGTAATTTCAAAGAGTTAATGTGCAAATAATTATACATAGGTCATTAGAAAGTGGCAAGAAACTTGGGTAATATAATGGAAGTTTAAGGCTGAAACCTCTGTGCAAAAAGAATGGTCACGTGTAAAATAAATATCAGTGAAATTAATGATAGACCATAGTTATCATTGAAGTTGGGAGTATTATTTGCGATGCATATAGTAAGAGATTGGGAATATTTAACTTAATATCTTAATTAATAATAATTAAATATGAAAATTTTAAAATTAAAATATGGAAAATTGCTTATGATATATTAATTATTTCAATCAATCGTTAAATATTTAGTTTTTGTATAAATTTATTATTGAAGAAGTTATTACTTTATTTATAAAATTAATTTGTAATATTTTCTTTTTAAAATTAATTAAGATAACTGATTGCACATTTATTTTTATAATTTAAAGTCTGAACCAATGCAACATAATTTGTGATATTTAATTTTCATTTTAATTTAATATTATACTTAATTTTATACATTGATAATAATAATAAATTAATTGTATTAATCGAAATATACAGTAATCTACTAAATAACACATTAGGTGTTACTTTTTCTAATAAACTAGCGGATAAGGTGAGACTTTTATATAATTTATATAATACATAGATTGATTTGTAAAAGTATTAAGTATTTTGACCTACTTTAATAAAAAAATATTACAACATAAACTATATTTACCTCTCTTTATATTTAGTTTAATTATACTTGATACTCCTTATTTTCCAAAATTACGTATTTTTACTCATAAATCTATCATTATGAAATATAACACCATTCATATTTTAAGTGCAATCTTTTTTTGACCAAAAAATTATTATCTTATACTTTTTATATATGAATATTGTAACGTAATTATAATTAAAAAAGTAGACAGTAATTTTATTCTTTTAAAAAAAATCACATTTACACATATAAATGCAAGAGAACGTTCTTACAATGTTAGAGAACAATTTGCAATTAAAACACTAGTGCTATTACATTTTATAATACGGTGGAAGTGCTTTAAAAATAACAATATTAAATATAATTAAATGAAAATTTAGAGAACGTAGAGAAATTTGCTTAAGTAAATAAGGTGCAGAGGTCGCTGTACTTCAATGACCCAGCATCTAAAATGAAGCATGGTATACCTTTATAAGGACAGTATTCAGATTAGATTACATCCAACTAAAAAATTGTCCAAAAAAGTTTAAAATATTGAAAAATGAAAATATTATTCTACAGAAGATATTTATTGGATGTCTCCAAAGAGATCTATTGGAAAGAAAAAATTATTTTTACTTCTATAAATATTTAAAGAAAAACATATCCCATAACTTATAAAAAAATAATGAACAAAGAAAATGATTAACATAATAAAAATGAAGAAAGTAGCAGGAGAATGAATTTGATGAAAAAATCTAAGGTAATATAATTGTTTAATTATAAAATATGGTTCAGAAAAAACGTATACATAATCTGAGTTAAAAATGATGCTTTATTTATTTGTTGGAAGGGTGAGACTGCAGCGTCAAAGCGTCCGTTACTTTGGTCACCAGCACTGTCTGACAGGCACTAACCGACAAACAACTCCATTTTCGACTCTCCTGTATCTTCCTCTACCTCAGTCCCAAGTCGCAACCACTGTCCACCAAGATACTATCAGCTAAAGATTGGATCCAATTCGCATAAAGCGCAGTGAAACATGCAGACCAAAGGATCAAGCAGCCGCCTTACTAGTATGTCTAATAGATCCAGGGTCCCAACTCTCCTGATCTCCATGTTTGCTACCTTCGCTTCTATCTACGTCGCTGGAAGGTTCTTCTGTTACCCTTTTTGTTCCTTCGCTATGTCTTCTGTTAAAGTTTGGCTTTTTACTTCTATTTTTGGAACATTTCGTTTGATCCCAGTAGTCAATGCGGTCTTTTCAATTCAGTAGTATGGTCATGTAATTAAGGGAAGTTTAAATTTTCTTTTCATATTTCCATTTTGCCTCTTATTTTCCCCTTTTTCTTTTTGGGGATTGATGGGGATAGGTTATGGCAGGACGCGGAGAACAGGGTTTATCTAATAAAAGAGCTCGATAGGATAACTGGGCAGGTGAATGTTTCCCCATCTTTATCCACATTGCGGACTTGCTTGTTTAAATTTTAGTGCAGATCGAGCTTTCTCATTTGATACTTAATTATTGGTTGTTTAATACATCTTGGTGATGTAGCTATTAACATTTTTGATACGTTGGATGCTGATTGTTATATTCATGTGGATCATCATAGTTTTGTTCACTTCTTAGCATCCATATAGTAAAGTATGGTGCTGTGTTCTATTGGGAGTTTATCATGATCAAAGAGTAATGCACCATGCCCGCTGAATGAAGTTAAGGATGTTCCCTTGAATAGTAGGCTTACTTTTGTGACATATAGAATGCATTTTGATTAGTATCCTATGTGATTGGATTTAAACTTGATATTCTGCTTGAGAACTATTTGATCACGTGCTTATCAAGAACCTACACTATCTTCTAAGTCTACTGTAGGTTCCATGTAATTGAACTGTATGTAGGGTGACTTGTTAAGATAATGTGTCAGGGACAGCAACATAGATGTATGACTCGACTTAATGCTAATTTAACTGCAAAATTGAATCCAGGGGCAATCTGCTATATCAGTGGATGATACATTGAAAATCATCGCTTGCAGGTAAGTTAATTGACTTTAAAGTACCCTTTTTAACATTTAAAGCATCACTTGATTAAAATTGAATGTCTTTAATCATCTCCATGATGTTCTTGAGTTTCCTAATTTCTTGCGTGGCCTTGATGTGCAAAATATGATTGTTAGGGAACAACACAAGAGACTTGACGCCCTTGACATGGAACTGGCTGCTGCTAGACAAGAGGGTTTTGTTTCAAATCGTTTAATGGAGACAAATGGCACTTACTCAAAGAGAAGGCCCTTGGTAGTGATAGGTATACTTACAAGGTTTGGGCGCCAGCACAATAGAGATGCAATCCGAAAGGCATGGATGGGAAGTGGTAGGTATTAGGCCTGTGATGGGCTTTTTTTCTTTCTTTCTCTCACTCAATCTTGTATATGGGTAAGATTGTAAGTAAAATCCCATTGGTAACTGATATTGATCATAACTCGTGAGAGTTTTGGCACTCTGTTTTATTTAGCATGTAATTACATGACTTGATATCTGTTTTCATGAAATATAAAGTGTTTTGATATATTTTCAATTTCTTGATTGTTGATTTCTTTTAGTCAAGTCTTACAGGTTATCACACAGAGTTTGTGGTTTGACAAACTTCTAATTTCAAAGCATAATCTCTGCAGGTGCAACTTTAAAGAAAATGGAGGATGGAAAGGGCATAATTGCTAGATTTGTTATTGGGAGAAGGTATTGATTTTTCCATTTTTTTTTTTAATTCTTCTTTTAGATCATTTTCAACATTGAGCTTTTTCTAATGAATATGTATATTTCAACAGTGCAAACCACGGAGACAGTATGGACCGGGACATTGATCATGAAAATAAGCAAATGAATGACTTTATAATACTTGTAAGTTTCAGTTTAAGGATCCCAAACATTGATAGTTTTGATCTATATTCAAACATAAATTTCACAAAATACAGTTCTTATAACCCCCTAGGTATTTTGTCCCTTTTTCTGAAATGGACACTTGAGCTTCTAGAGCACAATTTTCCAACAATGATTGCATAGTGCTCATGACTCAGCAGGGTGAAGAAGTTGCATCTGACCAGTTTATCAAATAAGAAATTAAAAGGAATTTCACTTTGGAGATTAGAGAAATCTGTTGCAAGCACATTGCAGCTGTGCCTGTCATATTAGAGCTAGGAATTCTGGGTGAACCTGTATCTTGTTCATTATTTGACTGTTCTGTAGACACACATGAGAGCCACTATTTGAATCTAATGTTGAGTTGACACCAATATCGAGATGTGGTGTGCTCAACATTCCTTTTAATCATAAATGCCATTGCTTCTAAGCAATATGTCGGCTGTGATAATCTTAGACATTACATTTTAATAGGCAGGTGGAAATGAACCATGGTTATTGGTCTTTAGAGTGCTTCTTTTGTATGTTGTGGCTTCCTGTAAGTTAAAGGACTGAACAGAACAGAATAATGGCTTGGCTAACCATTGTTAACACTTGTTTACAGGATAATCATGTGGAGGCAGATGACCAGCTCCCGAAGAAGGCTAAGTTGTTCTTTGCTTATGCTGCAGATGTATGGGATGCTGAGTTTTATGCTAAAGTGAATGATGATGTTTATGTAAATATTGGTTAGTCTCTCTTTGCATTTGATCTAATGATGGTCAAAGATCTGCAATTCTTCTGGATAGCTTCATTGGGTTATCAGTTATTTCACTCACTATATAATATGGCCATGAGCTGGTTCTTGGTCGCATGCAAAGTGGTGCTTGCTGCCCTTTTACTGTAATGTGAATTACATTGCTATGTGGTTTATAATCAATGCTTCTCTAAGTTAATGTTAAAAGAGCATCAAGTTGAAGTGTGCATACTACATAGAGTATATATACTCCTGATAAATGGACCAGCAAGAGAAGGATGAACAAAATCGAAACTAGAAACAATGATATAAAGTACATCAATTGATCATTGATCCTTCCTCATTTTCTTTTTCCCAGAATGACAACCCATTTATTGCATTATGTTCTCTGTTTTGAACACGTGATTGTCCTTTCCTGTCTCTCTCTGTCTTCTTCAATTAAATTCCTAGAAGGTTGTTTCACATTGATAATCTTCACTTTTGGATGTCTACGTGTCCTGGAGCTTACTTGTTTCTTTACAGATGCCTTGGGAGCTACTCTCGCAACTCATTTGGACAAACCTCGTGTTTATGTTGGGTGCATGAAATCAGGCGAAGTTTTCTCTGAACCGTGAGACCCTTGTGGAAGCCCATATTTAAATTTTATGTGATTATCAGCAGCTTTTTATTTTTCTCATGCCTGTGTCTATCAATTATGACAGGAACAAGAGATGGTACGAACCAGAATGGTGGAAATTTGGTGACAAAAAATCGTAAGTTCATTTACTAGTAATTTCATATAGGTGAACAACTGCATGAAATTTACAGCAATTCAAACTTAGTTAAATAGTTCTCTGCAACGCTTTACAGTCTACAGTTTCACGAGTTGACTGCAATCCATATTTCTTTTTTCTTGATACTTGAAAGACCTCTCTGTACTTGACTTGAGAAGCCCTTTTTGTAATATGAATTGGATGACAAATCTAAAATGTAAAGTCCTTTTCAATTATAACTAGTTTGTATAATATTCCCAGCATAGTAATTAAACCTAGACTAAGCCCGCCAGTTCAACCGGTGAAGAGGGGGTTGATCTAGTCCAAGTCACGCCATCAAATCAATTTTGCATGTGAAGTAGTAAAAAACTGATTCAACCGGTGGTTTTAAGTTAACTCACTTGAACAGCTGTATTATATTGAATCAGTAGTCTTACAAAAATCCTAATTTGTTTGAATAAGAGATTTTGTATGACCTTGAGTCAATTTCTTTCTATTATCATGTTTTGATGAACTATAATGTGAACTACTGGTTTTAAGTTAACCGGTGTGTGTGATTTTTTTTTATTTTTTTATATAATTTTATATCTTTATATTACAAACAGTTCAACCGATGACCTATTGGTTAAACTACTGACTTGGTGATAGGGGTGAGCAAAAAATTATGAACCGTGATAAATCGACCGAATTTATCTGAAATTCATCAGTTTTGTTTGGTTTTTTACGTACAATTGGTTTTTTACGGTTTCAATTTTGTGAAAAAAATGAGATTTCGGTCGAGTACAAAATGTATATGTATAACCGATGAAAATCAATACTAAACCGAATATATGTAGAATAAGCTATGATGTTTCGTAAGATTTTGAAGGGTCAGTTGGTCTTTCACCTGATTAAGACGATGTCGTGCTATGATCAGATGTTTCGTAAGATTTTGAAGGGTCAGTTGGTCTTTCACCTAATTGAGACGATGTCATTTAGTGCAATTTTGAAAACCCATTTAATATTTCACCCAAATCCCACATATTCAACCCTAATTTCTCAATTGAAAGACCGAAGGGCATAACAGAAACAACTAGCAGCAATGCGGCATCTTAAAGATCTTTTAGCTATGGTTGTGATTGCGATGCTCCTTCCTTCTAATTACATTCTACTTCTCTACCATTGACAAAAATGAACCATGGTGTTTCAAAATGTGATTTCAAGGAATGCCGAGCCAAAGCTTTGTCGTAGCAGTCAGATTTGTGATTTCGAAGGATTTGATGGTCATTATTGCTGCAATTTACATTGAAGTTTCAGATAAAGCAAATATTAGAGTCTTGATTTTTTCCTCACTTTACCTTTTTGCATTACTTATTGATATTTTAGTTTTTTTTATGAAGATTTCCTGAATTTTCTCTATGAATCGACCTTGAAAATCTACTTGATAATGGAGATGACAGAATATATATACCCGTATAAAACCGATTTTAATTGTTCAAAACCAAAATTAACAGTTAAGAACAGTTTTACTTATAAGTTCGGTCGAATTCGATTTGATATTTTACATAAATTATTTGCTTCGGTCGGTTAAGATTAATCTCTTAACTGACCGATGAGCAGCCCTACTTGGTGAACCCTGTCCATGTTCAGTTTTAATAACTATGATTCTGAGTTGAATAGTAAAACCAAGCTGGCAAGTACGTTGAATAACCTGTTTATATAGCATTTCGATACACCACCATAGTTCATCAATGTGTTCTTCGACACAAGTTCTGCCAATAGTTTGCTTCATATTATTTAATTATTTTAAGGTAACTAGAGTTTGATCTGTGCGTTCACACAGATGTTTGTTATTTTTCTACTAAGAATGATGTATAATAATAAAATAAAAAATATTGTAAAAATATTGAAATCTGATCTAATTTGTTATATTTCTTTTGCAATCATACATCTAATATTGTAAATAAAAAAATTTTAATGTAAATAAAAATATTAAAATATAATTTGTTAAATTTCTGTTCAACAGATACTTTCGTCATGCATCTGGTGAGATGTATGTCATATCAAGAGCTTTGGGTAAATTTATATCGATAAACAAGTGAGATTCGTTCCATTCTTCTTTGCTGAATCAGTTCTCCAAGTTACTGTTTATGTAATTCAAACTTCAATCTGTTCCTTGAGTTGGCAGGTCTATTCTTCGTACCTATGCCCATGATGATGTTAGTGCTGGATCATGGTTCATTGGACTTGATGTAAAGTATGTTGATGAGGGCAAGTTTTGCTGTTCATCTTGGTCAGCAGGTTCTCTCTCTCTTAAATCTTGAGTTGTGACATTATCTTTAAGATCATACTCGTTTCTATCCAGAGTGTCTTCCAATTTAGTTCAGATTCTATTTAGGCTTTGTTTATTTCGTCAAAAATATTTTTCATAGGAAAATAATATTTGCATTTATATTAATAAATGAGTAATATGCTACTTGTATTAGTGTTAAAAAAATAATACCTATTAAAAAAATTATACTTAGAGTCATGATATTGATAGAAAGTAAATTCTTTAGAATAAAGGAAATTGTTTTTTTTTCATATTTAATATTAAATAAATAAAATATTTTTATTATTTTAATATTTTATAACTATATTTTACAGAAAATATTTTTCACTAAAATAGCTGAAGTCTAAATGTGCAATGAGTGAGATTAACTCAAGATAGATAAGACCAGTATTTCTCTTACCTTTATGATCACTCATAAACATGTCTTTGTTTTGCAGGAGCAGTTTGTGCGGGCGTTTGAGTTGATTCCAATTCAAGGCATAGTTTCCATTGATTTATTATTAGCACAGTCTGAACAGAAGATTGGTGGGTCGTAATAGATTGACTTCCATAGCCATGCACCAGATTAGAGTAATAGAAGTTGAGCTATTTAATAATGAGCTGATATCTGGTTCTTTCAATCACATACGTACACAAAGGAAGAGGATTATAGTCTGCGTTGGAGAACATGAAACAAATTATATTTCAATAAGCAGTGACGGAGATAGTACAGCTGAGGGGAGTTCAGGTCATAGTATTGTTAGGTTTATGATCTGCTGACAGTTATAAACAATACATATACACTCGACGCAACGAGCACTTTAGACTATCCATTGGCCATTTCCCCTCCCTCTCCCCCCCCCCCCCCCCCAAAAAAAAAAAAAAAGAAAAAAAATTGCGTTCCACTACTCAAAAGTAGAATTTAACATCTTCAATGACACCAATTTGAGGGAACCAAAAGAAAATGGAACAAACATGTGACACCTCACCGGAGAAAAGAGGGCCAAGGCAATATGGTATTGGATTAATAAGTGAAATATGGGGAGGGACATATTTTTCACTATTTACATGCAAGCCTGTAAAAGCTACTAACTCAATCACTGCTCGCTATTCAAAAATCTCATCTCTGTGTCAGTGTCCTGCTTGTAATATCTCAAAATAACATTATGCAAGTCGAAGTAAACTACTTAGATTGAGTTCAGTTCTTCATTGGCAAATAACTTTTCTTTAAATTATTTCCTAAATTATTCCAACTTTTAATGGCCTAAGAAAAGTGAAGGAGGGGGTTGTTCTACTCGTACATTTTATACACCATCTGCTTTAGCGCGCCCCCGACTTCTATCGTCTTCGTTCTTCTTCGTTATGTTATATATACTAAATGGAAGGAGAGGTTGCGATAAGCTAACAATAAAACATAAAACAATTATCAATACAAGTTTAAAAGGTCGTTGCCTTCCGGGAATAAAATCACATGGTAATTGAACAAGTAAGCAGCTCTAGTTCATTAATTCCACACACAGTCCTGCCCTGTCCCTTTAGAATCCCATCTCTCACCATCTAAAATGATGAGCAGAGTCATTATACAATAACGGATTGCATATGCACCTATATTCGACAGAACATCTATTATCCTACAAAAGCACCAATTTATCAATTGTTAACACCTAAGGCAAATGTACTTCAGAACTCTTATGATGTACCATTAAGGAAATGTGCTAGTGCTTTGTCGGTATCATTGTCATTCATAACCAAGGCTTCAGCAACACTGCTTGATGAGAATCCCATTTCACGCAGAAGGGTGTAACCATTGACAAATTCCCGGACCTTCAAATGAATAAAGCATTAGGATAGTAGAATGATGAAATGAAGAGAACTAAGATCCAAGGATATAATTATTTTCAACAGTGGAAGGCCAAAAAGTTCAACTTTTCTCATGCCCATAATCATCAAGACAATGGAACGGTATTATTAAGCCATACTCGTCATCTCTTTCATTTACTCAGCATGAAATCTTTTGGTTTTCATTATAAAAGTTGACCAAGACTCCTTGGACCCCCACCGAGATTCTCCCTCCCCAGCAGAGAGAATGAGGAAGGGGAAGAACTAGACAATCAAATCAAGGAGGACATATGAAGAGTTGCATAAAGTAAATAACGAATTGACACCTTCTATGAAATGAAATATCAACTTAATGACTGGGAAATTTTCAAGTAAGTATAAAACCAATTATTAATAATTATGTTCTGAAGAAAAAACTTCAATAATAAAGAAGAACCACATCATCCATGATGGCACAGCATAGTCAGTGCAGAGAGTAAGATATTTGGCATATACTATAGATCACAAATATGATGGTAATATTTTTTGCTAATGCTATCATTTGAAGATATTGATTCCATAGAGAGATACAATGGTCAAGCACATACCTTGGTTGGGCTATCTCCATAATTGGCAACAGCCATGGCAACAGCCTCTCTGCTGAGCCCCATCGCAATATATTTGCTCACAATGGGATCTGAAACAGAACCCTGCATGAAATGATGTTCACACCAAGAGTTGAAAGCTAATTTCACAATTTAAAAGCAAAAAGACTTTAATTTTCCCTTAAAATGGAACCAATAAAAGATTTATCTATACATTATATTCTGTCCAGAACATTTTACATTAAAATGTCTTACATGAAACAAAGAACGTACCATAGGTGTTGTAGCTTCAGGAACCTTGGTTGGAAGATGTTCTGTTGCAAATCTGTTCCAATTTGGGCTTTCTTTCTCTACTTCAGCTAAAACTTTTCTCTCCAGATCAAAATCAAATTGAAAGTTGCTTCGTGGAATATCTCCAACATTAGGTGATAAATGAGGCTATAAAATTAGCAAATACAAACAATATAAAACTTCAAGACCAACCCAAATCACTTTTGAAAATTTTAAAAACTTTGAAGCACATGGCAATATATGGGAAAACAATGTGCAAGAGAAATTTGACCAACAAAAAGCTGCTAAAGGTGAGATGAGCAGAAGTAACAGTGGATTAATGGTTGTATAAAAAACCATATAATCTTTTGCTCCCACTAACTGAATGACAGATAACAAATACACTTTGCAAAAGTCATCTCATAAGGTTATCTTCTCAGATTTCTTGAGCCTCAGAAAGCAAATTTACAAAATAACAAAACATATATACTTATGAGAGGGAGAAAAAGTGTAAGAAGTTGAACAGAAATTAAACAAGTAGCTATACATTGTCAGTGCAGAAGTAACAGAAGAAGTGGCTGTGACTTGTCATAAAGATTTATGGTAAGATAAACCAAAGGCCAGTTGATACCAACATAAAGGTAACTCAAGCGAGAAAATTAAAAGGCTAAGCACATAACGCAATATCCAGAAAAACAAAGAAACTAATCAACATCTATATCAGATAAGAACTCACCAAAACCTAGAAATTTAAAAGATTGTCCAAGTCTCGGATGAAGCACGGATCGTGCACATTCAGTCATTCACGCACAACTATTAAAAAGCAAAGCATAACTACCAATGTATTCATTCCAAATCCTAGAAGTGAAAAGCAAAGTAGCTAAAAAGTCCACTCCCTACCGAGGTGCAGAAACGCCCCATATTTGAGTTCAAATTAATACGAGAGTATCAGGAAAAAACTTACCGGAGGAGTGATCTTATATTCTGGCTTTATAGCAATCTTAATGCCCAATCCTGCTGCAAGTTTAACATAAAACCGCCATAATCTAAACAATTCATCAAGGAACAAGACTAGATCATTTTTTTCCATCATATACAAGAAATTAAACCTCAATTATTTCGGGTATTTGATCGAACACAAGAAATTGAATCAATTTAGGTCAAAACAAAGTCTCAACCAATTCTTCGGTTCATGAAAATAAAAATTTCATGTCTTACCCAATCACCGATTGCTCGTCTGTACAATTCTCTGTTCGTTTTATTTCCAATATTTCAAACATATTATCAAA
The DNA here is from genome assembly GCA_020226215.1 of Sindora glabra. Taxonomy (NCBI): domain Eukaryota; kingdom Viridiplantae; phylum Streptophyta; class Magnoliopsida; order Fabales; family Fabaceae; genus Sindora; species Sindora glabra. Next base: position 107,774,300 of record CM035227.1, on the reverse strand, counting down.
AGAATCCAGAGAAAAGAAGCACGATTAAGAGACTTACAAGAAGGGGAGGTTGTAGAAGTCTGATGATACGGTGCCGACCGTCCAACGGGAGGGACGGCGGCGTGACCTTGCTGGTTGATATTCGGGTACATGGGATGTCCGTACATTGGGCGGCTCGCCACTGATGAAGACGTCGGTGACGGTGATGATGACGAGACAGAATGGAACAATGGAATTTGTGCGTCGTGCGGGGATGGACCTGACCTCGTCCTGAAATCGTAGTTCATTAACTTGGCAAGATGAAAACCCCCGAGCGAAGAAACAAGGCGCGTAAATTTGGGTGACAACACGTTGCCAACATCTTACTTTACTCTTCTGTTCGGAGAAAGGTTCAACTTTCCGGGCCTAAAATTATAGTATTGTTTAGAGAAAAATAATAATATAGGAAAAACAAAAAGACCATACCGTCTGCCTCATGGGTAAATTATTATTCCAAATATTTTATTAGCCTTTTTTTTTTAATTTTGTTAAATTGATAAAGTAGGAGATGCAACTATCCCCAAAGCTGGATAATTTAAACATGCCTCCGTCAAAAACTATTTTTTTAGAAAAATATTATTTATATATATTAAAATATATATATACTATTTATATTAATGATTTAAAAAATGATATTTAAAAATATGATAATAAAAAAGTAATTTCTTTAAAAATTAAAAATTATTTTTTAAAATTTTTATATTTAATATTAAATAAATAAAATATTATTTATCTTATTATTTTATAATGATATTTTATGAAAAAGATTTTTTTTGACAAAAACAGAGCACTTAATATTTGCCGATAACTTACACTTCCAATTTGAGGAGATAATGACTCACACGTTTTAGTCACTGATGATGATGATGATGATTTTTAAATATTATCAAATTTTTACATGTTTGGCCAGCTTCTTCACATGCAACAACATTCAATATTATCTTAAAAATTTTATTTTTTATTGTATTTAAAGTTTAAATTCAAAATCTTATATATATACATATATATTAAATGAATTATTACTCTTATTATTATAAAATAAAATTATATATTTGAATTTAAAGTTTAAAATAATTTGAGATTTTCTCTCTTAATTATAGTTGTAGTTTGGGTAGTGACTATTGATTTATTATGACATCCATAAACACTTCTGGGGACTCATGACAAATAAACAGTTCACTCAATTAGTTATAATTACGGAAGGGGATCCAAATTCACACCATCATCTATTGATAAAGCACTATATTTCTTAATAATTTTCTTAACATCTTAAACAAGGATTTGACTCCCATCCCTTCCACGCAAAAATAGGAAAAGGACGACACAGAAGAATAATTTTCTACCAAGAAAATAAATAAATAAGAAAAAGAACAACATAGAAGAATAATAACTACTCAACTAGTATCTTCATTGTTCTGCTATACATAATGAAAGATCTAAAACTGACAAACACTACATGCGGTGATCGACAAGCTAAAGGAGAAATCACATAAGGAACCTACACTTAAAAATAACTCAGCAGCTACTCAGGTCATAATCCAAATATGGGGTCATTTGCACTAAAGATAGCAGCACTGAACTGTCTGGTGTTCAGATCACTCCCATCCAAAGCAGGACCAAAACGATCCAGCCACTGCGTTGGACTTGTGTTTTCACTCTCCTCCACCCACTCAGAATTCATATCAATATCATCAAACTGAAGTGGCTCAACTTCTAATGGCTTTGCTTTCATCTGCCTGGCCAACTTGAGATTGTAATTTATGTAAACAAGGTCGTTTAGTGTTTCTCTGTCGATCTTGTTCCGTTTCTCGGAGTGAATTTGCTGGAATGTACTCCAATGCCTCTGAAAAGAGAAGGTGCTGCAAACTTGACTCAATATTCTTATGGCAACCCGTTGCAACCCAGGTGCGGAATCACCATACTGTTCCCACCAGAGCCCTACAATTAATAAGCAATGAGTTTGCAGAATACCTAAGCCTACAACATATTATGGTACAGAACTACATGCCTTTCCTTGCGCAAAACATTAACCCAAAATGTTCCGAAAGTCCACTAAAGAGATACGGTTCTGCTAGGTACACACCTCAGGGAGTCACAACCCCTACGCATCCAATAATAACTTTCATAAACTTATGCAGTAACTTTTTTAAACTTAAGGTAGTAATTTCATAATAAGAAATTCATAATGTTTCTCATCTGTCATTAGGAAAAATTACTATTTAAATTTAAGAAAGTTACTATTAGTGTGCACCAAGCATTTATGTGTTTAAAGTGTCTAGATTTTTTCAAAGAGATAACACACCTGTATTATCAGGGGTAAGAAACTGAACTTGTCCAAAGTTTTACACAAATAAACAGCTAATCCTAATTGGTCTAGTGAAATCAAATCTCTGTATTCTGCAACATCACCTAACAAGTTTTTAAAAAACTTGGGTATGCCCCACAATACATGGCTTCCTCTATCCAAAGATCAAGGATACAATGTGCTTTTGATATTAATGAAATTTACGTTAAGACTAAAATATGCAGCTTATAAAAGTATTTTCCCAAGAAAATAAGATTTCTGACATAAATGTAGCAAAATCTTAGACTTACATGGTGAAACTGTAGTCCTTGCCTCCTTTGCCAGGCTACAACCGAACATCCCATGAGCCTTTGTGAAAGTATAGATTTGATTGGTGATGTCGCGCCTCATATCAGGTAAAGGAAGTAGTTTCTCCAGAACTTTATAGAAATCCTCTTTTATAGAGGAGAGGAATTTTATTTCGGGATTATATTGGATACTGGGGTTCAGAAAGGCTGCAGCCGCATGTAGAGGGGAATGAAGCTGGTCCCGCCATTTTTTGTCAACTATATCCAAGAATGTCTTGCACTTGTTCTCATCCATTATATAGTATGTCCTAATTGATTCCTTGGCCCTGGTCATTAATTCATATATGAAACCTACCGTTGGTTTCCCTTCAGACACTTCCCTCAACACTTTCAGAAAAGGCTCGGATATGGCCACGCACTCTTCCACTGTCCTCCAGAAGTCACCATCTTCAGTAATCGCGATACAAGAGAGACTCTGCGGTTTATGTGCATATGAGGAGTTTGAAACATAATCCGAGCCATTGAACATCTGTTTCAACCTCGTTCTTTGCTTCAACATAGACTGTAACGACAAGAAGTTGGATACTGACTTAGTGATGCCGGTCCTGATGAGTTCCTGGCCCCCAGTGAACTTCTTCATGAGATCAAGCAAAGAGGCGTTATTGTATATGAACTTTGATATGGTTTGTGCTTGTAAAATGCATCTGCTCACCCAATCTACCTTTGAGAATTCCTCCAAGATTAGATTTAAACACTGAGAAGCACAAGGAGACACAAATATGGTTCCATAGTTCTGCACAATATGATTGGCAATACCAGTGTAGTTGAAACTGCTATCCATGATGATTTGCACCACATTTTCTGGTCCAAACTCTTGAATAACAGAATCAAAAAGATCAGCAAGGCATTTTGTGTTCTTAAAATATGCAGATGCATCCACAGATTTGTGGAAAAAGGTCCTGGATGGTGAAGAGACTAGGAAGTTAATTAAGGCTCTCGATTTGTTGTCTGTCCATGTGTCTGCAACGATGGTGCAGCCTGTAGTAGTCCACTCTTTCTCAACATCTTTAGATTGTAAGCCAACTTCTGATTTAATCCTTTCCAACCATGTTGTCTTCAGCACTTCGGCTGATGGACCTGTAAATCCAGGACCACACTTCCCTATGGCATCAATCATAAGCTGATAGGATGAAGATCGTGCAACACTGAAGTCTAGCTTATTCTCGAAAAAGAATAAAGCAATACTTCTCTCTGCATTCTCTTGGTTGTTCATTGAAGGAGGGGTCATAGGAGTGACAGTTGGGAAAGCCTTCATAACCGGGGATGTTGCTTCCATGGACATAATAGCTTTAGTTGTCGACAAATTAGCAGGAGACTTGACTTCCAGTTTTTGCTTTTTCACACAAGAGGTTTCCTTAACCTCCTCCTTCGACGATATTATAGCCCTTACTCTGTCTGTAACATCATCTCTGACCTTGCTACAAGGATTTACGCCTTTACTTGGAAGTCGAGACAGATGATGCTTCAATCTACTAATGCCTCCATTTAGAATTCTTTGGCAAAATTTGCATCTCACCTTGTTCCCATCTAATTTCTCTGCGTATTCCCAGCAGACATCTTTCTCTCGAACCACTAGCAGTTAACAAGACACGGTTAATACATCATGTGCAAAGAGTAAGGTCGATAAAATATTTGAGTAATATGGGAGGGAACAGCAAAGAAGCCAACGCAGTACAGATTGTATCATATATGATATAGTGAACAATATGTTCAGGCTTACTTAGGATGACGTGACTCTTCCGCGGTACTTTATAACAACCTACAGAAAGACAACCAAATGAAACATCATAAGATTAATTAGGCATAGAAATGCAAAAATCTTATTTTGTCCATTGGAAGTCCACTCAATATGGGCTATACATTAGGAAGTTATATCCTCCCATTTCTAAGGCAACAACGACATTTGAGATCAGTTCAATTGTCAAGTTAGTAAGATGCAATTTTTTTTCTTTTGGTAATAGTAGAAATGGGTAAACTACTATATACATGCATGTAAAGTTCTGAGATAGAATCCAAGATACAGTGAAAAACAAAATCCAACATTACATGCCACTCTAACTAAATACTCTTGTAAAGATGCAATTTTTGTAGGAAAAATTATATTGTTTATGCAGGAGTTCATCCATGAAGAACTTAAAGACAAAGGAAACGTGTTTGTCTTTCTCCTTTGGAGTGATCAGCTTATGCTTCATGCAGAATGTAAATAACAGAACAGCGAAGTACGCAGCAGAATAAAAATACAATTATGCCCCTTAATGAATATCATGAACCATCACTCCAAATTGCACTTTTAAGAATTAGCGCTTGCTTTTGCTGGAATATTCATCTCACAGCATTCAAAGTTTTCATTAATGCCCTCCTAAATGAAGAATTACGTTTCATTTATTGGAGATCCAAGCTGTCTGATTCACAAATTCCACTGCAGCCCAAAAAATTCTCATATATACATAATCACCATGGCTGCATAATATTTTCTGCCATAGTACCATTTGCAAATTCTTTCCAAGTTGAATACAGCTGAATTTCAATGAGAACTAAGGTTTACTATGTTTTGTCGAAAAATATTACGAATACAAACACATTATACTTCTTTATTTATTTATAAAAAAACAAAGAGAGATTTTTTTATCTTCTAAAGAAATAAATGGAGTCTAAATCATATCAAATTCTCAATTATACAACCAACCAACCTAGCTTCCTCTCATATGCAATCTACATAGTTAATGGGTCAAAGATCAACATTAAACACTTGCAGAAAATAGTTTAAACCAAATCAAATGAAGATAAATTATCCAAAGTTAAACACTTCAAAATATGGAATTTTTAAACATGAAGAGAAGAAATATATAGAGAAATGCAAGAGCTGAGATGATTAAGGAAAGAAACAAAGAAATGGCGAGAAATTTGGGGCTTACAGAGGAGAGAGAAAGAGATTGGTCTTCTCGACGGAGAGATAATCGGAGGTGGCAGATTTTGGCAACTTTTGATTTATCGCGATATTTTGGAACTAGGGTTTATGAGCTGCATCTTTCTGTAGCTTTTTTATCTTCTCATTTATTTCTCGTTTTTCGATTTTTAAATTTTTTTATTACCATCTTATGGAGTTAGGTTTCCTTTGGCGATATCTCGCGCAACTTCATCCGGAATCAACCACTCAGAGGAACACACGTGGATATTGATAATAGGTACTACGGTAATTGAGAAGTGACGAAGTGACTGTCGTACAGTAAAAAATTGGGATGTTACGTGCAGGAGCATTTTTCCTGATTATTTAAAGCCTCATTTCTTTTTTCTTTTTAATGGCGTTATTTAATTATAGAAACATTTAAGCAAAGAAAAATGTTTAGACGGCTTAAGTTAAGCTCAACTGCAATAATTAGTTGGACTGCTTATTTTCCTAACTCTTAAATAGGTTTGTTAAGTTTACGCAGATCCGATATAAATCAATTAGCGAATAAATTTGTAAAAATTGTAAATATTTTGAATAAGAGTTCGAGTTTTAAAATTTATAAATTTGCACATTAAATCTTTAAACTTTTTGAAAAATTAATTTTAAAATTTTTTAAATAATTATAAATTTAAAAATTAAATATTTAATACATTATTAATTTATATTAATAATTTAAAATTAAATAAATTATAATAAAAATTAATTAATTTTAAAATTATTAATTTATAAAAAAAGCTTATTTAAATTGGATTGAATTGAAAAATAAAAAATTGAGCTTAAGTATGAGTACTAAATTGATTGAGTGAAAATTTAATTTGAATAAAAAATTAAATTTGATATGAAAAATAAAAAAATAATATACTTGTTAAAAATTGTACGAAAATACCATTAAAATTTTAATATTAACATAGCAATACTAGAAATTTTCCCATCAATTTGATAATCTAACTGACATCTAAAGAAATAAGCTTTTAGATTTGAAAAACGTTAGACACACACTGCAAAAAAACTATAGATACATACATTTAGGGATGAAATATTGGGTCGGGATTTTCTCACTTAAGTGAAATGTATTTTTTTATCGTTGTATGGAAAAAAATTATTTTGAAAATAATATGAATTGTGAATATATTTTGCTAATTTACAGCCTTTATCTTATTTATTCATGAACTAATATTAGTATTTTTTAGTATGCATTAATATTATGCAGTGATTTCAATGTATTTTCAGGATGTTCTCAGACGTTGTATCTTCAACTTTGGATATTTTATGAGCATTTACTCTCTAAATGTAAGAGTACGTTTTTGAGATTGATACAATCTTAAAAATCTTAAAAAGAGTGTTTGCTTATGACGGAAATAAATACGGTGTATTTTTTTATAAAATGTACTAGATGAATTTTAAAAAGAAATAGATATAATTTTTTTTAAATAGTAGATTTCAATAATAAAAAAAGTAATGGAGATTAAAATAAAAATTATATCTTTATCTCTTTAAAAATAAAAAAAATCATATAAACAAAAAAAAAGATTCAAATTCCTCTGATATGTTATTAAAAAAAAATTGTAAGCATATTGTTTTTATTATTTTTTTTCCAAATAATTGTTAATTATGTCGGGCCTAAGAACAAAACAGTTTAGATCTAGACGCAAATGAACATGACGTGAAGTATCAAATTCCAGTAATGGGCAAAAGTTATACGCAGTCGGTTTGGTCCTGAATTGTGGCCGAAAAGGAAATATATACATATATATATCCCGGAGGCCTCTCAGTTACCCGAGACTGGATTGAGGGTTACGGCCCATCACGCTTCCGTTGTGCCCCTGTGATTTCTTAATCAATGTTTACATATAATTGGATTATAAGGTAGAAATGAAAATAGTAATTGTGTTTTTAAAGGTGTAAAATATTGATAAAATTATTTTTAAATTATATAAAATTATAATTTTATTTTTAAAGAATAATTTATATATATAATTTTATTCTTTTATACTGTGATAAAATTACTTATATAAATTTATATAAAATAACAAAATTATTTATAAAAATTATTATTTAAAGATAAAATTATAATTTTATATAATTATAATTTTTTCAGCATCTTATATATAGATGTTGGTAAAATAAATTTTAAATTATATAAAATTATAATTTTTAAATAATTATTCATATTGATAATTTTATTTTAAATTATTAATAAAAATAAAATTATATATAATAATTATTTAAATATAAAATTATAATTTTATATAATTTGTAAGTAATTTTATTTGTTTTATTGGTATTTTGTAATTTTAAAAATAAAATTATTAATTTTATTACCCAATTAATCGTTTGGGTTTTGGGCCAATAACTTGTTAAGCCCAACGGTGTCTTCCACTTTCTGAGAAAGTCGTACAATGTGGCAGGCTCTTCCTTGGAAAAAGGAAACCAAAGGCAAAGGCCTATCCTCCAATTTCGGGAGCCATTCATTGCATGCTTTCCTAAGCATCCACCCACCCTTGGAATCATGAAAGTTGTTATCCACACGCTACCTGCTCTCCTAAATTCCTCATTCCAAATTACTTAGGATCTCTAAGTTAAGTAATAATAAAAGAATTTAAATTCGAGTTCAAGCTTAACTTAAAAAATTTGAACTTAAACTCGAATATGGGTTAAATAAATATGCAAGTGTATAATAAATTATACAAATTAAAATAAGGTGCATATTTTCAAATTCAAAATTCTCATAATAATCAAATTTGAACTTAACATTGGATTAAACACAATTTTAAATGAATTTGAATAAATATTTTTATTACATATAATATGAGATTTATGTATTATATTATTTATATATAAAAATAAAACACATGTTTGTATTATTAAATTCATTTAAATCTGAATTTTAATTTGAATAATATCAAATTCAAATTCGTATATTTAATAATAGGGCTATATGTTAAATATGTAATCATGAAACTATATTATGTGAGACTTTTGTGTTTAAATTACGTATGGGATTAGCATTTCTTTATAATCATGGGTTGTCAAGTATTCTAATTTAACATGGCACCACAGTTTGAGGGCTTTAAAAATTAAAGGCATTACCATAATAATAATAATAATAATATGACATGGTTTTGGGGTTCTAAAGTAAGCAAAATATATGACGGAATCATTTTGACTTCTATCATGTCTCATGCAGTCGTCGCAACCCAATTTGATGATTTTAGAATATTATAACATAATAAATTAATAATTTCATTCAACATGCAAATTATTTGACTTTTGATAACGTTCCCTAATCAATTCGTAATCTTTTATTCTTAGGCTGTCCTCATGATATATTTTGATGTTTCTTCTTTATAATTCTTGAGAGAATAGATATAATATGAGAAATTCTTATCTAAATATAATATCTTTTATAAAGCTTTTATATTTATCTCTTTTTGAATATGACAGAAACGCAATAAAAGAGAAAATCATGAAAGAATATAAGGGTTCATATTTAATTTACCATTAATGTAAAATATTTTATAATATAAATCAATAAGAAGAAAGTATGTTATTTAAAAAATAATAATATTTAAGAGATTATTTGATTCGCTAAAGTAACATAAGAAGTGTAATTTTTCAAAAAATAAGAAATTGATGAATCATTTGATTGACTATTAATTATCAAAATGGATAAAATAAAACTTTTAGAAAAATTTTAATTCCTACAAATTAGAAAAAGTTGTTTACCCACACTTCTTTTGATAGAATAAATTCTCGTTTATTTATAAATAAAAATATAAAATTATTTTTATTTAATTTAACTAATAATTATTTTAATATTTTATTCTCATTAATTTAAAAATTATAATAAATAAAATTAGTATTGTACATAATTATATTAAAATAAATATTAAATATTATATCATAAATATAATTATAATAAAAATTTAATTCTAAATAGAATACATTTATTATGTATATCTATTATATTATTTTATATTTATTATCTTCATTATTTATCATTTTAATATTAATTATAAATAAAAATTATGCATTTCTTACCTAATTTATATAATTTTATAAAATTAATTATCCATCATATTAATTATTTAACCAACATTTTTATTCATTTAAATTATATTTTATTGTAATTAAATATATATAATACATTTTAATTTTTTATTTAAACCTATTTTATTTTTTGGTAGTAAATTAAAAATAAGAAATTACTGATTTAGAAAAATTACTATAGAAAGATGTATTGAAAATTTGATTTTCAAAAAATATAATTAAAAAGCTAAAATTTAATGATGTTTTTATTTTTATATTATAATATCAAATGATATATTAATAATTTTAATATTATTTCCTAGGAAATTCAAAGTTAAATTAAATAAAATATAAAAAATTAATTTTTGAAAAACATCAATTCTTTAAAGTAAACTAAACAACTTTAAATATTTTTTAAAAAAAATTTAGAAGAAAATTTACTTTTTGAAAAGTTCAATTTCTTAAAAAAATTTATTTCTTGTATGAATTAAATAATTCTTAAAATTTTTTAATAATAAAAAATTTTTTAACAATTTTTATTAATATAAGAATATATGAATAAATAATAATATAAAATCAATTTCTTCTAGCAATTCAAATTCAAATTCCTTTTACATCTGGTACAATAATATATAGGTAAAATTTTATGATGAATGGAATCATTGGCATCTAAGATTTTTATCGACTAAAATCCTATTTTGATCTTTGTAGCACTTAATTTCTATCAATTTTATCCTTGATAAAAAATTTAATATAAAATAATAATATATAATAATATAAAATCAATTTCTTCTAGCAATTCAAATTCAAATTCCTTTTACGTCTAGTACAATAATATATAGGTAAAAATTTTCTGATGAATGGAATCATTGCCATTCTAACCTTTGATTTTTATCAACTAAAATCCTATCTTGGTCTTTGTAGCATTTAATTTTTATCAATTTTATCCTTGATAAAAAATTTACGTCAATTTGATTTCTGTAAGATTAAAAATTATCAAATTTTAATTATTTTATATAAAAATTATACAAAAGAATTAGAATTTGATAATTTTTTATCTTACAAAAATTGAATTGATACAAATTTTTTATCAAAAATAAAATTAATAACCTTAATTTAAAAACCTAACCCAACGGTGTCAACAACTCCTCTATTGAAATTGGGTGGTTTCAATAAATCATATATATAGAGAGGCCAACAAGTGTGCGATTAGTTAGTACATAAGAGCAATTCAATTGAGATGAATTTGATCATACTCTCGACCAGCTAAACTTCAACCACTTTTTCATGATAATGTAACTGGAGTCTCTATCCTTAAAGTAAATTTTTAGTAGTTTATTTCTTTTCTTTGAGCTTTTAGCCCCTCTTAATCACTAAAAAAAATTAATAAAAATTCAATTCTAAAAAGATTTTTAATTCATCTTTATTTTATTTTGAGATTGAAAAGCAAAAGCTTTGTTTCAACTTTCAACCAAAACCTAATATACAGTGCATGAAGAAGGAACTCCCACGTGAGTCTGGGATCGAAACTGTCATGCGTTCGGTAGATTTGTGGGGTACTCTGAATTAAATAAGCCGTGCGGCCCGGGCCACGGTTTCTTGTAGGGTCCAATTTATTTTATTAATTTTTAACGGTAAAGTCTTAAGTGCACATATATCCCAAGATTATTTGAAAAGAACATTAAATTGATCTGAAAATATCGTAATCGTTTGAGAAAAAAGGAATATTTAGAAAAAAGGAATGTTTAGAAAAAAGGACATTAGATTCTGCAGAACGCCCGTGATTAACTGACATATTTCACACTGAAAGTATGGACTGTGGATTTAACTGAATTATATTTTGTTTAAGAATTAAGATTAAGGAGAAAGAGAGGATTATGTACAAAACAAAAATGAACACCAAAGAAATAGAGACTAACGACGGTTTAAATTTAATGCATTGTTAATGTAAAATATTTATATAATTAGTTCAAAAAATGACATATCTTATTAATAGTAACTAAGAATTTTAATTAATGATGAGAGAGTTTTAATATTATAGTAATACAAGGGTCGCTAATAGTATAAAATTAATTTATACTAATAATTGATCAAATTTAAATTTAAATAATATCGTGATGAGTGATAACTTCTCTTTTCATTTTTAATCATAACTTCTTTTTTTAAGATATATTAATATTAGAATTTAAATTTAATTTATTATTAGTGTAAATTAATTTTACACTATCATTTATTTATGTATTATCATCTTAATAAAAAGTTACTAAAACTTATTTATTATTGTTAAAAATTTTAATTACTATTATTTTTTAATGACATATCTTCATATCATTTATTAGTAATGTAAAATATTATTTTACACTGATAACAAATCAAATCTAAGTCCCGTTAGATGAATGTTTTAGCAATTAACTAATTTAGTTAATTGTAAATTAATAATAAATTATATTAGTTAATTTAATTAGTTAATAATATTAATTATTTAAATAAAAATATTTAGTAATGTTACCTGTGATGTAAAAAGACATAAAAAAGTATAAATATAAATCTCAAACCTTATCCAAACTAACATCTTTATCCTAACTTTAATAATTTTATGTAGAAAAAGTTTGAAAATGACAAAAGATTATCTTAATTAGAGATGGGTGTTTCGTTGCAAGTATTCGTTATTCCCTAGAAAAGTACTTAAATATGATATTTGTAAATATAATGAGTAATAATTATTAAAATTTTATATATGATATTATAGTAAATGCTAAAGAAGATGAATGCAATCAAATTTTTTACTTATATAAACTTATAAAAGTTGTATCAAAATGAAATATAATAAAATATGATCAATTATAAAATTACAAACTAAGTTACAAAAACAAATACAAAATGTAAAAGAAATTCTTAGTTTATGATTTGTTTGGCTAATATCATAACATGTGAAATTTGTTTTGCTAACTTTTTTCATAATTTTTCAAATGACAATTTTTACAATTTTAACAAAAATCTTATAAGAATACTAATATTATTTTATAAATTGCTAATTTTTATTTTTAATTCAACCTATTCTAAGTAAAGTTAGTAGCATTAAAATTATTTTTTTGCATTACAATACTTTTCTTATACAATTAAACACATATAAACAATATCAAATTAAATGTAAATAAAATAAATAAGAAATTGATTATCTATTATGAAAATGGTGTTCTATCATTCTATTTATCCCTACATTAGTACATTGATATATACAATGAGGAATTATAATTTACAATGAACATTTTTAAAATAAAGGAGTAATGGTTATCCTCTTTTCGTAATTTCTTTCATATTACTTGAAGGTTTTTGAGTTAGAGGATATAAATAGAATTAAACTAATGATAAATTATAATATAAAGAAGCAAAACAATTATTTTTGCAAAGAACTCAATTCTTTTAATGCAAAAATGATTGTTTTACTTCTTCTCACTATCTCATCAGTTTTCTTATTTTATATTTCCTTAACATCTTTAATAAATTTTGTTTTAGAAATGGAATTGGAATGCTATAATTTAGAATAAACAACAAAAATGACTTGTAAAGATGTAAATGATTGTAAATTAATGATAAATTATAGTGAAAAAAAATAACATATTTATTTTCATAATGAACTCGAGTTTTTTAGTGCCAAAATAGATATACTACTTTTTTCTCACTATAGTCTCTGATCAATTTTTTCTCATTTTTTGCATTTTCTCGACATCTCTAAACGTACTTTTTAATATGAAACTAAATATTATAATTTAAAATGAACAAATATGGCTTTGAGAAGAAGTAACATAATCAGTGTTGTAATGAACTAAAGCTTTTTAATGTAAGAATAATTATACTATTTTTTTCTCATTACAATTTTTCATCAATTTTTCCATTATAAGGCATAGATGTTTTAAATAGAAAGTGAAAATGAAATTTATAAGTAATATAGAGAATTTTAAATACTAGCCATTAACTAAACTAACATATTACATATATTTTATTTCATCTAACTTGACTATTGATATACATTAAAACATTATAATTATTAGTGATTTACTGATATATATTATTAATAAATGCAGTTAGTATTTAATATATATTAGAAGGTTGTTGGTATATATTAGATATCGTTATATAAAAAAATAATAATAATAAGGTAACTCATGCCAAATTTTTTTATTCATCTCTTTATCTTCTACTACAACTTTTGCATCTTATAAATATCATCATTTGTAAAAATTAATTACATGTTAATTAACTATTAGCATACCTTGAAATGTTGGTAGGTAAAAAAACCTACATGATACTTACTTCCAATTTTTCTCATCAAACACTATTTTTATTTTTTTTAAAAAAAATTATGTCAATTATTAATAAATAACCAACATTGTGTATTTTTATTTTTTTAAAATACAACCTTTATAGCTCAGTACCCCTTAAGTAAGGTCTCGGGTTCGAGCCTTGTAAATGGAGCAGACGGCATTAGGAGAGCTCCCCCCATATTGCGTCTGACGTGGCTCGAATCCGAATTAGTTAATGGCTTAATGAGGCTTGTTGGATACCGGATGGTTAAACAAAAAAAAAATATAACCTTTGTATCTTCATTTTTTTTAATAACAACCTATATAAAAACTATACTAGATTATTAATATAGTTTATATTATAATCATTATGTAACTTTAAATTAAAATTAATATAGTTTATAACGTAATTACTATACAAAAACTTTCTACAACTTTAACCATTCATTCCTTACAATATCGAGTGGAATATGAAGACAATATACTCATTGATGTTGCATATTTACAAATATTTTTTTAATCTTATAATTATGACAATCACATCAAATTATAGTATTTTTTTGTTTATGACCATTTATCTAAAGGCAAAAGATAAATGCAATTTGATAAGATGCTCAGGACTATAAGATTTAAAACTTTTTTAAACGTGTAGCAAGAATAGGTATGTCATCCTCTTATGCCATTTGGCAAAAAATGGACTAAAAGAGAAATATATAAATGAAATAAAAAAAATATATATCAGTTATTAAAACAAAATTGACCTCCCAACCTAGTTAAACTAGCATTTTAAGTTTTGATAATTTTTCAATACCTCATAAATGTTATATTTGTTAAATATTTACCATTTATTAAAAAATAAGTGTTTAATGCCAAACCTTTGTATGTTAATTAGGTTAAAAAATCGATGTTGTGACTTCATCATAGATTTTTTAATTCAACTCTTCATATTTCTTTTCAATTTTTCCAGACCACATTGATGTGATTTATGGTTTTTTTTATTTTTTAATATAAACATCCTAACATTTTTCTAACAATGAATATTAATTTTCTCAAACAACATTATCAACTTTCTACATTCTAACATTTTTCTAACAACAAATATCAATTACAAATCATTATTCTAATAATATTATTAATATTAACTAGCAAATATTGTACAATATAATTACAATTAATCATTTCATGTAATTTACAAATTATTATATAATATATATTTTCTATAAAACGACAATCTATACAAAACCTATAATACTTCATTGATATAATTTACAGCGTAACCACTCATTTCTTATGTTAAAGAGATTAAAATTTTTATTACAAATTCTCATTTATTAAAAAGATATGATCTATTTTCATTATGTTGAAGTGTTCCATTAGATTCTACAGGTATTAGCCAATCATTTCTTAAATTATCAAGTGAAATATGAGGACAACACACATGATCAATGTTATACAATGCTTCAAATCTTATGATTATAAGTTTTTTATTAGACCACAAATATATTATGATCATGGGCATTGCATCCAAGTAGAAAAGGATGTGTGTTATCTTCTTATATCACCTAAATAAAGAAGGGAGTAAAAGAGAAACTTGTAAACAATGGGAACAATAATAGATATCAGTTATTAAAGAAAAATCATCATGTAAGCATTTTATATTTCCTAACAAGATAATTCAAATGTTTTTTAGATGATGGTTACAAGAAATCAACACCTAAATTTATTGTTGTTTGACTTTTGATATTAACTTTTTATTTTAACTGATATGATAAGTTGCTCTTAATTTCAAAAATTTACTATACCAACTTATCACATCAAATATTTATTAAAACTAATGTTAGAAGTTGCTCATAATTGCAAAAGTACCACCGCATCATTATATGTACCAATTTACAATATAATTAATTGATATTAATGTGGTAACATTGTAGGAACAATTTATAGTAGTATATCAAATTACTAAAAAAATTGATATCAAAATCAACAAATTAAAATCTATTTCATTATAATTTTTGCTTCATTACTTTTCAAATTTACATATTTTCAGGCACCTTAGAACATAATTTTTCTTAGGATATAAATTTAGTTCTTTATTAATATAAATTAATTTTGTATTATTACTCCAAAAATTATTTCAATATTTTTATTATTTATTGATAAAGATTCTTAATTATTATTTCTTTAATAATGTATCAACTTCCTTTTTATTAATAGTATAACAAATTTTACACTAAGGCACACAAAAATAACATTGTCAATTATGTCATATTTTCGTCATGTTATCTTAATATATTTATAAAATAATATAGAACCTATGACAATATTTGGTGTACTGTTAATGTAAATACAATTTCCTCTGTGCATAAAATATAAATTCATAATTGTTAAGTGTTAAAAAAATACCTCAAAAGGAAAATAATTTTAGTACTATATTAACACTAAAAACTCAATATTAATTTCATAAAAATATTATTAAATATATTATTTTTTTATTTGATAATCTATTTTAAAAAAATTAATTTATTCCCTGCTAGAAAGAAATAATTTTTTATCCAATCAAATTATTGAATTAAAAAAAATAATATAATTAATAATATCTATATAAAAGTAATATTAAATTTTCAATAAAAAATTTTTCTCTCACAGAGAGGCACAATTTTCGCAGAAAGGGAAAAGTATGTGCTTAGGATAAAACTGCAGTCACGAGTCATAACATTACAAAAATCAAAGATGAAGGTTTTGACTCTTAATTTTTATCGTTTTGAGAAACCTTTGTTCCACTGGTTGGCATTTGGTGATGTTACAGACAATTTGCCCAAAGACATGTCGCAAGGTAATGTCCTTGTCAATTTTACACAAACGAATAAAATACAAGATCTATTCTAGAGATAAAATGGGATCTCATGACTTGTTTACTTAAAAGAAAAAAAATTAGGTAGTCATAAATTTTAAAAACATTTTTAATTAGTTATTATTTATTTAATTTTAAATTTTAAATTTTTATTAAAATTTATGATATTACATTTTATTCTTAAAAATATATTTTATATTATCAAGAATATTTAATTTAAATAATATATAATATTATATGAGAAATTTATCTTTTTTTCATATCTTGGATTTAATTTCAAAGTTTAATATGTGTGCACAATTTAATCATTTTTATTTTAAAAAATAAAAATATATTTCATATTTTAAAAGTCCAACACAAACAATTGGTCATTGGGTGCCAGGTGCCTGCCTAACCACAACTTTTTATTATCATTTTGGGTCCTACAGAGTTGGTGCAACATCAATCTTTCGAAATCCATCTCATAGTCAACGCAATACTGCTTTACTAACTCTTAGTGGTAAACTCACCTACAAATCACCTAATTTAATCACCTCTGCGTGTACTCTTCCACCTTCTTATTTCCGTATACCCCAACACCGATCCAGTGATATCACCTTTGTTGAAATTTGATAATAATTTGTGGCTATCGTGTAAACTGCTCATTAAAATAATAGAAATTAGAGGTGATTAATGGGTCAAAGTTCCGTGGATTTGATGGATTTATCTGTAAATTTTTATAAATTAAGTTTATCAAAAAATAAATTCATAAAAAAGTAGGTTTAAATAAGTTGAGTTAATATAGATTGTGGATCAATCCACGTATTAACTAATTTTTTGAGGCAAAAAGAGATTAGTTCATGAACTTATTATCTAGATTAAATTGATTAAAATAAATTTATTTAAAATATAGGTTTTAGTAGATTAAGTTTGAATGAGTTTGACTTGAGCGAATTTTGATATGATCTAGTCTGCTTGACTTATTAAAAATCTTTATTAGGAATTAATTCACCTAGGTAAATAATGATATTTTAACTAAATTATTTTCCTTTAATAATAATTGACAAGCTATTCAAGGTACAAATGCAAAATCGTACATTAGAACCAAAAATAAGAAGAAAAAAATTTTAATTGTGTTTAATATAATATCTCATAGTAATTATGAAATAGAAAAATCAATTTCTTTGATAATTGCCATTTTATTAAATGATAAAAACCTCATTTTATAATAAAAAAATGATGAACAATCATTCTATTATTTTATAGAATGGGTTTATGACTACGCTATCTTTATTAATTTATCTAAATTTAAAATTATTAATTTAGTTAGTATAATAAATATTTTTACTATTATGATTTATTTTATTTATATGTTGTCAATATTTTGTTACCATTACAATATTACAATATCAGTATCTACTGCATAACTTTCTATTATATATATGTATTTGACAAAATAATATATTATTATATAACATTACAATATTACAATATCAGTATCTACTGCATAACTTTCTATTATATATATGTACTTGACAAAAAAATAATATATTATTATATAACTTATATTACTATTTAATACATATATATATGTGTGTGTGTGTGTGTGTGTTTTGGGGGAGGGGGGAAGGGGGATAGGATGCTTATTTCATTCATAACATACAAAACATAACATAAAGATAATACGATTGATTGGTATAATGATTAGAAATCACAATTAGGAATTATAAATTAAATAATTGATTAGTGCTTCTTTAAAAATATTTGGATGTATTTTTAAAACTTTTAATAATTAATTATAGATAATAATTTTAATTAAAAATAAATTACTTAAAGTAATTTAAATTCTAATTGTAATTATAAAAAGAGAAATTTCAAATTTTATATTCATACTAGTCTCATTTTTTATATTCTTATACTTTTATTACCCCTCTTCTAACAATATAAATTTTTAACATGAGTATAATCTCTTTTTTGTATTTTAAACTTATGAATATTTTTGAGATTTATAATTTAATTATCTACTTTTTTTAAATTAGTGAATATAAAAAATATAGATTCTATTTTTATTATAAAAAATTAAAAATTTGATTTATTAAAATTTTTAATAAATGAAAATATATATTAAATAAAAATATACATATGTTAAATGACATATTATTTATCTGAACTAAGAATATATATCATGTATGTTTACTTATAGAAAAAATAATGTCAAAATGATTTAACAAACTAATGATTTTGATATAATCACTTGTATATTATTGTTCTTTTTAATAATTTAACACTAAAAGTGATTGTTATATACATGATCTAAAGAACAATAAATTATGTATAATTAATTATTAATTAATATTATCAAATGTAAAATAAATTATGTGCAATTAATTAATTTAATAATCAATTAATTTTATTGTTATATCAAATAGACCCAATAACAATTATCAGTACAATACTAAAGTGTTAAAACTAGTGGCTTTCATGGCCACATAAAAAATGTTATTAAATATGGGATTAAATTCTATTAACTTTGCAATTAAATTTATTAGATGTGGAATTATTAATTATGTAATTAAATTATATTAATTATTATAATTATTATTTATTAAGTATATTGAATTACTCATTTATTTACTAAATAATAATCATAGTTGTATAACTCTTATATTAAAGTAAATTAGTGTTCCTTAAATAAGGTTATATTTCTCTTATAAGAGAAATGATTAATTTTATTACTTGAAAGGCCATTTAAAATAGTGGAATGAGATTTATTAATTTAATGAAGAAAGATGAAAAATCATAACTCTTTAGTATGGAGAGAATTATTCAAGAAATATGATTTGGGTTAAGTCATTTGAAACATTATATTAAGGATTTTTTATTCCTTTTTTCACTCACCATCTTAGAACTACCGGTAGTCACCATACCAACACTACAAATTGAATATGAGTTAAATAAAAGATCTCCCTTATCTAATAATAAGAAGAATGAGAAGAGAAAAAATTAATGTACAAATTTTGTTCTAACCTTTGATTCTTTATTATGTGCTTTCAAGTTTTGAATAAGATCTCAATTCCTTTAGTCTAAGATATAATTTATAAAAAATTGAGTTAATTTATTTTAGTATAATTATTGTAATTATTTAATTATATCTATAAATTATGACTTGCCAATGTATCTATATATATATATTTTTTTTTAAAAAAAATTCTAACATAAAGGTCACGGCCGAAATTTTTGTTGGATAATATTAAATGAGCTTCCATTCCAAGATATAATGCTGCACATGGGCCTCTTTACATACGAACGAAGCTCAGGACAAAGTTCAGTGGTCACTCTTCGTCCTGTCTCAAATCTCAACCAACAAATACTGCTTTTAATTTGCTTTTACATCCCCTCTCTGGCTTTCTCACCCCATCCCTGTCCCATTGCCCATAGAATCATATAAAATTCAGAGAAGAGATTGAAAACACAGAAAGAAAAGTTGGCAGCATCTACATATCAGCTGCACTTAGCAGGTACTGCTCATATATCTCGAGTTTATTTATGAAGCTTCCTTGTGAATGTGAGTGCCAAAATAATTAATACACTCTCTTTCCGTAATCAAATACTAGTTTGATAATTATAGCCTATGCTTACGACTTCAAAGCTTATTGTTTCAGTCAATTTGATAAATTGTGCAGTGTATTCTCTTGTCGTGAATTAAAACATTAAAAATTCTTATACACTTTGGTCAATGATCAATCATATGTCATTACTCACTTTTAATTGAAAAGAAAAATAATTATCAATTTTGTTGTTTAAGGATTTATTTGATATAGTAATGCAATAACTGATTATCGATGAATTTAAGTGTAGATTATAATTTTTTTTATTTGGTATAACTTTCAATAACAATTGATTTCTTACACAAAAAATTGGTGTTCAAAATTTTTGGTGAGAAAAATTCATGATTAAATAATAATTTTTTTGTAATTTATTTTTAATCGCATTTCTTTAATCCAAAGCCTTGACACCAATTATTATTAAAAAATTAATCATTATTAAAATTCATATTAAATATAAAGTCAATCATTATTAATTATTATTAATTATGTTTGATACAACGATAAAAATATTTAATTATTAATTAATTATAATATGTAATAATTATGATTATTATCAAGAATTGTGTCAAATATAAAATTACAATATACGTTCAAATATATTTATCACTATAATTCTATTACTACACCAAATAAATCCTAAAATTAATAAATAATCAATTATTTCATCAAATCAGCTCCACATATGTGTTTTATGAGACTTACCTGTGTTGAAGATTGATACCTAACTGGGAAAATTGATAATTGCCTTATTCCCTCTAGCAAGAGTAAGATCACATGACATGACTGGAACATGAGTATTTCTCTTAAAGCCTTGAACAAATTTAATTGTGAAAAGTATTAAATTGCATCTTCCCAACGCACGTAGGGCCTCCATATATGTCTCATTAATAAGGTCCTCCACATGCCATCTCCTATTCGTGCGGCATAAACTAATATCAAAGCCTTTCGCTTCTCAAATAATCACCAAATGGGCTATCTCTTCCAATTTCTTTGCATGTGATGCAGCTGTTTCTGCAAGCATGTACCAGCTAATCTTCCATCGCTACCAACACCTCATCATTGCGGTGACCCAGTTCTGGATGAGCTGAGCCAGCATCTGATATTTGTCCCTCCTGCATGCACCTAAAACCAATTTCAAAGCTTTGATTGCTTTTGAATATTCATGCTCTGCTTGCAGGGGACATTGCTAACTGTGGATCTTGGAATTGAGAAGTGAGTCTTTCTCTTTCCTGTTTCGAGAGTATCATGGAGTATTTGCTTTTCTCCTTTTCTTTCCTCTGTTGGATTGGATTGTTGCTGAAACAGGGTAAAGAGAAATAGTTTAAAAAAATTGGTACTTTAGGTGGTCTTCTACTTTTTTTTCTTTTAACCGTATACTCATGGAAAATGTTTCTTCTGGGATTTCTGTTCTTGATTTCCTCAAAATGATCTATTTTTTCTGCTGGGACAGCGCCGGTCACTGGATTACTAG
This sequence comes from Sindora glabra, assembly GCA_020226215.1. NCBI lineage: Eukaryota > Viridiplantae > Streptophyta > Magnoliopsida > Fabales > Fabaceae > Sindora > Sindora glabra. Next base: position 107,752,438 of record CM035227.1, on the reverse strand, counting down.
CGACCAAAGTGCTGAGAGATACAGCTTTTAGTTTTAAAGTTTTTGTTTCCAGTGCTTTTTAGCAGTTCCTTGGTAAACAAACGATTGTATTTGAACAGAAAAAAAGTTAGTAAAAGCAAGGGAAAGTGATTTCCCTTGTCAAACATGAGCTGCTTACTTTGACCCCAGAATGAGAATTCTAAAATCTTGTGTCACACAATCAGAATTCAGAAGACAACTTCACGGTAATCACACATGAGCTGCTTGGTTGCATGCAGATCCAATTCCGATACTATTGATTATTGTTTGTTCTTTAATCTTATAATTCCTTGTTTTTCTCTCCAGTCCATTCACGCAAAACTCCTGGGCTTGCATCCAATCTGGGTTTCCTTCAAAATCTGAGTCTTTTTAATTCAAGCCAGAAAATGGGGAAGAAACCAGACTCGTTGTTCATTTTCTCAGCAATTATCATAATCGGATCAGCAATTTTGTTAATTGTTGAAGCTGAACCAGTGGAAGATAAGCAAGCTTTGCTCGATTTCATTCACAACATAAAGCCCTCTCGTCCGCTCAACTGGGACGAGAATACTTCGGTATGCACAAGCTGGAGAGGAGTTACCTGCAACAAAGACCAATCCAGAGTTGTAACCCTTAGATTGCCTGGAGAGGGATTCATTGGTCCAATTCCAAACAATACTCTTGGTCGCCTCTCAGGACTCCAGATTTTAAGCCTAAGATCCAATAGTATAAGTGGTTCTTTTCCTTCTGATTTCTCTGAGCTCAAAAATTTGACCAACCTTTACCTTCAATTTAACAGATTTTCTGGTTCATTGCCATCTGATTTTACAGTTTGGAATAATCTTTCTGTTATCAATTTATCAAACAATTCCTTCAACGGGAGTATCCCTTCTTCAATTTCAAATTTGACTCATCTTACATCTTTAGTCTTGGCTAATAACATGCTTTCGGGTGAAATTCCTGATTTTGATATTACTAGCCTGAAGGAGTTGAATTTAGCCAAAAATAACCTTAGTGGGGTTGTGCCTAAATCCCTTCAAAGATTTCCAAGTTCGGCATTTTCTGGAAACAATCTTGTATCTTCAAATGCAATTCCTCCAACTTCTCCAGTCCAACCGCCTACTGCTAGTCCAGCCAAGAAAACCAACAGGCTCAGTGAACCGGCATTATTGGGTATCATCCTTGGTGCTTGCGTGCTGGGATTTGTGCTAATTGGGGTTTTCATGATTGTGTGTTGCTATGACAGAGGAGGCGAAGAGGAGCAACCAGTTAAATCTCAGAAAAAGGAAGTCTCTGTGAAGAAAACACCTTCTGAAAGCCAGGATAATAAAAACAAGATTGTCTTCTTTGAAGGTTGCAATCTTGCATTTGACTTGGAGGATCTGTTGAGAGCATCTGCTGAAGTGCTTGGGAAAGGGACATTTGGCACTACATATAAGGCTGCTCTAGAGGATGGGAACACTGTGGTGGTTAAGAGATTGAAGGAAGTCATGGGTGGAAAACGCGAGTTTGAACAGCAGATGGAAGTGGTGGGGAGAATTAGGTATGAAAATGTAGCTCCACTAAGGGCATACTACTATTCCAAGGAGGAGAAACTTATGGTACATGATTACTATGAACAGAGCAGTGTTTCCGCTATGTTACATGGTATGTTGAGCCTTCTATCCTGTTTGAAGAACTGCATTTGGTCAGATTATATTGAAGTTCATTTAATTCTTCTTCACATATTCATGAACTTAGCATTGGTTTTTGTAGTAATCTGTCAGGAATTTTTTTTTTTGCATTCCCAGGTCTTTAACCAATTGGTATTAGTGAAAAATGAAAAGGGAATTTGTGTTTTTGGATTAAGTTTTGCTTCTGATGTCAGTTTATCAAGTTTGTGACTAAGGATGGGAAGGTGGGCTGCAGAGAACTGTTTACTTAAACAAATCACTGAATAAAACCAGGACATAAATGAAAGCTAGATCACTAAATTGCTAATTGAAATTTACTTTACTAACCTAAGAAACCAGAATATCTAGAATTTGCCAAAGAAATGTACCAGGTTATAGCTACTTCTAAGCTCACAAATTATTTCATAATTTCTTCGTCAACTTATAGATACAGATACATAAGCAGTTTCATCCTTATATTCCTAGATGAAGCTTGCTGCACCTTTAGATTTCATCTGAACTTCAAGCATCAAGGGGTATTTTTTTTTTCTCTTTTTACCATTCAATAGTCAAGAATCTTAAACTTCCCTTTCGGCCGGCCTTTATTTTTAGCAACTTATGCAGTTCCATTTGCAACTCTAAAGAATTTTATATCAACCTAAGTGGCCTCCTTTTTATATATCAACGTTCCCATTTTGAAGACCTTCAATAAGGGGCCAATGTTAACTCTGTTTATGCACACCATTCAGGCAAAAAGGGGGAAGGCAGGACTTCGTTAGACTGGGATACCCGGCTGAGAATTGCTATTGGCGCCGCTAGAGGCATAGCTCACATCCACACTCAACACGGAGGAAAACTTGTCCATGGAAACATAAAGGCCTCAAACATCTTCCTCAATCCCCAAGGATACGGCTGCTTATCTGATGTAGGTTTGGCAACACTGATGGGTCCAATACCCCCAAGAACTGCTGGATACCGTGCCCCAGAAGTAACGGACACCCGGAAAGCAACCGCTGCAGCCGATGTCTATGCCTTTGGGGTCTTGTTGCTTGAGCTTCTGACTGGAAGATCTCCCATACACGCCACGGGAAGTGAGGAGGTTGTCCACTTGGTTAGGTGGGTGAATTCTGTGGTAAGAGAGGAGTGGACAGCAGAAGTTTTTGATGTAGAGTTACTGAGGTACCCTAATATAGAGGAAGAAATGGTTGAGATGTTACAAATAGGAATGGGGTGTGTTGTGAGGATGCCGGAGCAGAGGCCAAAGATGCCAGAGGTACTTAGAATGGTGGAGGAAATTCGTCAAGTGAATACTGGAAATCGACCATCAGGTGAATCTAGATCAGAAGTTTCAACCCCAACTCCTCTTGCAACTGATAAGGCTTCTTCCGCTGTTCAACAGTGAGATTCTTTTTGTTTTTAGTCAATAGTTTGTTGAAGGTGTAAGTTAACTTGTATCTCGTTGTCAACTTCTTTCTTTGATTCATCTAGTAGAGGTGATTGTGCTTGTTGTTTTGCTGTTAGTGACAACATTGATGCTCAAGTAGTTAAGCTGCCAAATTCAGTTAATGTCAAATGTTACTGGATGATTAGTATAAGATATGGACTTATGGGCCTAGATAAGTTTAGTCTTATTTTAATTTATACTTTATTATCTTGCTTCATTATTGAGCATGACTTTAAAAATTATTCTCTTTTAATATAGTATCTAGAGCATCTATCTGAGTAGGCATGTAAAACGGGCAGGACGGGCTTATACGGGTTTTGCCTGCATAAATGAGGGCTTCCTACTAGGGTACTCGCGGGTCGTCCGTATTTTTTTAATATATTTTATGATTATTTTATTTTATAATATATAAATTATATTTTAATATTTTAATTTTTATTGAATTATTTAGGTAAAAAAATTGAATTAGAGTATAGAAATTAGATTGAATTAATTAGAAAGTAATTGTGTTGAATTTTTTTAATATATATTATGCCTAAATATAAAGAAAAAATAATTAAAAAATAATAATTTTTTACCCGCGATCAAGCCTGCACAGTCTTTTGCCTGCACGAGCTTACTCGCATAAGCCCGCATCAAATGCGGGCTTCATACAAGGTTGCCCACATTAGCTTGTGACTGCGGGCGACCTAACTGCGGGCAGGTCGTCTGCGGTCACAGGCCCCATTTTACATGTCTATATCTAGGTATCTTTCTCTTACTCAAATAAAAAACAACAAAGATGACAAAAAGAATAATAATAATAAATCCTACTTTCTTCTTTTTCTCTTTCTCTTCTTTTCAATTTTTTGATATGTGATTAAGTTATGAAGAAGCTAACAACAACCTAGGGACATTGGATTACAAAACCCAACTCTGGTTTTCTAACCACGAAGAGAACACAATGTTGCAATACCGAAGAGCTATTGTCTAGTGTGATTAAAGGTGAATTAGGAAGTTTTTTCCAGATTTGGGTTAATAGAGTTACAAATTGGCGATTGTTAATTTCGTCAAACCAATCCATGAGCAACATGCAGGGCATCTGCAAAGGTGAATGAGCGGCATGTGTAGTAGCTTCTCTGGCTTGTGTATATTCCTTCGACAAAGCACTTTCTTTAGCAATCTTCTGGGTAGATTCTGCACCCCCTGCGTGGTTAGATTTGTGATTTGAGTACTCTGATTGCAATTTTTTGAACTTTTAGCATATTTTGATGTTGTTTTTCAATTATTTTTAGTTGTCATGGCGGATTTCTCTGATTTGGGTGTGAAAACTACACACAATAATGATAACAAGTCTTTTTCTATCACGGCTATGGATTTATTTTTGGTTGGTGGAAAGATAATTAATCAAAAGTTAGATATAAGAGAGGAATAATTTATTATAAGAATGTTTAGAAGTGAATATATTAAATGCTTACAATTTTAAGTCTTTAAACAACTGCCACTTACTCAATTCGTAGCAACTTTGATTCAAATAGGTAATTCCACTGCATGTCTTTTCAATTCTTAACCTAAATGGGTAATTAATTCTAAAGCCATTAATCATATGAAGGGTTATAAAGGTATCTTGTTTTCCTTGGAAACTTCTTCAACTGAAAAAAATCTTTGTATGGCCTAAAGCAATCTCTTCAAGTTTAGTTTAAGACATTTAGTGATGTGGTGATAGAGTTTGGGATAAAAAAAGTGACTATGACCATTCAATTTTTTTTATAAATAATCAAATTCTAGTTGTATTTTTTTGACTATTTATGTGGATGACATTATGATAACTGGTAATGATAAATTGAATATTTTAAAATTGATTTTTTAAACTAACTTTTAGACTAAAGATCTAGGAGCATTTCAGTTCTTTTAGGGATTAAAATTACTTGAGGAAGGAAAGGAATTTTCTTATTTCGAAGGAAAGGAAAGGAAATACGTTCTTAATCTCTTGAAAGAAATAAGAATGCTTGGCTCTAAACTCTATGATACTCCTATGATTCCGAATGTTAAACTTAACTTGGAAGATAGGGAGTTGTTAAAAGATTTAGGATGGTTAAAAGATTTAGAGCAGTATAGACAATTAGTGGACAAATTGAATTACCTTGCCATAACTAGACTTGATATTATCTTCCCGGTAAATATAGTAATTCAATTTATGGACTCTTTAAAAAATTCTCATTAGGATACAATCATGAACATTATAAGATATCTTAAGAAGGCACTTAGTCGTGGAATTTTGTATAAAAATTATAATCATTGTAGAATAGAAGGCTTCCTTGATGTAGATTGGGCTGGGTGTCCTATAAATAGAAAGTTTACCTCTAGGTATTGTGTGTTTGTTGGTGGGAATCTTGTGTTTTGAAAAAGTAAGAAACAAGTAGTGTTATTGCATTCAAATGCAGAATTTGAGTGTCGAGCCATGGCCCATGCCATATCAAAGCTTATGTGAATTTCCTACTTTTTTCATCAACTTAGAATTGAGCTTATGACATTATGTAATTATGATGTGATAATTAGGTAGCTACTTATATTGTTACAAATTTGATTTTTTATAAACATACAAAACATTTAGAAGTTGATTATCATTTTGTTAGATAGAAACTTCGAAAAGAGGTTATTAGTCTTAGACATATTAAAATTAAGGAACAATTAATTAATTTATTTACTAAAACTATCTTAGGAAAATGGTTTGATAATATTTGTAATAAGTTAAACATGTTTAATATTTATGCCATAGTTTGAAGGGGAGTATAAGTAGATAATTAGTTAAAGATAAGACCTCATAGGCTTAGATAAGTTTAGTCCTATTGTAATTTATATTTATTATAAATAGATGTGCCTACTTCATTGTTGAGTATGGACTTAAGAATTATTCTCTCTTTAACATCAAAGTCAAACTAAGTCATCTGGCATTTGAATATTGAGTCAAGTACACTTTATTTTATGCTTGTAGAGTTGGAATTCCTATAGTAACATTGGAACCAAAATAACCTTTTCGTACATCCTATATGGTAAACTGTAAGAAGATATTTATTCACAAAATGAAATATAATTAAGTGATTGTAAATTGTAAAATGACATTTATTTGCTATTTTTCGATCAAACTAAACTTGGTTGTAACTTTTTAGTGGATCTTTACTAGTAGCAGTAGCATTGCCATTAGTACCTTACCGAGTAAGATTGGGGGAATCTCTCTTTTCTATCACTTTTCATTGAAATATATATATAATTGAGTGATTGGAATTGAAGAAAGGATATTATATGCAGGTAAATAATGTGCATTCCAAGTGGAGTGATGGGATTTACATGAATTTTATGTGAGTCTCACAATTTTCTGTTAAGTAGTATTCTTGATTTAAACAGCAAATTGATAAAAGATTTAATGATAATATGTTTAAAGAAAATTATTAGTGAGCTTCTCATATTCATTCTGCATAAAGGCTTGTTAACTAAATTCATATAACTAGTTTGAATACAATTTATACAAGTATGGATTAATTATAAACATTTGAATATGAAAATATTAAAATAGAAATCATTTAATTCATAACTTACTCATTTAAAAAATTACAAATATTTTTATAGCTAATTTATACTTTTTACCTTTGCTATGAATATGATATTATTTGAAGTTTTGTAAAATATTATAATGTTAATCAATTTTATGTTGAATTTTTTATTTGTGGACTTATTAATTTAATAATAAAATAAGATATAAAAAAATTTAGCCTAACATTAAAGTGACTGAATAGTTTGAGCCTAATGATAATCTAACCTAAGTAATGTGATAATGGATAGCTCTTGGTGATAAGTCGATCCACCAATATTATTAATATAAATAAGGATTGTTATTTATAAATCCTATAATAGATTCTGAATACTCCCCATCTGTGTCAGAAAGTATGCCCAATTAAGTTTTCATTTAGGATTGATAGGAGCAGTAAATCTTTATTAGAATTTATGATTAAGATCAATCATAAATAGTTCGTCATTTGCAATAAATTCTAATTTCATATTTACATCATAATGGATTCATTAGGTAATAATAATAAATTATTTTATCCACGTTTAATATTATTCTTTTCATATGATTTAATTTAGGATATTATTTTTTATAAATTTTTGATTCTAACAATAGGAGAGTCATCTTCCATTACTCCATTAGTTAATATAGTACGACCAATGATAGAAAATGTTGATCCAAATGGAATAAATGAAGAAGAAATTTCATTAAGAAGATCTTATAGAGTTCGTTAATTAGTAATTTCTAATGATTATCTTTTATACCGCAGGAGCATGAATATGATATTAATGATAATACTAATCCTATAAGTTTTACTCAAGCTATGTTTAGTTCAAACTATTTTGATTGGATAAATGCTATGAAAGATGAGTTAACTTCAATGAATAAGAATCAAGTATGGGATCTAGTGGAACTTCCTACAGGTTATAAGTCATTTGGATGCAAATAGGCCTTCAAAACTAAGAAGGGTGCTCGACGTGAAGTTGAAAGGTACAAGGCTAGATTGGTAGTAAAATTTTATATTCACATCATAATAAATTCATCAAGTAACAACAATAAATTTTTTTATCCTTGTTTAATATTATTTTTTTCACATGATTTAAGTTAGAATATTATTTTTTATAAAATTTTGATTCTAACAATAGGAAAATCATCTACTATTGCTCCACTAGTTAATATAGTACGACCAATAGTAGAGGATGTTAAGCCAAATGGAATAAATGAAGAAGATATTTCATTAAGAAGATCTTATAAATTTCGTAGATCGATAATTTCTAATGATTATCTTGTATACCGTAGGAGCATGAATATGATATTGATGATACTGATTCTATAAGTTTTTCTTAAGCTATGTCTAGTTCAAACTATTTTGCTTGGTTATGAAAGATGAGCTAGCTTCAATGCATAAGAATCAAGTGTGGGATCTAGTGGAATTTCTTGTAGGTTGTAAGTCAGTCAGATGCAAATGGGTTTTCAAAACCAAGAAGGGTGCTCAAGGTGAAATTGAAAGGTATAAGGCCAGATTGGTAGTAAAAGACTACACTCAAAAGGAAGGTATATACTACAAAGAAATTTTTTCACTAGTTTCAACTAAAGATTCATTCTATGTTATCTTGGCTTTGGTGGCTTATTTTGATTTAAAGCTGCATCAAATGGATGTAGAAATAACTTTCCTAAATAGTGATTTAACAGAAATTATTTATATAAACTAGTTAGATTGTTTCCAAGAGAAGGAAAAGGAGCAACTTGTATGTCAACTTAAAAAGTTCATCTATGGCTTAAATAAGCTTCTAAACAGTGGTACCTCAAATTTGATGAGGTAATAACTTCTCTTAAGTTCAAGGAGAATGCGGTTGATCAATGTATTTATATATTGAAAAGTGTGAGCAGTTTTGCTATTTTGGTGCTATATGTGGATGATATTCTCCTTGCAAGAAAAAACATGAACCTATTAACTAAGACAAAATAAATGTTATCCAAACATATTGATATGAAGGATCTTAGAAATGCTTCTTATGTTTTAGGAATAGATATCTGTCGTGATAGATCTCGGGGTTTGCTTAGCTTATCTTAGCAAACTTACATTGAGAAAGTACTGAAAAGGTTTAATATGTTAACCTAGTCTCACGTTTCTACACCCATTTTAAAAGGAGAATTTTTTTTAAGTCCTAGTGTCCTCAGAGTGATGTTGAAATGGAAAGAATGAAGAAAGTCCCATATGCATTGGTTATCGATAGCCTGATATATGTTCAGGTATCTGTACGTCCTGATATAGCTTATGATATTAGTGTATTGGGGAGATACTTGAGTAATCTTAATCAAAGATATTGGACTACTGCAAAGAGAGTGATAAGACACCTTTAGGGTACAAAAGATTACATGCTGACTTATAAGAGATCAGGAGATCTCACAGTTACAGGCTGCTCAAATTTAGATTTTGCTGGTTATCAGGATGATTACAAATTTATATCTAGATACATCTTTATAATGACAGGAGGAGTTATGTCATGGAAAAGTGTTAGACATTTCTTAACAACAACCTCTATTATGAAATCAGAATATATCCATGTTATGAAACCACTTGTACTGTTATATGGTTAAGGAATTTTATAGCTGGTTTCGAGATTATTAAGAATATCTCAAAACCCTTGATCATCTATTACGACAATGTTGCTGTTGTAAACTTCTCTCATAATAATAAAAGTTTTGCTCATACAAAGCATTTTGATATAAAGTACCAATTTGTGTGAGAGAAGGTACGCGAGCATATTACATGTATTGAACATATTTTTATGGATCGTATACTTGCGGATCCACTAACCAAAGGTTTGATGTTTTGGGTTAGTGGGAGTATTATAGTGTAAATTATTTTCTTGAGATATGTATAAATGAAATATTCATGTTTTGCCATATTTTATGCACATTTTTGTTATGACATATCTATAAAGACATTTAGACCCTGTCTCAATACTGTGATGAGAATAATGATTCCTATTTAGCATCTTGGGTGGATGCTTCAACCCAGTGTGTAAAGATTTACATATGATTGTCACAATTTTGTTATGTAAATCTTATTGAGCACAAACTTGTTGGGTATATCCTTATTAGATATTGTATATGGTCAACGAAGTTTTAAGTGTAAAGTATATATATTTCATTAATATCCTTATCGAATACTGTATTTTATATTATTGGACATTGATGATCTCAATTTAGACCAATAGGTGTAAAGATGCCATATTTTTCTTTTATATCTTATTAAAGTGGCCATTATTATTGAATTACATAGTCCAAGTGGGAGATTGTTAGATTTTCTATTTATGGACCTATTAATTTAATAATAAAATAAGATATAAAAAGGTTTAGCCCAATATTAAAGTGATTGAATAGTTTAGGCCTAATGGTAATTTAACCTAATTAATATGATAATGGGTGGCTCTTTGTAATGAGTCAACCCACCAATGTTGTTAATATAAATAAGAGTTGCTATTTGTAAATCTTATGATAGATTTTGAACACTTCGATCAATGTCAAAAAGTTCTCATTTAGGATTGATAAGAGCAATAACGAATGGATCCATCAATGTTGTTAGTATAAATAAAGGTCGCTATTTATAAATCTTATGATAGATTTTGAACACTTCTATTGGTGTCACAAAGTTCTCATTTAGGGTTGATAAGAGCAATAAGTCCTTATTAGAGTTTGTGATCAAGACTGATCGTGAATAACTTGTGGTTTGTAACAAATCCTAATTTCATATTCACATCACAATGGATTCATCAGGTAATAATAATAAATTATTGATTCTAACATTTTACATAATTTGTTCCAATAGAAGAATGAGCTCTGCTCATTTGTCCACCAAATGAATAGACTTCAAGTTAATTTTAGGTTAAGATGCCTTTTACAACCTTACGGGTAAGATGCTTGTATTTTTGAGAAATTCATTTAATTATTCATGTGTTAATTCGTGAAACTTATATATAATAGAAATTGCATTTTTTTTTTAATTTTCAAGATATTAAAATTTGTAATTATCTTTTTTTTTTGGGCAGGTAGAAATAAAACCACATGTAATATATGTTTCTCCTCAGGAAAATACTAAAATTCTTATTTCTTTCGTTGTGCCTTGGCATTTGAGAGTTGTCGGGTTCTCATTCTCCACTCTAACGGCCCCCAAGCACATGATCAAGACAAGTTTTGGATATTTCAATTATAGTGTCTTTAATTATGATTAATAAATAAAAACATCTATCAATTTTATATAAATCTTGCATATTAAAATATATTTTTTTAATTTCTAAAACATTGAGAATTGTATGAAAATTTTTTTAATACTCCAACTATGTTACTTGGCCCACGATGTAAACACAGACTTCAGCCATCTCCACCTAGCAAGTAGGATAGATTGCCCGGAATTCTGCTGATGGTGATAAAAGTTGAGAGTTGTTTAATTCCAGCCTATACTGCCTACGTGAGATGAGGACCCCAATACTAGCGGGAGTTTGCGCGGCTTCCACATAGGCTGACTCAGCCGTAAGGAAAAGATGGCCCCCCCCAAAAAAAAAACCGTAAGGAAAAGGAAACAAACCACATGCAAAATGGAAAATACTACATAATTTTCATATTTGTCAAAAAAAAAAATATGATATAATCACATTACATACATCCAGACGAATCTGGTTTCAAGTTAAAACTTACACCACAGTATATAATATAATCTCTCTCTCTCTCTCTCCAGTTCCCAATATCAGAATTACACTTGAAATCTTGGCTTTTAAAACAAGTAATGCAGGACAGGACCTTCCCCAGGCAATTGCTCAACAATCATTAACTATATGAATCCAAGTTTACACACAAAAATATGAACTTGTCACTTCCGCAAAATTCTTGTTTTGACTCCCCCTGAAATTTAATAGAACAGAAATAAGAAAAACATCAAAAAGAAAAAAATGAAGCAAACTATACTTTATATCAAATAAAAATGGATGAACTGGCGACAATATTGGTGCTAATGATGATATCCCCTCACAAACAACAAGGAAGAGAATAGAAGAATATTTTGCTACACACCTTCAACTTGCTCAAACTGAATTTCCTTTACCAAGTCAGCTGCTGCATTATACTCGAAACTACACCATCATTAAAAGTATGCCTTCAGTGATAGATTAAAGCTTGAGTATATTTCAAGCCAACTTATGTATGAAACACAACACTCAACAGAATACCTCACTGACAGTCAGTGTACATGAAGTCAACCAAACAACCAATTGAATCTTAAGAAAATTATTAAACTCGCAGTATTTCAGTTTCTATGATAGATGGCTTTCACAAATCTGCCTATCTAATCATCCCTAGAGGGAACACCAAAGACTGTACATTTAAGGCATTTAAGATTACATGTACTGTATGGCCTTCAGTATATTTTTTTGTCATGTGATAACTGACTGTCCTATTCACAGAAGATAAAAAAATTTCGCGGCGTGACAGAGTAACATGTAACTAAGACGAGCTAAAATGGTACACAAATCAACTGATTTCCACGTTAAAGGTACTCTATCATCTTCTTTGCAAACCCATAATAAGTATAAAAATTGGAACATAAGACTAAAAAATGTTGCCCTTTTTTGCCATAGTGCCAGCATATTCATGCAGCAATAATATGTTGCCCGTTTTTGCCATAGTGCCAGCATATTCATGCAGCAATAATATCTTAACAAATTCGGTCAAAGAGACCTTAAAATGCCTCATGAAGCTACTTGATATATGTGTGAATGCTAATGGGCAACGAATGAGGCTACTCGATAAGTGTGATTGCTACTATGCCAATAAGTGCCTAATTAAGGCCACACTTGCAATTCATCAAAACGACAAACTTAATGGGTTGCCACACAGTTATCTCTTCAACATTACCACTTAAGCTCTGCATAACTTCACATGAAAGTGGATGTTGACTGAATTTGGTTTTTTGATGTACTACAATAGAACACGACCATTACTCCCCCCCCCCCTTTTCAAAAAAAAAAAAAGACGAAAATTTGGACAAGCAAGTCATCTGAGATCTGCCTCATTTTCTCAGCTCTTATTGCAGAAGTACACACACACACAAGTAATACATGCCCTAACCACATCCAAGCAATGGTAGCAACAACCAAGATGATGCCAAAAATTCTGTTGACAACATTAAAAGGAAAAGAGACAACTTAATATTTTAACAGATGCTGCAATATGGAGTAATGGGCATAAGTTTAACTTACGTATTTGAGAAAACCACCTCAAGTCCGTCATCAGATGAACTCTTGGTAGCATCAACCAGCAACGTAACAATTTCAGTCTTTCGAGTACTAGCCATTAGTAAATCATACTCTGTTGGAATGATTATGGCAAAAAAATTATCATTCAATTCACTCAGACAAATCTTATCAACAGCTGCAAGGGCTATCCTCCGTTTAAGGGCATCTATCTCTGGGTCAACTATGTAAATGGCAAAATCAGTAATTAACAGAATTCGTCGTTTAATTTTTCCAGAACCGGTGAACTTCAAAACTTTATCTGCAAATAGAACGTGATTGTCCCCTGAAAAGAATAAATGGAATAGAATTAAGAAGTTGCAGATCAGGTCTCCCTCTTCCCCACCCACTACCTATATTTGATCCTTTTTCTTTTTTTTGGCCAGAAGAACCTTACTTTGATCAGTGAATAATGCATAACCATGACTTGTACAAATAGTCTCTTTTAGAATCCTTGAAACATACACATAGACACAGATTTGATTTCTGCTTCATTCCTAAGTCCTTAAGGATTTTAAAATCCAAGGTTTCCCTAAAAGTTTAATATTGCAGATCTATTGATTTTCCAACTACAGTTGGAGTCTCTACAGCATTATCATGACAAGTACTCTTCCAATTTACCTTTAAAATCCCTGACACTGGTGTTGAATAATGAGAACAGTGAACTGAACTATAAGAAATTTAACAATTACAAAGAATCCATATTCAAACAACCATGACTAAAGTCACCTGTAAGCATAATATAGTAAAATCAACAAAAGGGTAAGGAGACTCCATCTACATATTCTGGATAATCAGTAAGCACAAAATGATCAGCAACACACATTTTTTGAACATACATTTTCGTTTAGAAAGTCCACTTAGCAATTTTGAAATAACAGGTACCTATTTGAATCATGAAAAAAATCTATCCCAACTGATGGCAACTTATGTTTGGAATCAGCCAAAATTTTCCGTGCATTTAACATTGAATGGTAAATTTGTTTTCCATTCAACTTTTCCACATTGATTGAACATTGAAACAGCACAAACCGTACCTTGTTTGTTCAAAATCTTCATCAAGAAGGGGTTTGAAGGGACGTCGATGTAATCGCCTTTAGCATATCTATGAAGGGAGGCCTTTCGCCGTACCTTAACACCCATGAATGGCTCCTGATCTTCGGAGACATTGCTAATGTTGGGTCTCAAATGCAACATTTCCTCAGTTTCAGCATCACCGTCATCTCGGCCTGGAGGTGAATTCCCATCGCAGTCATCAGCGTAGTCGCTTTTGGGAGGTTCAGATCTGGAATCATCTTCAATCTGGACCCGTCTACTCATCCTGAACCGATCCATAATTTCTTCGAATTTGATTCTGGGCGGCTAAACGGCTAAACGCTGATAAAGATGAAGAGCACGACAAGTGATGGAACGGGAGTTGAGTTGAGCCAAGACCAACGTGGTGGGTATTGGCACCGGCTGTTGTCTGTCGATGAGACGCGGTGGGTTCAGGAGTTGAGACCATGTGCAGATGGGCTCACGGTGGTGGAACCTAGATTGCTCAGCTGGTTCATACGTCAGCCAGCCGCCCCTACAATTATTTTATTATTATTCATTATCATCATATTTTTGTTGGTACTTCCTAATTTTATGATTTATTCTCTTTCAATAAATTGCCTTTTTTTTCCCTGAGAGCCATAAAAATAAAAATACCGTTTTAATTTTTTGGGAGTTGAAACCATGGTGCCTTTTTGCATGTTCAATTAAAACTAAATTTAAGTCATTTTACAAAGAAATTAAAGAAAATTTAATTCATTATTGGTATAAAATATTTTATATTATCAATCAATGAATGAGAAGAAAATACGTTATTAAAAAAATAAATTACCTCTTTAACTTTAGGATGTTAAATTTTATTGCATTTAATTTTAGAAACTTAAAAATCACTATTTAAACTTTACAAAATTTAGAATTAATATTCATTATCTACTTAATTTATTATTTTTAGGCTTGTCAAATAGGCTATATGTAGATCAATTCATGATAGCTCGAGTTAAGTCTGTGATGGGTTGACTCGTGTTACTCGTATCCAAAATAGATCCAATTTTAGAAGATCTAAACTTTTTAAAATCCATAATAGATTAAGTTTATTCGTGGATTTTGATTATGAGTTTGTAAATTTTATGGATGCAAGTTAACTCATGATAGGCCGAATTAGAAACGAACCGACCAGTATTACCTACATTTATAAATAGATCCAATTTTGAAGGTCCAAACCTATTAAAACATACGATGGATATAGACTAACTTATAAATCATGATCTATTTGGTATCTCTAATTATTTTATTAAATTATGTAATTTTTTTAATAATGTTTTAAACAAAAATCATAATGTTATAGTATAATGAGTTTTTTTACCATTTTTTCACATATAATTTTTAAGTTATATAATTAATAAAAATTAAATTATGTATATTAAATTATATATAAAAATTTTAATTAAATACTTATAAATAAAGTACAAAATTATGTAAAAATAATAAATAAATTAATATTTTATAATATTGTGATTCTTATTTAGAAACTTTCTAAAAAAATACATAATTTGATGAAAATAGTCAATTAAGTGGATAGTAAGTGTTAATTATAAATTTTATAAAGTTTAAGGAAGTGGTTTCCAAATTTTCAAAGTTGAAAAAGATAAAATCCAACCACTCCAAAATTGAAAGTTATATTTTGCATTTTTTTCTTAAAAATAATAATATTTAAAAATTTTTAATTATAATAAATAAGTGTTAATAATTTTTATTAATATGACAATATATGAATGAATAATAGTGTAAAATTAAATTGGATTATATCCTAAAAGAATTAAGTTGAATTAACTTTTTAGATTAAATCAATCAATGAAATTTTGTAATATTTGAACTAATATATAATTTTTTTATTTATTTAAATATATTTAATTTTTATTAGTTTTGAAATATTTATTTTAAATAGTGATATTATTAAAATTTTGTTCTTAGATATTATCCTTTTTTTAAAACAATTATGGAACATTAGGATATCTACCGCTAAGTCCAAAATTTATTAGATTTATTACAAGAAAATATTGGGAAATTAGGAACAGGAAAAATTTATTTTGGTTGACCTTACTTTATAAATACCTGACACCTTAATTACATCAAACCCTTCCTTTCAATATCCTTTTCGAAAGTGAAATAAATTGGTGGTTGAGATGTCTTTAGAAAATTAGCTTAAAAGAAGCTGTCTATCATCAACGATAGATGTTAAGTGGAAGTGTACTGATGTATGTACTTAATGAAAAAGTAAGTGCCAAAAAATGAAATTTTATATTATTAATTATTAGGTCTTTATCTAATTGAATAGATTCATTTAATTTTTTGGCGTTAGCAAGTATAACACAACTAAAACCTTTTACCCTTTTTCTCTTTCTTTCTCTCACGAACTTTTTTGAAGGTTTTGTTCTTCGTTGCGGTTTGGCGACATCGCTTTTCCCCACCATTTTTCACAATTGCTCTTCAATGTTACATCATTGTTAGACCTTACTGCTCCTCTTTTAGCTAGCTGCTACCGTTAGTAGTGGGGATTGGGTCGTGAAATCGTAATCGCTAGTAACAAAGTGGAGTGGCACGGATAGCACAATCCACTAGCATTTCTCTAAGCTCTTGTCATCGGTGAGTTTCCTGCGACCTTTTTACTAGTGGTTAACTATTTTGAAACAAAACCCCCTCAATATTTAAGCATGTTTAGGCAAAAATTAGAAATCCCTAAGTATGCTCATACACTTGATATCTTCTTCTAGATTTAGAAACATTAAGGAATAATGTTTTAGATTGTTGATATTCATAATTAGAGCTTAAAATAAGTAATATAGAAGAAGATTGGTTAGGATTAGTGTACTTATAATCTTATTATCAAACTTGATAAATAGATGGGAACAAGAGAAACTAAATATAAACTTGATAAATAGATGGGAACAAGAGAAGCTAAATATAGGAGTTTTGAATATGCTTGGGAAACAATAACATTGTAAAGGTGAGTGTATATCCTATCTAACTTACTAAAATAATTATGATTGTCAATATATATATTTATGCTTCTTACTAAAATAATTATAATCATCAATTTATTGTGTAAAGAAACTTATGATCCAAATGTTAGTTACTATTTAATTTTATAATAATGTTAACGTAATGGATATGGTGAATGCTTACTTTTATGAAGGTATTTGTTTACGAAATATTATTGTTTATATTTTTTGGGACCTTATAGTAAAGGCAAGGCGTTAATGTTTCTTGGCTATGATTCATGGTGTTTGTATTATATAAACAGTAGATTGATTGTTTTATGAGAAATGTTTTATAGATTGTTTACATAATGATTCTTATGTGATTTGATTATTTGAGTTTGTAACCATATTAGTGGAATGGATTTGCTATTAATTTAAGACATTCAATTATGATGGATTGTAAGGTATTTCTAGTTATGCACTTGTATTGTTATAAATAAATAGTAAATTTATTTGTTTGTGATATGATTGATATATCCTGATTTGGAAAGTCAATATGGAATGTTGTATGGATGGGGAAGATGAATTGATGACATTTAACAGTATTAGATTCAGAAAAATATTTGTAAATGGATAAATGTGGCTTGGGAGGAATAATGTTAGATTTGTAAACGGATAAAGTTGACCAAAAGTTGTAAGGAAGCTTAAATTACTTTCTTAATTGTTTTATTGATATAGTATATTCTCATGAATGATGGTGATATACATATGTGTATGATATTAATTATGAGGTTGCAAATGATTTGTGAATTCCTTTACCTTCATTTGTTAACCTATAGAAATTGGTTATAGATGTGAATGGAAGACTAGATTTGTAGCTAACTGCTTAGTAGACAAGAGCCCAAATACAAAGTTCATTATAATTACTTCTTGCTAATATTTAAAACTATCTTAAATTGTTTTTAAATGATTTCAATAATTGAATTTAGATAGATATACATTCATTAATTTTATAAGAACCCATTCTTTATTTTATTTTATTTTTAATACTTCTAGGTTAAATTTAAAATTTTCAAGTTAAGGCTATCTCAAGAAAATCTAAAGCATTTAAGTTGAAGAGTTTGACAATTAGGGAAAAAAATACTATTCATGAATTATGTCAAAGTGTCATATATATATATATATATATATATATGTGTGTGTGTGTGTGTGTGTGTGTGTGTGTGTGTGTGTGTGTGTGTGTGTGTGTGTGTGTGTGTATAAATTAAATTATTGTCCATATTATGCATGATTATAGAGTTACAAGTTGCATTTTTAAGGGAAAGGTATCCCTACGAGCATTTATAAATAGAGAAAACTTTTCCTATTTATGTTAAGGTTTTCATATCATGTTAGGACATATACAAATGTGAATATTTCCATTACTTCAGAGTCTATGTATTTAGTAAGTTAGTCGGGTAGGTTAGTAGAACTAGATAATAGGCTTCACACTAATTATAATCATAGTGGGTTGTAATAAAGTTAATATCAAAGTATGATCTTGATTCTATGAGTATTTGGATAAAAAATATCTAATTGTTAAACTTAAATAGACATACTAGAACTCATGATTGTATAACCGATAATCACAAACATAAATATGATGGAAATTATTTTTGGGATATGCCTTTGGATTCTATAAATCTCTATAGTTTAAGGTGTTATTTATATATTAAACAATATTGCATTTTCTTATAGCTTATCTTTTGAAAAATAAATTATTGTTTAAAGTTTAGGAAAAGACTATAGGCTTATTACATATTTATGTAAGAATATTTTTGTTAATAACTAGTAAGTTGCAATGTTAGTAAAGGAACTTGTGTGTTTGGATAAATTGGAAAAACTATTTTATATTACATATGTAGTTGTTTTGAATTGTTAGATATTAGTTTGAGTAACTACATTTGAAATAATATATATATAATTTTATAAAATGTGATATTAAGAGTATGACGTTATTATTCTTTTAAGTAATAATCTCATACTTATGTAGTAAGTGATGATGACAAATGATTTAGAAAGGAATTCTTGATTGAGAATAACTTTGTTAGTTTAGTATTAAAAGGAGGTAAAATTATTTTATAAGCATTAATTAAGTTCATGTGTATGCATGTTGATATAAAGACTTGGTGATTTGAACTTTTAATTTTAATGTTTTAGTAAATTAAATGTTATTATAAGTTGATATATGATGATCCTTGAGTTAGAATTAGTGTTTGAAGACTTATAGGTTAAAGATAGCATATAGTTTGTTGATTTCACAGAAATTTAAAAATTGTTAAATTTATATTCAATTAGGGTAATCAAATATTACTTTGTAAAGAGTCATAATTGACTATCATAATTAAGTATTTCTTTAAGGCCTTGCTTTGGGACAAAGATTTTCAAGTATGGTACTTGAGTATAGTCTTATCAAATACCATAAGAAGTGGTGCTTTCTACTTGAGAGTATTCGATTATTGTAGTCAAATACGGACCTTAAAGAGTCTCATATTTGACTACTATATTGTCAAGTATCCTCATTTTAAATCATATATGATTTTTATGTTGATATTGTATACTATTATCAAGTTAAAAAGTAAGGTGTTAATGTATTATAGTTTGTGAATAAGGATATTTGTGACTCATGATAATTCCCATATGGGAAAGAACTATTATGTGAGATTAAGGAATAATAATGCAATAAAGATAATAGTTTTATCATGTGGTTGCTAAAAGAGAATTTTGTTTTTAAATCTTGATATCTAAGTGTTACTTGATGAACCTAAATAAATAGATAGATAACTTATCAAAAAAGGCATTTTTTAAGGCATGACTTCCATCCTCGAGACACGAATGGGGAATGGAAACCTTGGATAAGTTGCCAACTAATAACCTTTATTTTTGGTTGAATATCATATCGATAATATAGAGGATTATTTTCTCCTTTTGTCAAATCAAGTGAATTAGATATATGAAAACTTGATTTCATAGCAAGTAGACTAGCATGCTTCATTTATATATTTTTTATTTAAATAATATTTAAGGAATTAATAATTTTATTTTTCTATTTTTTATAATAATTTTTTATTGGACTCCAATAGTATTGTTATTTATTCAAATTAAAATAATTAAAATTTTATTTAAAATTAATTTTCAATCTACCAACATTGAAATAAATTTTTATTTTAAGCACTACATGTAATTAATAGTTTAAAATTTTTATCACAAAATATTCAAATTTTATATAAATTTAAAATTATTCTTGATTATGATTTAGAATTTTTATGCATTAAAATTTTAAATCATGTAATGTATCTTAACTTTTTCATTTAAGAAAAAAAATTATATTATTCATTTAATAATAGTAACATAATAAAAGTTATTTAAATAATTTTAATAGAGAAATATTAATTTAAAATATTTAAATTAATTCTACTTATTCTCGCATATCTTCATTATAAATATATTTATTAATTGAAGTAATTATTGATAGTTATAAATTGATTATAACACTTTTTATTATTTATTATTTTTAAATGGGAGGGAATTAATTGATACCAATATAAGTATAAAAGACTTATATTGAATCTACATTTTTAATTTTAACTTCATATAATAGTTATAAAAAAGGCAGTTTAAAAGTAAAATTTTCTTTTAATGAAGAGAGAGAGAGAGAGAGAGAGAGAGAGAGAGAGAGAGAGAGAGTAAATGGAAAATATATTTATTACTCATTTCATTCTTTATTATTTGTTGTATTTAATCAATTTTATAAATGCTAAAAAATAATTTAATTTATTTATTTTTATTAGGCTTTTTAATATTACTCTTCATGCACAAAATTTTAGGCAGTCAAAAATAAAGAAAGAAATATAATAAGATAAATATAAGTGAGTTAAGAATATAAAATAATAAAGTATTTATTAATGAAAAAGAAAGCTAACTTGAAAAAAAATAATTACTTTGTTAAAATTCTAAAATGATAGAAAAAAATAAAATATTTTTTTTGAAATGCAATATATCAAAATGAACAGAATAAGTAAATCTCTCTTTCTTAGAGTCATTCTTTAATTTTTATATCATCTTTTTTATAAGAATATTATTTTAAACTATCATACAAAAAATTTAAATCTTTATCCAATAAAATATGATATCAATAACTAAAAAAATAAATTAAACAAAGTATCAGTACTAATTTTTGTTTATCGGGATTCTAACGTGAAGAAAGTAATTAAATTTTCGTAGATTCTTGTTTATCATGATATACTTTAATAAATTCATACGTATTTTTATAATATATTCATATTTTACAATTAATTTCAGAAATGTTATTAACCTTAAAAAATTGTTGTATTGAAAATATTTTATAATTCAACTTTACTATTTCGTACCACACAACACTTGACTATAAAATTTAAAAAATTATTTATCAATAATAAAAAATAATTTATATATATAAAAAGTAATTCATTAGATATCAAAGTTTAAATAACACTGTTTGATGATTCCATTTTAAATTGATAACGAAAACGGTTTTTGTTCATCTTAATAAATATATTTTATGCAATATATTTTTTAGAAAAATAAAGAAAATGATTTGCTAATAAAAAGTATTAATTTTTATGAAAAAATAGAGATGAAAGAGAAAATGAATAAATATGTGTTCTATTTATTCTTTTTTCATTAAATTTTACTTTTAAATTACCTTATTTTATAATTATTAGATGGAGTTAAAATCAATGGTGAAAATTTAGTGTAAGTCTTTTAGATTTATGCCTATATATATATATATATATATATATATATATATATATATATATATATATCATGATTTAAAAATCTAATGCATAAAAATTTTTAAGTCAATTTTAAATTTTACAAAATTTTAATATTTTGTGATAAAAATTTTTAAATATTAATTACATGTAGTGCTTAAAGTAACAATTTATTTGGGAGTTAGAAAATTAATTTTAAATAAGTTTTTAACTATCTTAGTTTGAATAAATAATAAAAATATTGAAATTTAATTAAAACATTTAAAAAATAAAATTATTAATTTCTTAATTATTATTTAAATAAATACATAAAAAGAAAGTGTGTCAATCTGGTTGCCATCGAATCAAATTTTAATATATTTAATTCACAAGACTTGATTAGATCGGGAGAAAATAATCCTTTATATTTTGTATATAATATTCAACTAGAAATAAGGGCCATTAGATGGCCACTGATCTAGGGTTTTTATTCCTTATTTGCGTTTGGGGGATGGAAGTGCTGACCCATTTTTTTTAATCTTAATAGCTAGATGGTAAGTTATGGGAATTCTAAGATATGATCATGGGCTATGAATTTATAAGTTATAAGTTGTGAATTATGCTGGATTAATGAATTATCTATAGTAGATTCTAGAAACCTTTAATCTAAGATAAATTATAAATATTCCTTATGGTGGACAAGTAACTTAGTAAAATATGAGTTCTTCTAAAGAATTATATTTTAACTTAGAAAAGAAACATTGTAATGGAGCTAAGGCTTTGTTGTTTGTTTCATCAAAAAATATTTTTTATAAGATAATGCCATTTATATATATTAATGAAGAGATAACATGTCATTTATATTAATAATTAAAAAATATGATATTTAAAAGTCTAGAAATAGATGAAAGTAAATTCTTTTTTGAAATAGAGAAAGTTACTTTCATCAAAATTTTCATATTTAATATTAAATAAGTAAAATGATTTCTTCCATTTTAATATTTTATAACTATATTTTATAAAAAAATACTTTCCAGAAACAAATAGAACCTAAGTTAGAAATGATGTGAAAAAAATTATGAAATATTAGTTTTGTAGAGAAATCCTAGTAAAATTGCATAATGATAAGTTAATGTCATTGATCTTTAGAACTAAAATCAATAGTTGAGTTACATGAAGTTGGAAAATCATATAGATGGTATTAATTGAAATGGTTAAACATAACTGAGAAATGTTAGTTTGAAAATTCATCAAATATAACAAGAGTGTTACTAAAATACTAATATCATATCATGTAAGATGAATGGAATAGAATGGAAAGTTTGTTTAATAGGTATTATGAAATTACTAATATTGTCTTATATAAAATGAATGAAATAAAATGAAAAATGTTTGTTTAGTAGGCATTATGGAATAAGAATGAATATTTCTTATGAAATGACCATTCCATCAAATGATGTATTGGTTCTATAGTAAAAATGATAAAATAATTATTTTATCATTTGTAGAATTGATTTTTTACACTCTTGTCCATTGCATCTTTCATATATTTCAGTATTATCATTTATTAATAAATAATAAAATAATATCTATATACTATTAAAACATTTTAATAATCATATTTTTAATAATAAAATTCAAAATATGATATTTTTGTAAAAATGCTAATTTTTAATTATCAATCATATCATATATTTTAATAATATTAAATTATTTGATAAGAAATTTATTATTCATTTATCATTAATTACTCATTTTTATGTTTCACATTACGTTCATATACCAAACATATTTATACTTGTGGAATGACTATTTCATTTTATTACATCAAATACAATATAATAAAGTTATCAACCCTATATAATAACAAATTTTTCATTGAGTAATGTAAAATTTGAGATATATACTTAGTATTATATTATTTATTATATTATATTATATATATGAGTTTAAGTTTAATTTATTATTCGTATAAAATTTTTATATTATCAATAAATAAAAAGATGATATTTCATTAAAAAATTAATATTAATTTAGAATTTTTATGACAATAAAAAAGTTTTAACAATTTTTTTGACATAATAACATATGGATGGATGATATCATAAAATTAATTTATATTAATCATTAATTAAATTGAAATCTTATATATATAATATAATAAATTTAAATCTTATATATGTAATATATATGTGGATCTTTTATCTATATTTCTTTCTAAACGTCGCAAATTTATTATTAAAAAAAGTTTTTTCTTGTAGGGAATGCATATCTCTTTTAGAATATAGTTGAAGGAAAAAATTTTCTAATAACCATTTTGTGATAGAGTAGGCATCGCAATTTGACCTGCAAAATTTGGTATTATCTATCAAGATTTCTTTGAAAATTTTCTTTTGAAGATGGGATAAGAGACATTCTTTAAGTTATATATGTTTACTAAGAAATAAAATGAAAGAGAAAATTCAAGGTTATAGATGTTCACCAAATTAAAGTCCCTTTTGAAGATTACTCTTTGATGTTAATAAATTGCCAAAATTCGTGGAATTCCACGACCTTATTTATCTGTTTATCTTGAATACCTTTACCTTGCATTATATGAAGCTTATTCCTCTCATTTAAATATAAGAAAATATTATGATATATCATTAGATTTGATGTTAAATTTAATTATTTTTAAAATTATATTTAATATATTATATAATAATATATCAGTATTTAAATCTAATAATATACCGGTTCCGTATATTTCAAATAGTGCAAAGTAGATTTTCGTCGGATATGATGAAGTTTTGAGATAATTGAGAGATGAAAAATGCTTCGCCCGTACAAGAATAACTTGGAAAAAGTAACAAACAAGTGGGAAGAAAGTGAAGCGGAATTTTTTTTTCAGTTAAAAAGAGATTATTATATCATAGTCTATTAATATATTATCAAATTTAATTATATATTAAATTTATTTTTTTAAAATTAATTTTAATATATTATATAATAATATATTAATAATTAAATTTAGTAAAATATCGATATACTATCATATTAATGATATATAGCCTGATCCTTGATTATAATAATATAATATAATAATATTGCATTTATACAAAATCGATGATCAGATGAACCTCATTCTCGGGGTCTAACCAGATCGAGATGATCACAGGTGCAACTTCATGCCCTGAAATCTTCTTTCAGAGGGCCAAACCGAATACCAAAAAAGCTTCAAATATGAAGAAAAACAAAGAACAATTGATTTACAGTCCAGAGGAGATCCAGTTTCGGATCCTTCGAAATCTGCCTGGTAAGTCTCTTATGCGATTCGAGTGCATCAACAAATCATTGAATTTCATGATTTCTAGTCGCAATTTGATCAACAAAACTCCTCAGCTCGTTCTTTGTTCTTCCTGCTCGATACATCTCCTGAATTTTCAAATAATAAAAGCAACGGAACTCAGTTTACCAATAGAAGTTAACAAAAGTTGTGCTCTGAGAGTTTGGGCTTCTTGCAATGGCATTCTTTGGATGAGAGCGGATCGTGAAGGTCTCTTATGGAATCCATTCACCGGAGAACACAAAATAATGCCAAATGGTCCATCACACAGGGGGTTTTACGAACGCACAGGTGTATTTGGATATGGGTTTGGATACGATCATACAAGAAAGGATTACAATATAATTTGCATTCCAGTTTGTCATACTGAGAAACCATTTATTTATTCCGTGAAAAACAGTTGTTATGAAAGCCTTGAAGACATCATTGCTCATAATTCCTCCATGTTTATCTTAAGCAAAGAAGGGCTTCCTATGAAAAATGGTAGTGTCCTTTATTGGCCTATTATTTATTGGTGCAGTCGGACAACAGATTTACGCATCAAGGAAACAACAATAGTACTTGTGTTTTTTGCGATGAAGGATCGACGGAATGGCATCTGTTTATTCTTGGATTTGACTTAGTGAATAGAAGACAAGTTGTTTTTCCACAGCCCTTGATTGCTTATAATTTGGATGATGTCAATTCGAAAATGGTAAGAAAGCTCTTGGATTTCAAAGGATCTCTTCGTGCAGTGATAGGAACTGGGATGAATGGGACTACAGATTTGTTGTTGTTAAAGGAGGACAAACCCAAACAAAATTGGGTGAAATTTATGTCGATTGATTTTAACGACCCTGCCCTATGGGCACCACCAATGTGCTTTACAAGTGATGAAGTAGTAGTGATCAGTGATAAGAAGGGAAGGACAATTGTGTGGTATGATCGGAATAATGCAACAGAAAATAGATTTCCAAGAGATAAGATTGAAGAAGCTGGGTGTTGGCACGAACACGACGTGGTTACATATACTCAAACTCTTGCTTCAATTCAAAGTTAAATGTCATTTCCAAGTGCAAAATATTGAGTTTGTCGATCGCAACTCAAATGGAATAGGAAGAGGATACTGGAATTACAGGCAGAGAGAATTCATTTCAGTTTTCCTTTCTTTTTAATATTAGCATGAATGTTTTATAGAGGTCCAAAATAAACTTTGTTATTTTCAAGTTTTACTCTTTTTGTTAAGTACATATATATTAAAATTAGAATTGTGTTGCCACCAATTAGTTGCCTCCTCGTATGATGCCGGGGTTGTGTTATTGGTATATTTTTTAAGGAGAGACTTTATTGATATTAACCTATTAAAATAGATATGTTATTTCATGTAAAAAAAGATTGACTCATGTGATAAAATTAACAGTCTTTATGATTGAAAAAAAATATAGTATTATCTGGATAGCAAAGTAATGTATATCTATCTTAGATATATTTGAAGGGATAAAAAATTCATATTATTTTGACAGTAAAGTAATGTATATATATTCTAGATATAGTTGAAGGAATAAAGATTCTAATAACCATGTGGGATATGGTAGGCATCAGATTTTGACCTCCTGAATTTGGCATTATCTATCAAGATTTCTGGCGATTTTCAAATATAAAAGAAGAGATAAGAGATGCTCTCAAGTTATAAATATTTCCCTAGAAATGAAGTGACAGGGATAATTCAAAATTTTAGATGTTTGTTAAATTAAAGCCTTTTTCGAAGACTATTTTTTGAAGTTACTATATTGAAAAAGTTCATGGGCACTAAAAACCTTATCTATTTATTTGTTTAAAATATTTGTTTTTCCTTAATCGTTTTTAATATCAATTCATAAAGAAATTCCTAAATCACAAGGTTAAGGGAGAAATTATAGTACATCACTATTAGTGATGTACAAATACATCACTATTAGTGATGTACAAATACATCACTAAATCTAATCCTATATCAAGTTTATTTTTTCAAATTAAATTTTATATATTTTATGATAATATATCAATAATTAAATATAATGATGCACCAATATATTACTTAATCAATGATATCCTATAAAATTTTCTAAATGTTAAAGGTGGTGTTAATAATACAAACTCTACTACTACTTACCAACCCCCCACATGTTTACTTTTGACGTGGAACTTGAATTTCCACCTTAACACCACCAATTTTATAGAAGTGTTAAATAGATTAAAATTCATGAATTGGTCCATGTTTGCAAATTTTAATAAATTTGAATTTTTAAAATTAAATTCATTTTGAATGCAAGTAATATAGATCAATTTATTAAGAATTCAATTTGTATTTATTGGGTCCATGAGCTCATAATTAAAGTTTACCAATTGGTTTATATCCATTATAAATTTTAATGGGTTTGAGTCCCCAAAATTAAATTCATTTTGAATATAAATAATATAAATTAGTCCACGTGTCTATGAAAGACTGGTTCGCATTCTTGAAAGACTATCCATTTGATACTCCTACCTACCACTTCTCACAAATTAAACTTGGAAGTTATACGTCTAAAGTTTTGTATGTTTCAATGAATTTTTTTTTTCATAAAGTATGACTATAAAATGTCAAAATGGAAGAAAGGAAAAAAAGTATTTTATTTACTATGGGGGATTCTACGGTGCCCCCTGGGTTTTGGAACCCAGGCCACTGTTAAATAGACTACTAGCGTTAGTAGTCTTAGACTACTAGCGTTAGTAGTCTTAGACTACTAGCGTTAGTAGTCTTGATGGTAAATAAACTACTAACGTTAGTAGTCTTGATGGCCGAATGGCATTCCGCCACGTGTCCTGGGTTTCAAACCCAGGATTATTATAAAGATACCGTAGTCTTCCCCTATTTAATATTAAATATAAAAAATTTGTGAAAAATAACTTTTTCTATTTAAAAAAAATTTGCTTACCTCCACTACCATATCACTCCTTCATTAATATATATATATATATATATATATATATATATATATATATATATATATATATATATATATATATAAATAATTTTTTTTTATAAAAAATACTTTTCGATAAAATAAATAAAAATCAAATGAACATTAAAGTTTAAGGGATATTTCAATTACCTTTTGTTATTTTTTAGAATATTAATATTGTATTTTTATGTATTTTCTTTTAGTAATTACTATCCATTTTTTATTCTTTTATTATTTGCATTTGTTTATAAATTTTTTTTGGTCTAAAAGAT
The DNA here is from genome assembly GCA_020226215.1 of Sindora glabra. Classification (NCBI taxonomy): domain Eukaryota; kingdom Viridiplantae; phylum Streptophyta; class Magnoliopsida; order Fabales; family Fabaceae; genus Sindora; species Sindora glabra. The sequence continues at coordinate 107,724,166 of CM035227.1, read as the reverse complement.
TTTGAGAAAAAATGATAAATTGCAAAAACTTATTGGGTAATTACATGATTTTTTACAAGGTGCTTGTTATGATACTCTTAGGATTTTAAAACCTAAGGTGACATAATAAATTTTAAAATTATTAAATTGAAATTATTTAATCACAATTATTTACCTTTTAAAAAATATGATTAAAATTTTTTAATTTAATGATTTTTAAAATTGCCACATCACTCCAAAATTTGAAATTCTTGGAGTATTATATAATTCATTTTTTTTTACAATTATATTATCCATGTAAAGATAGCGCAACATCAAAATCAGACTGGGATATTGGAATTTGCTCTTGCTCCTTTTAGGCATGGGAATCCATAAATGAGAAGCAATGTAAATCCAAAATGGTCGAACCGGTTCCAATGGTTCGAAAAAAATTTTGTGATTGTCCTTGACCTGGCTTTATAAACAAGCTCTATTTAAGGACATCCCTTAAATTCATGGACTAATTTAAATCAAAATATCACAAGCTAAACCGTTCTGTTACCAAACACATTTTAGAATTACAGTTTTTTTCATCACAAAGTAAAATTTTATTACTAAAATTTTTATTTTAAAATTTAATTATTTATGAGTATATTTTATAAACTTAAAATGTACAAAACAATCAATAAATAGTGGTTTCATATTTTGGATTTTAGAAATTATTTTTTAATATAAAATAAAATTTTATTTTTAATTTTTATTTTAAAGCTAAAAACTTATAAATTTTATTTTTAAAACTTTAACATTATTTAAAAATAAATTAAAATTTCCTTGTTTGAAAATATAAAATTTTTAGTTTTTTATTCTTAAAGAGAAATTAAAAAATTGTTTCTATAATTCTCCTATTTTAGATAAAGACAACTTAAAATTTCTGATTTTTTAGCATTTCTTAAAACATAAAACAAAATTTTATTATTTTTTATTTTAGAAATATAATTATATTTATATTTTAAATATAAAATACGATGAATATGATTTTGGGAAAGTGTCTTTTATGAGAAACCGCATATATACCAATATAACATCATTAGCTTCTTTTTTTTTTTTGTATAAATAGATAAATATAAATATAGATTTGTTGTAGATGGGCAACGGGTTGGGTCGGCCCGCTTTCCACAGACCTACAAATCCAATTCTAAGAAGTTTACAGTCAAGCAAATTTGTTTTTCAGATTTTTTTAATTCAAAATATTTTAAATTTTTAAATGACAGAAAAATTAAAATGATAATAAAACACAACATATTCCTTCATAAATAAGTAATAATATGTTTAAAATATATATATATTTAAAAAATAATACACATACATATATAAGTTATAAAGAATTTAGAAAATTAAAAATATTATTTGAAAATAATTCATAATACAACAATATATGATCAACAGTGAGCGAGAGATGTGATTTTGAATGAATTGTGAATTTAAATCTATATTAAAACTAGATTGCAACCCATGCATTACACGAGCTTCGTATCTAATTACAAAAAGGTTAATAATCTATATTATGGGTACAAAAAAAGAAGAATATTGAGAGCTATCTTAGATTTTTTTTTTAAATGATTTCAACAATTGAATTAAGGTAGATATACATTCACTAATTTTATAAAACTCATTCTTTATTTCATTTTATTTTTAATACTTCTAGGTTGAATTTAAATTTTCAAGTTGAGCTGGTCTTAAATAAGTCCGAAACATTTAGGTTGAAAAGTTTGATAGTTAGGGAAAAATATTGTTCATAATTATGTTTGAGTGTCATATATATGAATAAATTAAATTATTGTCCATACTACAGTACATGTCACATGATTATAGAGTTATAAGTTGCATTTTCCAAGGAAAGGTATCCTTGCAAGTATTTATAAATAAAGAAAATTGTCCGTTTATTTTAGAGTTTGTATATCATATTGGGACATACACAAATATGAGTATTTTTATTAAGTTAGAGTCTATGTATTTAGTCAATTAGTTGGGCAAGCTAATGGAATTGAATAATAGGCTTCATGTCGATTATGATCATAATGGGTCATAATAAAGTTAGTATCAAAGTATAAATTTACTTTTGTGAGTGTTTAGGTTAAAAATTTCTAATTATTAAACTTGGATAGGTATACTAGAGCCCATGATTGTACGATCGACAATCATAAACATCAATATGGTAGAAATTATTTCTGGGATGTGCCTTTGGACTTCCATAAACCTCTATAGTTTAAGCTACTATTTATACGTTAATTGATATTACATTTTCCTATAACTTATCTTTTGAAAAATAAATTATTGTTTCAAGTTTAGGAAAAGACTATAGGCTTAATACATATTTATATAAGAATATTATTGTGAATATCCGATAAGTTATGGTGTTAGTAGAGGAACTTGTATGTTATTATATAATTTCAAGCATTAATGATTTGTATCAATCAGGAAGGCTCTTTATATTTTGAATTATTAGATTTTAGTTAAAGTGACTACATTTGAAATAATATATATAATCTTATAAAATGTGATATTAAGAGCATAATTTCATTATTCTTTAAGTAATAACCTCATGCTTTTGTCGTAAATGATAATGATAGATGATTTAAAGAGGAATTCTTGGTTAGGAATTGCCTTGTTAGTTTAGTATTAAAAAGAAATAAAATTATTTTATAAGCATTATTGTTAATTAAGTTCATGTGTATGCATGTTGATATGAAAACTTGATGATTTAAACTTTTAATCTTAATGTGTTAGTAAGTTGAATGTTATTATAAGTTGATATATGATGATTGTTGATTTATAATTAGTGTTTGAAAACTTATAAGTTAAACATGGCATATGGTTTGTTGATTTCACAGAATTCTAAAAAATTTTAAATGTATATCTAATTAGGATAATCAAATATCGCATTATAAAGAGCCATATTCGACTATTATAATTGAGCATTTCTTTAAGGTCTCACACTACAAAAAAATCAATTAATTTATGATGTCATTTTTTGATGGGTCTCCAATAGTTAGTTCTAGATGTAAAAAATTCATCAAAATATTAATTGAAAATAAAAAAAATTATATGTTATTTTTTCGATGTTTGTGTTCATCGAAAATTCTCACTCATATGTAAAAAAAAAGTAATAAATATTATGTTATTTTTTCAATGTTTGTATCTATTGGAAATTCTCACTTAGACATCGAAAAAAAGTAATAAATATGAGCAATCTTACATTAGTTGTTGATGTGGTGTTTCTGACATTTACAAGTATTAGAATGCTATGTACCAAACGTATTTATGACATTCTTAGAGATCAGAAGGCTGTCAGAAAACTTGGAATCATTTTCTAAAAAATAGGAAGCGCGTTCCTTTTTTATTTTGGTTCCAATCAACATTTTCTGCCCCAACCCACGCCACTCTTCATCATCTATTAATCACCAAGAGCCACCACCACTCCTCACCGTCAATCAAGCTAACAAAAGGCAGAATTTGAAGCACTACCATCTATTTTGCAATTTGCTCAACCTTCTTCCACTGCTTTGATTAGGTAAGTGAGTAATTTTTGAGTTACATTCTTATGGAATTCAAATTTGGATAGGAGAGCTGTTCATTTATTTTCCCTTCGATGCTCAAAACTTTAGTCAGTTTTTAAAGTTTGTTCATGATTGACTGTGTTTGTTGTTCGATTTCAATTGAGAAAAATCATCCTTAATCCCTTGTTTAGCAATTAAGAAAATATAAGATATAGAAAGAAAATCTCTTGATTGTGAATTTGTGATATATAGTATCTATAATGCTAATTTTTACCTGAATGTTCAATAAATCTCTAGTTTTTCTCCAACTAAAGTTTTAGGTTGCTCATCGCAAAGTTCTGCATATTTTTCCCCTTGATTTTTCTCAGCAAATGAACAGAGGTAAGAAAACTTTTAGCCTTATTTGTCACCTTCAATTGATTTTTCTTAAAAAATGAAACCACTAACTCAAGCTAGCAAGTTGGTTATCCAATCTCCTCCAGTTGTTATTTCTATGCAGAATGATACCAAGGACTTGAGTGAAAAGCCTTCTTACGGTTGCTATATTGGTAGGAAACTCATTATATCTGATTTCATATATATATATATATATATATAGCACTTAATTATGCTTGTTTTCTTGATTTGCATTTTCTTCTTGCTGGACTTTAGTCAAATTATATATATTATGTAGTTGAAAGTTATAGATAATAGAAAAATTAGGATAATAGATATTACTCATTTTTCTATTTGGTAAAAAATTAAAATTATAAATATGAAATTTCTTTTGAATAAAAAGAAAAGCATATAATGTTCTCAAGATATAATTATATACCCTGATACAAAAGTATCACCAATTCTCTCACATACTGTCAAAATAGCAACCAAGATCCTGCAAATCAGAGAAGGATAAGAAGTTAGTATTTATTGCTAGAAATTTCATACAAAATTATTTAAGAATAAGATAGTAATCCTTCATGTACCAATACTAGCACCAAAAGCATAGTTGTTTAATTTTTGGCTTATTTAAGAACAGTTTTATAGCATTCATAGGCTGGATAGGCATAGCTAAAAACCATCTTGTCAACACATCCAAGGAAAAAGAAAAGTCAAAATTACGAATGTTATGATATAAACCTTTAAAGCCATGGATTAGGATGGGAGCAAAACATACACAAGAGCCTCAGTGAGAAAGGATCCTATCATTTTGTATCCCTGACATACAAAGAAAAGTTACTAGATAAGCCACGGAGGAAAGCTTGCAATCAACTGAAACTAGAAACAAAATTATTATTATTATTTTTATAGAATCTGGAAACATTATAATTAGGCTACTAAGTTTCATGCATTGCAAAATTGTCTTCCTTTAATATGAGAAAACATGCAGATAGTTCACTTGTAAAGTGTAGGCCTTCAATTGAGGCTTGTGCAGAAAAAACTAGTTCACATATAGTTCCCCTAATTTTGAAAAATAAAAAATAAATAAATTAGTAAAGATTAGATATATATTGATATTCAATACCTAATTGTTCTTCAGATTCCCTATCTAATTTTCTCTTTGAAAGTTTATGAGCAGCTAATTAATCATTTCAGAATAGTATAGGTAAAAACTTAGAATATTGTACCAGATCAGTTCACAAGAGCCAAGTAATTCACTTTAATAAACTCTAAGAATCTATAGCTGAAGAATTTTATATCTATTGAAACTAGGATGAAGCAAAGCTATAAAAAATAAAAATAAAACACAAGCATTATCAATGTGTGACCAACTCAAGAAGAAAAAAGGCAGATGTTGAAGATTAAAACACTACAAAGACAAATGAATATGCCATCCATAATTGATTTACCTACAGGCATAAGTTTTGGTAAAATCAACTCCAAAGATGAAATAAAAAGAGAGAAATGATCCATTACCTACCTATCTGTTGTATTATTATTGTTAAATACTGAAGTCGGTGGTCTGGAGAAGAAACAGAGTTTTTGGAAAAACCAATGGCTTGAAGGCAATGGTTTTGGCAGTGAAGAAATGTCCTTGGAGTTGGTGCACTTGCTTATATTATAAAATGCCATATAGTGGCTTAAAAAAGAACAAAGATGCCACGTAAAATTGGAATGAGTTAAGGGATGTAACTACTTGACTTCAACCGCATGCTTTTTTGGGTCTTATAACGGAAAGCGAAGAGTTTGATTATGGATATTGTGAAGAATCAAAAATCAACTGAATAGTGTACATATTGTAAATTTTTGCTACATGCACATATAGATCTTAATTTACTAATCTTATTTTCTTCCCCTCATTTGACATGACTTATTGGGTTAATAAGAAGGAAGCTTCTAATTCTATTCTCACTTTCTTAGACATCCGTATTTACTAAAAGATAGCAGAATTATTAGATAATTATGTGAATTTTAAAAAATTTGATACCCTTCTCTTTAATCAGAAGCAGAAAGACACCTCCAATTCGTAGAAGAAATCAGATAGTGAAGAAGTGGAGAGAAGGCACAGAAGCTCAGGAAAATATTTGATTTCATCTGGTTTGCAAAATGATTCTCGTTATCATTAAGATAGTAAGTTAATTTGTATTCTTTCCCAGCTTTTATTTTTGTTTTGATGTAATCTGTTAGAGAGAATACAAGTTGAACATCAATTTGGACCAAACATTTTTCATAGTCTATTGTTATGAAGCAACCAAGGTGACAAATTTTAGTTCAAGTGTCAACGAAAGCACGTGCTGGGGACTTGGATTACTTTGTCAGTTGCTTTTTCTATTTCCATTGCTGGATTGTTTACGAGAGGCGCACAACTTCCTATAAGGCTCTCTATGTAATATTAGCCTATGGTAATAACAACTTCTCTCAGATATTTCCTTTAAGGTTAATTTTCTTAGAAAGCATGAAATACATCATTAGTAGCGTTGTGATGTTTGTACTTCAAATTTTAAGTATCTATTTTTTACGCTTTTTATCACATTAAAAATTCATATTACTCCATATTAAGAAAAAAAACAAAATACAATATATCCTTTTAACTTTTGAATCATGAATTAGTTAATTTCTAATTTTTTAGAGCATGATTAATTTCAGATCATCACAAAGAGTAGTGATGTGTCTAAATTATATATTTTTTATACATAGAAGCTACTATGACTTAATCTAAGTAATAGACTCTTTCTATTTATAGATTGTTATTATACTTTGATGTTGACTTTTTATTTCGTTGTTTGAAGAATTGATAACATATAGTTTTCTTAATTTTTACCATTACAATACATGATATAAACAGTTATACTAAATTTTTGAGTCTTTCATATATATAAAAGGTTAAATATATTCCTTTAAATTGGATACTTAATATATTATCATTTCAACTTTCATTATTATCCACCATAGAATAGGAAACAAATGGGGAACATTTTTGGAACTTTATTTTGCAAAAAATCCGTGTCATTAATAATTTTACTCAAGGTTATATATTTACTCATGTAACAAAAACTAATCAACTTATTTGGTCTTTAACTAATTTCTTAAGTTTGTTATATAAATTCTTAAATTTTAGTATTGTCTTCTATTTTTATAATTTTCAAATGTATGCATAGGTAACTTATAAAATGTACAAACAAATAGATGTAAAAAAAAGTTACATTGGAGTCGTGCTTCTAGTCATGAAACCAAACAATACATTAAGCAAAATAACAACTCCCTAAAATCATAATGATTGTGACATAAATAGCAATTCATATTCAACTTTATATTCTGTAAGTTAATAGAATATAAAATGTACAAATAAATGAATGTAAAAAAAATATTATTTATATGAATATTAATGAAGAAGTGATGTTTTCTTATATTTACAATTAAAAAAACTTAAAATTATATAATAGAGAAAATAAATTCTTATTTAAAAAAAGAAAAGTTACTTTTTACAAAAATTGTATAATCAATATTAAATAAATAAAATATTTTTTTATTTAATATTTTATAATTATATTTTAAAAAATAAAATTTCGTCAAAACAAACGAAGTGTTATTTGTGGTCTTAATTACAGTGTCCCCCTGCAAGCAACCCTTTGATAGCTTTTCCATCTCGTTTAACACTAATTAATTAACGTTGTAGTGCGGCTGGCCGGCTGCAAAGTCCAACACTCGAAACAAAACAGGCTTACTCAATGCTCGAGTGAGTGAGGACAAACAACCAGAGCTTTACTTGTGGCTTTCCTGCACCTATTATTACTATATCCCTGCAACGAACTTACAGCTGTAAGGATTTCCTTTCACAGAAAGCTCAACTTTTTTACCCTTTCTGACAGCCAAATTTTCAACATGCTATCGTTGACAAATTTCTTAACAAACAGCCAAATAACTTTATTTAAGTTTTATCTTAAAATATACTTTAAATAAAGTATATTATGATATCTGTTGATAAAAATTTAAGAGAGTAGATAATAATATATTTATGTACAAAAATAAAGATAATAATATGTTTAAAAATATTATAGCTCTGCTTATAGCTATTTATTTATTTAAAATCAAAATTTAATGATATAAAATATATAATATTAGATATATATTTTTTTATCTCCCTAACTTGTGTATATATTTCTTATGATATAACTTTTATATCGTTTATATGATAAAAATTACATATTCATCTAGTGTAAAATGATATATTTAAATTCTAATGTAAATATAAGTTCAATATTACAATTTAAATATATACACTATCATTATATTTATTACAATTTATAGTTGAAAATAAATAAAAATTATAAACTTATAAACTTGTACTTTTATTATTTATAGTGTATATATTTAGGTTCTATAATATAATAATAAATATATTGAAAATAAACTTATAAACTAGTGTAATTTTAGATAACGTAGACTAAAGATAGCCACATTATATGTATGATATGAATTTTGTTGATTGAAATCAGCACTAGAGGTTATGAGACTACAACTTTGTTAAGAGTTTGTGATTATCTAATAGGCATACACAATGTGGTTTGAGTTACAATATTTTGGAGGGCCTTATACTTATTCTTCACAAGTGGATGCAGAGTGGAAATAGAAGATGGATATAACTACGATGACCTTATTACAATCAGTTCAATTCATAATGCAACAATTTGAAATGCAGCCTCCAACTATCCAACAGCCTTCTATACCTTATGGATCACCTATTCAGATGCCTTTTATGCCTTTTGGACCACCTCCTTAGATGCCTTCTCCCTATATGCACACTCAGATGCCTGTTTAGATGCCTTCTTCACATATGACTTCTCATTACATTTCTATACGGCCTCTTTTTGGACAACAACTAGTCCAACCATGTTAGACATATCTAGCATATCCAGTAACATAGCCATAATAACATTCTAATGGATCATCACAGGCTTCACAACAAAATCCTTTAAACCAAAATGCAAGAGTGAATTATGAGAAAGATTATAGGACTACATCATAAAATAATTTTTAATTTAAATTATTCAAATGTTTGATACTTTTGTTTATGGTATTTTGGTTAAATTATATGGACAATAGTTATATCATTTTGATCATGATTTCTAATATATTTCAATTTGCATTGTATATTTTAGATTGGATTTAAAGTAGGATATATATATTCAAAAAAAAAAATTTGAATTTTTTTTTATCATGTTATACTTTCTGATAACTTTCCAATGAATAAGGATGTCAGAAGTGTGATGTGACATATCCTAGTTATAATTTTTCGATATTGCAAAGCATAAAAAATAAATAACTCATTGCGATGTCATCTTTTTCAATGTACATGGCCGTCGGGAAAAATTGACATGTCATTACTATGTCAAGACTAGCGCCATGTCAATATTTCCGACCTATGCGGCCGTTGAAAAAAGATTACATGGCATTACCAAGTTATCTTTTTCTACGTACATGGCCATAAAAAAAAAACTGACATTTTATTACCATATCAACAATAGTGCCATGTCAATATTTCCAACCTATGCAGCCGTCGAAAAAAAATTACATGACATTGCCAAGTTATTAATACATTCATATATTTTTGATGTTGTAGGTTGTCGAAAATGACAAAAAATTTCAATGTATTTTGCAATGTACTTAAGCATCAAAATTTATGACATACATGGATGTCGGAAATGATGTAAAAAATTTTCGATTATTGAAATATTGACATTTTGGTTAACGTCAGAAATCCGTCAGAAATTGACATTTTCTGATGTATTTTCGATGCATTTGGACGTCGAAAAATGGCAATTTTCTTGCAGTGTCACTTTAGGACAAAAATTTTCAATATGGTGCTTAAGTATAATCTTATACCAAGTCCATAACCAAGTACCATAGTTGAATACTATAGAAAATGGTGCATTCTACTTGAGGGCATTTGACTATTATGGTCAAATATGAACCTTAAAGAGCCTTATATTCAACTAATATATAGTCGAGTATCTCACCTCAAATCTTGCATAATTTTTATATTGATATTGTGTACTATTATTAAGTTGAAAAGTAAGGTGTTAATGAATTGTAGTTGGTGAATGAGAATATTTGTGACTAATATGATAAGTCCTTTATGGGGATGTATTATTATACGAGATTAAAAGAATAATAATATAATAAATATAATAGTTTCATCGTTTGATTGCTAAGAGAGAATTTTGTTATCAAATCTCGATAGCTAGATGGGAGTGTTACTTGATAAATCTAAATAAATAGATGGATAATTTATCAAAAAAGGCATTTTTTATCCTAATAGTTAAAGGGTAGGTTACAAGAATTCTAAGGTATAATCATGGGTCATGAATTTGTAGGTTATAAATTGTGAATTATGTTAGATTAATAAATTATCTATAGTACAAACTAAAAATCCTTAATTTAAGATAAATTATAAATATTCCTTTAATGACTAAAGATAGACTATACGATAACAAATAACTTAGTAAAATATTAGTTTTTCTGAAGAATTATATATTAACATAGAAAAGAAACGTTGTAATGGAACTAAGTTAGAAATAATGTCAAAAGAATTATGGAATATTAATTTGGTAGAGAAATCCTAGGAGTAAATTGCATAATGATGAGCTAATGTTATTGACATTTAGAACTAAAATGAATTATGTAAAATTGGAAAATTAGATAGATGGCATTAGTTGAAATGGCTAAATATAAATGAGAAATGGGGTTTGATAGATTTATCAAACGTAACATAAGTGTTACTACAACACTATCATTGCATTATGTAAGATGAATGAAATAAAGTGAAAAAAGTTATTTAGTGGGCATTATAAAATGAGAATACATGTTTTTTTAAAAATTAACGATTTCATCAAATGATAGATCTATTCTACATGTATTTTTTAGTGTGATACTATTAAAACATTTAAATAATCATATTTTTAATAATAAAATTTAAAATATGTATTTTATATAATATATAAAAATTATTTAATATAAAAAATTAGTAAATTAAAATTTTTATATTTTTACTATGAAAAACTTTTTTAATTATAATTTGGATAATAGGAATTAAAAATGATAATTTTTAATTATTGATGATATCATATATTTTAATAATATTAAATTAGTTGATAAGATGTTTGTTATTTGTATTTTAAGGATATCATTGTCATCAATTACTTATTCTTTATTTTTACATTATTTTAATATACCAAACATACTTATGGAATGGCTATTTCATTCCATTGTACAAAATACAACATAATAAAGTTATCAGCCCTAACAAATTTTTCATTGAGTAATGTAAAATTTGAGATATATACATAGTATTATATTATTTATTATATTATATTATATATATTAGTTTAAATTTAATTCATTATTCATGTAAAATTTCATACACTATTGACAAATAGAAAGATGAAACCTCATTTAAAAATTAATATTAAATCAAATTTTTTATGATAGTAGAAGAATTTTAATAATTTTTATGACACAATAATATATAGATAAATAATAGTATAAAACTAATTTATATCAACTGTAAATTAAATTTAAATCATATATATATTATATAATATGGATCTTTTTTCTATATTTCTTTCTAGATGTCACAAATTTATTATTAAAAGAGGTTTTTTCTTGCGGGGAACCCATATCTCTTTCAGAATATAGTCGAAGGAAAAACTTTTCTAATAATCATTTTGTGACAGGGTAGGTATCGCATTTTGACCTGCTTAATTTGGTATTATCTATCAAGATTTCTTTGAAAATTTTCTTATATAGATGGGATAAGAGACAGTCTCATTGTTAAGTGACAAATGTTCACTAAGAAATAAAATGAAAGAGAAAATTCAAGGTTTTGGATGTTCATTAAATTAAAGTGCTTTTTGAAGATTACTCTTTGATGTTAATAAATTGCAAAAATTCATGGAATTCCACAACCTTATATCTCTGTTTATTTCGACTACCTTTACTTTTCATTATATGAAGCTTATCTGTCTCATTTAAATATAAGAAGATATTATGATATATCATCATATTTAATTATGTATAAAATTTATTTTATTTTAAAATTATATTTAATACGATACATAATAATACATTAATATTCAAATCTAATAATACACCGCTCCTCCACTTTTCAATAGTGCAAAGTAGCTTTTCCCGGGGTATTATGAAGTTGAGATAATTAAGAGTTTGAAAACGCTTCACCCGCACGAGAATGACTTGGAAAAAGTAACAAACAAGTGAGAAGGAAGTGAAGCAGAATTTTTTTCCTTTCTGGTTGGAAGAGACTGTTACAAATTATAATAATTTATTAGTGTATTATTAAATTTAATTATACATTAAATTTATTTCTTTAAAAAATAATTTTGATGTATTATATAATAATATATTAATAATTAAATTTAGTAGCATATTGATATATTATTATATTAATGACATACCATACCCTAACCCTTAATTATAATAATATAACATAATAATATTGCATTTAAACAAAATCGACAATCAGGTGAACCTAAAAAGGTAATTAACTTCCTTAGGGCTATTTTTTAGCCCTTGTGATAGTGTATAATAATAGCTACCTCATTCACCGGGTCTAACCAGATGGAGAAGATCACAGGTGCAACTTCATGCCTGAAATCTTCTTTCAGAGGGCCAAACCGACTACCAATATGAAGAAACAAAAAGAGCAATTGATTTATGTCCCAGCAGAGATTCAGTTTCGGATCCTTCGAAGTCTGGCTGGTAAGTCTCTTATGCGATTCAAGTGCATCAACAAATCATTGAATTTAATGATTTCTGGTCCCAATTTGATCAACAAAACTCCTCAGCTCATTCTTTGTTCTTCCGATTCGATACATCTCCTGAATTGTCAAATAACAAAAGCAACGGAGCTCAGTCTACCAATAAAAGCTAACAAAAGTTGTGCTCTGAGAGTTTGGGCCTCTTGCAATGGCATTCTTTGGATGAGAGCGAATCGTGAAGGTCACTTATGGAATCCATTCACCGGAGAACACAAAATAATGCCAAATGGTCCATCACGCAGGGGGTTTTACGAACCCGCAGGTGTATTTGGATATGGGTTTGGATACGATCATACAAGAAGGGATTACAATATAATTTGCATTCCAGTTTATCATCCTGAGAAACCATCTATTTATTCAGTAAAAAACAGTTGTTACGAAAGCCTCGAAGACATCATTCCTCATAATTCCTCCATGTTTTTCTTAAGCAAAGAAGGGCTTCCTATGAAAAATGGTAGCGTCCTTTATTGGCCTATTATTTATTGGTGCAGTCGGACAACAGATTTACGTAATCAAGGAAACAACAATAGTACTTGTGTTTTTGCGATGAAGGATCGACAGAATGGCATCTGTTATTCTTGGATTTGATTTCGTGAATAGAAGACAAGTTGTTTTTCCATAGCCTTTGATTGCATATAATTTGGATGATGTCAATTCGAAAATGGTAAGAAAGCTCTTGGATTTCAAAGGATCTCTTTGTGCAGTGATAGGAATTGGGATGAATGGGACCACAGATTTGTTGTTGTTAAAGGAAGACAAACCCAAACAAAATTGGGTGAAATTTATGTCGATTGATTTTAACGACCCTGGCATATGCGCATCACCAATGTGCTTTACGAGTGATGAAGAAGTCGTGATCAGTGACATGAATGAAAGCACAATTGTATGGTATGATCGTAATAATGCAACAGAAAACAGATTCGAAGAGATAAGGTTGAAGAAGCTGGGTATTGGTACGATGTGGTTACATATACTCAAACTCTTGCTTCAATTCAAGTTAAATGTCAATTCTAAGCGCAAAATATTAAGTTCGTCCGATCGCAACTCAAAGGAATAGGAAGAGGATATTGGAATTACAGGACAGAAAGAATTCATTCAGTTTCTTCCTTTTAATATTAGCATGAATGTTTTATATAGGTCCAAAATAAACTCTTCGTTATTTTAAAGTTCTACTCTATTTGTCAACTACATATATATTAAGATTAGATTTGCGTTGCCATCAATTAGTTGCCTCCTTGCATTATGTCGGGGTTGTGTTATTGATATATTTTTCAAGGAGAGACTTCATTGATATTAACCTATTAAAATAGAAATGTTATTTTATATAAAAAAGATTGACTCGTGTGATAAAATTAATGGTCTTTATGATTAAAAAAATAGTATTATCTTGATAGTAAAGTATTATCTTGCTTTTTACATTTTAGAGAATAAAGTCCATCATCAAAATTATTAATGAAAGAAATTAACGAAGTAAATAATTACAAATTTAAAAGTTATCTTTTTATTTATTATTATTTATAAAATTATGAGCCATTAATTTTTTTTATTAATGGTTATGGTACACTTTATCCTCTAAAGTGTATTTTATACTTTAAAGGAGTCAAATTCCTATCCCTATCTTAAATATATTTGAAGGGATAAAAAAATTCATATTATTTTGATAGTAATGTGATGTATATCGGCGCTAAATATTGTTGAAGGAATAAAGATACTAATAACCGTATGTGAGATGGTGGGTATCAAATTTTGATCTCCCGAATTTGGGGCTATCTATCAAGATTTCTCTGAGAATTTTCAAATATAAAAGAAGAGATAAGAGATACTCTCAAGTTATAAATATTTACCAAGAAATGAAGTGAAAGAGATAATTCAAAATTTTGGATGTTTGTTAAATTAAAGCCTTTTTTGAAATTACTATATCAAAAAAATTCATGGACACTAAAAATTTATCTATTTATCTACTTAAAACCTTTGTTTTTCATTAATCATTTTTAATATCAATTTATAAAGGACTTCCTAAATCAAAATGTTTAGGGAGAAATTATGATACATTGTTAATTAAGTAATGTGTTAAAGTATTATTAAATCTGATTATATATTAAATTTATTTTTTAAATTAAAATTTATATATTTTATGATAATATATTAATAATTAAATTTAATAATATATTAATATACTATTTAATTAATGATGTATTATAAATTTTTTAAATGCTAATGGCAATGTTAATAATACAAACTTTACTACTAATTATCAACCCCCCACGCGTCTACTCTTGACACGGAACCCGAATTCCCACCTTCCAAAGGGTGGGCCCCAAGAACCACTGGTTTTATGAAAGTGTTAAATAGATTGGAATTCGTGAATTGGTGCATGTTTGCGAATTTTAATAAATTTGAATTTCTAAATTTAAGTTTGTTTTCAACGTGAATAATATAGATCAATTTGCCATAAATTTAATTTTTATCTACTAGATTCGCGAGTTCATAATTAAATTTTACGAGTTGATCTATGTTTATTATAGGTTTGGTAGATTTAAATTTTAAAATTAAATCTATTTTAAATATAATAATATGAACTGATTCAAAGATCAGCCTATATTCATGACATATTATCCATTTAATATATTTACCGATCATTTTCACAAGTTAAACTTGAAAGCATATATATCCAAAGTTTTATATATTTTGATAAGAAATATTTTTTATAAAATATAGTTATAAAATATTAAATTGAAAGAAAGAAAAAAATATTTTATTTTCTTAATATTAAATATAAAGAATTTAAAAAATAATTTTTTTATTTTAAAAAAGAATTTTACTTTTCTTCACTACCATATCACTCATTCATTAATATATATATATATATATATATATATATATATATATATATATATATATATATATATATTTCTTTTATAAAAAATATTTTTTGATGAAATAAATAAAGTTCAAATAAATATTAAAGTTTAAGGCATATTTCAATTACCTTTCGTTATTTTTTAGAATATCAATATTGTATATTTATTTATTTATTTATTAATTACTATCCATTTTTTTATTCTTTTCTTATTTGTATTTGTTTATAAATTTTTTAGCTCTAAAAGATTTTGAGAAAAGCGATAAATTGCAAAACCTTATTTGACATCTTCTTGATTTTTTTTCAAGTTACTTGCTATGGTATTCTTAAAGTTTTAAAATTTATTGTGATGTAACAAATTTTGAAATTATTAGATTAAAATTATTTATGCATAATTATTAATTTTTAAATGAATTATGATTAAAAATTTCAATTTAACAATTTAAAATTACTGCATTGTTCCAAATTTTGAAATTCTTAAAGCACCGTAGAATTTATCTTTTTTACAATTATATTATCCATGTAGAAGATAGCGCCAAAATCAAAATCAGGATGGGATAGTACAATTTGCACTTGCTCTTTTGCGCATGGGAATCTATAAACGAGAAGCGGATGTAAATCCAAGATGGTTGAGCCGCTTCAATGGTTCAGATAAAATTTCGTAATTTTCTTCGACCTGGCTTTACAAACAACCTCTATTCAAGAAACATCCCTTAATATTCATGAACTAATTTTTAATCAAAATATCACAAGCTAAACCGTTCTATTACCACACACATTTTAGAATTACATTTTTTTTATCACAAAGTAAATTTTATTACTAAATTTTTATCTTAAAATTTAATTATTTATGAGTGTACTTTATAAATTTAAAATGTACAAAACAACCAACAAATAGTGGTTTCATCTCTTGGGTTTTTGAAATTATTCTTTTAAATATAAAATTAAATTTATTTTTAGTTATTTATTTTAAATTTAAAAAATTATGAATTTTATTTTAAAAATTTTAATATTATTTAAAAATAAATTAAAATTTCCTAATTTGAAAATATAAAAATTTTTAGTTTTTATTTTTAAAGGGAAATTAAAATTTATTTCTAAGTTATCCTAGTTTAGATAGAAACAACTTAAAACTTCCTTTTTTGTAGATTTTTTTAACATTTCTTAAAACATATTATAAAATTTTATTACAATTTTTTATTTTAGAAATATAATTAAATTTATATTTTAAATATCAAATACGATGAATATGATTTTGAGGAAGAGTATTTTATGAGAAACCGCATATATACCAAAATATGACATCGTTAGCTTCTCTTTTGTATAAATAGATAAATATAAGTATAGATTTGTTGTAGTTGGGTAAGAAGTCGGGTCGGAATCCAATTCTGAGAAGTTGCAGTCAAGCAAATTTGTTTTACAGATTTTTTATTTCAAAATATTTTAAATTTTTAACTAAAAAATTAAAATTATTATAAAGCACAATATATTCATTCATAAATAAGTAATAATATATTTAAAATTATATATATTTTAAAAAAATGATATACATATATAAGTCATAAGTACTTATAAAATTAAAAAAATTATTTAGAAATAATCCATATACAGTTATATATTACTAATAGTGAGCGAGAGAAATGTAATTTTGTATGAATTGTTAATTTAGATCTTTATGAAAACTAGACTGTAGCGTGTGCATTACATGAGCTGCAAATCTAATTACAAAAAAAGTTAGTAATCTATATTATGAGTTCAAAAAATGAAGAAAACTTATTTATTATGTGGGAAAAAATGATTATATCATGCAAATTAGGAGATAAAGAAAATTTTGAAATACACTTACATGTTTTCATAGATTTTGAAAGACTTATTTGAATATAACATTAGGGGTTACACTTAAATTATAAATCTTTTTATTATAATTCAAAAATTTTAGTCCTTCAATATTTCTAACTTCGGATACAACAACGTTCAATTTACTATGGCTGAATCAATGGCTTGCATATTTAATGATAACTATTTAATAAAATTATATTATGAATACAAAAAATGAACATATCACATTTACTATTTAAATATAACTTTTGTTTGAGAAAAGGTAATTTATTACTAAAACTTATTAGACGAAGAAAATTTCAGAATACATTAACCTATTTCCATAGACTTTGGAAGATATTTTTAAATACAATATTGACACTTGAATTTCCTGTCTCTTTTTCATGGATAAAATTTTTTAATTATACAACAATATACAATTGATCATAGTTGAATATAGGTCTAGATAAATAAAGTGTCACTCACTTTAGTGATTGACCTTAATTCTTGTAAACAGGTATATCGAATGAAACTATGATTGGAAATTATCTTCTTTACAAATTGAAAGACCATTTAGATTATAATAGACTGAGAATCATTTGAGCAATAAAAACTTTTGAAATGACATCTATTCCAATTAAAACTTTAGCTTTTATAATACGATTAGTCAATTATGTAATTATCAGTTTGGTTATATTATAATACCATTCGATTGGTTTATATTTCTCATAATCATAATAGGAACTCCAAGCTTAAGTTTCAAATTATCATTAGGCAATCCATAATAATATATCCCAATAAAAATTTTGATATTAACAAATGAACTTAGTAAAACTTATTTAAACTGGTTTAGCATATTGAATTTGAGTTCAA